>CM077155.1:5518201-6718201 GCA_039583875.1 Platanthera guangdongensis
TATGAAGGAAAGGGTGGGGTTAAGAATGTTCAAGGGGAGGGATTGGATTGTGAATTGGGTGGTGTGGTATTGGATCTACAAGGAAATTTGGTTTTGAATGGAGAGATTGAATCTCTGTAAGGTCATGGGGGGGATGATAGGGTTTCAATTATTGGTTATGATGGTGATATTAGTCTACAGACAAAACACAGATTGGTCTGCAGTATTTTTTGAAAATTTGAAAGCATTGAAGAAATTGATGGAAGCATTCAATCATTGGGGATTTGCAGAGGTGCTCAGGTGCAGGCGAGCCTCATCTTGAGGAAGAGCCAACCCACTTGGAAAGGGAGATGGCTACACAGACTATTCTTGAGGTAATCCAAGAAGTAAATCAATCAATTTTCAATAATGAGGATGAAACACTAACTGAACTTTTGATTGATGCTGACCAGGACCACACAACTAAACAGTCAAGAACAAGATGTTGTTATGGAGGATACATCTACAGCTGCTGATGCTCCTGAGTTGGTGGTGCCTCAAGTCCTACTCAACAAGAGTTTACCCTTGAAGAGTTGTTTCCAGATATAGTGCAAGCAAGAACTGAGGGGGAGCAAACTGAAATTGAGGGGGATAAAGCAGAAATTGTGGGGGAGCAAGTTAACATTGAGGGGGAGCAAGTAAGAACTAAGAGGGAGGAGCAAGGGACTCAGGGGGAGCAACCTAAGACTGAACAGGAATTGCCTCCTAGTCCTAAGGAAAGAGTTGGTATTGCTAGTACCTCAGCTTCTGAAGATGAAGGAGAAATTCAAGCCAAAAAGGGAAAGCTGATGGTTTTCACAAGGAGAAGCCAAAACTATAAAAGGGCTTTACAAACTGCTCCTCAACCTGCCCCAGCAACTGATTATAGTTCTTTGTTGTTTCCTTGCAAGTGTAGTTAGATGAACAAAGGATAGCCATGGAGAAATATATGGATGAGACCCATAAAGATCTGCAATTCTCCTTGGCTCTAGATATTAAATCTATAAGATTTGAAGTAAATCAGAACACGAAGGAAATGACAGATTGCTTCCACAAAGGTGGCAATACTATAGTCTATCTTGCAAAACAACACGAAGGCATAAAAACTCAAGTTAATGATATAGCTGTTAAGCAAGGCTATGTGCTAGAGAATCAACTAAGGATGAATGACAATCTGACTGAATCACATAATTTGATTGTCACAGAATTAAAGAATACTGCTGTTGCCCAGACTCAATCAAATGCTAAAGCCAAGTCCGATTTTGATAAACAATTCCAGGAAGAACTAGCTGCTGTACAAATAGCTATTAAGAATTCTCAAAAGATAATTTCTGATCAGCTACTGAAAATAAAGTCATTTTATAAAGATGGTGTCAATTATCTTGATAACCAAGTAAGATTTCAAAAAGATGACCTCAGAGATCATATTGAAAGAGAAGTCATAAAGGGGGAGAGAGTATTAGTCAAAGCAGGCTGAGATCATGCTAAATGGATATATAATAACATCAGAGCTACCCTTGGATATCCACCCCTCTGTGATGATGATAATGTAGTTGAGTCAGTGTGCAACCTGCTTATTTTGAAGTGATTAACCTGAAGTTGCTCAGGTTATTTACCCTCCAGCAGATTTTGATATGATTCAGCAAGAAGTACAGTCTATGTACAACCCTCCAGAGGGTAATAAAAATGTTATCATTGAGAAGGTAGAAATGTCAGAGTAGCTGTGAATGAGGAGCAAGAAGCTCAACTATCAAAGAAGAGATTCAGAGAATATGCTGAGTTGAAGCCTGATTTTGAGAAGTGGAGTCCAACTTCCAGGAATATTATCTTGACTGCCTGAAAAGCTATAAAGGACAAGACCCATGATAGGGGTAAATGGTACATAGAACAAGAATGACAATAGCATGAAGCTAGACAGGAAGCTATTCTACAATATAGAAGAAAGGCAAAAGCTGGGAAGCTACCTCCTAATGCTCAGGAGCCTAGCAAGTATTTCCCAAAACCTTTTCATTATTTTGAAAGACAAAGAATAAGGGCTGAAAAACAAAAGAAGAAGATCTAAAGGGCAAGAAGCCAGCTGAAGATACTGATGCTCCAGTACAAGCCAAGATCCAATCAGGCAAAGGGATAGTCATCAAGGAGCCTGAGCAGCCTTAGGATAGATTTACTAGATTTTACAACATTGTAATCTTTAGTGTTTAAAAAATCTATGTAAACTATTGATTATGAAACTTTTGTAAGTTTAAACAAAATAATGATTAATGCTCATTATGTTTGCATCATTTCTATGATGACTTTTTATACATGTTTTGTTTATAAGTTACCCTGTCATGTAATGATTTATAAATCATAATATGTATTTGTTATGAATGGTATATATCATTGACTAAGGGTTATGACTTCTCCAAATAGGGGGAGATTGTTGGGTACATTGGAAAATGTGTACCAGATTTGAAGAAGCCTCACCTTAATCAATGATATGCATCAAGGTGTATTTGATGTTGTTTTGAGTTTATATGTGCAGGTTAAGAAAATGCAGGAATGCAGGAAAAAGTTTCTAAGTCCATGAGTCGACACCAAAAGAAGCCGTGTCGACACTTACGAAGGCTTGTGTCGACACTGGAGAAAAGCTGTGTCGACACTTGGAGTCAATTGTGTCGACACTTGGAAAGGCTGTGTCGACACCTGAAGAAATTATGTCGACACACAGAGGCAGTGTCGACACACAGAGAAGCTTAGTCGACATCAACTGTGTCGACACACAGAGGCAGTGTCGATACACAGAGAAGCTTAGTCGACATCAACTGTGTCGATACACAGAGGCAGTGTCGACACATAGAAGACTTTGTTGACATCAACTGTGTCGACACATAGGACTTGTGTCGACACACAGTAGAGTTTCAACAAAGTTAATATTTCTGTAAAGAGAAGAAGTGACTGTGTCGACACTCAGAATTAGTGTCGACACATTCTACAGAGGCTGTGTCGAGAAGTAGTGTCAACACCAAAGGAGCTGTGTCGACAACACCAAGGCTTGTGTCGACACTTAGTCTACTTGTGTCGACATATGATGAAGTTCAGTCTCAACGCTTTGCTGACAGAGATAGAGTTTCAAGAAGTGACTTGATGACTTGACAGCTGCCATTACCAACCGGTCTGCTGCAACTGTCAGTGCTGTCAGAAGTTTGTTAGAAACTAGATCAGCCGGCTACCATGAAGGAAGTCTATATAAAGACATTCTCCGTCAACAGAATAAATATATGAAAAAAGGAGAATACACATACAGTTACATTAAAATAAAAGAAGATTTTCGTCAGAAGATCTAAGAAGATATTTGGAGAGAGAGAGAGCTCCATCTATCGAAGTGAAGAAAGGGACTTATATCAATAAGTCTCTTAAGTGCAGATTCTGAACCAGTCTGCCAAGAAGGATTCAGATTGAGATCTGAATTTCAAGAAAGAAGCTGATTGAAGATCAACTTCAAAGGATATCAATGCTACTGAGTTCATATTCAAGAAGCTTTGAAGAAAGATAAGAGTGGTTGTTCTCTACCATCAGATTCTTCCAAGAACTGATCAAGAAACCTTCCATCCTTTCTCTCTTTACCAGGGTGGTGGTATATTACAAACTTAAATCTATTTTCTGTAGGATCTTTATAAGATCTGAGTTGTAAGACTGATTTATAAAGGCTGAGTTGTAGGAGATTAATTTCTCTGAGTGGTAGGCCTTATTGAAGGCTGAGGTAGGGCTGTGAGCCTGAGTTGTAGGAGATTGTTATCTCTGAGTTGTATTCCTTGTTGAAGGCTGAGGTAGGGCAGGTTTCCTGAGCTGTAGGAGTGTGGACTCACTCTGAGTTGTAGGAGCCTTATTTGGCTTTTGAGCTGTAAGATCAGCGTATCTGAGGTGAAGAGAAGAAGTTAGGCCGAATCTAGCACACTGCTAGATAGGCGAAGGGGGAAAGTGGATGTACCCAGACCTTGAGGAACCACTATAAAACTGTGTACAATCTGTGATTGTGTGTAATTCTGTGAATTCTGTGATTGTGGTAGCTGTAGAACTGATAGATTAATTTGATTATCTGAATAAATATTCTGCCTTAGTGTAAAAAGGAATTGCACCTATTCACCCCCTCTCTAGGTGTTTAGGAACCAATTCTTTCAGTATTTTCTAAACTTAGAATATTGAGAGGCTTCTGGATTAATAAGTTGAAGTAGAGAATCCAGAAAACATCGACCAGAGAATTAGGTTCGTCGACTGGAGTCTAGAGAATGAAGTCTGGACTTAGAATGCTGAAGGTGGAGTTCAAAGATCGTCGACTTGAGAATTGAGTTTGTCGAGCTGAGAACTTCTAACTGATAGATAAGTTTTGCCTAAATTGTGGTCCAAGTTCGTCGAACAAATAAGATGTATTCGTCGACTGAAGTTTGAATCTGGACTTAGAAGAATTAGTTGTTTCTCTTCTTGTTGTGCTGAAGTAGAATACCCTGGGATCGTCTAGCTGAGAACTAAGTTCATCAACTGGAGTTCAGAGTGAAGAATCCTGGCCTTGGAGTGTTGAAGTATAGTGTCCAAAATTCGTCGACCTGAGTACCAAGTTCGTCGAGCTCAGCTTAGAGAATTGTCTCTGAGATCGTCGAGCTGAGCACGACTTTCGTCGACCTGAGTTCGACGAACGTCGAGCTCATTTTACTTGGTCTTTGGAAATTCTCTAAGTCTTATATGGAGTTATCTTCTGAAGAATATAGTAGGGGGTGTCATTTGCTTGATTTGGTTTAGAAGCAGCAGGAGGAGGAGCTTTCCTTTTCTTAGACACTTTCTTCTTCTCTGGTTCCTCATCTGAATCCTCATCCTCCTCCTCCTCATCATCATCAGACTCTTGAGGTGCATCATATAAGGCATCAATGGCCTTTAGTACGGACTTATCAATTTACATTTCAGCCTGAGAGGGTGCTGGAGGAGGAGCAGGGATTGGAGCTGGAGCTGGGGCAGGAGTTAGAGCTGGAGTTGGAACAACAACTGGATCTAGAGCTAGAGAGCTGTCTATGACAGTGCTTTCAGCAACTGCCTTATTCTCTTCTTTAATATCAGCTAAGATCAAAGCATCAAGATCTGGCATAGGAGAGTCATCCATTACAAAACTTAGTGCAGAAAAGGTTTCTGGAGGGGATGGAATGACTGTAAGCTCTGGAGCAGCAAAACTGTCTCTGGGTTGCTTGGCAACTGTAGGACTTATAGGAGAGGAATAGGAAACAATAGCCAAAGATGGCTTAGTATAGTCTGTTGGAAGGAAACTCAAATATGCAGTATCAAAAAGTTTCAAAAAATTTACTTAATATACTGTGGGATTTATAATGAAAACACCAGCAGTAATTATGTCCTCTGTTACTGACTCATATATATCCATGTCAGTCTCAATAAAATGAATGAAATCAAATAAATCTGCATCATCTGCTGTTGTTGCTATTTCTGTTGGAACTGCTGTATCTACTACTAGTTCTACTGTAGCCTCTTCATCAAGCATCTCCCCCTACCTGGTTTTAGTGTGAACTGGAGCTAGGCCCCTTACTGAAGAGGGGACAACAGTGAGGGTAGAAATCTGGGCAGAGAGGGAAAATATAGAAGTAACAAGAGGTGTAATGGCCTCTACTATTATTATTTTGAGGAGGGGTGTGATGAGGGCAATGACAGAAGAAATTGTGGAGGGATCCAATGGTGTAGTGGCAGAAGGTGTTTCAGAGGGTGGTTGGGTGGAAATAGTTGGAGGGATGGTAGATGTTGGTGAGGATGGAGGGATGGCATCATGCATTGGCTCATCTGTAGGAGTGGGAGTATGCTGGGGAGAGGAAAGTAGGCTGAATGAGGGTATGGAAGATAAGTGGGGTGGAAGAGGAGATGAAGGTGTTGTTGGATAAGGGGAGGGTTGATGATATTCCTGAATGGGGGAAGAGGGGATGTCAGTAAGATCAATTGGTGGAGAGGTGGCAGGAGATGTAGCTGGAGTAATAACATGAGCAGATGGTTATGGTTGTGGTTGTGATTGTTGTTGAAGTTGTTATTGTTGTTGTGGAGTAGAGGAAATGGTGGAGGAGTGTTGTTGTAGAGTCTGAGGTTGAGGTGGGAGGACTGTTGTGTTTGGTAGTTGGGTTTGAAATGCTGGAAGAGATGGAGATGAGTGAGTGATCTCTTCTAAAGGGTGGGGAGTGGCTGTAACAGCCCTTGTACTTTCAAAAGCTTTGGTGATAGAGGATGAAGCCTTAGAAGGCTTTGTGATTGTCCTCTCCCATTTGCCAAACAAGGCACAAGTAAGCCTTTTGCTGGCATTGATGAATATGGTCTGTGAGACCAGTGATTCAGCAACTTTTTCTTTCAAAACGATCCACAGTATCATTCCAAAACAAACTTCCTTTTTGTTGTTCTTTTTCTTAATCAGATCAAAGAGGATCTGAGCCCAGTTGACTTGTTTCTTGTTGACTACTGCACACATAACCAGAAATTGATGCCTGGTTATATAATCGTGTGCAGTATGCTTGCCCATCAAGACTTTCCCAACAATGTCTGCTAAGAATTTAAATTCAGCAGCAAGATGTTTCTTCAATAACTTGTTAGGGTTTTGGCCAGAGTAACCCATCAAACTCAGCATCATGTCATATTCTTCACTATCAACCTCTAAATCTTCTTCTCCATTTCTCAATCCAAATATCTCAGTCAAAATGGCGGGAGAGAGAGAAATGGCATTACCCGTTATTGATCCAACAATTATGTTCTCTTCTATTGTCGAAGATGTATAAACCCATTCTTTGATTTCATTTCCAAATAGCTTAATCCTTGTTGTCATCAAGGTATTCAGTTGCTTGTCATCTAAAAGTTGTAGTATTTCCAGGAAGATGGGATCAGAATGTTGAAAAGAGTCGAAATCCACATCAAAACTAGTATCAAATTTCATTGCCGTAAGAGTTCCTGCTGGAATCGCCATGAGAGTACCTGCAAGAGAAAATGACGATCAAGTGCAAGGGAGCAGAAAGCGCAGGACTGAGGTCGAAGAAAACCTAGATATAAGATTTTCCAGAATATGAATCAACAAACTCCGTTCCACGAAAATGAGAAATTCTTCGAACTGAGTTCGACGAAATAATTTAGAGTTAAACAAGTCGTCGAGCTTATTCTGAAGAATTGAAGACCGTTCGTCGAGCTCCGTTCGATGAACATCTTCTGAATCAAGTTCGTCGATCTCCGTTCGACGAATATTGATTCACACACAAAGAGTTCGTCAATCTCTGTTCGACGAATATCTCACAAACTTTCTTCAGTTCGTCGAACTCCGTTCGACGAACTTTGGAAAATTCGTTGAGTGCAGACAGAAACTAAACTAAGTCTTCTCCATTAATTATTCCAGGCTGATTTATAAAGAACAGGTGGTTTCTTTCATACAGAGGTTCGGTGAAAATGTCAGCTTTTTGTAAATCAGTATAGATATATGCTTAGTCTACACACTCTCTTATGAAATGATGTCTATTATCTATATGCTTAGTCCAACTTTGATGGACTGGATTTTGTGCTATGGTTATAGCACTTGTGTTATCATATAGTAGAGTTGAATTATTTAAGTTGAGACCATAGTCTAGTAGTTGATTTTGAATCCACAGCATCTGGGAACAACAGCTGCCAGCTGCAATATATTCTGCCTCAGCAGTTGAGGTAGACACAGATTACTGTTTATTACAAAACTAGGACACTAATCTCATACCCAGGAACTGGCAGGTTCCTGAAGTACTTTTTCTGTCCACCCTACATCCTGCAAAATCAGCATCTGAGTATCCAGTTAACTCAAATTCTGATTCAGTAGGATACCATAGGCCTAGACTTGGACAACTCTTTATATATCTCGAAATACTTTTTAGAAAAATAAGATGAGATTCTTTAGGATTCACTTGGAACTTAGCACAAAGGCATGTGGCAAACATGATATCAGGTCTACTAGCTGTAAGATATAATAGTGACCCAACAATGCCCCTATATAATTTCTGATCAACAGGTTTCCTATATGGATCAGAGTCTATTACTGCATTTGTAGCCATTGGTGTTTTCTTTGCTGAGGCATCAACCATCCCAAACTTTTTGATAAGCTCTTTTGCATATTTAGCTTGGGAAATGAAGATGCCATCAGGGAGCTGCTTCACTTGGAGACCAAGGAAGTAGGAGAGCTCACACATGCTACTCATTTTAAATTTTGAATGCATAAGGTCAGAGAAACTCTTGCATAATTTGGAATCAGTAGACCCAAAAATGATGTCATCCACATATATTTGTACTAACAGTGTTTGGTCCTTATGATGTCTAGTGAAAAGTGTCTTATCTACTATGCCTCTAATGAACTTATGCTCTATCAAAAGCTAGCTAAGGTCTCATACCAAGCTCTTGGAGCTTGCTTTAGACCATAGAGGGCTTTATGCAATTTAAATACATGATAAGGGTGAGTTGGAGAAATAAAACCTGGAGGTTGTTCAACATAGACCTCTTCTTGTAGTACTCCATTCAGAAAATCACTCTTAATATTCATCTGATAGATTTTGAATTTCTTGTAGGCTGCATAGGCAAGGAATTTTCTAATTGCCTCTAACCTTGCAACATGTGCAAAGGTTTGGTCATAATCTATGCCTTCTTCTTGCATATAGCCTTGAGCAACAAGCCTGGCCTTGTTCCTCACTATTGTGCCTTGGGCATCTAGTTTATTTCTGTATACCAATTTGGTTCCAATGACTGTGTAGTCTTGGGGTCTTGGAACCAAATCCCAAACTCTACATCTCTCAAACTAGTTGAGTTCCTCTTGCATTGCAATGATCCAGTGGGGATCCTGCTCAGCATCTCTTATGGATTGAGGTTCAACCTGAGAGAGAAAACAGGCATGCATCAAATCTTGGTTGAGTTGATGCCTTGTCTATACACCAACTGATATGTCTCCAATCACTTGAGATCTAGGGTGATCCCTTAGTGTGACAAGATCATTTGGTGGAGTTGGTTCAGCAACATCATTTTGAATTAATTCCTCTTGTGGAATTGAGTTTACTGTTGGATGAGGTTCAACTTCCTCTGTACTTTCTTCTTCACTTTCTTCATGATCTTGTGGAGAAGGATGTGTTGGAACCTCTTGGGTGAGGCTTAATCCATCCAAATTCTCACACAAGTGAGGTACCTGCAAAGTGTTACTGGTAGAAACCTCTTTCTCCTTATAAGACATGTTAGTTTCATCAAAGGTAACATGAATAGACTCTTCAATGTTCAAGGTGGATTTGTTAAAAACCCTATAAGCTTTGCTTACTTGGGAATATCCTAGAAAAATTCCCTCTTCAGCCTTGGCTTCAAACTTTATAATGTATTTCTTATTATTATTATGAATATAACATACACATTCAAATACTTTAAAATAGTTGATTTTAGGTTTCTTCCCTTTAAGTAATTCATAAGGAGTCCTATTCTTCAGTTTATGTATCAAGCTCCTGTTCAGGACATAGTTTGTTGTGCTTACAGCCTCTGCCCAAAAGGATAGGGGCATGTAAGCATCCGCAAGTAATGTACATGCAGCTTCAATTAGGGTCCTATTTTTCCTTTCAGCTACCCAATTTTGTTGGGGAGTTCTAGGAGCTGAGAAGTAGAGCCCGATACCTTCCTTCTCACAGAACTCATGCATAAGAAGAGAATCAAACTCTGTACCATGATCACTTCTGATCAATACAACATGAGTAGAGTACTCAATCTGTATGGTCCTGAGAAAATCCGTAAGAACCTTAAAGATATCTGCCTTACATCTCAGAAAGGACACCCAAGTGAACCTTGAGAAGTCATCTACAGTAACTAAGGTGTAGGATTTCCCTCCTAGGCTTTGTACTGCAATGGGTCCAAAAAGATCCATGTGCAGCAGGTACAAGATCCTAAGTGAATCACTCTTATTAATTGATTTAAAACTAGCTTTAGTTTGCTTGCCTAGTTGACAAGCACTGCAAAGGCCTTCCTTCTTGTAGGGGCCAGAAGGTAAGCCTCTTACAAGACTGTCTTTTGATAGTCTAGTAATATTTTTCATGTTTACATGTCCTAGTCTTTTATGCCACAACTCATTTTGATTGCAAACAATATTAAGCAAACAAATGTCTGAATTGGCATAAAGAAAATTAACCAAGTATATGTTTCCTTGTCTATTTCCAATTAAAACTTTTTGGTTTTCTTTATTAGAAATAATGCAAGAAGTTGAATTGAATTATACCTGATAACCTTCATCACATAACTGACTTATGGAGATGAGGTTATGCTTGAGTCCACTTACATAGGTCAGTTTCTTGAAGGTGACAGCTCCTATTTTTACTTCTCCATATCCTTCTGACTGACCACACTTTGAATCACTAAAGATAATCTTTGGTCCCAGCTTGGACTTGTAGTTGTGTAAGATGTCCTTGCTGCCAGTCGATTATTTGGAGCATCCACTGTCCAGGTACCGTGTTTGATTATTTACTGGACAGCTCTTCAACTGCAATGAAAAACAATTAATTGTTCTTGACCCAGGTTACCTTGGGTCCTTTATTTTGCTGGTAAGAGAAACTGGATATAACAGAGAATTTAGGTTGAGATTTATATCCTAGTGGGTGATATCTTCTAGGTGGTATTACCCAATCAGGTACAGGATTAAATGGTTTCCTAGAATTATTAGAGTTGCTGTAAAAATTACAATTTTTTGTTAAGTTTTCTGGGTTCGACGAATTATTGTGAGTTCGTCGACCAGAGTTCGACAAATTGGGATGAGATCATCAATCTTTGCCCAGAGAATGAACATGTTCATTTTTTGTGCCCCACGTTCATCGACCACTGCTCGACGAACCATACAGATTTCGTCGATCGCAGTTAGATGAAAAATTATAGCTAAAGTTTGTGTTTTGCGTTCATCGAGTTGGGTTCGACGAACTGGCAACATTTCGTTGTTCTGAGTTCGACGAAATCTATTGAACTTTGTTTTTACATGTGGTTTTCTGATTTTTATTATTTTGATCTATTGATTTTTGAACATTTTCTAAGATTTATTTATTGTTCATTATTTCTTTCCCCTTAGCTAAAACAAATTTGATAGGGGTTGTCAGAATGTTCTTCTTGAGAATTGGGGGCAAACTTGATGAAGCACCCAAGCCAAGCTTGCCATTCAATCTGGCATTGAATGTGCTTGTGATGTCCATCAGCTTGAGGCTTCTCCCATTGAGAGATTCCTCAAGTTGTTTAGCCTCACATAGCTCAGTCTTTAACAATATAATTTGTTCATTAGCTAAGGTTAATTCATCCTTTAACCTATTGTTTTCTGAATTAACATTCTCTAGGTTTCCTAATTTTTCCCTAAGAGTCTTAATTTATTTTTCTGAGTTAATTAAGTCTATGCACATTGTTTTAAATTCAGATTTAAATGAATCAGAACTGTAATCAAAGGAAGATAATACCTTGTCAGCTTCAGAATCTTAAACTGCTTCATTGTCTGAATCTTCTTCTTCTTCTGAATGGCTCCTGGAGACATCAATGGCCATGAGGCAAACCTCTTTGGCCCTTGCCTCTTCTTCATCTTCACCGAGGCTGGAAGATGATGATTCATGCTCAATTTCACTCCAAGATTCAGCCACAAAGCCCTTGCCTCTCCTTTGGCCCTTGCCTCTTTGGTCCTTCTTCTTATATTTATTGGAGGAAGGCCTGCTGTTGTGCTGTCTTCTGGTATCTTTCTCTCTTCTCTTCTCCTTCTTCTGATTCTTTGGACACTCAGAGATGAAGTGTCCAGATTTCCTGCAACCAAAACACATCACTTTTTAGTTGGTGTTTTGTCATACCTTGGTTTGTCATCCTACCTTGATGACTTTCTCCTGAAGTCTTTCCTTGCCATTTTGTAGAATCTTTTGGCAAAAAGACTCAACAGTTCTTCATTTATGGTTGAATTCTCTGTCTCCTCAGCAGCCCTGAATGCAATGCTTTGTTCTTTTCTTGCAGGAGGAGGTGTTCTCTACTCAACTGCCTCTCTGGATTTAATCAGCTGTTCATAGGACTTAAGCTTTCCTAAAAGAGATTCAGTGGAAATCTCATTTAGACTTCTGGCCTCCTTGATGGGACAGATCCTTGAATCCCATGAGCTTGAGAAGCACATTAGGATCTTATCATTCACCTCTGTGAGGGTGATGTCCTTGTCCAAGATTTTTAGCTCATTGATGATTGAGCTTAACCTGTTATACATATCAACTACTGTCTCAGCTTCCTCTTTCTTGAAATTCTCATATTAGGATATGAGATTGGATCTCCCGTCCTTTCTTTCATCTGCTGATTCAACCACCATTTGATTTAGGGAGTCCTAGATGGCTTTGGTTGATGTACATTCAGCCACCTTTTGAAACATGTCATCTGACATAGTTTGTGCCAGAATGTTTATGGCCTTGACATCAGCAATCTTTGCTTTCTTCTGGGCCTCAGTCCACTCAGGCGTTGGAACTACAGTTGTGCTTGAAGATGTTGTAGAAGTAGATGCTTGAGGGGGACCTGTCAAGATGGAGTTGTAGACATCTTCATCAATAGAGTTCATGTATAACTTAATTCTTGCCTTCTAGATGGCAAACCTATTCAGGTTGCAAACTGGAGGTCTGGTGCTTGCATAGTCCTTGTTCTGTGACATGCTATGTGTAATCCTAAATAAATATAAAATAAGGAATCAGATCTAACTAAGGATCCTTGGTTCAAGGGTTAGCTTATACAATCAAATGAACCTTGCTCTGATACCAATTGAAAGTGAGGAGTTAGATCTGGAATACTCTAGAGGGGGGGGGGGGGGTGAATAGAGTATTCTTTAAATCTTATACAACTTTTGCTGTAATTAAAAACTGCAGAAATAAACTAATAAAGCAGACACACAACAGTTATAGTTAGCATAAACACAGCAAGAAAAAAAAAAGGGCAACCAGGCAACACAAGAAATTATAGTGGTTTCCTAACCTGGGTACATCCACTCTTCTACCACCCTGGTAGGAATCCACTCAGATTTTTGATCAGGTGCCTGACACCAATGAGCTTTTGATCAGGTGCTCAAAAACCAAACCTCAAGTCTTTTGATCAGGTGACTTGCAACCAGGAATAACTTTTGAAGGGAGTTATAACCCTTTATATAGAGAGGGGATGGGAGATGATATTGTCTTCTCTTTCTCAATATACAACTGAGAAGACTTAGTGGATATGATGGTAGAAAATAGCTCCCCCTGAGATATAGAATGGTTCAGGATATCTGGAACCTTTTTTCAGGGTGTTTAGCCTTGACCAGGAAGTATTCAGGAACTTCTTGACAGATGAATTTGTTGTTGTCCTTTGAAGTATCCTGGAGTGTTGAAGAAAGAAGACTCTTGATTTTGATTTAGTGTTCTTCTTCTTCAGATAGCTAATGTTCTTCTGGTCTAGGGCTTCTTTCCTGTATCAGAGTTCTATCCATAGAGAGAGCAGAGAAAATTCCTTGATTCAGACCGATTGTCATACAGACTATCTTTTTATCTGTGTCTATGTGTATATCTCCAGGAAAAGAGAAAACAATTCTTTTATATTTCCTGTCAAAAAGTTCTCTTTCGAAATTTGAATTTCTCTGCATTAATTGCTAATGGCATTGAGAATAAACAACATTGATTTATTTCCCCAACTATCCCATGGAAAAATGGCAAGCAATAATCCTGGAGAAGACTATAATCAATGCTCTGTCTAACGGTTATATTCAGAGAATATTTTAACATTGATTACTCAGGAATTATTGCAATAGGAAGGAGACAGAATAAAGGAAATAACTATGTCTGGATTCGTCGAAACGAGAACAGAAATCATCGAGCTGAGTCCACAGTTCGTCAAGTTGAGAAGCTGTGTTCGTCGACCAGATGGCTTCTATTCATTGAGATGAGTTCTAAGATCATTGAGCAGAGAGCAGAACTGCATTCTCTAGAAACTTTGACAATTTTGTGTATGGAGTTCGTCGACTAAAGTTCAGCAAAGTATTTTCTGGACTTAGAATATTGAGAGGCTTCTGGATTAATAAGTTGAAGTAGAGAATCTAGAAAACATCGACCAGAGAATTAGGTTCGTCGACTGGAGTCAAGAGAATGAAGTCTGGACTTGGAATGCTAAAGATGGAGTTCAAAGATCGTCGACCTGAGAATTGAGTTCGTCGAGCTGAGAACTTCTAACTGATAGATAAGTTTTTCCTAGACTGTGGTCCAAGTTCGTTGAACAAAGAAGATGTATTCGTCGACTGAAGTTTGAATCTGGACTTAGAAGAATTAGTTGTTTCTGGTCTTGTGGTGCTGAAGTAGAATACCCTGGGATCGTCTAGCTGAGAACTAAGTTCGTCGACTGGAGTTCAGAGTGAAGAATCCTGGCCTTGGAGTGTTGAAGTATAATGTCCAAAATTCATCGACCTGAGTACCAAGTTTGTCGAGCTCAGCTCAGAGAATTATCTCTGAGATCGTCGAGCTGAGCAAGACTTTCGTCGACCTGAGTTCGACGAACATCGAACTCATTTTACTTGGTCTTTGGAAATTCTCTAAGTCTTGAGTCTCTGGCAGTCTAATGATGGCTGGTCCATGAGATGTTGAAACTAAGGACTTGGCCTAGACTTTAGGACACAACTATGACCCTGGCTATACAAGATGGCTCACAAAATCCTAACTTAGTGAACCTAGCCGAAATCAAACTAGGGATCCAACACTATAGAAGTTAGAAAGGGGGAGAGTTTTGTGAAAGAATATCTTGAGAAATCAGATGCACTGAGGTAGACTCAATGAGAAGCTAAGATGAAAGAGATTCATGATGATGTGCTAGGCCAGATTCAGAGTCTAAAATTCCACACCTATGACACAACAGTTTGGATGCAAAATCAAATTCTTCCAGATTCCCAGCTGATCCAAACATCATTCCTCAACACATAAACCCCTTAGCTGCTACTGCTCCTGTTCAAGGTCAACAACCTTCCTTCTCTCCCAGACCTCAAGGGTATGAAGGTCCTCCTCCAGAATCATATGCTCAAGTTTGGGAGGCAGACCCAACAGATATATTCTTCCAAGCTCCTCCTGAGATCCAAACTTCTAAGAAGAAGAGGAAATGTGCCTCATCTAGCAGGTCAATCCCAGTTCCTGATTTAGAAAAGAGAAAAGCTCCAGAGTTTGCAGAGATCTGGTCTCCTACTTCAAAGTCTCTCATTTTAGATATTCTCAAACTTGTTATGGACTTCAATGAAAGTAGGAATATTCATTACAGCTCCCAAGAATGGAAATTGTATGAAAAATTTATGAAAAAGAGTAGACTGTATGATACAGAATTTGGAAGGAACAACCCTGCTGCTCCTCCAAGGCCTCCAAAATATTATCCCAAGCCATTCAGCTACCAAAGAAGACAGCAAGAGAAGAAAGACAAGCAGCAACATCAAGTTTAAGCATAAAGGATTTTGAGAGTGTGGAATTGATTCTTGTAGAAATGATGTTTTGGACATTCATATTTATATAATTCTTAATTTAGATCATTTGTCTTTTGATTATATTCTTATGCTTGCTTATACTGCTTTCTCTATTTGTATATTTAGATATGTTTATGTCTATATAATTCACCTTAGTGTAAAGGGTTCTGACTTCTACAAATCGGGGGAGATTGTTTGGTATTTTATCCACATTAACCCAGATTTGATGAAGTCACCCTTGAACAAAGATGAATTAAGTTGTATTTGATGTTTTGTTTGAGTTATGTATTTGTAGGATTATATTGCCAAGTAAAGACCAATGTCAGTCTATAATGGGTCACCACACAATATAATACTTCATTGTGTGATCCATGGTATTGACTCATGTGTAGCCTCTCTATTGGGATACACTTCTTACTCAAGCACTAGGACTAATTGGAGAAAGGCTTGTTGCTGAAATCAGTAAAGAAGAGAAAATTCTGTCGAAGAGAATTTTCTAAGTATTTGACTCGAGTAGTGACTTTCATACTCGAGTGAAATACTTAGTCAATACTCGAGTAAAACTATCTGTACTCGAGTAAAGGAACTAACTCTTGAGTAGCCAAATTATAGCTCTCGAGTAGCTAAGTCAACTACTCGAGTAGATCCTCTCTCATTCTCGAGTTAACAGAATTTCTTCTCCAGAAAGTTTTCTAAGTAAATTACTCGACTAGTGTTGGGTACATTGGTTTAAATGAACCTGATTTGAAGAAGCCTCACCCTACTCAATGATATACATCAAAATGTATTTGATGTATTTTTGAGTTGCCTTGTGCAGGTTAAGTATTTGCAGGGAAAGCAGAAAAGTTTCTAAGTACATGTGTCGACACCCAGACAGAAAGTGTCGACACTTAAGAAGACTTGTGTCGACACCTAGAGTAGCAGTGTCGACACTTGGAGTAATTGTGTCGACACCAGGGATGCAGAGTCGACACTAGACAGAAAGTGTCGACACAAGGAGCTGTGTCGACACTCAATGAAGAAAAGTACAGTGAAGCAGTGTCGACACTTAGAAGCAGTGTCGACACCCAGAGGATTTGTGTCTACATCAGAAAGTGTCGACACTTGGAGGCTGTGTCGACACTCAGCAAAAGTCAGCAGAGACTAAGTATAAGTGTCGACATAATGAGAAATGTGTTGACACATAGCAGAAGACTCAACACATGAAGAATGTGTCGACACAAGAAAGAATGTGTCGACACTTAGCAGAAGACTCAACACTTGAAGAAAGTGTCGACACAAGGAGCAGTGTCGACACTTAGCAAAGTTCAGCAAAATTCTAAGTACAAGTGTCGACACAAAGGAGATGTGTCGACACTCAGCTAAAAGTCTCAACAAAAGAAGATGTGTCGACACAAGGAGAAGTGTCAACACTCAGCAAGTATCAACACAGAAGTCAAGTGTCGACATCAAGAAGAAGTGTCGACACTGAACAAGTTCAACACATGAAGATGTGTCGACACAAAGGAGTTGTGTCGACACTTACAAGAATTCAACAAAGTACTGAAGAACAAGGACTTGTGTCGACACACATTATCAGTGTCGACACATGATGAAGAAGCTGTGTCGAGAAGTGAATTCTACAACACAAGGAGTTGTGTCGACAACTTGAAGGCTAGTGTCGACACTTAGTCAACTTGTGTCGACACTTAGTCCTTAAGTGTCGACACTTAAAGACAGATTGTCTCGACACTTTCAGACAGTTATAGAAATTTCAAGAACTGACTGGATGACTTGACAGCTGCCATTCCAACTAGTCTACTGCACCTGTCAGAGTTGTCAGAAAGCTGTTAGGAACCGGATCAGCCGGTCACCATGAAGAAGGCCTATAAATAGGCTTATTCTGTCAACAGAAGATAATAATCAATCAACAAAAGAAACACAGAAGAAGATCTAGCTATTCATTGAAGAATCAAGTAAAGATCTAAGTAGTTGGAGAGAGAGAGCTCCATCAAAGAAGACAGCCGTTGGAACCAGGCTGTGAAGAAGGGTTCAGACCTAGTTCTGAATCTTAAGTTGCAGTGATTGAAGATCAACTGCAGAGAATCAATCCTATTGAGTTCTACATTCAAGAAGCTTTGAAGAAAGCCAAGTGAGATTGTTCTCAGCAGATTTCTTCCAAGAACTCATCAAGAACCTATCAACTCATCTCTCTTTTCTCTGAGTTGTAGGTATAATCTTTGTAATCATATTTTCTTGTAAGATCCTTAAGGATCTAAGTTGTAAGCCTGTAATTATAAAGGCTGAGTGTAGGGCCTGAGTGCCTGAGGGTAGGAGATCTAATTCTCTGAGTATAGGCCTGTTGATGCTGAGTGTAGGCTTTGTGAAGAAGCCGAGTGTAGGCTTTGTGAAGAAGCTGAGTTGTAGGGCCTTGGGCCTGAGCTGTAGGAACCTGGTTGAGGTTCTGAGTGTAAGATCTGAGGATCTGAGATAGTGGAGGAGTTTGGCTGAATCTAGTACACTACTAGATAGGCGAAGGGGGAAAGTGGATGTACCCAAACCTTAGGGAACCACTATAAATTTGTTTGTTCACTGTGTGATTGTTTGATTGCTGTGATTGCTGAATGACTGCTGTGTAGAATTAGTTATAAAGCTGTAATATAACCTGCAATCTGCCTAAAAGTTTTTAAAAAGATTAAGTCACCTATTCACCCCCCCTCTAGGTGATTATGTACAATTTCTTTCAAGTAGTCCTATAAGTACTCGAGTAGTTTAGTCTTTTGTCTCGAGTTACAGAAGACTGTATTTTGTGTAATTTTTCCTCACTCGAATAGTCAAATTCATGTACTCGAGTAGTCCATCTACTACTCAAGTAGTCCAGAGTAAATACTCGAGTGACAAGCTTTTCTTCCCTCAGAATTTTTCTTAGTCCATTACTCGAATAGATATATCTATATACTCGAGTAGTTTATACCCCCTCGAGTAGTCCAGTTTCACTACTCGAGTAACCCAGATTTTTCTTCCAGAAAATATTCTAAGTTCTTGACTCGAGTAGTTTCTCTACCTCTCGAGTAGTTAATCTGTATTTTCTCGAGTAGTATTTCTTGTACTCGAGTAGTTCAACTCCACATCTCGAGTAACTATTCTAGCACTCGAGAAAGTCTCTTTGTATTCGAGTAGCTGCTCTTCATTTCTGAATTTTCTCTCGAGTCACTTACTCGAGTAGTTTTCTTCTATTCACTCGAGTAATCTCATTAGGTACTCGAGTAGGTTAATCTTCACTCGACTATGTCAGTCATCCTTTTCAGAAAATTCGTTAAGTCCAGATTTGACAGAAATTTCAAACAGCCTTGATTTGATTGGTCCACGTGTACGTCATTAAGACTAATTATGACCGTTAGGGAAGATCTTATATAAAGTCTTGTCAAAACCAACAAACCCTAAAAAAAGTGCTGTCAAGATTATTCTAAGTATTTTTCTGAACCTCTCTCTCTAAAAACAAAAGCCGCCGTCGCCGACCTTCATCGCGCATATCCGGCTAGAGTTTTTGATTCCAGAAGATTCAGATCAAGAAGATTCACAGATCGAGATTGTCTTTCAATTCTTCATCATCTATCTGATCGTGTGAAGCCAAGAAGTTTCAAATCTAGCTTTTGTCGAGATTCTTCTTCAACTTCTCTGATAAAGCCTCAAAGATCCAAGAAGAAGATTCAGGCCGACTACTTTTAGATCTGAGAAAGTTGTACTGTTTGTATTTCTATATACTTTCAATTTCATTCTTGCAGGAGATTCCTCTCTGAGTGTAGGAGCTTTTGTCTCCGAGTTGTAGGAAGTTTTATCTTCCGAGTGTAGATCCATCTTGTGGTCAAGATTGTAGGAACTTTGTTCCGAGGAGTAGGATTGGTTTTCAATCCATGATAGTGGAGTAGCCGAGTCTAGTGCATTGCTAGATCCGTGAGGGAAAGTGGATGTACCCAAGGTTGGGGAACCACTATAAATCTTTTATCATCTGTGATTGCTTGGTAGATAATTGTGTGCATAGATCTTAAATTTTTATTCCGCAAAAAGGCGCACAACTCACCTATTCACCCCCTCTAGGTGATTTAGGTAGACAACTGATTAATTTCATCACCTTCCCAAATTCTCAACTGGTAGTAGCCAGACTTCAAATCAAGCTTTGAATATACCTTTGATCCAGCCAACTGATCGAACAAATCATCAATCCGTGGAATCAGATACATGTTTTTTTTCTCCATCAATTTATTCAATTCACGATTGTTGATACACAACCGCAGACTACCGTCCTTCTTTTTCACAAATAGAATAGGTGAGATCCAAGGTGACATGATTGGACGTATATAACCCTATCCAAATAACTCTTGTAGTTGAACTTTCAATTCCGCCAGTTCCTTTGGTGCTAGACAGTATGACGAACGGGCCATAGGTTTCGCACCTGGCACTAGCTCAATAGCGAAGTCAATCTCCCGCTGGGGCGGTAACCCAGGAAGATCCTTAGGAAACACATCAGCATACTCTGATACAATTGGAACGTCACTTACACTGGCCTTTGGCTCAACAGCCTGCATAACCGTGAAGAATAACTCCATGCCCTTCCGAACAACATTGATGACTTGGAGAGCAGACATCAAGATCCTACTCACCCCTCGCATACCAGCGAATTTAGTCTCAAGCTCGGTATTCCGACCCAGTGTGACTTTCTTTGAGTTGCAATCAATGCAGGCACGTTGCTCTGAAAGCCAGTCCATACTAAAGATCACATCAAACTCATATATCTGCAGCAAGGATGCATTCAACTGAAAGACCTGACTTCCTATCCGAACCTTCACATAATAGGCCTTAACCGCATGCATCACACATCCGTTGGGCAATAACACCTTAACACTATCTGCCGTCATATGACTAGGCACTCCGAGTCATGCTACGAAGTCCTCAGATAGAAATGAATGTGAAGCAACAGTATCAAATAGTGCTCTCGTCGGACAGTCCCTAATCAGGACAAAGCCTATGACATACTCAATCACACACAAGGTATGAAGTATCAAAAGTAATAACAAAGTATCTTAACTCATACCTGTGACGATGTCACTTTGCTTTATGGCCACCTGTTGGCCAAGATTATATACTTGGGGTTGTGCTTGGGATGTAGAGAGCTCCACCACTGCCTTTCCCTTATCAGTATATGATGCTCCTGTCTTCCTTTAAACCTTTGGTGGACCAACCCGACAGTCACGGGCTATATGACCCACCTTACCACAAGTATAACAAGATCAAGGGTCTTGCCTAGAAGTTTCTCTAGATGTAACCGTAGAGGGAGCCTGTGAAGAAGACTTAGATCTCTTGCCCCATTTCCTTCGGTGGTTTGATTTTCCCGGGTGCGACGTTTCGAACTCGGGCTTTACCACCGCCAGGTCCCTTTTTCCTTGTACCCGCTTCATATCTTTCTCTAACGCACACACCGTATCAACCAATGCTTGAATTCCCTGGTTCACCGAACTCGAGAGCAGGAATCTCAGCTCATCTCGTAACCCTTCGTAGAACCTGTTGGTTTTACTCTCTTCGTCAGCAAAGATAGATCCCGCATAGCGTCCCAACCTTGTAAACTCATGTAAGTAGGTATCAACATGTAACACCCCAAAGCCCACTTTGGGTTTCAGGTTGTGTGACATGGCCTGGGACACCGGCGTGTCCCAGGGCGTGTCGTGCTCGGATTGAGGAGTTGGGTGTGTGGTCGATGAAATTTGGTCGACGATCGTCGAGTGGAGAGTACACGGCCTGTGACATGGGCATGTCACAGGGCGTGTCCTTTGCTGGTTCCAGTCAGGAATGTGTGTGCCTGAGGACACGGGTGTGTCCTGGAGAACACGGCCTGTGACACGGGCGTGTCACAGGGTCGTGTCCTGCTCGGGTGAGATGAGATTGTGCTGTGTGAAGTAAATGACTACTGGATATGGGTGTGTCGGGCATGACACAGGCGTGTAGGGTGTGATACGGGCGTTTCACACGGCCGTGTACTGGTTGGGTTTGAGTCGATTGCCTGCCGCTTAAGTGACACGACCTATGACACGGGTGTGTCACAGGGCGTGTCAGGCCGTGTTCAGGCTTTTCTAGATAAATCTGAGTCGTTCAATTCCCTTATCCTGGATCCAATGGTCAGGCTCCTTCCCTGTGGTTATAAGGTTGAGAATGAGGTGTGTTTCCCTCATTTTCATCCTCTTCTACTTCTTCTCATTCTCAAAGAGAGAGATGGAGAGAGAGGCCAAGGGAAGGAAAGGAGGAAGGAAACCAGCTGCTGGAGGAGTTGCGGAGTGCGGATTGAAGATCTGAGAGCGGATTCGTGAAGGAAAAGTCGAGGCAGTGACTTCCATCCGGCTACTTCATGGCGCCGAAGCGATCTTCAAGGGTAACAATCTCCTTCTTGGACATCGAAGTCCTTTATTTATGCATGTATATGGAATCCTCCACCAAGAGGTGGATCGCGGAAGTGATTCCTTGGTTGAGTCTGCATCTAGAGCCGAAAGTGTGGAGTACGTCATAGGCATGTTGTGTGAAGCCCATCTAGACAGGTTGTCTGGATTGGTGATGATGAATATGGGTAAACCGGAGAAGACTCTATGGATTTGATGAGATGAAAAGTTTATGCTTTGTGATGTGGATGGATGGATGTATGAATGTTGATTATGGATGCATGGATGCTTTGAGTAAGCTCCTGGTTGTGTTGAGAGATCAATTGGTGGCACGTTTGGGGAGCGCGAGTTTAACCCGGCCTGCTACACCACTAGGGTGGGTTGATCTGGATAGAAAAGGGGTCGATTGGTGGCAATGCCCGGGGAGCTGAGTTAACCCAGATTTCTGCACCACAAGGGTGGGTCGATCAAGAAATATGTGAGGGGTCGATTGGTGGTAATGCCTTGGGAGCCTTGTTAATCCTGGCTTGCTACACCGCTAGGGCGGGTCGATCTACTCTGGCTATGTTTGTGGATGCTGTGAGGTAGTATCTCTGAGTGGTATGGATGGAATGTCGCCAACCGCGGAAATTGGTGGACTAGGATTGAACCGCCCAACCAACAAGTGAAGAACATCTGATCGGCGGTGTACGACTGGGATATCTGGTACACCATTAAGGTGCCATGAGTGCATGGAGCGTCTGGTGGATACCGCATTTGTGATGTGGTTGTGATTGGTAGATTGATAGGATGTGATGATGGAAATGCATACAGGGAAGGAACCACTGCCCCGGGTATGGGGTAGGGTCGTTATAATTGGTCAGCTAATGCTGACCGTTACTTTGTTTACTATTATTGAGTGGATATCAAATTACAGGTATTGGTGTTGGAATTAATTTGTGCGGAATGGAGGCTTGTTGCTTAAGGCCCGTGAAGGCCGTGCGAAGCGTGGTTGGATTTCATGTGTGGCCGGCCTGCGTGCCGATGTATGAAATTGTACATTTTATAAAGAGCAACTTGTAAGGCCTTAATGTCATGAGTGTATGTGTTGTATACATTCCTGGTTATAATATATAAATGTGGCGTTTGTATATTAGTGGAAATTCATTGAGCTGAGTTCATCCAACTTAAAATGCTGCGCTAGAATGTTTTGAGTTAGGGTACGAGTAGATTTTGATTTCCACACGTAATTCTGCCTCTTGTCTGTGAAATATGGCGTGGGGCCCCGACCGGACCCACCGTTATATTCCATGTGACGAGTGGAGGCGTTACAAAGTGGTATCAAAGCCAGGTTGAGATTGTTTGGGAGGAAGAACATAATTGAACTCATGAATGTCCACTAGGAATGTGCATCAATGTATATTTGCCATTATGAACTGCATGATTAATGGTGTTTCGTACATTGATTGATAGGTGGCGAGGAGTGATGCTGGGCAGTCTGAACCCCATCGGTCCGATGAGAGTGCAGCACCCGTTGAAGCACCTATGCCTCCCTCGGCGGATACCATACAGGTGGTGATGGAGACGTGCTTGCTGTGTTACAAGTAATCCCTACTAGGTAGGCAAGGCCTGCATGGGTGCCAGTACGGCCTGGTGCAAGGCAAGGGAGCGCTGACGTTGTGGTGGATGAGCAAGGAGCGGACGAGTAGTTAAAATGGTTTATGGAGTTTCACGCGTTTGTAAATACAACCTGGGCGCTGGAAAAGGATTTGAAATGGTTGTAGGAAAAAAATAAATTGGCAATGAAAAAATCCAAATGCAAAGTTCTGCAATCGGAACAGTCGGAGTTTAGACGACGAGATAAGAAAAGATTCAGGCCTGCAAAATCAATTCCGTCGACTGTGTCTACAAGGGCAACAAAGGGGCAAGGACATGGGGAGTCACGTACATGTTTTCGATGTGGCAATCAGGGACATATAGCCTGTAATTGTTGGAGTGGCCCTCTAAGGAGTAAGAAGAAGACAAGTGCGTCTGTTGTGGAAAAGGGTAAAGCAGTGACCGAGCCATCTGCATCCCGGGCACAACATCGAATGTACAATTGCAAATTCAAAGAGCAGTAAAGCTCAGGTGAAGGACTACAGCCTCAAGTGTTTAGGTTGAAACTCCAAGAGGCTATAAATGACGTATAGTAGATGATGCAGATGGGGTGAATCGAAGGTAGAATGAAAGAGGGAACTGTATGACTTAGGTGTTGGAAATAAAGGAATAACTTTGTAACTGGGAGACAAGAAATGACTACTGAGATGGTTGTGTCCATGTACATATCTATTATATGTTGTGTTAAACGTTGAACTGTTGGTGCACAATTGGTGTAATTGAAGTGATCGATCGATCGTGGTGTATATATATGATGTGTTTGGTTATAGATCACTCGATGAAAGTTGTGGATAAATATGCACATATGAGGGTTATGTATGTGTGTATGTGCTGCATGTGTTGTTTGGTTTATGCGATGCCTTGGGGTGAGACAAGATACAGCCTCTGAGCTCGAACCCGACTCGCTTTATTTGAGTGCGTGGTTGTGTATGGTGCAACGTGAGTGGTTATGTTGTTGGCTGTAGTTGAACCAAATTTCGAGGATGAAATTTTTTTGAAGGAGGGGAGGATTGTAACACCCTAAAGACCACTTTGGGTTTCAGGTTGTGTGATATGGCCTGGGACACGGGCTTGTCCCAGGGCTTGTCGTGCTCGGGTTGAGGAGTTGGGTGTGTGGTCGACGAAGTTTGGTCAACGATCGTCGAGTGGAGACTACACGGCCTATGACACGGGCGTGTCACAGGGCGTGTCCTTTACGGGTTCCAGTCGGGAATGCGTGTGCCTGAGGACACGGGTGTGTCTTGGAGAACATGGCATGTGACACAGGCATGTCATAGGGTCGTGTCCTGCTCGAGTGAGATGAGATTGTGCTGTGTGAAGTACATGGCTACTGGACACGGGTGTATCGGGCATGACACGGGCATGTAGGGTGTGCCATGGGCGTGTCACACGGTCGTGTACTGGTTGGGTTAGAGTCGGTTACCTGCCGCTTAAGTGACACGGCCTGTGATACGGGCGTGTCACAGGGCGTGTCAGGGCGTGTTCAGGCTTTTCTGGACAAATTTGAGCTGTTCGATTCCCTTATCCTGGATCCAATGGCCAGGCTCCTTCTATGTGGTTATAAGGCCGAGAATGACGTGTGTTTCCATCATTTTCATCCTCTTCTTCTTCTTCTCATTCTCAAAGAGAGATAAAGAGAGAGAGAGGCCAAAGGAAGGAAAGGAGGAAGTAAACCAGCTGCTAGAGGAGCTGCGGAGTGCAAATTCGTAAAGGCAAAGCTGAGGCGGTGACTTCCATCCGACTACTTCATGGCGCCGAAGCGATCTTCAAGGGTAACGATCTCCTTCTAGGACATCGAAGTCCTTTCTTTATGCATGTGCATGGAATCCTCCACCAAGAGGTGGATCGCGGAAGTGATTCCTTGGTTTAGTCTCCATATACAGCTGGAAGTGTGGAGTACGACATTGACATGCTGTGTGAAGCCCATCTGGACAGGTTGTCTGGATTGGTGATGATGAATATGGGTAAACCGGAGAAGACTCCGTGGATTTGATGAGATGAAAAGCTTATGCTTTGTGATGTGGATGGATGGATGTATGAATGTTGATTATGGATGCATGGATGCTTTGAGTAAGCTCCTGGTTGTGTTGAGAGATCAATTGGTGGCACATCTGGGGAGCTCGAGTTTAACCCGGCCTGCTACACCACTAGGGTGGGTTGATCTGGATAGAAAAGGGGTCGATTGGTAGCAATGCCCTGGGAGCCGAGTTAACCCGGATTGCTGCACCACAAGGGTGGGTCGATCAAGAAATAGGTGAGGGGTCGATTGGTGGTAATGCCTTGGGAGCCTCGTTAAACCTGGCTTGCTACACCGCTAGGGCGGGTCGATCTGCTCTGGTTATGTTTGGGGATGCTGTGAGGTAGTACCTCTGAGTGGTATGGACGAAATGTCGCCAACCACGGAAATTGGTGGACTAGGATTGAACCACCCAACCAACAAGTGAAGAACCTCTGATCAGCGGTGTACGACTGGGATATCCGGTACAGCATTAAGGTGCCCTGAGTGCACGAAGCGTCTGGTGGATACCGGCGTTTGTGATGTGGTTGTGATTGGTAGATTGATAGGATGTGATGATGAAAATACATACAGTGAAGGAACCACTGCCCCGAGTAAGGGGTAGGGTCGTTATAATTGGTCAGCTAATGCTGACCGTTACTTTGTTTGCTATTCTTGGGTGGATACCGAATTTCAGGTATTGGTGCTGGAATTGATTTGTGCGGAATGGAAGCTTGTTGCTTATGGCCCGTGAAGGTCGTACGAAGCGTGGTTGGATTTTATGTGTGGCCGGCCTGCGTGCCGATGTATGAAATTGTACATTTTGTAAATAACAACTTGTAAGGCCTTAAGGCCATGGGTGTGTGTGTTGTATACATGCCTGGTTATAATATATAAATGTGGCGTTTGTATATTAGTGGACATTCATTGAGCTGAATTCATCCAACTTAAAATGTTGCGCTAGAATGTTTTGAGTTAGGGTACGAGAAGATTTTGATTTCCACACGTAATTCCGCCGCTTGTCTGTGAAATATGGCGTGGGGCCCCGGCCGGACCCAACATTATATTCCATATGATGAGTGGAGGCGTTACACAACACTACTTTCTCCCTGAGTTAGATGCAGGAACTCATTTTCCATGGCTATACGCTGAGCCGGTGGCAAATGCTTTGCCAAAAATAGTCTCGAAAATTCCTCATTCGAGACTTCCGTCAGTTGTCTGCCTGCGAAGTGGTGTAATTCTATCTCATCCCACCATAGCCAAGCCTCTCCTTCCGACAAGAAAGTGGCCAAGTTAACTTTCTGTTCTTCCTCCGTCCTTATCGCCGTCAATATTCGCTTGACGAGCGTTAACCAATCCTCCTCCAGCGTAGGGGATCCCTCCTCGTAAATGTTGGGGGATTGAAGCTCATAAATTGCTTCAGTTATCATTCTGCTACTCGAGGATCAAAAACAGCCACAACATGTACGGGCCTCACACCAACCTTTTCTAGCACCATAGCAGGCTGCTCTTGCATAGTAGGCTGTGCCTGAATCATTACAAACCGCGCCTCAGCAACTAAACGTACAGTCTTCGCTGAAGGAGGTGTGGGCACCACAACTGACACCGTACTCTCATCAGAATGTGAGGGCTCAGACTGCCCCACACCACTTTGAGTCACCTACATCTGTAAAAAGACACATTTTAGCAACTTTGCAAAAGCAACAACTCTTTATAGAAACACGCAAGTTTCTAAAACAAATGTAATTACATTCCTTAGTGGACATTCTTGAGTTCATTTATGTTATAACGGGTCGCACTTACACGTGCTCGCCACCCTTCAAAAGAATTCGACCACGAATTCGAAGGAGGAAAACCAAGACAAGCTGATACCAAATTGTGACATCCCCCATCTATTACATGACATATAATAGAAGGTCTGGTCGCGGACCCACACTATATACCACAAACAGGCAGCGGAGTTATGAATATATATCATAGTTGCGCATCCTAACTCAAAGCATTCTAGCGAAGGCATTAGGGGTTACAACCAGTACCATGCGTTTGTCCTTATGGCCCTTATAATTAACCTTTACAATTGTGAATTTCATACATCGGCCCGCAGGCCAGCCACACATGAAATAGTAAAATATTACTTTATTTGGCCTTCGAGGGCCAGCATATCAGCAGTAGTACCAAGGGCTTTAGGCCATTATTTCCCGCTTGGCTATCCCGCACCTGCATGGGGACAAACCACCACAACGGTGGCAAACAAAGCAATGGTCAGCATTTAGCTGACCAATTTTATAACGATCCTACCCCCTACCCGGGGCAGTAGCATTCCTTCCCTGCAGGCATAACATTATAATAAGTAGATATATCACAAGAGATGCACTCACGCATCATCAACATATCACAAAAGTCGACCACACGGTCTGACGCTCAGTGCACTCAGGGCACATTCTTGGTGTACCAGAAAACCAGGGCCCCACCACCATTCTTTCCAATGACAAACTTGAGCATTTGTGCTCCACGGCCCATGGTCGGAGACTTTAGTTTTGATGGCAAACAGTCCAAGAGTCTCATGATGCGATCCTAACGAAGCCACTTTTTTAGGCACTCAAGTTAGACAACCATCATGCGGATACAGTTCAGCCCTTGCCCGTTGCTCAAATCGCCAGTTCAATGTCTAGACTAATGCATGCCAACATCGCCTTGTCTGTTCGGCTCACTAGCCTTCAAGAGAGCATAGCTCACAATAGCCACACTGTCCCCTAGGGAATGGCTTCACAATCAAAAAGGGAGTTAATGCCAGTGTGTATCTCAACCACATGGAGGGGCTATCGGCAGCTCTTCCACTGCGCCCAGACTCAACCCAATCCCTATATCATCCTGTAGTGCCAGAAACACTGGTCTTTCATAATATACAACACATGCATCAAGAGGGTATTTTACTGGAACTCCATCCAGTACTTCCTATTACTCCATTTCACAGACACAACCTACTGATTCCACCAAAATACACACTTATACATAGGGTCTTCTCCGGTGTGCAAAATAAAACATCACCAATCTAGACCAACCTATACAGATGGGTTTCACACAACATGCATATTCCGTACTTCACAATTCCAGATTTATATGCAAGACTTACTGGGGATTTCAAGAATCAACCCAAAGGAACTCCCTCAAAACTCTGCCTTTTGGTGGGGGATTCCAAATATATGCCAAAACAAGGACTTCACATGTCCAAGAAAGAAGATTGTTACCCTTGGAGCTTTCTTCGGAGCCATGACAAGCTTTTCTACGCTGATGAAGATGATCTACAAACTTTCCCTTTCACGAATCTTGCTTTGGCTTGAGATTCTAGCCCCAAGATCTGTTCCAGTAGCTCCCCACCTCAACTAAACCCTAGTAACAGCTGAGAGTCCTCTGCTCCAGAACTCAGGAAGGAAAATGACGAGAGAGAGAGAGAGAGAGAGAGAGAGAGAGAGAGAGAGAGAGAGAGAGAAAAGGAAATAATACTCCCCCAAACCCTTCCCCCTATAGATATGGCCTCTGGTTTTATCCCAGCCATCAAATCCCTTCCCATTAAACTAAAGAAACAGCTCAGGTTGAAGCTAATAAAGTCAATCACCGCTTAGTGGCCACACACCAGCCACCTAACATGAGTCACCACTTCTACGACACCTTATTTCGGCAATTCGTCAAATGGCGACAAGTTTATAGGACACATTTCACCGAATGGGAGTTGATTTCACCTCACCAGGCCGCATCGTCGATCTCTGCTCGATGATCTTCATTGAGCTCCGCTCGACGACTTCCATCGATCTCCGCTCGATGACTTCCGTTGAGCTACGCTCGACGACTTTCGTCGAGCTCCGCTCGACTTTTAGCCCGTTCTTACCAACTCCTTTTTGGGGTGTTACAGAAATTACATTAATGTTGCTTATACATATAATATAAGGTGGTGGGTCTTCGGTGTTGGATCCATAGTTTGGATTTGGGCTAAGGTTTACTATTAGGATGTTTTGACCCACCTTTTATAGCTAGGGTCAAGTTTGTTAGTCCTAGAGTTTAGGCTAGTCTTTAGAATCAAGCTTCATGGATCAGCCTGTAGTGTTCTTAAGGAGACTCAGACTTAGAAGAATTCAGAGTTCAGATTATTAGTTCGAAGTTCTTTGAACTCAGCTCGACAATCGTCGATCTCGGATCGACGAACTCAGAGTTCTTTATCTGAGTTGAGCTCGACGATATTCGAGCTCAGGTCGACGATTTCTTCCCTTAAGACAGATTCTCTGATCGACGAACATGGAGCTCAGAATTAGCAAGATATTTCCAGATTGATGTCCGCTGAGCTCAGGTCGACGAAGACGATTTCTTAGCTCGACAAACTTTGAGTTCAGGTCGACGAAATCTGTTCTGAGGTCGACAAAATCTGTTAGTTCAGTATTTCCTTCTCTGCAGTTCATTTCCAGATTGACCAAGGTTGATTTAATATATTGTTGCATATATTTCTCTGAGTAATTAAATGCATATATTCTTATGAATATAGCTGTTCATTGGTAGCATTAATCACTGGATTTCACAGAGTAAAAAATCGGCTTAATAACTGGGACAGTTGAGGAATCAAATTAATGCAGTTCTAGCCGTTTGTCCAAGTTCCAAGAATTCAGCAGTTAATCAAGGAGTAAAATTCAAATTCAGAAGAGATACAGAGAAGAATGATCTGCTATCAACGACACAAGAGAGAAAACGGGAAGTTAGAGAATCTACTAAGTCATACGGGCAGACGCAGAAAGTTTTTGGGAGTTTAAAAATTCATTCTGGCTTCATCATCAGCAAATCTTCTCCAAGCTTTCATGAGACATCGAATATAATTAGTCTAAAAAGCTTGTTGGAGATCAACATTAATCTGAAAACCTACACCCTGAAGCAAAGCTTCCTTCTTTCCTAAACTACTCTACATCTCAGGGGGAGCTTTGACAATAAAGATCCACTTTTGTCTTCTCTATTGTTTAGAGAAAAAGAGAAGACATCGTCAACTTTTCTTTAGCTGTATAAAGGGTTTATTAACTTCCTTCAAAAGTTTATTGTTGGTTTTTGGGCACCTGATCAAAAGCCTAAAGGGTTGTGAGATCTCCTTGCAAATAGATCTTGTGGTGACAGGGCATCTGAGCAAAAACCTACGGTGGCAGTCACCTGATCAAAACCTGCTAGTGGATTCCTACCAGGGTGATAAAAGAATGGATGTACCCAGTTTGGGGAACCACTATAAAATTTCTTGTGTTGTCTGGTTGCACCTTTTCTTTTTGTACTATGCTATGATAGTTTAGCTTTAATCTCTTTACGTAATATTTGCTATCACCTATTTTATAGCTAAATCATATAAATCTATAAAAAGTTTTTAAAGCTCTATTCACCCCCCTCTAGAGCTAATTAGATCTATCCCCTTGAATTTTAATTGGTTTCAAAGGATTATCAATTGCCTAAGTCACTTTCAATTGGTATTAGAGGTTTACCATTTCTTTTAATTGGTATCAGAGGATTATCAATTGCCTAAGTCACTTTCAATTGGTATTAGATGTTTACCATTTCTTTCAATTGGTATCAGAGGGTAGTTTATTTGGTTGTACATGGTAACACTTGAACCAACAGATCCTTCTAATATCTAAATTTTCTCTAGCACATTACTTATACCATAGCACAAAATAAGGACTATGCAAGCACCAGACCTTTAGTTTGCAACTTGAATAAGTTTGCTATCTGGAAGGCAAGAATTAAAGTATATATGAACTCCATTGATGAAGATATTTTTAATTCTATCTTCACAGGTCCACCAGCTCTAGTGGCTACATCTACTGTAACTTTTAACACTCATGTTGTTCCACCACCTGAGTGGACAGATGCACAGAATAAGGCCAAGATAGCTGATGGCAAGGCCATAAACATTCTGGCTCAGATAATGTCAGATGACATTTTCCAAAAAGTGGCAGAGTGCACCTCAGTTAAAGCCATTTGGGATTCCATAAACCAGATGGTTACTGGATCTACAGATGCGAGAAAAGACAGGAGATCAAATCTCATCTCCCAATATGAGAATTTTAAGAAAGAAGAGTCAGAGTTAGTGAGTGATATGTATAATAGACTCAGCTCAATCATCAATGAGCTGAAAACTCTAGATAAGGACATAACCGTCACTTAGGTCAATGATAAGATTCTAATGTGCTTCCCCAGCTCATGAGATTTCAGAATCTGGCCAATCAAAGAGGCCAAAAGTCTGAATGAGATTTCCACTGAATCTCTACTAGGAAAGCTCAAATCTTATGAGCAGTTAATAAAGACTAGAGAAGATGTTGAGCAGAAGACTCCCTCATCATCTATAAAGGAGCAAAACATAACATTCAAAGCATTTGAAGAAACAGAAGCTCCATTAGCTAGTGAAGAATTTCTGAGTTTCCTAGCCAAGAGATTCTACAAAATGAGCAAGAAGGATTTTAGAAGGAAGTCATCTAGACAAGATGACAAGCCAAGGTATGATAAAACCCCAACTAAAGAAATTATCTGCTTTGGTTGCAGGAAGCCTGGACACTTCATATCAGAGTGTCCAGAGAATCAAAAGAAGGAGAGAAGAAGAGAAAAGGAGCCCAGGATGCAGCACTACAACAAGCCCACCTCCAGCAAGCATAAGAGGAAGGAGAAAGGCTTTGTTGCTGAAATCTGGAGTGAAACTGAAGATGAATCTTCATCTTCCATCTCTTGTGAAAATGAAGAAGAGACTAAAGCAAACGAGGTTTGCTTGATGGCTATTGATGCATCAGGCAGCCTCTCAGTAGTTGAGCAGTCAGATAGTGAAGAACCTCAATCTGAAGAAGATCAGGTACTGCCCTCTTTTGATTTCAATTCAGATGGTTTTAGAACTGAATTTAAATCATTATGTATTAATTTAATAAACTCTGAGAAGAAAATCAAACTCCTTAGAGAAAAACTAACTGAACAAGATAATTTCATTTCTGAAAACATCAAATTGAAAGATGAATTAACTTTAGCTAATGAACGAATCATCTCTCTAAAATTTGAATTAGTTGAGGCAAGGCAAATTGAAGAATCCCTAAATGGGAGAAGCATCAAGTTGATGAACACAACAAGCACAGTAAATGCCGGACTTAATCGCAAGCTTGGCTTAGGTGCTTCATCAAGCCAACCCCCATTTATTCAGAAAAACATACTGTCAACTCCAATCAAATTTGTTTCTGTAAAAGGCAAAGAAAAGGTAGATGATCATAGTACTAAGCAAATAGAATTAAAACAGAAAAATAAGAAAAAGAAAAAGAACAAGAAAAATTCTAACTATAATAATGTTCAGCAGATTTCATCGAACTCGGATCGACAAAATATGTACAGTTCGTCGAGCTCAGGTCGACGAACTCCGAATGCAGATTTTTATTATAATTATTCTTTGAACTACGATCGACAAAACCAGTATGGTTCTTCGAGCCGATATCGACGATATTGGGGCACAAAGAATGAATATTTTCATTCTCTGAGCAGAGTTCGACGAACTCATCCCCATTCGTCGACCTTAGATCGACGAACTGACTAGAATTCTTCGAACCCAGTTAAAGAAAACAAAAATCTTAATCCTTGCAGAACCTTTAATCAACCTAGGGAATATCTCAATCCATTCACCCAGTGGATAATACCACCAAGAAGATATCACCCCCTAGGGTATAAAAACCAACCTGAATATTTTGTTTTCTAGTTTTAACTATGAAAAGAATCAAGGACCCAAGGTAACCTGGGTCAAGAACATCTAGTCTGTTTAAATGTAGGTGAAAGACTATCCTACCACAGAGGAACAATGGTACTTGTATAGTGGCTACTCAAGGCACATGACTGGAAACAAGCACAACAAATGCCAGACCTATACCCTGAAGCAAAGCTTCCTTCTTTCCTGAACTACTCTACATCTCAGGGGGAGCTTTGACAACAAAGATCCACTTTTGCCTTCTCTGTTGTTTAGAGAAAAATAGAAGACATCATCAACTTTTCTTTCACTGTATAAAGGGTTTATTAACACCCTTCAAAAGTTTATTGTTGGTTTTTGGGCACCTGATCAAAAGCATAAAGAGTTGTGAGATCTCCCTACAAATAGATCTTGTGGTGACATAGCAACTGAGCAAAAACCTATGGTGGCAGTCACCTGATCAAAACCTGCTAGTGGATTCCTACCAGGGTGGTAGAAGAGTGGATGTACCCAGTTTGGGGAACCACTATAAAATTTCTTGTGTTGTCTGGTTTCCCCTTTCCTTTTTGTACTGTGCTGTGATAGTTTAGCTTTAATCTCTTTATATAATATTTGATATCACCTATTTTACAGCTAAATCATATAAATCTGTAAAAAGGTTTTAAAGCTCTATTCACCCCCCTCTAGAGCTAATTAGATCTATCCCCTTGAATTTCAATTGGCATCAAAGGATTATCAATTGCCTAAGTCACTTTCAATTAGTATTTGAGGTTTACCATTTCTTTCATTCGGTATTGGAGGGTCGTCGCACCGACACCAATACGTTGACTCAGCAAGTGTGGTTTAGCACTTAGCCAAATAAAGTCTGGTGCATGTGCCAGCCGGCAATAGTACGCAGGAGCTCCTCTTAGTGCACCAGCATCATGACATACAATAGGTCTGACTGGTAGTGCTGATACCGGTTTAGAGGTGGGCGAGGCCCAACCCACCGCTTCTGTTTGCCACTACGGAGGTATCCTGTGAGATTAGGCCCCAAAAAGGTGGAACTAAAGGTCTATGTGCACAGAGTCGGGTGTGTGAGTTGCACTTGTATGTTCATACCATAGCATACCTACATGACATAGCATAATCATTGCATATAACCCTTGATACCTATTGTATAAATTAGTATGAGTCTCTTTATACAATAGGCCTTGCAAAACGACCCCTTGGTCTATAGGTTTGTATGGGCATTCCTATAGGTCATGGTTACTTAGTTTACCTTCTTGCACTTTATTTGCTCAACTTGTACATGTGTATACTCATATTGCTTACCTACTATTTGCTCACTTGCATTTGTTGTGATATACTGGTTCCGTCGTCACCTGCTTACTTTTGTTATTCTCCACCTTAAATATCTTCCCTTTCCTTCTCCCCGCTCGGTGCCTAGGAGCCATTGGGGGAGGAGTGGGGGATGATATGACTTAGTCTTTTTACCAACGGTTGTTGACGAAATCTTTTTAGGGAATTGTGGAGCCAAACCTGGAGATGCAGTCCCAGAGATCGGTGCGCTTGGAGATGGGATAGTCTAGCATGGGAGTTCATGCAGCAGGGACAGTGAGTCCCAATCATTATTAGTTACTATAAAATTGCTTCCGTGATGAGTGTCTTGTAGTGAGGGTCATAATGTATAGGGCAAGAGCCATTTTATTTGTACTTTGATTTATCGTTACTGTGGACTCTCCCTTCGTGGAGATTTATTTATATTCATGTGATTTTTATGGACAAGTATTTGAGTTTTATTTTACTCTTGTGCTTACTCTCCTTTTTTGCGATCAGTATGGCCGGCAGGATCAGCATTTTGTAGTGATGACCTTCCCGGGTGTGTTGGTGTCACCGCAAAGCGGCGGTTCTAGGCATAAGAACCTGTTTGTTTTACAAAAAAAATGGTATTGCACAATAAATCTCCCAGATCTAGACGTCCTCCCAGGTCGTTTTCCCTCGGAACCTTTCCCAGATTCCGACGACCTCCTCGGTCAATTTTCCACAAACTCAGAATGATTAAAAAATAAAAATGGAAATGAAAATAAAAGAGTTTGAAATTATTGCTCCCTCAAATAAGAATTCCTCCATAGAACGGTGCGCGATCGAGGCTTCTGACTGTTGTTCTTCTTGCACTCAATCAACCGTTGATGGTCGTTGGAGACTTCGCTCTTCAGAGTTCTTCGCTCACGAATGGGAGGCAGAAATTTTGCTTTTCCTTGCTCAGAGATGGTGGTTCACACCAATAGAGGCGGTAGCCAAACCCTAGAAGTGAAATACTTCTTCTATCCTCAGAAAAAGAAACATACGCTTTTAAACTCTTCATAAAAATAAGCTATTGCTGGCGATAGTGCAAGCGCGGCGTAGTAGGTCTTTTCACATGGCACCGCCAGCTGTCCATTAAATTAGGAAAAATATCCTAACCATATTTATGCAACTTTTGAATACTGCAGCGCGGTAAGGCTAGCACCTGATGGTAGCAGTTCATACTCGATGCAGTCGATTTGACTGTCATCGATATGGGTAGCGCCTAGCGGTTGTGCTAGCACATTGCGGTAATTATTTCTCCTCGATGTAGCTAAATTGCCTAGCGCCTGGCAGTAGGGCAAATGCCCGGCGGTAGGGCTAAAGCCTGATGGTAGGGTTAATGCCCGGTGGTAGCATTTTTTCCTAGATGCAGTCGAATTGGAAAGTGTCCGGCGGTAGGCCGCAGAGAAGAAACTCTGCACGCTCAACATTAATTATTCATTGCAAATGCCAACAGTAGGGCTAAAGCCCCGCAGTAAGTCACAGACCTTGAAACTATCGTTCTTGAAAGATATAGTACCTAAACACCTAGAGGGGGGGGGGGGGTGAAAAGGTGACCAAATTCTTTTTAACTTTTAAGGCAGAATTCAACTTATAATCACAGAATTTAATATACTATTGCACAGCAATCACACAGCATTCACAGCAAACCACAACACACAGTAGACACACAGTTTTATAGTGGTTCCCCAAGGTTTAGGTACATCCACTTTCCCCCTTCGCCTATCTAGTAGTGTACTAGATTCGGCCAAACTCCTCCACTATCACAGAACCCAAAACAGGTTCCTACACCTCAGGCCCAAGGACCTACAACTCAGCTTCTTCACAAAGCCTACACTCAGCCACAAAGGCCTACACTCAGCCACCAAGGCCTACACGCAGCCACCAAGGCCTACACTCAGCCACCAAGGCCTACACTCAGCCATAATAGGCCTACACTCAGCCTTTATAATTACAGGCTTACAAGACTCAGATCCCTAAGGATCCTACAAGATAAAATGAATACAATAATATTAACTCAGCAACTCAGAGACAAGAGAGGAGAGTTGTGAGTTTCTTGATGAGTTCTTGGAAGAACTCAGCTGAAATCAATCTGACTTGGCTTTCTTCAAAGCTTCTTGAATGTAGAACACAATAAGACTGATTTCTCTGCAGTTGATCCTTGATCTCTGCTACTTAAGATTCAGAATAAATCTGAACCCTTCTTCTCAGCCTGGTTCCAACGGCTGATTTCTTGGATGGAGCTCTCTCTCTCCAACTTCTTAGATCTTCACTTGATAGCTAGATCTTCTTTGAATTACTTGTTTTGTTGATCTTCTAATCAATCTGAACAACCACTTCTGTAGACAGTATAAGCCTATTTATAGGCCTTCTTCATGGTAACCGGCTGGTCCGGTTCATAACTGATTTCTGACAACTCTGACAGGTGCAGTAGACCGGCTGGATTGGCAGCTGTCAAGTCATCCAGTCAGTTCTTGAAAATTCTGTAACTGTCTGCAAGTGTTGAGACTGTCTGTCTTTAAGTGTCGACACTTATAGACCAAGTGTCGACACATGTTGTCTAAGTGTCGACACTAGCCTACAAGGTGTCGACACAACTCCTTGTGTTGTAGATTTTATATCTCGACACTACTTATTCTTCATGTGTCGACACTGAAATTGAGTGTCGACACAAGTGCTTGTACTTCAGTATTTTGCTGAATTCTTCTAAGTGTCGACACAACACCTTTGTGTCGACACATCTTCATGTGTTGTACTTGTTAAGTGTCGACACTGCTTCTTGGTGTCGACACATGTCTTCAGTGTTGATACTTGCTGAGTGTCGACACATTGCTCTGGGTGTCGACACATTCCTCTTCTGTCGAGACTCTGGCTGAGTGTCGACACATCCCCTTAGTGTCGACACTTGTACTTAGAATATTTTGTTGAACTTTGCTGATCTTTGCTAAGTGTCGACACAGCTCCTTGTGTCGATACTTTCTTCAAGTGTTGAGTCTTCAGCTGAGTGTCGACACATTCTTTCTTGTGTCAACACTTTCTTCAAGTGTTGACTCTTCTGTTGTGTGTCGACACATTGTTCTGGGTGTCGACACTTCTTCTTAGTTTCTGCTGACTTTTGCTGAGTGTCGACACAGCCTCCAAGTGTCGACACTTTCTGGTGTAGACACAGTTTCACTGGGTGTCGACACAACTACTATATGCTGACACATCTTCTCTGCACTCTTCTTCATTGAGTGTCGACACATTTCTCTTTATGTCGACACTTTCTGTCTGGTGTCGACTCAGCATCCCTGGTGTCGACACAATGACTCCAAGTGTCGACACTGCTTGCCTGGGTGTCGACACAAGTCTTCTTAAGTGTTGACACTTTCCCTCTGGGTGTCGACACATGGACTTAGAAACTTTTCCTTCTTTCCTGTAAATACTTAACCTGCACAAGTGAACTCAAAACACATCAAATACATTTTGATGTATATCATTGAGTTGGGTGAGGCTTCTTCAAATCAGGTACATTTGAACCAATGTACCCAACAATCTCCCCCTATTTGGAGAAGTCATAACCCTTAGTCAATGATATACACCATTCATAATAAAATTACAAAATGATGTAAAGCAGGATTATATATAGCAGGGCAATCATAAACATGTATCAATCAAACATGTATACAAAGACATAATCTCAGAATAATTATGAAATAGATTTAACATATAACACATTGTTCTAATATCTGTCATATTCATTTTCAAAAGTTTACAGAATGTTTTACATCAAAAAGATTACAAAGTAAACTTTAAGAAAATTCTAATTCTATTTCTGTTCAGGCTCCTTGATCACTATTCCTTTTCCAGCTTGTACTTTGGCTTGAACAGGAGCTTCAGCAACTTCAGCATCAGCAGGCTTCTTGCCTTTCAGATCTTTCTTCTTTAGTTCTTCTGCTTTAATCTTTTGCCTCTCAAAATAATGATATGGCTTGGGAAAGTACTTGCTAGGCTCCTGGGCAGTAGGAGGTAGCTTTCCCATCTTGGCCTTTCTTCTGTATTGGACTATAGCCTCCTGCCTTGTCTCATGCTTTCTCCATTCAGCCTCAGAGAACCACTTGTTCCTGTCTTGAATGTTATCTTTTGCAGCTTTCCATGCAGTCAAAATAATGTTCCTAGAGGTGGGGCTCCACTGCTCAAAGTCAGGTCTTTGTTCAGCTTGCTACTTGAACCTCTTCTTAGACAATCTGGTCTCTTCTTCAGCTTGATCTTTCAAGATAGCTTCTTGCATAGCTTCAGATATTGGCTGAACAACTTTTTCTAGAATAATCTTCTGATTTCCATCAGGTGGACTATACATGGACTGTATGTCAGCTTGAACCATATCAAAATCTGGTGGAGGATAGATCACTTGAGCTACTTCTGGTTGCTCACCTCCAAGATATGCAGGGTTAATTCTAGATTCTGCTACATTATCATCATCACAAAGAGGAGGATAACCAAGAGTGGCTCTGATGGAATTAGAAACCCATTTTGCATGGTCAGAGCCAGCTTTGACTAAGACCCTCTCCCCCTTTATGACTTCTCTTTCTATGTGATCTCTTAAATCATCTTTTTGAAATCTGATTTGAGCATTGAGATAGTTAACTCCATCCCTGTAGAAAGGTCTTAACCTTTGGAGTTTTTCAGAGATCAGCTTCTGAGAATCTTGAATAGCAGTTGTAATATCAGTTAAGCTCTCCTGCAGTGCTTTATCAAAATCTGCCTTAGCAGTAGCAGTAGAGGTTGTCAGTCCAGCAGCTATGTTTTTCATTTCTGTGACAATTGCATTATGAGAAGCAGTTAAGTTATCGTTCATTCTGATTTGATTTTCCAGTACATACCCTTGCTTCTGTGCAATGTCATCTACTTGAGCTTTAATCTTTTCTTGATGTGTAGCTAAGTACACCACTGCATTCCCCCCTTTGTGGAAGCAGTCTGTCATCTCCTTCTTATTAAGATTCATCTCAAATCTTATTGACTTTATATCCTGGGCCAGATCAAACTGCAATGATTTCTGCCCTTCATCCACATATTTCTCAATGGCCTGCCTGTGCTCATCAAGCTTGATTTGCATTGCAACCATGAGAGCACTATAATCAATAGTAGGAGCTGGTAGTGATATAGGCTGTGGAGCAACAGTTTGCAAAGCCTTTTTGTAACTCTGGCTCCTTCTTCTGAATACTTGAAATTTATTTTTCTTTGCCCTTTCAGCTTCCTCATCTTCAGAAGCTGAGGTACTTGCTATCTCTACCCTTTCCTTAGGTAGCTCTTTCTGCACTTCTGGTGCCTTCTCAGGGTCTTTCCTTGTAGGTTCTTCTAGAATAGGCACTTGCTCCCCCTCAACTGGAGTATTCTCTCCCTCAGCAGCAGCATTGTCCTTGTCAAAGTCTTGTTGATCCAGATTTAGAAATAAATCTTCCATTGTAAATTCTTGTTGAGAATGAGCTGGAGAAATTCTTGGCTCATCTACCACTAGATCAGATACTATTGGAGCTGCAACAGATGTGTCCTCCATGACAACATCTGGGATTTGGCTATCCAGCTGAGTTTGCTGATTAACATTTATTAATGGATCAGATAAAACAGTATCCACTTTAAGGAAATCTAAAGCATTAAGCTCAGAGATTACCTCTAGGATGATGTTGGTTGCTTGCTCACTCTCAAGAGGAGTGGGCTCTTCTACCACTAGTGGCTCCCCCTGGATGTGATCCTTGTGTAAGGGGCTAGCTGGTGGTAGCTCCCCCTGTCTCTCAGTAGTATCTTGTTGAACTGGAGACTTCACAATAGTCTCTTCTTCATTCTCATCAGGTGAGAAGACAACTTGCTCTTCTCTATCAGAGCTGCTGGATGAAACCTGAGCCACTGGGGCAGCTTTCCTCTTCTTCTTTAGTGGAATTTCCTTCTCAGAAGTGATCTTCTCAGGTGTTGGCATCTCTTTAGACAACACCCTGTCCCATCTAGGGAATATTCTCATATCCATTTTCCTCATATGATTTATTTTACTTCCAGCAGCTTGACCCATAACTTCTGGTATAACACCATCAAGGTATAGACTTAAAATTCTGCCCAGGTTGGGCTTCTTCAGGCCTTCCTTGATTTTCTCAAATATCACTACAGACCAGTCAGTTTTCAGATTGAAGATTATCCTGGTCATAATGCTGAACATATGGGCAGATACCCTATCACGCCCTCCAAGTTTGCTCAAAATCACTTTGCCAACAATTTCTGACAGGAATTTCCCTTGGCTGTTCATGCCTTTCCTATTGAAGACAGAACCAATTTTCATCTTTGCATCCAGTCCACACCAAGTTAATGCATCTCTGGTCCTGGAAGCAGTTACTTCATCTTCTTCTTTAGTTCTTGGTAACTGTAGTACCTTTCTCAGACTTTTTGGAGAGACCTTTACTTTTTCACCATGAACTCTGGATTTGATCTTGAATCCAGATTCGTCTATCTTAGCACTACTGAGGAATTCCAAGACTTCCTTCTTCCAAATCTTTGTTGGCTTTGAAACAAGATATTCTAACCCTGAGTCGGCAACTAGGGTTACTACAGTCTTGATCTCCGGGTCTGCATCCCCAAATGCGTCGCGCACCAGTTCATACCCTTCGTTGACGTTCTCCTCAAGCTTTGGTGCCATTAGGGTTTGAAGAATTTGAACTGAGAGAAGAGAGGTGTCGACACACAAGTTTTGGTCTCGGAAATTTTGAAAGCGTGTCGACAGACTAAGGCAAAATCCTATTTATACCTTTCTAGGTTTGAAGATGAAAAGGCGGGCAGCTAACTTAAATTGTGTCGACACTGTCGATAAGTGTCAACACTGACTGATAATGTCTCGACACAGATGTGTCGACACAAGTTTAGTCAACAGATTATATGTGTCGACACTTGTTTATGTGTCGACACCACATAACTCGACATTTAGTCGAGACTTTACTTGGTTTATTCTGAGTAATGCCTAAGTGTCGACACCACCTTGGATGTGTCGACACCTACTAATCATGCGTCGACACTAATTTTCTGAAGCGTCGGCACCAACTTCCTAGATGTGTCGACACCTTTTTTCTGAAGTGTCGACACCACTATTCTGTGTCGACACAGATATCTCTGTGTGTCGACACCTTTTGACTTAGCCATTTCTATAAACTTATTCTAAGTTTATCATTCCTAGTTCAATTTTAAACCTATTGAACTTAGTTTCATCTAGGGGCTTAGTATACATATCAGCTAGTTGATTATCAGTTTTAACATATTCTAGTAAAGTATCTTCTTTTTCTACAAGCTCCCTAAGAAAATGATATTTTATTTCAATATGTTTAGTTCTACTATGAGAAACAGGATTATGTGCAATTGATATGGCACTAGTAGAATCAGAGAAGAGTGGAGTTCTACTTACCTGAAATCCATAGTCCTCAAGCTGATGTTGTATCCACAGAAGTTGAGCACAACAACTTCCTGCAGCCACATATTCTGACTCTGCAGTGGAGATAGCCACACTTGTTTGCTTTTTGCTACTCCATGAAATCAGTCTCCCACCTAGGAATTGACAGGTTCCAGTTGTGCTTTTTCTGTCTTCTTTGCATCCTGCAAAGTCTGCATCTGAATAACCTGTTAGTTTAAAATCCCCATTCCTAGGGTACTAGAGGCCTAGATAAGGAGTGCCCTTTAGATATCTCAATATTCTTTTGACTGCTGTCAAATGATACTCTTTAGGGCAGGCTTGATACCTTGCATAGACACATGTAGCATACATGATATCTGGTCTACTTGTAGTCAAATATAATAGGGAGCCAACTATCCCTCTATACAAGGTTTCATCTACAGGTTTCCCTGCATCATCCTTGCTAAGAGACATACTTGACCCCATAGGAGTCTTCATGGTGCTGGATGAATCCATACCATACTTCCTTATGAGTTCTAGGATGAACTTGGACTGGCATATGGATAAACCACTCTCAGTCTGTCTTGCTTGGAGACCCAAGAAGAACTTAAGCTCTCCCATACTACTCATCTCAAATTGACCTTGCATTAGTTTTGCAAACTTTTTGCAAAGGCTACTTTCAGTAGACCCAAATATTATGTCATCTACATATATTTGGACTAGTATTACTTTGCCTCTAGATTCCCTAAGGAATAGAGTCTTGTCTATTTTCCCCCTTGTGAACTTATTCTCAATAAGGAAACTAGACAGGGTTTCATACCAAGCCCTAGGGGCTTGCTTTAACCCATATAATGCTTTCCTAAGTCTATAGACATGATTAGGTAGAGTTGAATCAACAAAACCTGAGGGCTGTTCCACATAGACTTCCTCTTTAAGATTACCATTCAGAAATGCTGACTTGACATCCATTTGGTAAACTTTAAATCCTTAAAAGGATGCATAGGCCAGGAACATCCTTATGGCTTCCAGTCTGGCTACTGGAGCAAAGGTTTGATCAAAATCAATACCTTCTTCCTGCCTATATCCTTTAGCAACCAATCTTGCTTTATTCTTAATGATGACACCATGCTCATCCATCTTGTTCCTATAGATCCACTTGGTTCCAATTATATTGTGGTCTTTAGGTTTAGGAACAAGCTCCCAGACCTTGCACCTTTTGAACTGATTGAGTTCTTCTTGCATTGCCTCAATCCAATGAGGGTCTAGGATGGCTTCTTCAAACTTCTTTGGTTCAACTTGGGATAGAAAGCTGGAGTAGATTGCTGCATTCAGGTTTCTGCTCCTTATTTGTACCCCTTATCTTGGATCACCAATGATTTGTTCAGCTGGATGATCTCTAAGATGCCTATTGGCTGGAGGCATCCTGGCTTCAGGTTAAACTTCTTCAACATCTTCATCATGCTGTACTCCTTGAACTTTATCAGCATTTGGTACATGTAGTTCTCCCCCTGGACAACAGCCACTGTCTTCTACTTGCTGTCTTGCAGTAGGTTCTTCTTCTAGAGTGAGCTTGTCCATCTTCTTTGTTAAACCTGTGGGGCTGCATACACTACTAGACAACTCATTATTAATAAGTCTAGTCTCATCAAATACTACATGTACAGTCTCTTCTATAACTTGAGTAGACAAGTTGTAGACTCTATAAGCCTTACTATTATTGCTGTACCCAACAAAAATTCCCTCTTGGGACTTGGCAGCAAACTTAGTCAAGTAAGACTTTCCATTGTTAAGTATGAAGCACTTACAACCAAAGATCCTGAAGTAGGATAGGTTTGGTTTCCTGCCTTTCACAACCTCATAGGGGGTCTTGTTGAGACTTTTAGTTATGGTAGCCCTATTAATAACATGGCATGCAGTATTGACTGCTTCAGCCCAGAAGTATTCTGGTAGTGATGTATCACTTAATAGGGTCCTACCAGCCTCAATCAAGGTTCTATTCTTCCTCTCAGCAATGCCATTTTGCTGAGGTGTTCTTGGTGAAGAAAACTCTTGAAATATCCCAAATTCTTCACATAGTTTTGTCATGCTATCAGACTAAAACTCAGTACCATGGTCACTTCTTATTTTGACCACTGTACTATTTAGTTCATTCTGAATTTGCCTAACAAAGCTATAGAAGACACTGGGTGTTTCAGATTTCTGTCTAAGGAAGAACACCCAGGAAAACCTTGAGTAGTCATCTATAACTACAAAGGTATAGACCTTCCTACCCAGGCTGTGAACTGGCATTGGACCAAAGAGATCCATATGCAAGAGGTATAAACACCTCACAACATCTTTGTTTTTAATGCTTCTAAAGGTGGATCTTGTCTGCTTGCCCTTTTGACAAGCTGAGCAAATACCATCTTTAATACACTTAACTTGAGGACCATTCCTCACTAACTCTTTGCTAAAGAGTTTGCCAATTGTCTTGTAGTTTAGATGGGCTAGCCTCTTGTGCCATTTGACACAATGAGAGACTTTCTCATCAGCTACAAGACACACTTGAGAACCATTGGTCTCACACATAATGTCTAAGCAGTAGACATTCCTCTTTCTATAACCTGTCAAAATGATCTCTTGATCATTTGACCTCCTGATATGACAACCATTTTTAACAAATGAGATGTCATATCCTACATCACTTAATTGACTTATACTAATTAGGTTGTGTTTCAAACCTTTAACATAAGCTACTTGAGTAATGGTAACTAAGTTACTAGAAATGTTACCAAACCCTTTGATGATTCCTTTTTCAGAACCACCAAAGGTGACTTTTGGACCATCCTTGATAGGTGTGTAGTCCTTTAGTAAATCCCTTGTTCCAGTCATATGTCTGGAACATCCACTGTCCAAGTAACATATTGGGGCATGACCACTTGGACTCACCTGCAAAACAGATTAGTGAACCTTAGAACCCAAAGAATTCTTGGGTCCTTGGTACTTGTTAGTTTGCATCCTGACAAGGCTACCTGCTGGTCTTCCAACAGGCAGTTTGCTACTCACTTTGGCACTAGCATTGTGCCAACAGTCCATTGCAAAGTGGCCAACCTTGCCACAGCACCAACACTCAAACTTATTGTACCTTTGCTTAGGTACTGTCTTTACTGTTTTATCTACAGCTGACTTGTCGAGAGTTGGGGCTTTGCCCTTGGACTTGGACTTGGACTGAACAGTCCTTGCAGGTCTAGTAAATCCCAGTCCAGCTTTACCTTTGTGATGAACAAATTCATCAATTAAGGGTAGAACTGACTTAGGTTTAGAAAACCTAGCAACTAAGTCCTTCTCCTTCTGAAGATTAATCTCCAGACTCTTGATTTGATCATTCTTAAATGATATAGTTCCCATCTGAATCACAGTTATGTGCTTCAGTCTGGCTATCTCATTAAGCTTTTGATCAAATAACTTCTCAAAATCAGTTGCAGCATCTTTGAGATCAGCAATTTCCTTTGCCTGACTTTTGGCTAGGGACTTGCTCTTCTTATAAGCTTGCAACAGAACTTTATATTCATCTATCAACTGATGAATATCTTATTCAGACTCAGATGCACTCTCATCACTTGATGATGATGAATCTGATTCTGTACTGGCACAAGAAACTGAACTTAAAGTTGAACTTTGTACCTTACTAGGTCCTGGCTGCTCCAGGATTTTGTCACTTTCTGTCAATGCCATTAGCCCTTGGCATTGACTGTCCTCTTGTTCATATATAGAATTCATAATCTGCATGAACTCTTCTTCTTCCTCCTCAGCAAACAGTCCTATATATGCCTCAGCATCTGACTCAGTTTCTGATGAAGATAAATCTGACAGGCTCTTGTCCTTTTTGGCAACAAAAGACTTTTCTTTCTTGCCCTTGTATTGAGTCATTTTCTTGTCACTAGACTCCTTCCTTTTTTCTGGACAATCTGCAACAACATGACCTAGTCTATTACAGCAATATCATACTATTTTTGAGAGAGTTGCCTTGCAAGACTTAGTCTTTTTCCTGTCTTTCTTTGAAGACTTTTTATACTGATTATAGTCTTCCTTTCCCTGTGAAGTAGATGGCCTTGTCCTCCACTGTTTCTTCTTTAAGAATTTCTGAAAATGTCTTGTGAAGGCAGCAAAGTCCTCATCACTTTCACTGCTTTCATATTTTCTGCTGACTGACTCATCTGACTCAGATTCTGCTGCTTTTGGAGGTGGAGTTGGTGACTTACTTCTGTACTTTCTGGGGGCTTCTGTTTTGAAGGCCACTGTCCTTTCTTTGTGTTCACTTCTTGTTGATTTCTCCTCTTCTTTCCTCACCATTAACTGTATTTCATAGGACAGCAGTTTGCCAAACAGTGTTGGTGGAGGAATTTCTCCCAACTTTGCCATTTCCCTAATGGCACAGATCTTGGTGTCCCAATCTTTTGTTAGGGACCTTAGAAACTTATCATTGAGTTCATAATTACTGAACTCTCTGCCATAGGATATGAGCTCATTTACAATCCTATAGAACGTTTTATAGCATTCAGTTATGCTATCAGCTTTTCCTTGTCTAAAACTTTCATATTCTTGATTGAGCAAGGATTTTCTGTCTTGCCTGACTTCTTCAGAACCCTCCATATACACAATAAGAGTATCCCACATTTCTTTAGCTGTCTTACAGTGTATCAGATTCTGAAAAGTTGCATCATCTATAGCACTCACTATAATGTTTTGAGCCCTTTTGTCCATGGTGGCTAGAACAATCTCATCCTTTGTCATTTCAGAAAAATCCTTTGGTGTTCTCTGATTTGCATCTAATACTGACACCTTCATGGGCACATATGGCCCTTCCTTCACTATGATATAAATCCTAGGGTCTGAGGCTTCCATAAAGAGTCTCACCCTTTCCTTCCAGATACCAAAGATCTCTTTCCTACATATGGGTAGCTTCATGGATCACAATTCCTTGTGATTTTCAGTGGAACCCATGATTCTTGATTTTCTTGATTCTGTACTTTGACTTAGACTAAATCTGCCAATAGGATCTACTCAGACAGTTATGTCCCTTTTGAGTAACCTCGCTCTGATACCACTTGAAAGATATAGTACCTAAACACCTAGAGGGGGGGGGGGGTGAATAGGTGACCAAATTCTTTTTAACTTTTAAGGCAGAATTCAACTTATAATCACAGAATTTAATCTACTATTGCACATCAATCACACAACATTCACAGCAAACCACAGCACACAGTAGACACACTGTTTTATAGTGGTTCCCCAAGGTTTGGGTACATCCACTTTCCCCCTTCGCCTATCTAGCAGTGTACTAGATTCGGCCAAACTCCTCCACTATCTCAGAACCCAAAATAGGTTCCTACACCTCAGGCCCAAAGCCCTACAACTCAGCTTCTTCACAAAGCCTACACTCAGCCACAAAGGCCTACACTCAGCCACCAAGGCCTACACTCAGCCACCAAGGCCTACACTCAGCCACCAAGGCCTACACTCAGCCACAATAGGCCTACACTCAGAGATTCCAATCTCCTACACTCAGCCTTTATAATTACAGGCTTACAAGACTCAGATCCCTAAGGATCCTACAAGATAAAATGAATACAATAATATTAACTCAGCAACTCAGAGACAAGAGAGGAGAGTTGTGAGTTTCTTGGTGAGTTCTTGGAAGAACTCAGCTGAAATCATTCTGACTTGGCTTTCTTCAAAGCTTCTTGAATGTAGAACACAATAAGACTGATTCCTCTGCAGTTGATCCTTGATCTCTGCTACTTAAGATTTAGAATAAATCTGAACCCTTCTTATCAGCCTGGTTCCAACGGCTGATTTCTTGGATGGAGCTCTCTCTCTCTAACTTCTTAGATCTTCACTTGATAGCTAGATCTTCTTTGAATTACTTGTTGTGTTGATCTTCTAATCAATCTGAACAACCACTTCTGTAGACAGTATAAGCCTATTTATAGGCCTTCTTCATGGTAACCGGCTGGTCCGGTTCATAACTGATTTCTGACAACTCTGACAGGTGCAGTAGATCGGTTGGATTGGCAGCTATCAAGTCATCCAATCAGTTCTTGAAAATTCTATAACTGTCTGCAAGTGTCGAGACTGTCTGTCTTTAAGTGTCGACACTTATAGACCAAGTGTCGACACATGTTGTCTAAGTGTCGACACTAGCCTACAAGGTGTCGACACAACTCCTTGTGTTGTAGATTTTATATCTCGACACTACTTCTTCATGTGTCGACACTGAAATTGAGTGTCGACACAAGTGCTTGTACTTCAGTATTTTGTTGAATTCTTCTAAGTGTCGACACAACAACTTTGTGTCGACACATCTTCATGTGTTGTACTTGTTAAGTGTCGAAACTGCTTCTTGGTGTCGACACATGTCTTCAGTGTTGATACTTGCTGAGTGTCGACACATTGCTCTAGGTGTCGACACATTCTTCTTCTGTCGAGACTCTGGCTGAGTGTCGACACATCCCCTTAGTGTCGACACTTGTACTTAGAATATTTTGTTGAACTTTGCTGATCTTTGCTAAGTGTCGACACAGCTCCTTGTGTCGACACTTTCTTCAAGTGTTGAGTCTTCAGCTGAGTGTCGACACATTCTTTCTTGTGTCGACACTTTCTTCAAGTGTTGACTCTTCTGTTGTGTGTCGACACATTGTTCTGGGTGTCGACACTTCTTCTTAGTTTCTGCTGACTTTTGCTGAGTGTCGACACAGCCTCCAAGTGTCGACACTTTCTAGTGTAGACACAGTTTCACTGGGTGTCGACACAACTGCTATGTGTCGACACATCTTCTCTGCACTCTTCTTAATTGAGTGTCGACACATTACTCTTTGTGTCGACTCAGCATCCCTGGTGTCGACACAATGACTCCAAGTGTCGACACTGCTTGCCTGGGTGTCAACACAAGTCTTCTTAAGTGTCGACACTTTCCCTCTGGGTGTCGACACATGGACTTAGAAACTTTTCCTTCTTTCCTGTAAATACTTAACCTGCACAAGTGAACTCAAAACACATCAAATACATTTTGATGTATATCATTGAGTTGGGTGAGGCTTCTTCAAATCAGGTACATTTGAACCAATGTACCCAACAGTTCTTCATACCTATAAACTGCATACTATACCCAACACAGGTATGATCAAATACAACTTGGGATTTGATATTGTCAAACTAAAGAGATGCGGACCATGGGTTTCAACAAACTCCCCTTTTGATAATATCAAATCTCATTCATGGGATATAAATCATTAGTAGCATGGTATATATAGTGTAATCCAACAATAAGCATGAAATATAAACATAAGTATAAAATACGACTTCCCCTACATGTGTGTTCCCCCTACATATGTGCTCCCACTACACATGATCTTCGACTTTGTGACTACTATATGACTAACTCATAAACAAACAATTATCCCCCTTTTGATATTATTGAAAGGGCGGGGAAATAATGGTAGTGGCTTGTGATTAAGCAGAGAAATGAAGTTTTGGCAAAACAAACACACAAACATGGGAGAACAAGTAATTTTTGGACAGACCTAGCCAACATAAAAAAAACATTTGATTTAGTTGATGGAAGAGCATAAGAAATTTTTGGACAAAGCATGTGAATCTAAATACACAAGATTTGGCGTACAATGTCAGGTGATTTATAAACTTAATGCAGTGTAACATTGTAAGAATTGTGAATAATAATCGTGTACTAGTACACTTGTGTGATATATAGTCAGTGCAGTTTAAGTCCCATTCTTTTACATGAAAGAGTTAGATAGAATAATGACATGTGTTAGTGCAGCATCAAAGAAAAAACATTAGGTAGAAATAATCATTAATACATGTTTTATCTCAATAAATCAATATGCTAACACAAGAGTGTTGAAGTGAAAAATTATGTCACATTTCTATCTACTATATACCAAGACTAGAACAAAGGGCCCTGATGTGAGTGATTTATATAGCATATTTACTATCATTGTCTACCTAACTTTACATGAAAACCTCACCCATAATATGCCTCTATAGTATTTTATCTAACCATTTGATTTAGTTAATTATTGGGAGGTTATATTGTAGAAATGATGTAGTTTTCTAATCAATACTACAAGTTAGTCATGAGATACAGGAGCAGGGATAGCTTGGGCATGATTCGAGCAAAGAACCAAGTTCTAAAGAGGTCTACACGGCCATGTACACAGCCGTGTTAGCAGCCGTGTTCAGCTATAAAAGATGGGAGAACCATGAACAAATGGCAGAGAAGGACACGACCATGTACACGACCATGTCAATAGCCGTGTTAACCTACACTGCCATGTACACGGTCGTGTCAATAGCCGTGTTAACCTACACGTCCATGTACACGGCCGTATTAGAAGTCGTGTTCCCCTCTGGAATATGCTGAAGAAACGTTTTTGTACATTGTAACTGTCGGATACTGGTCTACACGGCCATGTACACGGCCGTGTCAGAAGCCGTGTTCCCCTCTGAAAGATACTGAAGAGACGTTTTCGTTTGCTGTAACCGTCGGATACTGGTCCACACGTCCATGTACACAGCCGTGCCTAAGGCTGTGTACATCTCCTTTTTGCTCCAAATCTATAGATACGTACAGAAAGGGAAACTGAGGGGGCGAGGAGGATTTATTCTGGTCTTGGGATGACGTGAAGGTAAATACATTGCTGGAGAAGACTCATTAGAAGGTGGATCAAAGAATACGATTCGTAAAGTCTCTTATCTTTCAATTCTTCTTTCCCCCTTCGATGTTTTTATTGATTATATCTGAGAATATCTCTTATTTGGTGTGTATGGAATATCAGAATAATGTCTAGATTTGAGTTTATTTAATCTTTCCTCTTCTTTGATCTTTATTATGTTTCATCTAAGTTTTATAACTCTATAAGATCTTCTACGATCTGGATTACTCTAGCTTAACATCAAGCCTTGAGATCGAGATATGAAAGGCTTGACAATCTCATGATTAGATGAAGAGTAACCCGGATAATCTTATTTGAATTTAAGTCTTGAGATCGAGAGATGAAAGACTTGATTAGGTCATATTTAGATGATAGGATATGTGTGCGATTCTAGAGATAGAAGAACATAAGTTCTCTGTATTAGTGTCATCACTAAAGAGTCAAATTCTTGAAGATTAAATCAAGTTTTAGGAGTTATGTTACAAAAGAGATTTCTAACATTCAACCTAGGCTTAGTCATTGAGTTGCTCGAGAGAGAACTCGATGAATTTCGAAGACTCTACGGTCATTGAGATCATATAAAATTATGGAAAGAAAATATTCAAATTATCAAATCTATTTTAGAAACTGTGTATTTCTACTTATGTAATTATCACCAAAGCATTGTATCACCATTCTACCCTCCTACAAACCCTTAATCATTTTAGCTTTAGAATATCTATTTTATTAAAAACTATCCATCAATCTTTAGTGGTGTGATAATAGAGAATGAATGAGTACGAGTAATTGAGAGGACCTCGAGGAATACAACATGAGATTGTTTCAATCTCCTATACTATAAATTATAGGTCCACTTGCCTTTAGTACAACCCGTTTATCAAGAATTGAATCTAATCATATAGTTTACAGTCGAGAGAAAAAGCATGCACTAGGCCCTAACTCAATTAACTGTCTTTGCACACGAATGAAACGATTCCATAGACCAAAGTGCTCATCCTCACAATGCCCATAGAGGCTTATCATGAGAAATGAGTAGTGCTCAGGGGTATCCTTGATACATAACTTGATAGCATATAAATAACATACACACATTTTTTCATTTTCATTTTCACTATAAATTGTATACCCTTTTTGAGTTCGATGTCCCCAAATCAGTCAAAATCTACTCATATAGATAGATACACTCTAACTATATACAAAAGACCATACAACTGTAATCTTGGCCCAATGCTCTAAACCTTACATATGAAACATGAATTATATGGCATTAATTTTTCAAATCATTATAGGATGTTACACACAATATCACGAGTTATAACATGTAAGCTTTTAAATTTCAACAAGAGTTCATTTTCTAGGGATATGTGATTAGTGAAAAGTCATTATGCTATCTAAATCCTCACACATACCTAGAGGTATATTAAACATACATTATCCTATATAGTCGCACTCAGTAGCTAATTACCAATAGATTATACATATCATGACACAAATTTACAATGTTAAACAGAGTTTAGCAATCCTAAATCAAACATTGCATGAAATCTTTATGCTTTAAGTTCTAGTCATGTATGTCATATTTTTTCTTTTTAAATAATTTTGAAAACCAAACATACACAAATAACAACAACCACAAAGCAAAACAAAATCAAAATCAGAAAAGAAAATTGAAGTATGCATGAAAAACACTTACCGCTAGCACTAATTCTAATATGCGGTGGTAGCTCACAAAGACTCGATTTCACATAAAAACAACCCAGATTTCACTATTTTCTCTCTTCAACATTTTTTGAAAATACTTGTGTTTTACTAAAAATATCACGACTTAAAAATATATAGTATGCAAAAGACACAAGGTTCACTTATTCGAACATGCCAAATATGCATGACATAGAGGAACATGACCTACAAAGAGATACTAGACATGCATATGATATGATGTAAGCATGCCCAAGATTATAACTACCCAAGCGATGCGACTACACCCTAGCCCCGTACTAAGTGACGAATGGGCATGAGGAGCTACACAAATGTCATAGGCTGGGGTGTTAATCCCATATGCATACAAAAAACTCACTCAACCTAACACTCTTTTCTCCCAGTGCCTCACAAGGCCCCACTGGAACCCTCCCCGGGCAAGGTTAAGACATGGTTTACAGGTTAGCATCTTTAATGCATACAACCCTACATCCACGATATTGTGAGACATAAACAATGAGTGACTGATCGTAGTCATACTAAAACATTTAGTTCCTAAAGATACATATATAAAATTATGGCGCTAAAACGTGATAAAAGTTTGGATTTATAGATAACACAATTTCTAATTTTAATATTCTTATTATTTTTATCATTATTTTTTAAGAATTAGCAAAGCAAGCCACATAGCCTAGTAAAAATATTCAATTTAAGATACACTATATAGTGAATCTACAGTGATGAGTACGAATATAATGTGCCGTGTTATGCTCCCCCCATACAGAATTGATTTATATTAAAAAGATGTTGCATGTATTCAGTAAAAGTCTATTTTATGGTCCAAGAATGATATGATAACGATTATGTGATTTGATTTTGATTGGTGCACAGTTGATTCTATGGTACTCATAAGAAAGAAATAATGTAAATACAAGTGAAGCACTTCACATACACAATACACCAAAATGATTACGACACAATGATACCAATATCTATCACATAATTTATAATTTCTAAGATAGATATACATAGCCAATTCAATATTATTCTAAAGTACTCTTATTAATTATGCTTTTGAACTAGATAGAATGTGAGTTTAGGATATCAATTGATCATACTAAATCATTGTAGTGTATGTGATGTTCACATTCATCTTTGTTAATTAATTATATGGAGCACATTCAATTTTACTTTAGCAAATCATGATATGATATAACTAGAATGAACAATGTGGTTTTCATGTCGCAAGAGACAATGCTAGAATGATAAGTTAGGATAGCCATGTACAATGCTATATAAGTTTTAACACTTATATACTCAATTTGCTTGCACCCAAGGTGAAACTCCTAACTCAATATTCCTATGCTTACATTATAGTTGGTGCTAGGAAACTAAGATAAGTAGGTCACTTGAAATGATGACTTTTTATTTAATTACATTCAATTTGATTTGTTTAGAAATTAGGCTTAACTAGTCTAAGTCATATCTTATCATATATTTAATTTGACCATAAATCATATTGGCTCAAACAAATAAATGCAAGAACAAAAAAAACAAAAAAAAATAAGCATGTCTTGAAGTAAAATATAGTGTATTTCATTTTGATCTTACTTCACACAATTGGTGGATATTAATGGATAGGAGATTTAGGTATCCAAACTAGTTCGTGTGAGGCGGAACCCTTAGGTTCCCAAATATAGCATGATAAACCATGTGGAGATAATGATGAATGTGTCATTTCGAGTGGAATAGGTGCGTCATTTTTAAAGAACGACCTCAATTCATACTTTGGTTGAATATTCTTTTTATATGACAAATTTCTATAATACTTAATTTGAGGCTTATAATGACAGAGATTTTTGAAATTATTATTAATAGAAATTTTCTTGACATTAACTTTAATATTGAGCGAAGTTAAATGAGGATTAAATATTCTACAAGGTGTATGTCTTATGAAATTTGAAACACTAGTAGATACCTTATACATATTTGAAGATAAACTAGACATAGAAGATTTTTTATTATTTAAAATTTTTTGGACAAATAATTTTAATGATTCTAGTTTATGAATTAACACACTATTTTCATTAATCAATTTTTTACTATGTTCTTTTGAAATATGTAGCTCTTTTTCATAAAGCTTGAATTTTTCTTTTATGTTATTGCAATCAATACAAGATGTAGAAATTTTATCTAAAGAGCATGTGGGAGAGCTAGGCACAACAATAGTAGATTCTACATTGGCCTTCGCTTTTAAAACATTATTTTCAAAACAAAATTTTTAGTAAATATTTTTCAATTTATTGATTTTACATTTAGCCGCATCTAGCACATGCAATCTAAAAATATAATTACAAAAAAGAATGAAATTTGAATTTCTTACAGCGCTCTTGGACAAGGCATGATTTGAACACAAGGTTCAATCATCTTCTTCCTCTTGGATCTCTTCTTGCGAACATATATTTTCGTCTTCCCTTTCGCTTGATGTGGTTTTCATGTCTTCCTCCAAGAGTAAGTCTTCATTTGATTCTTCACTTAGATCCTTAAGGAATCGCTCAGATTCATTTTATACAAAAGGAGAACCGTAAGTAATCTCAAGAAATTTTCATAAATCATAAGCAGTAGGAAGCATGTAGATGAGTTTGAAAATTTCTTGACCAAGCGACAAAACAGACTATTCATAGCTTTGACATTTAAATAACATTCATGTTTATTTAAATTATTTGAGGTCTTGATACTAGTCAAGTTCCAAACTTCTACATGTAATAATATAAGGAATTTTTTCATTAGTGTTCTCCACACGTTACAGTTCATATATGTAAACAGAGGTTGTGCTAATGAATTTTCTGTGTGCAAATTTGCATCCACGCTAGTAGATTCAAGATCGAGGTTGACCATTATTCCTGGCTGTGAAACCATTTTTGGAATAACCTACCTCTGATACCACTTGTTGGATCTGGCGGCCAACCTTAGAGGCGGTAAATAAGGTTTTTAAGTAAATTCAGAATTAAAATAAATTTCATCAAGGATAACCTAGTCTGGAAGCTACCACGAGCGGTAAGGTTGTTGCGTGGCGGTAGGTCACATAGAAGCTTTTCCTCATAAAAATTTTTCCTTTCTGATTTTCTACACAACCCTCAATACCCTAGAAACATGCAACCATGAATTCGAGATGAAATAAATGAAATATAATTTTATTCAAAGTTAAACACAATAGTTCACAACAATACAACTTGATCACCATGACGCCGGAGATTGAAGATGATGAAACTAACCATTTTCTTTTTATTTTTCAACTAACCCTCAACCAGGACCGGTTGGCTCTCTCTCTCTTCTTCCCAAGAAGATTGACGAGCCAAATCTTTACCTTCCTCCCCGGAAGGGTCTTAGAGCCAACTAGATCTCCCAAATCTAGCCGTCCTCCTAGGATGATTTCCCATGGAACCCTTCTCGGATTCTGACGACCTTCCCGATTGATTTTCTACAAACTCAGAACAATTAGAAAAGAGAAAATACAAATGAAAATAAAATAGTTTGAAATTATTGCTCCCTCAAATAAAAATTCCTTTGTAGAACGGTGCACGATCGAGGCTTCTAGATATCATTCTTCTCGCACTCGATCAATTGTTGATGAAAGTTGGAGACTTTGCTCTTCAGAGTTCTTTGATCGTGAACGGGAGGGAGAAATTTCACTTTTCCTTACTCGGAGACGGTGGTTTGCACAAACAGAGGCGACAACCAAACCCTAGACGTGCAATACTTCTTCTTTCCTCATAAAAATAAAGGCTTGCTTTTATACTCTTCATTAAAATAAGTTACCATCGACGGTAGAGCTTGCGCGACACGGTAGGTCTTTTCACGCGGTGCCACTAGCTGTTCATTAAATTAGGAAAAAATGTCCTAAAAATATTCGCGCCACTTTTGAATTCCGCGGTGCGGTAAGGCTATCGCATGACGGTAGTGGTTCCTCCTCGATGCAGTAAAATCGATAGTCGTCAAAATGGATAGCGCCCGGTGGTAGCGGTTTCTCCTTGATACAGTCGAATTAGCTAGTGCCTGATGGTAGCATTTTTCCTCAATGTAGTAGAATTAGCTAGCGCCCGACAGTAGGTCACAGAGAAGAAACTTTGCGCGCTCAACATTAATTCTTCGTCGCTAGCGCCATTGGTAGGGCTAGCGCCCGGCAGTAAGTCACAGACATTGAAACGATCGTTCTTTAAACTTGCAAAGATGCACACTATACCCAAATCATTTAAGATCAAATATAACTTGGGCTTTGATATTATCAAACTAAAGAGATGCAAACCATGGGTTCCAACAAGATCATCCTTCCCCTCTGCCACTTTGAAGTTAGCCTGAGACTTCCCCTGTGGCTGAAGTACTATCGGATCCTACGGTACTTTGGGATAGTCCCCGCCCAGATCCCCTCAAATGGAGTGGCGATGATCATGAGTTTTCTCTGCTTCTTGTGGGAAGAGAACATTGCATTTGATCTCTCCATCTTCAGGAATATCTTCTCCTTCGTAGCGAATGTCGAGGGAGTCATCTTCTTCAGCAGCCACATTTGCACCTTGGTTAGCATGGAAAACAAGGTCCAGTGATGGGGCGAGTATCTGGTCATTGTCACTGACGACTTCAAGGGGTGCCTCGTAGGATGCATCAGCCGCTGGAGGTCGCCTTACTACCACCCATTTTGAATGGGCCGTATTAGAAACTATTTGAAGTCTTTCGCGGTTGACGGTTTGATGTCTTCCACTAGCGTCTGAACATGAGCGAGCTCGACGAAGTATTTCCAGGCGAAGGTACTTACCTGGGTGAGATACTGTTATGCTCACTAACTTTGTCACTAATTTGATTTTGCCTACTGCCATGGCTAACTATTTTTTGATCTTGCGGCAACTCGCACTCTCCCACGAGAAACTCTTCCCTTGACGAAGGAAGTCGCACCATCGGGCGAGGGCTTGGTGAACCCGCCCACCGACGTCGAGGGGATACCGCCTCTTGCGGGTACCAAGGGCCAGCCACTAGCTAGCGACATGGAAAGCTCCATATAGAGGAATCAAGATAAGGATAAGGAGAAAGCAAAGTCCCACAATCATGTGAAGAAGCACGCGAGGATCTCCCACAAGGTTTTTGACAGGAGGGAGTCGCCAGTGGATGTCAGTGCGTCGTAATACCATCCTAATTTTGATCGCGGGCACATCAGCAAGGATGCCTTTGGCTGCCCGTTGGTGTCCTGGTCAGAGAGCAAGCGTAAGGTGATGATGAGCACTAACGTGCCTGCCTGGTCGGAAGACTGGGAGGATAAGGGAGAATCTTATGACATCGCATTCACGCCCTATGGGCGAGCTGATGCCGAGTCGCCGCGAGATCTCGGCGCGGAGGTGCTCTCCCACCAAATTGCTCGCTTGTTCATACGAGCTCCTGAGCTGGGCCATCACACAATGAGGAGGCTGCTCTACTCACCAGCGCAACTGAAGATGTTTTGAAGAAGGCGATCAACTTGCGGATGTAGTCCATCCAGTGGAAAGCCTACGCGGTAGCTTTACCTTCTTTGCGCGACTTTTCCATAGTCGCCACTTCGCTTGTTGAATTTCTGATAGCTGGTGATACTTATAGACAATCGAGATATAAATGGCGAAGAGGATTTCTGAGCCCAAGCAAGAACTCGCTGATACCAAGGTCGAGCTGGAAGTTTCCCAGGTCTGGATCGCTGAGCTGGTGACTCGCCCAGTGTCAGCGGAAGTTCGCCCTATACCAGAAGATACTCGCCCAACTGGGAATAAGCCGACGATGAGTTCTCATGCGATTGGGAAGAAGATCTACTTCCATGGATATAAGATGCCCGCGATTCATCGTGGCATCGCACGAGCAACGAGAGACACTGTTCGTGCCAAGCTGAGGTTGGAAGTCTTCCTTGGCTCGGAAGCCAATCACCTGATCATGATGGAACTCATCACTGGTATTCTCTCCGAGTAGTCCAACTCGCTAGGTCGTTCCACATCTCCTACTACTGACTCCAACGATGATGAAGATAACAACAGTGAGGAGGGCAGCGACGACGGCGATGGCGATAATGATGAAGACGGCGAGGAGGATGCAGGAAATGAGGATGACAATAATGAGGAAGATGTCATGATTTAGGATGAGTAGGAGTACAAGCCCAATACTGTTGATGATGAGTACTAGTCGGGCGGCGACTTCCTGCACACAATCATGTAAACATATGTAAAGTAGATATGAATTCTTTTTGGACGAACCTTTGATCAAAGCGTCGTTGTTTTTGTAAAGCTCGCCAATTTGTAATGATAAGATTATTTTGCTGGCTTTATTTTCTGTATTTATCATCTTATTCACATGTTTACTCTCCTTTGATACTCGCTAGGCTCATAGGCTCAGGGAGATTGAGTGATTGTTGTGCGTGATACTCGCTCGTATACTCATTCATACTTACTTGCACGATGCTGCTCGCATATCATTACTCGCACTTGCATACTCGCACGTTGCTACTTGCATTTGTATGCCCACATGTCGCTACTCGCACTTGTAGGCTTGCATAAAGGACAACATCATATCTGTTTGATTTTCACAAGCTTTGGTGAAAATGCCTAAGGAAAGGCACTTGATGAAAAGAAAATGGAAAGTTTTTTCTGCTTGCTGACTACGATTTTTCGGATAACGGAGTTGCAATCGAGGGGTTCTCGTAGGACGCACACTCCCAAGGATAACACTCTACTTCAACTGGCAATGAATCAAAGGGATCCAGAGATAGGGAACGACGGTCAGGGGGTCCAACGGGACGTACACACTCGATGCCTCCATCTATCATGGACTTGAACCTCCCGAAACTTCTCTATTTAGCTGCTTCCAAAAGCACGGTGGGTTTTCCAACCTTGGCACTAACAGAGATGCATCCTGCTTCGTAGGACAAAAATCTCTAAGAACGGTTGTTTTAGTCTTCTCAAAGACCGATGACGTATTTACCTAAGATGTCACTTTGTGAGGTCATCCTTCATTGAGTTTGGGAGGTTGCCGTCCAGACCTGTTCCTGATAGTTCATCCAATCAGATGAGAAGTGTGATTGGGTAGGTAGCTAGACCAACATACAAGGGGGGATCTAATCTCGACTATCAATGCAGGGGCCTGGACTTACAAGAATGCTTTTAAGACCAGACACACCGTCCCATCACCCGCTTTGGGAATTTTAGGAGAATCAGATCAGAGGAGAGTTTTCCAAATCCATTGTGGGGATTGACTTCACTGCTTTTAGCTAACTTGAGATGATTCAAACAAGGAAGACAACTCGAACTAACTAGTTTTTCTGGGAGTGAGGTTTTTTATTAAAATGTAGAAGCAACTTTACATACAAGCAGTCATTACATATTACTGCTAGGGATAGAACCTTTTCAGGTCATCCCCGCTCCTAGTGCTTCCCAATAGCTCTACTTCTTGATTCTGTAAATGATATCCTCCAGTGGCTAGAGCCTCTTGGACGACGAATGGTCCCTCCTAATTATGGTTCATCTTGTCAATAGAAGCTGCCCTTCCGACCTCATCCACCTTCTTCATGACGAGATCTCCTGCAAGGAACTACTTGAGACAAATGTTTTTGTAAAAGTGCTTTGCCATTCACCTCTTAACGTCCTCTTGGTGGACAGAGGCTAGGTCTCGAAGCTCTCAGTGTAGTCCAGAGAAAGCATCTGAGCATCTTCGCCCTCTAGTCTCCATTCTTCACTACCTTCTCGTACTGCGGTGACTCTCGGACTCCGGACCTCAAATTCTACCGGGATGAGAGCCTAAGACTTGTGGGACAACTTGAAAGGTGTTTCCCTTATGGCCGAGTAAGGAATTATTCTCAGAGCCCATAGGACCGAAGGGAGTTGCTCTACCCAGTTTCCCTTCAGGTTGGTGACATTCTTCTTCAAGTGGTTGATGATCAACCTGTTGGCAGCCTCCACATATGTGCTGCTCCGAGGATGGTAGACAAAGGCAAATCAAAATTTATCCCTATCCGCTTGTAGAATTCTTCCAGCTCCAAGATGGCAAATTGCAGGTCGTTGTTGGTGGTGATGGCTAGAGGGATCCCAAACTTATAGACGATTTATACCCAGATTAAGTTCTTCACGATCTGAAATGTGGTCTTGGCGAGAGCTTTCTCCAAGATCCACTTGGAGAAGTAGTTTATCATGACAAGAACGAACTTCCTCTAACCTCTAGCTTGAGGGAAAGGGCCTATCAAGTCCATTCCCTAGATAGTAATGGGTCAAGGGGAGGTGATTGAGCGAAGTTTTTGAGCTGGCTATAACTGAAGGAGAGCAAAGAGTTGACACTCTGGACATTTTTCTAAAAGGCTTCTGCATCCTTCCGAATGGTCGGCTAGAAGTAGTCATGCAATAGAATCCTCTGCTCTTGGGTGCGAGTCCCAGAGTGGCTGTCACACTCTCCTGAATGAATTTCTCTAGGCACTAAAGGGATTTATACCTCTGACAGACATCTAGCTGGGCGGCCCGATACGGTTTTGCAATATAGCTCTCCTTCCTGCATCAGATAGCAGGCTGCATTGTACCAAAACTTCCTTTAGTCTCCTTTGCTAGTAGGAAGTTGGCCTGTCATTAAGAAAATAATGAACGGGTCCTTCCAAGAAGCTCTCTACTCGATCTCCATCATCTCCCCTTCCTCGACGGATGATCAAAATAACTCTGTCACAGTTCTACTAGCCTTGGAGCAGTACTTGGCTAGGTAGTCTGCTTATGAATTCTTCTCCCTGGGCACATGCTTAGTGAAAAAAGATTTAAAACCTCCCACTAAGCCTTTCACCTTTGACATGTATCTCTATAGGATGGGGTCGCACACCTCGAACTCTTCCCAGATTTATGAAGCAACTACCATTGAGTCGGTGAAGACCTTGAGATCCTAGATTCCCAACTCCTCGGTAAAACGCAAGCCAGCTCCCATGGCTTTGTACTCCGCCTGGTTGTTCATGACAGGGTTTGAAAGAAATAGTGCCTAATCACCTAGAGGGGGGGGGGGTGTGTGAATAGGTGACCTATATCTTTTTAACTTTAAAAGCAGAAATACAGTACAGTAATTGCAACTCTACAAGTATCACAACACAACAATCATACAAGCATACATTCACAGAGTGCACACAGGAATTATAGTGGTTCCCCAAGGTCTGGGTACATCCACTTTCTCCCTTCGCCTATCTAGTAGTGTACTAGATTCGACCTAACTTCTCCACTTCTCCTCAGATCCTAAGATCTTATAACTCAGAACCCCAAATAGGTTCCTACAACTCAGAGTGATCCCACTCCTACAACTCAGGCACAAAGCCCTACCACTCAGTCTACAACAAGACCTACACTCAGGCACAACAGCCCTACCTCAGCCTTCAACAAGGCCTATACTCAGAGAAATGATTCTCCTACACTCAGGCTCACAGGCCTTACCTCAGCCTTTATAGATTTAGGCTTACAACCCAGATCTATACAAGATCCTACAGAAATTAGAAAATACAAAGTATATAACCACAACTCTTGATAGAGAGAGATGAGTTGACTGGCTTCTTGATGAGTTCTTGGAAGAACTTGGCAGAGATCAACCTCCCTTGGATTTCTTCAAAGCTTCTTGAATTAGAACACAGTAGGGTTGTATCTCTATGCAGATGATCTTCAATCAACTACTGTCTTGAGATTCAGATCTCAATCTAAATCTAAGTTAGCAGCCCGGTTCAGCAACTACACTTCTTAGAAGGAGCTCTCTCTCTCCAACTTCTTAGATCTTCACTTGAAGGTCTTCTTCTTGTTTTGTTGTTTTTCACTTCATTGATTGATTCCCCCTATTGAAGGAATAAGCCTTTATATAAGCTTTCTTCATGGTGACCGGCTGATCCGGTTTCTAACAACCTTCTGACAGCTCTGACAGTAGTAGTTGGCCGGTTGAAATGACAGTTGTCAAGTCATCTAGTCACTTCTTGAAATCTCTGTCACTGTCTGAAAGTGTCGAGACAGATAGTCTTTATGTGTCGACACAAATAGACTAAGTGTCGACGCAAGTAGACTAAGTGTCGACACTAGCCTTCATGGTGTCGACACAACTCCTTGTGTTGTTGTAACTGCTTCTCGACACTGCTTCTTCAGAATGTGTCGACACTGATCCTGTGTGTCGACACAAGTCTTCTTCTTTAATAGTTAGTTGAATTCTGCTAAGTGTCGACACAACTCCTTTGTGTCGACACATCTTCTTGTGTTGAAACTTGCTAAGTGTCGACACATCTTCTTTGTGTCGACACATGCCTTCTGTGTTGAAACTTTTGCTGAGTGTCGACACATCTTCTTTGTGTCGACACATGCCTTCTGTGTTGAAACTTTTGCTGAGTGTCGACACATCTCCTTTGTGTCGACACATTCTTCATGTGTTGAGACTTTGCTGAGTGTCGACACATCTCCTTTGTGTCGACACATTCTTCATGTGTTGAGACTTTGCTGAGTGTCGACACATGTCCTTTGTGTCGACACATTCTTCATGTGTTGAGTCTTTGCTGAGTATCGACACATCTCCTTTGTGTCGACACTTGTACTTAAACTTTGTTGAAGTTTGCTGAGTGTCGACACATCCTCCTAGTGTCGACACATTCTGCTGTCGACAAAGTTTCTCTGAGTGTCGACACTGCTTCTAAGTTCGACACTGATTATATAGACAATTCTTCATTGTGTGTCGACACAACTTGTATGTGTCGACACTTTTCTTCTGGTGTCGACTCTGCCTTCCTGGTGTCGACACAATTACTCCAAGTGTCGACACAGCTCCTCTAGGTGTCGACACAAGCCTTCTTAAGTGTCGACACTTTTCTTCTAGGTGTCGACACATGGACTTAGAAACTTTTATGCTTTCCGTGCAATTACTTAACCTGCACAAATAAACTCAAAGCACATCAAATAAATCTTGATGTATATCATTGAGTAGGGTGAGGCTTCTTCAAATCAGGTATATATATTCCAATGTACTCAACAATCTTCCCCTATTTGGAGAAGTCATAACCCTTAGTCAATGATATACACCATACATAACAAATTTTCAGTATGATGTAAAACAGTATTATATGACAGGGAAAATACTTAAACATGTATGAACAGAACATGTATAGACAATTATCTCAGAACAATTAATGTAATAGATTGAACATATAACATTGTTCTTACAACTCCAAACATTTTCATTAATCAAAAGATTACATAGAGTTAAAAACAAATGATTACAAATTGTAAACTTAAGAAAATGCTATCCTATGGCTGCTCTGGTTCCTTGATTACAATGCCCTTTCCAGATTGAATCTTTGCTTGAACTGGAGCTTCATTGTCATCAGCAGTAGCAGGCTTCTTCCCTTTGAGATCTTTCTTTTTCAGCTCTTCAGCCTTTATCTTCTGCCTTTCAAAATAGTGATAAGACTTAGGGAAATACTTGCTAGGCTCCTGTGCATTAGGAGGTAGCTTTCCCAGTTTAGCCTTTCTTCTATATTGTACTATGGCCTCTTGCCTATTCTCATGTTTTCTCCACTCCAGGTCAGAATACCACTTGCCACTATCCAGTACATTGTCCTTAGCAGCCTTCCAAGCAGTCAAGATGATATTCCTGGAAGTGGGGCTCCATTGTTCAAAATCTGGCCTTAATTCAGCTTGCTCTCTGAATCTTTTCTTAGATAATTGGGCCTCTTGTTCTTTTAACAAAGCCTCTTGCTCTTTTAAGATTGCCTCTGGCACAGGCTGGACAACTTTCTCAAGAATGATATTCTGATTACCCTCAGGAGGACTATACATAGACTGTACCTCCTGATGTATCATATCAAAATCTGCAGGAGGATATATCACTTGAGCCACTTCAGCTTGCTCTCCTCCAAAGTATGCAGGATTTTTTGCAGACTCTGCCACATTGTCATCATCACATAAAGGTGGATATCCAAGAGTGGCTCTGATGGAGTTTGAAATCCATTTGGCATGATCAGAGCCAGCTTTGACTAATATCCTCTCCCCCTTTATGACTTCTCTCTCTATGTGATCTCTAAGATCATCCTTTTGTAATCTTATCTGTGCATTCAAATAGTTGACTCCATCTTTATAGAAAGGTTTTAACTTTTGTAGTCTGTCAGTAATAACCTTTTGAGAATCTGCAATAGCAGTGTGAACTGCAAGTAGGCTTTCTTGGAGTTGCTTATCAAACTCAGCTTTGGCAGCAGCACTGTGTGCAGTCTGGGCAGTAGCTATATTCTTCATTTCAGTAACTATGGCATTATGAGAAGCAGTCAGATTATCATTCATTCTCTGCTGATTCTCCAGGACATAGCCTTGTTTTATTGCCAGATCATCAAGCTGTTTCTTGAGATTCTCTTGATGTGTAGCCAGATAGACCACTGCATTGCCTCCTTTATGGAAACAATCAGTCATTTCCTTCTTGTTGAGATTCACTTCAAATCTGATAGATTTGATGTCTTGTGCAAGATCAAACTGAAGTGACTTATGGCCTTCATCCATATAGGTTTGTAAAGCCTTCCTTTGCTCATCTAGCTTGATTTGCAATGCTACCATCAGAGAACTATAATCAGTAGTGGTGGCAGGCTGTGGAGCAATTGTCTGTAGGGCTTTCTTATAGTTCTGGCTTCTTCTCTTGAAGACCTGAAACTTCCTTTTCTTGGCTCTAACAGCCTCTTCATCTTCTGATGCAGAAGTACTGACTATGTCTACTCTATCCTTAGGACTAGGATGTGAATCCTTCTCAGTCCTTGGTAGCCCTTCAGCATCTCTTGGATCCTCAGTCTCCTTGCTTGCAGTTTCCTCTACAATCTCCACATGCTCCCCCTCAATATTTGCCTTCTCCCCCTCAACAACAGCTATTTCTCTCTCAAGGTCTATCTGTACAAGATCAGAGAATAGCTCCTCTAAGGTGAATTCCTGTTGAGAATGGGCTGGAGAATCTCTGATCTCATCAACCACTTTATCAGCAACAGATATGTCCTCCATGACAACATCTTGTGGTTGAGGTTGTATCTGTGTTTGCTGATGAACATCAGGTAATGAATCAGTCAAAACTTCATCCTCAATAGGGAAATTTAATTGATTAATTGCAGTGATTACCTCTAGAATGGTTTGGGTAGCCCTTTAACTCTCTTGTTGAGTTGGCTCTTCCACATGTAAAGGCTCCCCCTGGAGTGGATCCAGGTGAATTGGGCTAGCTGATGGTAGCTCCCCCTGCCTTTGTGCATCTTCTTGTCTTGCTGGTGACTGTCCAGCATTTCCAGTCTCTTCATCATCAGGACTAAAGACCACATGCTATTCAAAGCTGCTGGAGGATTCAGAAGCCACAATGGCTTTCTTTTTCTTCTTCTTCTGTGGTGTGTCCTTTTCTGGAGTTGGCAATTCTTTTGTCAACACTCTATCCCACCTAGAGATAATCCTTACATCCATTCTCCTCATGTGGTTTATCTTTGAACCAGCAGCTTGATTCATCACCTCAGGAATACTTCCAGCTAGGTATAGAGTCAGAATTCTTCCCAGATTGGGTTTATTCAGGCTCTCTTTTATCTTATCAAATAGTGCTACTGACCAGTCAGTCTTAAGCTAGAAAATTATTCTTGTCATCAGACTGAACATATGAGCAGATATCCTATCATGCCCACCAGGCTTGCTCAGTATTACTTTTCCTACTGTTTCAGATAGAAACTTTCCTTGAATGTTCATCCCTTTTCTGTTGAAAACTGATCCAATTTTCAGGTTTGAATCCAGTCCACACCATCTCAATTCCTCTCTAGTCTTAGAAGAAGATACATCTTCTTCCTCTTTTGTTCTTGGTAGTTGAAGTACCTTCCTTAGACTTTTCTGTGTGACCTTGACTTTGGTCCCATGAACTCTGGACTTAATCTTGAGTCCAGTATCATAAAGTGAAGCTGCACTCAAAATTCAAGTACCTCCTTCTTCCAGATCTTGATTGGTTCTGATACAAGGTATTCCAATCCAGTCTCGACAATTAGGGTTACCATATCTTTGATTTCGGGTTCCGCGTCATCAAAGGCATGTCGCACGAGCTCATATCCTTCATTAATGTTCTCTTCTAGCTTGGGAGCCATTAGGGTTTGAAGAAATTTTGAATTTAGAGAAGAGAGATGTCGACACACAAGTTTGGTCTCGAGACTAAGGTGAGCGTGTTGACAAATACTGGGGAAAACCTATTTATACCTTTCTAGAATTGAAGGTGAAAAGGCGCATCAAAATACTTAAATTGTGTCGATACTGTTGAAAAGTGTCGACACTTACTGCTAATGTCTCGACAACTATGTGTCGACACAAGTATAGTCGACAGAATATATGTGTCGACACTTATATATGTGTCGACACCACTCAGCTCGACACTTAGTCGAGACTCTACTAGACTAATTCTGTGTAAATCCTAAGTGTCGACACCACCATGGATGTGTCGACACCTGCACTGCATGTGTCGACACTAATTCTCTGAAGTGTCGACACAGACCTCCTAGATGTGTCGACATTTCTCTGAAATGTCGACACCACTACTATGTGTCGACACAGACAACTCTGTGTGTCGACACCATTTTACTTAGCCAATTTTGTAAACTATTCTAAGTTTATCATCCCTAATTCAATTTTAAATTTATTGAATTTGGTTTCATCTATGGGCTTAGTATACATATCAGCTAACTGATTTTCTGTCTTAACATACTCTAGGGAAATATCTTCTTTTTCCACATGTTCTCTTAGAAAATGGTATTTTATTTCTATGTGCTTAGTCCTACTATGAGAGACAGGATTATTTGCAATAGAAATGACACTAGTAGAATCACAAAATAAAGGTGTTCTACTTACTTGAATACCACAATCTTCTAGCTGGTGTTGTATCCATAGTAGTTGTGCACAACAGCTTCCTGCAGCAACATACTCTAACTCAGCTGTGGAGATAGCCACACTGGTCTGCTTCTTGCTACTCCATGATATCAGCCTTCCACCTAGAAATTGACAGGTTCCTGTTGTACTTTTCCTATCTTCCTTGCAGCCTACAAAATCTGCATCTGAATAACCTGTCAGTTCAAAATCTCCATTCCTAGGGTACCAAAGGCCTAGATAAGGAGTGCCCTTAAGATATCTCAAAATTCTTTTGACTGCTGTCAAATGAGATTCTTTAGGGCAAGCTTGGTACCTAGCACATACACATGTAGCATACATGATATCTAGTCTACTAGCAGTCAAATACAGTAGGGAGCCAACTATCCATCTATACAAAGTTTCATCTACAGGTTTCCCTGCATCATCTTTGCTTAGAGACATTGTTGACCCCATAGGAGTTTTCATGGTAGTGGATGATTCCATACCATACTTCCTTATCAATTGTAGAGTGAACTTAGACTGGCATATGGATAATCCATCTTCAGTCTGTCTAACTTGGAGACCCAAGAAGAACTTAAGTTCCCCCATACTGCTCATTTCAAATTGTCCTTGCATTAGTTTTGCAAACTTTTTGCAAAGACTACTTTCTATAGACCCAAATATTATGTCATCTACATATATTTGGACTAAGATAATCTTGCCTCTGGATTCCCTAAGGAATAGAGTCTTGTCTATTTTCCCCCTTGTGAATTTATTCTCAATGAGGAAACTAGACAGGGTTTCATACCAAGCCCTAGGGGCTTGTTTTAACCCATACAAAGCCTTCCTAAGTCTATATACATAATCAGGTTTAAGAGAATCTACAAAACCTAATGGCTGCTCTACATAGACTTCTTCCTTCAGGTTTCCATTCATAAAAGCTGACTTAACATCTATTTGATATACCTTAAATCCTTGAAATGTTGCATAGGCAAGGAACATCCTTATTACTTTCAGTCTGGCTACTGGAGCAAAGGTTTGATCAAAATCAATACCTTCTTCCTGCCTATATCCTTTTGCAACTAGTCTAGCTTTATTCTTTATAATAATTCCATTCTCATCCAACTTGTTCCTAAAGATCCACTTAGTTCCAATAATGTTGTGGTATTTTGGTTTAGGAACTAGCTCCCAGACTTTGCATCTTTTGAACTGGTTCAGCTCCTCTTGCATGGCCTCAATCCAATGAGGGTCTAGGATTGCTTCTTCAAATTTCTTTGGCTCTATTTGGGATAGAAAGCTAGAGTAGAGAACTGAACTTAGATTCCTACTCCTTGTTTGTACCCCTTGTCTGAGATCTCCAATAATTTGATTGGCTGGATGATCTTTTAAATGCCTATTTGCTGGAGGCAGCCTGTCTTCTGGTTGTACACCTTCAGCTTCTTCATTTAGCTGCACCTCTTGGTCTTCTTCAGCAACAGGAGTATCTTGTACTCCCCCTGGACAGCAGCCACCATCTTCCACTTGCTGACTTGTAGAAGAATCTTCTGTTAAGGTAAGCTTCTTCATTCTCTCAGTTACACCTGTAGAGCTGCAAACACTTCTAGGCAATTCATTGTTAATGAGCCTTGCTTCATCAAAAACTACATGTACTTACTCTTCTACAACTTGAGTAATCAAGTTGTAGACCCTATAAGCCTTACTGTTGTTGCTGTACCCAACAAAGATCCCCTCTTGGGATTTGGCAGCAAACTTGGTTAGATAAGACTTATCATTGTTAAGGATATAACACTTACAACCAAAGATCCTGAAATAGGATAGATTTAGTTTTATGCCCTTCACAATCTCATAGGGGGTCTTCTTGTGGCTCTTGGTGATAGTAGCCCTATTGATTACATGACATGCAGTATTAACTGCCTCAGCCCAGAAATATTCAGGGAGAGAAGTGTCACTCAATAGGGTTCTACCAGCCTCTATCAAGGTTCTATTTTTCCTTTCTGTAATACCATTTTGCTGAGGTGTTCTTGGTGAGGAAAATTCATGAAAAATTCCAAACTCTTCACACAGTTTTGTCATACTTTCAGACTGAAATTCAGTACCATGGTCACTTCTGATTTTGACCACTGTACTGTTCAATTCATTCTGAATTTGTTTAACAAAACTATACAAGATACTTGGTGTTTCAGATTTTTGCCTTAGGAAGAACACCCAGGAATACCTTGAGTAGTCATCAACTACCACAAATGTATAAACCTTCCTACCTAGGCTGTGAACAGGCATAGGACCAAAAAGATCCATATGCAAGAGGTATAGACACCTCACAACATCTTTGTTCTCAAGGCTATGAAAGGTGGATTTGGTCTGCTTGCCCTTTTGACAAGCTAAGCATATCCCAACCTTTATACACTTAACCTGAAGACCATTCCTCACTAACTCTTTGCTAAAGAGTTAGCCAATTGTATTATAGTTAAGATGAGCCAGCCTCTTGTGCCATTTAACACAATGTGAGACTTTCTCATCGGCTACAAGACAAATAGGAGAAACAATGTTCTCACACATAATGTCTAGACAATAAACATTTCTCTTCCTATATCCTGTCAGAATGATCTTTTGATCACTTGACCTACTGATATGACAACCATCCTTGACAAATGAGATGTCATATCCTAAATCACTCAGCTGACTTATGCTAATGAGGTTATGTTTCAAACCCTTTACATAAGCCAGTTGAGTAATTGTAATTAGGTTGCTAGAAATGTTACCAAAGCCTTTGATGATTCCTTTTTCTGAACCACCAAAGGTAACTTTAGGACCATCCTTGATTGGTGTATAGTCCTTCAACAATCCCCTAGTTCCAGTCATGTGCCTGGAACATCCACTGTCCAAGAACCATATAGGAGCATGTCCACTTGGACTCACCTGCAAAACAGATTACTTAACCTTAGAACCCAAAATAACTCTTGGGTCCTTGGTGCAAGTTAGTCTGACTTTTAACAAAACTACCTGTAGCTTTTCTAGCAGGCAGTTTGCTACTCTCCTTGGCACTTGAATTGTGTCAGCAATCTATGGCAAAGTGGCCTACCGTACCACAACACCAGCACTCAAATATATTGTACCTTTGTTTATATACAACCCTGGCTGTTTTATCTACAGCAGGCTTCTTGTTGAGTACTGGGGATTTGCCCTTAGATTTTGACTTTCCTGTCCAGGCAGGTTTTGTAAACCCCAATCCAGTTTTACCCTTATGAGGTACAAACTCATCTATCAAAGGTAGAACAGATTTTGGTTTAGAAAAACTTGCAACAATCTCTCTCTCCTTCTGAAGTCTAACCTCCAGATTCCTAATTTGATCATTCTTAAATGTAATAGTTCCCATCTGAATAACTGTAATGTTCTTCAGCCTGGCTATTTCATTTAGTTTTTGATCTAACACTTTATCTGAGTCAGCAGCTGCCAACTTAAGATTAGCAATTTGCTTAGTCAGTGTTTTGACCAGATTTTTGCTCTTCTTAAGTGCCTGCAATACATCTCTATATTCATCCATCAACTGATGAATATCTCCCTCAAATTCAGACCCACACACATCACTTGATGCAGATGTATCTGATTCTGAATCAGTATTATAATCTGAAAGACAATGTACCTTACTTGGTCCAGGCTGATCCTGGATCTTGTCTCCTTCTGTTAAGGCCATCAGTCCATTGCACTGCTGTCCTCATGCTCATAAATTGATTTCATTTATTGTATGAACTCATCTTCGTCCTCTTCAGCAAACAGTCCAATATAGACTTCAGCTTCTGAATCTGTTTATGAAGATGACTGATCAGTCAAACTCTTGTCCTTCTTGGCAACAAAGGACCTTTCCTTTTTGCCCTTGAACTGAGTCTTCTTCTTGTCAGTTGACTCTTTCCTCCTTTCTGGACAGTCAGCTACTATATGTCCTTGTCTATTGCAACAATAGCAAACTATCTTTGAGGATGTATTTTTACTTGGCTTGGACTTTCTTTTGTCATTCCTTGATGACTTCCTGTTCTGATAATAGTCATCTTTTGTCTGTGAAGTGGATGGCTTAGACCTCCACTGCTTCTTCTTCAGAAACTTTTGAAACTGCCTTGTAAAGGCAGCAAAATCCTCATCACTTTCACTACTGTCTGAGTTCTAGCTCTCTGAATTTTCTGAAGCAGTATCTGCAACTATTTGTGGTGGAGATGGAGACTTGCTTCTATACTTCCTAGTGACTTCAGTCTTGAAGGCCACAGCTCTTTCCTTCTGCTCCACTCTGGTAGTCTTCTCTTCCTCCTTCCTAACCATTAACTACATTTCATAAGATAGCAGCTTTCCAAACAAGGTTGGAGGAGGTTTATCAGCTAATTTGGCCATTTCCCTAATGACACAAATCTTGGTATCCCAGTCCTTAGTCAGGGATCTTAAAAACTTGTCATTCAGCTCATAGTTGCTGAATTATCTTCCATAGGACATCAACTCATTAACAATCCTATAGAATTTCTTGTAGCATTCAGTAATGCTATTAGACTTTCCTTGTCTGAAGCTTTCATACTCTTGATTTAACTTGCTAAGTGTCGACACATCTTCTTTGTGTCGACACATGCCTTCTGTGTTGAAACTTTTGCTGAGTGTCGACACATCTCCTTTGTGTCGACACATTCTTCATGTGTTGAGACTTTGCTGAGTGTCGACACATCTCCTTTGTGTCGACACATTCTTCATGTGTTGAGACTTTGCTGAGTGTTGACACATCTCCTTTGTGTCGACACATTCTTCATGTGTTGAGACTTTGCTGAGTGTCGACACATCTCCTTTGTGTCGACACTTGTACTTAAACTTTGTTGAAGTTTGCTGAGTGTCGACACAGCCTCCTAGTGTCGACACATTCTGCTGTCGACAAAGTTTCTCTGAGTGTCGACACTGCTTCTAAGTGTTGACACTGATTATGTAGGTAATTCTTCATTGTGTGTCGACACAACCTGTATGTGTCAACACTTTTCTTCTGGTGTCGACTCTGCCTTCCTGGTGTCGACACAATTACTCCAAGTGTCGACACAGCTCCTCTAGGTGTCGACACAAGCCTTCTTAAGTGTCGACACTTTTCTTCTAGGTGTCGACACATGGACTTAGGAACTTTTATGCTTTCCCTGCAATTACTTAACCTGCACAAATAAACTCAAAGTACATCAAATACATCTTGATGTATATCATTGAGTAGGGTGAGGCTTCTTCAAATCAGGTACATATATTCCAATGTACCCAACAGGGTTGCCGCGGACTGGCAGTTGGCCTGCCCCCTCATCCTCCTCCAGTTTACCCCTCCTCCTTCTCCTCCTCCTCCTCCCCGCATGCCTGCGCACGAGCTTCAACTGTGCTTGATGCCTCGGGGGGTCTTGGGCCGCATAGAAGCGAACTTCACCCGCTTTCACGCTATCCACCATCTCGACACCGCACCCGCCACTCGCGGCCTCCGGGGCTCTATGGTTATTTGATTTTATTTCGAGAGGCCATGAGTGGCGGGTGCGGTGCTGAGATGGTGGATTTCGTGGAAGTGGGTGAAGCCCGCTTCTACGCGGCCCAAGACTCCATGAAGCATCAAGCATAGGTGAAGCCTGCCAGATGCGTCCGAAGGGCGCCCAAGAGCATCGAGCACGGGCGTAGCCCGTGTGACGATCCTCTTATGTGTGTGTGTGTGTGTGTGTGTGTGTGTGTGTGTGTGTGTGTGTTTGTGTGTGTGTATTGGTTAATGTATTTTGTAAATACAAAGAACACTTCATATTGGCTATGTGATAGGAAAAATTATGTCTTCAATTGATTGTGATATGTAGTCTATTGCGTATGTTGGGGATGACCCCCATTTTATAAAGATTAGGTGTGAACATAACCACACATCCATGATCTCCATCTCAAGATAAATGGGATCATGGGATTGACCGGGCGCGTGATCACCGCGCCCGATCCACCACCCACCGATCTGATAACGTGTAATGGGCAAACTACCGTGAGCCACACCTTGCTGGTGGCGGGTAGCCACCTCCTCCCCGGACGTCTCCTGCATTCCATCTCTAGCCATGTCGGCCGCGACCGCAGCCGAGGAAGCATCGCTCGGGCCGTGCCTTCCTCGGTCACCGGCGCGGCCGCCTGGGGCTCCCCCAAACTCGACCGTCGGCGTCGCCAAGGGGGGTGGCCGCCCGGGCCTCCCCCTCCCTCGCCCGCCCGCGCAGCCCAGGGGGCGGTCGCCCGGGCCTCCCCATCCCTCTGCCGCTGGCGCGGCCAAGGGGGTGGTCGCCAAGGCCGCCCTCGCTCATCCGGCGGTGCGGCCGATGGGGAGGCCTCTTAGGCCACTCGGACCGCCCCCTTTCTCGGCCACCGACGCGGCCAAGGGGACGGCCGCCCGGGCCGCCCCTCCCTCGGCCACCCACGTGTCCAAGGGGGTAGTCTCCTGGGCCGCCCATCCCTCGGCTGCCAGCGCGCGGCCAAAGGGAGCGGTTGGCGGCCCTCCCCGTCCGCCGTCAGCTGTTCTCCCTTCGCCATCGAACTTGGAGGAGAGTTCGCCGGCCGCCCGTGAAGTTTCGCTCCTGTTGTCTGATCGGTGGGGGTGTTCCCGGCCGTCTGATTCACGCGTAACCACCCACTAACCACCAGGTTAGTGGAGGAATTTAATTAATAATTTTATAGCTTATTTAAATGCTCTCCAAATAGCAAAATACGTGCATTCAAACTATACCAAAAATATTCATGATGGTGGTTATGGTGAACGGATAGCCATGTAATCACCATAACCACCACCCAGAACTTATAAAAGGAGCCCCGACTTCCTCATTTCTTACAGTTTTCCTCCGAGTCTTCTTCTTCCTCAGGTTGGAGCTCTGCCGAATTCCTCCTACGAGCAGCACCCGTGCCGCACCCGAGATGCACCCAAGTCACGAGCGAGTCAAGCCAAAGCCACCCGACGAAGCTAAATCTCTCAAGTTTCAAGTGGACTACACAACCGCAAGTCCAGGTGCTCCGCTCCACATCCAAAATCAGCAATCCGCTAAACATAGACCACTAGCGCGAAGTGTATTTTGTAACAACTCCCGGCATGACGGTCTGTCGCTCGCTGCTTGCCAAGTGTTCTCTCACCCACAAAGCTGTAATGAGAGGTGGCATGTCACCCTCGACATCTCGAACAAGCTGTAATGACCAAAAAATAGTGGACTTTGACCGGCACAGATCCGGCCACGTGGTTTTTTACCCAGTTGAGGGGTTTTCCACGTTAAAACTGCTTGTGTACAATCAACCTACTTTATTGACTGTGTGCATGCTCGACCGTTTCGAGAGCTAGATGGTCTAGGTTATTCTGGTCTCACCATGATGTCGAGTTAGACTGCAACAGTTTGGTGCCATCTGTGGGGAGCGAGTTCCCAACATCCTCAGAGGATTGTATCCCCAGGGCAATGGTACTCAAGATAAAACTTTCAACCCCACAATTTTCAAGGATCAGCTTTAATGACAAAGAGAAGCGCCCGCATAGCCGAACCATCCGTCCCGGGGGGCGCACTAAACTAGCCCATTCTAAATCACTTGTAGATGTGCCCCTCGAAGAAAAAAATTTCCCTGCCCCAATAACGAAATTGGAGGGATGAGTTCGACAGATGGAGTAGCAACAAACTGAGATGCTCACTCTGCTCAGAAATATGGGAGCGCCTCCTCCTCAGTCGCCTGCACCGACCAATCCCCTGCCGCCACCCAACCATGGCCTAGCAAGAGAAGCTCCTCGAGGAGAAGCGTCAGAAGAACTCATCGATGCCGCTAGTTGCACTCAGCCGATCTTCAGAGCAGTCAGAGCCGATCGTTGCGACCGAATCCTAGAAGAAGAACCCCGCATATCGCCGCACGAAAGATTAACTCGGGAAGAGATATGGGAGGTGATCGGCGAGGAATGCAGACAGGATGACCTACGAGATATTCTCCCCCGTAGACCACTTCACCAAGGCTCCCCACTTGCACCCCAGGTTTGGCTCGTCCAATCCATCATCGATTCAAACTATAGAATATCGAAACTTTCGATGGGACAGACGACCCATTAGAACACGTCAATCACTTTACTACGAATATGAGGATCTATAATGCACCTTATCAACTACTTTGCCAAGCCTTCCCAGCCACTCTCAAAGGCCAAGCTCGGACCTGGTTCTACTCTCTGAAGGAGGGAACTGTCACAAACTTTACAGAATTAACACGATAATTCGCTGACCATTTGATCGCCAACCGAAGAATCGTCTGAGACCCTTCATATTTGTCAGGGATTTGACAAAATGAAGGGGAGTCTTTGAAGGAGTTTATCCATCGGTTTACCGCAGAAGCCAGCCAGATTCCGGGAGTTGACCCAGAGCTCTTGAGGGGAGTATTTCTTGGACGGCTCGGCCCTAGTGGTTTCTACTCGGCACTGATGAGAGAAACCGTCCCTAACTACCCAGACCTTGTACACCGCGTGGAAGAGAGGATAACATCAGATGAAGCTATTGAAGCACATCATCAGCAGTTTGATGGAGATCAGAAACTCAAGAGGGACAGAGAACAATCCTCAAAAGTCTAGGAAGGAAGATTTCAGGAAGAGCGCCGAAACGACCAGCGATGGTGTGACTTTAGGAGGGACGAACCACCCCTAGAATACACTCTGTTAAATACCACCCGCACAAATGTGCTTTATTCCATTCAGAATAAGTCAGCTCTACACCGTCCTAAGTAGCCTGCTCCAAACCCCAGAAATGGCCAGTCAAAGTATTGTGAATTCCATTGGGCAACCGGGCACACTATGGAGGAGTGTGCAAGACTGAAGGATTAAATCGAGCGTCTAGTTTGTCGGGGACTCCAGGGTAGGTTCTTGAAAGGATGCCAACAAGACCAATAAGCTCCCCCTAGGAAGGCAAGAGATCAACAGAATGCCCATCAAGGAGGAGCCATTGACAGGAAGATAGTTGGGAATATTGAAACTATTGTCGGGTCACCAATTCTCTCTACCCAGATATTTTAAGTAAGTGCCCAAGAAGATATCCATAAATACAAAGTACGCAAGCAAGACTCTACCCTAGCCTTCAGGGATGAAGATCTTGAACGAATCCGAACACCGCACTGAGACCCTCTCGTGATCAGTGCAGGGATCGGTGATCCCTGCTACATGGTCGAAAGGATACTCGTCAACAACAGAAGTTCAGTCGACGTCTTATTCTTCTCCACTCTTCAGAGCATGAAGCTTACCATTCAACATATCAAGCTAATAGTCGGACCTGTGTACGACTTCAATAATCATCCAGTCAGAGTGCAAGGGACGATAACTCTAACAGTCACCATGGAAGAGTTTCCAAGGTAAGCTACGCATGAAATCTAGTTCATCGTGGTGGATTCAATCTCAACCTACAATGCGATCTTCAGGAGACACATTCAGTAAATCTTCAAAGCCATTCCTTCAATCCCGCACCTTGCCATGAAATTCACCACTACCGGAGGGACATGTGTCGTTCATGGAAACCAAGAAGCTGCCAAGATTTGTTTTTCTAAGCAAGCCCAACCAATAGAAGACGTAGCCCTGTACATCAGTGACTCCTTGCTTTGAACTTCCTAAGGCTCTGTTCATTTCGTATGAATTGAGATGCATGAATTGGAATAGACTTCAATTCCAATTCTCAAAGAAATTGGAATTGAAGTCAATTCCAATTCTGTCGTTCGGCTAAATACAAGAATTCTGTCATGCAAATTGGAATTAGTAATTCCACTGTTCGGCTCCATATTAGAAATTTTCGTCCAAGCGCGCATTATTTTCCTATGAGCATATTTTTTTGCCCGGACGCATATTTTTTTGCATGGGAGCGCAATTTTTGGCCGGGCGCGAATTGTTCACCAGGACGCACCATGTTCGCCCAGCTGCGCATTTTTTCACTCGGATGTGCATTTTTCGCCCATGTGCACATTTTTTAGTCAGGGTGCGCAATTCTGTTGTTCGGCTAAAATGCGCGTCAATGCGAAAAATTCACGCCCGCCGGTTGAAAAATGCACACCCGGGCGAAAAATGTGCGCTTAGGCGAAAAATTCGTGATCGAGCAAAAAATTCGCGCTCGGGCAAATAAATCGCGCCCGACCAGAAATACGCGGGCTGGCAAAAAATTCGCGACCGGTGAAAAAATCGCGCCATGGTGAAAATTACGAGTCCAGGCAAAAATGCGTGCCCGTGCGAAAATGTGCACTCAGACAAAAAATGTGCTCCCAGTCGAAAAATGGGTGCACGAGAGGAATAATAGGCGCTCAACCGAAAAATGCACGCCACACCGAAAAATTTGTGCTAGCGCGAAAAATTCGCTTCCTAACGAAAAATGTGTGCCCGACGAAAAATGTGCGCCCCGGCGAAAAATGGGCATCCGGACGAATACAATCGCATCTGGGGAAAAAATTCGTGTCCGGGCGAAAAATTCGCACTTGGGCGAAAAATATGCGTCCGGGCGAAAAACACGCAAGGTCCGAAAATAGAGTGCCCGGTCGAAAAAATTCGCGTTTGGGCGAAAAATTCACTCTCGGGTGAAAAATGGCACCGGGCGAAAAATGGCACCCGTGCGAAAAATACGCGTTCGGACAAAAAATACGCTCCAGGGCAAAAATATGACCTGACCAAAAATTGTGTCATGGCTGAAAAATGTGCCCTGACCGAAAAATGCAAGCTCGAGCGAAAAATGCACGCCCGGGAGAAAAATGTGCGCCCGGGCCAAAAAATTCGCGCACAGCCGAAAAATTCGCGCCCGTGCGAAAAATTTGCATCCGGGCGAAAATGCGTGCCCGAGCGAAAAATACACGCCCGAGCGAAAAATACGCGCCCGAGCGAAAAATGGACATTCGTGCGAAAAATGAGATCCCGAGCGGAAAATACGTCTGTGGACCAAAAAATGTGAGCTAGAGCAAAAAATACACTCGGGGGCGGGGGGGGGGGGGGACTACGGGTCATGGCGAAAAATGTGCGTCAGGTGGGGGGGGGGGAATTCGCGTCTGGACCAAAAATTCACGCATGGGTCAAAAATTTGCTCTCGGACGTAAAATTCACTCTCGAGCGAAAAAAATCGCGCTCAGGCGAGAAATGCGCCCGGGTGTAAAATGCGTATCCTGGAAACAAATGTGCGCCCGGGAAAAAAATGCACGCCACGGTGAAAAGTGGTCATTGTGGCGGAAAAATGTGCGGCCGGCTGAAAATTTCGGGCTCAGGCGAAAAATGCGCTGCCAAGCGAAAAATGCGATCCCGGGTTGAAAAATGTGCGCCCCATCGAAAAATTTGCTCTTCGGTAAAAAATTCAGTCACGGGCGAACAACATAATTTGTGTTGATGTTTTTTTGATAAAGTCGGGGACACACTGTTAGGGGTGTGAATCACGAATGAAGATCTCGTGAGGTAAGAATTGAGGGAGTCGTGTTTCTTCTATAATCAATTTCATTTCAATTCCAATGTAATTTTATGACCGCCGAACCACCACAATTGGAATTGACAATTGAATGTCAATTCCATCGAAACGAACGGAGCCTAAAAGTATTTTTATCACATTTGAACTCTATGATGAGTAAAAACCACAAGCCCGGACACGTGTAGACAATCAGTTATTCAAACATTATGTTTTGATTTCAACAATATCCGACTAGTTTCAGGTAAGACTAAACTGTGATCGATCCTCGTGCAAAAGGTAAGTATAAGCCGCGATCGGTACTCGCGCAAAAATTAAGACTAAGCCGCGAGCGATTCTCATGCAAAAGGTACGACCGCACATGCGGTTTAAATACAAAAGCTATTCACCGAACCTGCCTTTCTATGTCAGGACGTCGACAGGGCATGCCCCCCTCAAGACAAAGCCGCGAGCGATACTCGTGCAAAAGGTAAGACTATCCACGTGGTTTGAATACAAAAGCTATTCACCGAACCTGGATTTCTACGACAGGACGTCATCAGAGCTTTCCTCCCTCATGACGAAGCCATGAGCGATCCTCATGTGAATTAAGGCGCGAGCGATTCTCGTGCGAATTAAGCCGCGAGCGATTCTCGTGCAAATTAACACGCGAGTGATCATCGTGCAAATAAAGCCCCCACAAAGCAACATCACAAGTCAAAGAGTGCTCAAACAAAACGATGAAAAAGGACACAATCATCACATCATCATACAAGTATATGCACAAACACGCCAATCAAGAACCATCAAACAGTAAAGATGACATAGAAGACAACAATAAAGACAACATAGCCGACCTCCTCCCTGGACGCAGCCCATCTGCCATCTCTCGTCGAGCCGGCCGCGACCGCGGGAGAGGAAGTGGCCGCCCGAGCCGTGCCTCCGTAGGCCGTCGGCGAGGCCAAGTGGGCTGCCGCCCGGGCCACCCCCACGCTCGACTGCCGGCGCGGCGAAGGGGGGGTGGCCTCCCGGGCCGCCCCCTCCCTCGGCCGCCGGCGCGGCCCAGGGCGCGACCTCCCTGGTCACCCCCTCCCTCGGCCTTCGGCGATGCCGCATGAGCCGCCACCTCACTTGGATGCCAGGGTGGCCGAGGTGGGCGGCCGCCCGGGCCGCCCCTTTCTTGACCGCCCCCACGGCCAAGGGGGCGATTGCCCGAGCCGCCCCCTCCTAAGGCCTCCGGTGCAGCCAAGGGGACGGCCGCAAAGACCATACACTTTCTCGGCCACCGGCGTGGCCAGGGGGAGGGGCTGCCCGAGCCACCCCCTCCCTCGGCCGCCGGTGCGCGGCCAAAGGGAGCGGCCGGGGGCCCTCCCAGGCCTCCGTCGGCTATCCTCCCCTTGCTGGCGAACTTGGCGGCGAGTTCGCCGGCCACCCGAAGAGTTCCACTCCCGTCGTCCGATTGGCAGGGGGCATTCCCGGCCGTCTGATTCACGCATAACCACCCACTAACCACCAAGTTATTGTGGGAATTTAATTAATAATTTTATAACTTATTTAAATGGTCTCCAAATAGCGAAATACGCGCATTTAAATTATACCAAAAATAATCATGATGGTGTTTATGGTGTGCGGATAGCCACGTAGCCACCATAACCACCACCCGGAGCCTATAAAAGGAGCCCCAGGCCTCCTCATTTCTTACCTTTTCCATAGAGTCTTCTTCTTCCTCAGGTTGGAGCTCTGCCGAATTCTTCCTACAAGCAGCTCTTCAGCCGCACCTGAGCTGCACCCGAGTCACGTGCGAGTCAAGCTGAAGCCACCCGACGAAGCCAAGTCTCTCAAGTTTCAAGTGGCCCTCGCAACTGCAAGTCCAGGTGCTCCGCTCCACGTCCAGAATCAGCAATCCACTAACCATAGACAACTAACAAGAAAGCGCAATTTGTAACAACTCCCGGCGCGACGTCCTGTTGTCCGCCGCTCGCCAAGTGTTCTTTCACCCCCAAAGCTGTAACAAGAGGTGGTATGTCACCCTCAACTTCACTAACAAGATGTAACGACCAGAAAATAGTGGACTTTGACCACCACAGATCCGGTGATGTGATTTTTAACCAGTTGAGGGGTTTTTTCACGTTAAAACTACTTGTGTACAATTGATCTACTTTATTGACTATGTGTGCACTCGACCGTTCCGAGAGTTAAGATGGTACATGTTATTCTGATCCGACCGGGATGTCGAGTTAGACCACAACAGCGTTAATTAGCTAATTTTCATGATGTATATTTCTTCATCAGTGTAAGATATTGCACGCCAAATGTGTGCGTATTGTAGTCATTAATTGGAGCTTAAGCCTTAGCTCTATTGATCTGCATGCCAAATGATATTTAAATAATTTGTATGTATTTCCCACTCACGCAGAAATGACAATAAAAAGAACTAATAATCTGGAATATATAAAAAAAATAATGACGTGGACCAATAGAGAGAGATAAGATTAAGGGAAAGCGAAAACAAACAATATGATAAGATGAGTAATTCAAAATATGAATAAACTAGTTAGAAGAAGGCAAATTAAGAGTCTTTAAGCCGTATGAATATTTGAAATAAAGTCGGCAAAGAATAGATCTTCCAGAAATAGTATTTTCTACTCATGATGTGCAACGTAAAATTTGGGACTTGTGAGAAGTAGTATTGATATGGATAAATTTGAAGAAGCAAAAATCTACACTCCAGCTGTAGATGAGGGTTATAAGAACAAGTCCTCCTAACTATGCCTTAGAGATTCAACAACACACCACCACTTAGGCTTCGTTTGGCACGGTGGCGGCAGTCGTAAACACATGGGTTACATCATCATTTGTTAAGGATCATCTAACAAACATCATCCATTTGAACTTAAAAAGTAGATGAAGTTTCTTAGGTGGGCGTTAATGAATGAAAATTTAACGTCCATGTTCATGACCATCGCCATCTTGCTAAACAGAGCCTTAATTGTATCCCTCAATCATAATTAGTCATAAAGTTCTTAAATTTACCTCCCTATGGCCATGCAAAGGGATTTGGAGAATTACATTAATTTGTTCTGGCAGCTGGAGAAGCCCGCATTCTTGATGCTTGCCTGCATGAAACTTGTGCACCTCCAGCATGTGCTTTCTCCCGGCTTCTATGAATGCATGTAAAAAATTTTTGACTCTGTTTTGGATGGTGGTGGTAATCAAAAAAGTTGTGATGGGAAATAAACGATGGCATTAGAGTGTCAAAAAGTTGTTTTGAAGTAGTTTAGCGTGTTTGAAAAATCTTCATTTATTTTCTTTTTATAAAGATGTTAAACATTTTTTTGTATGGAATAACAACTTTTTACTAATAGTTTTTTTTACTTTTTTAGCTTGCATGAGAGAGAGTGAGAGAGAATTGATATTGAAATTGGTATTGAAAAGAATGGCAAAAATTTTGTGCTCAAGCAAAAAATGCCCACACGGACGAAAAATGCACGTTGTGAAGTATAATGCGCCTGAGCGAAAATGCATGTCCGGGAGAAAATGTGGGCATGAGTGGAAAAATGGGCGCCCGGGTGGAAATGGGTGTCTGGAGGAAAATGCACACCTTTGCGAAAAATCATACCCAGAGATAGAAAAAGGTGCGCCCAAGTGGAAAAACGTGTGTCAAGGTAGAAAAAGGCGAGCCTGGGCGAAAAACGCACGACCGGGCCAAAAAAATGCAAACCAAGGTGGTAAATGCGCGTCCGGGGGGGGGGGGGGGGGGGAGGATGCATGACCAAGCGGAAAATGAGCGCTTGGGCGAAAAATGCACGCTCAGGTGGAAAATGCGTGTCCGAACGAAAAAACGGGCACACTGGTGAAAATTGCACAGTTATGAGAAAAATGTATGACTCGACAAAAAATGCACGTCATAGTGTAAAATATTTTCCCTGTGGAAATGTACGCGTTGACAAAAATGTGTCCGACAAAAATAAGTGTCGATGCGAAAACACGAGCCTAGGAGAAAATATGCGTCCGAGTGAGCTCGCTATTCCAGAATGCTTAATCTCAAAACAACGACATGTCCTAAACATTCAATGGAGGGTTTTTGTAGGATTCCATTTAGAATAATGCCGCTTCTTCAATTATATGAACTAAAGGCGACCCATCTACCTTAGGAAAATTCCAAACTAATTGTGTGTATTAGTGTGATCATGGAGCATCTCTGGAATGAATTTTGAGGCATATAGAATAAAATTTATAAGGTTTGCACCACACATTGTGTATTGAAGATTAATGGTTAGCACCGTTCAATAGAATGCGTGCTTAAGGGTAGACTTTAAATTATTGTATTATGAGTGGATCCTAACTGATTTAGTGATATAATTGGGGTGTCATGGACTTCTGGTTGAAGTCCTAATGGGTCACCAAGAGGTGCTAAGTGTTAGCTTTCACAGACATTAGGGAGAGTTGTTAGTGTTGGAGTTCGGCAATAGACCATCATTCCCGGTCTATTATTTGAACTTTATGACGAGTAAAAACCACAAGCCCAGACATGTGTAGAAAATCAGTTATTCAAACATTATGTTTTGATTTCAACTATAACCGACTAGTTTCAGGTAAGACTAAACCGTGATCGATCCTCGTGCAAAAGGTAAGACTAAGCCGCAATCGATCCTCGTGCAAAAGTTAAGACTAAGCCGCGAAAGATTCTCATGCAAAAGGTAAGACTGCACATGCGGTTTAAATACAAAAACTATTCATTGAACCTGCCTTTCTATGTCAGGACGTCGTCAGGGCATGCCCCCCAAACGACAAAGCCGCGAGCGATCCTCGTGCAAAAGGTAAGACTGTGCACGTGGTTTGAATACAAAGGCTATTCACCAAACCTGCATTTCTACGGAAGGACGTCATCAGGGCTTTCCTCCCTCATGACGAAGCCATGAGCAATCCTCATATGAATTAAGCCGCGAGCGATCGTCATGCGAATTAAACCGCGAGCGATACTCATGCAAATTAACACGCGAGCGATCCTTGTTGAAATTTGTGAAGTGGAAGTGGGTGATGGGCAGGCCATGCGGACTGTGCGGCCTGAAGCGATCTGAGTCGCGGCCTGGGCGGACTACTGGTTGCGGCCTGGGTGATCATGGCTGTCTTGGGGGCTTGACTGTTCTTGATGAGCTGCCTGTGCAGCCTGGTGTGCGGCCTGATGTGCGGCCTAGGCGGTTTGCTGTGCAGCCTGGTTGTTCTATGGCCAAGGATGTGGGCTTCTAGCGAAGCGGCCTGAGGGGACTACAGTTTGCGGGCTGTAGGCAGTGCTGATCTGCGGCCTTGTAGATTTGCAAGCTTGTTAACCGGCGGATTGGGAGTTCTATCCGCGGGAGGCTTTGCGGACTGGTAAGTTCGCAGTGTCCGCTGTTGCGGACTGGCCTTGGAGTTTGGCTGTGGCCTTTGCCGAGCTCATGTGGTGCAGCGGTGTTAGCTGCTGTGGTGGACAGTGCAGACTGGTGTTGGAGTCCGGCAGGTGGCCGATGTCTTGGCAGCTGTGCGAGTAGGGCTTGTGGGCTCTGTCTTCTGATGGAGTGTTGGCGATCTGCCTTGGGGGCAGGCGGACTGGGCCTTGTCCGCCGAGCTCGTGCATGCTCTTGGTGGTTTTATAGATTTGGTCACATTAAGTGACAAGTTCAGTATGTCCGCGGTATCCGCCGGGTCCGCTGTAGACCGGGCGAACTGCCTGTTGGTCGTGGACTCATGGCGGATGGTGGCTTTGTATTTGAGCTGTGCGGACTGCCTCCTTGTCCGCATATAGTTTGCGGACTATCGCTGTGGTGGCTGTCCATGTGTGGTGTTGTTTGCGGGCTATGCGGGCTGATGCCTTGTCCGCATAGTGTTGGGCGGACTGATGCGAGTTCTCCTATTGGTGAACATCTTGTCCTTGCTCCTGGCGGTTTCTCTTGGAATCCGGCTAAGTCCTTGCGGATTCAGTGGACAGGTCTTTGCTAGTGAGCGAGCTAGGGCGGTGATTCTATTCACCAGGGTGGTGACCACACTCCTCACCTAGCCTATAAATAGGACCCCGACACGTCTACACTAACTGAGTGAACAGTAAGTGGGGCTTGGTCTATTGCTGCGGCCTGAATTTCCCTGTCCGCGCGGGTTGAGTAGAGCTGATGGTTTGCTGTGTGCAGGTCGCGCGGCTAGCTTCAAGGAGCCAGGAGTTTGGCTTTGACTTCGGTTAAGTACATTGAAGTGTGCGGTCTCTGCGGTCTCATCCGGTCGCTTCTGCAGCTTGTCAGTGGTGCTCTGCTTCAGCTGTTCCAAGTTTCCAATAACATATCCACCTGTCTCAGACGGGCAGGCGGTCTGTTCTTCAGTTCATCAGCAGTCAACGAATAATGGTGTGTCCTTGCGGCCTCACGGTCTCGGCGGACACCGTGTTCTATTCGGCGTGTTGCAACAGTAGTTCGGGCGGCTTCGGCGACCTTGGCGGACTGGGTGGTCTCGGTGGTTTCCAGTGCTGTCCGCCCGACTTGTTTTGTGCTTTCTGTTTTTAGCTTGTGTACTAGCGAAATCATGTCTCGCTATGTATACCTCTCCCTGTAAATACATGTTTATGAATATAAGATCTGCTTGTTCTTTCATTTGCATTTGGTGTTAAGCTTGTTCTTTGGGCTTCTGCAAGATCAAGATGTTAACTGGATAGTTCTGAGAATATTAATTTGGCTTTAGGCTATCTTGCTGACCACTTTGAGAAAATTCAACATGGTATCAGAGCCAGGTTCAGTTGCTTGAGCGGTGATCAACTTGTGTTGTTGCTTTGTTGTTGCTCTGTGCTTCTGGAAGCTTATCCAAAGGTTGTTGCAATGGAAGTGAGCTATGCAAGAGGTCTTGGTATTGAACTCTTAACGCCAACTAACTTTAAGAAGTGGATGTCATGCATGAAGTGTTACCTTCTGGGTGAGGAGCTATGGGAGTTCATCGGTGGTGACAACAGACAGGAAGTAACTGCTGTTTTTGGTATTGCTGAGCAAGTGAGGCTCTGGAGAAAAACAAATGCTAAGGCGGAGTTTGTTCTCAAAATGGCTGTTTCACCAGAACTGTTTGATCACATCATTGGATGTGAGTCTAGCGCTGATATTTAGACAACTATTGATGAGTTGTTCAATAATAAGAATGCGGCGAGGCTTCAGTTTCTGGAGAATGAGTTGGCTAGGACAACTCAAGGAGACCTGACCATTTCCAAATTCTATTTGAAGATGAAGAGCTTGTATGCTGAGCTATCAGCCCTTTATCCTGATGAGCCTATCTCTGAGGCTAAGATGAAAAGGCACATAATCCGCGGCTTGTAGAAGGAGTATGTTGCCTTTGTGACATCTGTTCAAGGCTGGGCGACTCAGTCATCTCTGCTGGATCTTGAGAACCTGCTTGCTTTACAGGAAAGTTTGGCAAGGTAGATGGCTGGAGTTACTATCACAGAGGAAGACAGTGAAGCTCTCTTCTCAGGCAAGAGGAAGAAGGGATGAGAAGGGAAGAAGAAGAAGAAGACTGCTGCTAAAAATGATCTTTCAACTTCTTATCAATCAGAGAGGAGCGCTGCTCCTAAGAAGGATTGGAAGAAGAACCTGAAGTGCTACAGGTGTCATCAGCGGGGACACTTCAAGCGTGATTGCAAGGTCAAACTGCAGCCTGGGCATGCTGCAGGCAAGGAGGAAGCTTGCTCTAAGGGTGAGGAAGCTGGATGGGGCGGAGCTTTCATGACGAGCACTTGTGTCTGTGCATTGTCCGCTGTCGACTTCAACGACGAGTGGATCATGGACTCTGAGTGTGGTCATCACCTCAGTGGAGACAAGTCGAAGTTCTCTTCCTTGCAAGCTTATTCAGGTAACGAAGCTATCATAACTGCTGATAATACTGTTTATGCAATAGAGAAGAGGAGGTTGTGTATTTGGGTAGTGATAAGGGGCCACTCACGTTAAGGAGTGTGTATCACGTGCCGGGTATGAAGAAGAACCTCTTCTCTGTGACCAATGCGGTCGACGCGGGTTATCACGTTCTGTTTGAGCCAACAGAAGTGAAGTTCCTTCGCAACGTATCAACGGTTAAGGCTGATGTTGCTCATGTTGGGAGGAGAGTTAAGAACTTATTTGTTCTTGCAACTAACTCTTATGTTGATCGGATGAGAGCAAACGATAGCGCTGCTATATGGCACGAGAGGCCGGGGCATGTAGGAATGGAGAAGTTGAAAGCTATGGCAAACAGAATACTTGTAAGAGGCTTTCCTAAGCTATCTTCCTATGGTGACAGTCACGTTTACGCGGGATGTCATTACGGCAAGGCTCATCCCCTTCCATTTGATAAATCACAAACGAGGAGCAAGACTTGATGGGACCAACCGCCACTGCTAGCCTTGGTGGAAGTAGATACATGCTTGTGCTGATTGATGACTACTCAAGATACACTTGGGTATATTTCTTGAAGGAGAAGTCTGAAGCCTTGCATTTGTTTGTGGAGTTCAAGGAGTTGGTGGAGGGCCGGCTTGGCTTGCGGATTAAGAATCTTAGAACAGACAACGATGGTGAGTTTGTCTCCTCCAAGTTTTCTAACTTATGCAGGAAGCATGAAATCCAACGAGAGCTTACTTGTGCTCATACTCCACAACAAAACGGAGTAGCGGAGCGGAAGATCCATCATCTGACGGAGACTTGCAAATGCTGGCTTCATGCGAAATACATTCCTAGGCCCGTTTGGGCAGAGGGAATGCCTTGTGCTTCTTACGTCATCAATCGAATGCTGCTCAGCCCGATAAACATGAAGACTCCTTTTGAGATATTGCTGAAGGAGAAGCCCAGTGTGGAACACCTTTGGGTGTTCAGATCACCTTGCTATGTGCATGTCCCAGATGCTTCAAGGACCAAGCTTGATGCAAAGGCAAGGAAGCTTGTCTTTGTTGGCTATGATGAGCGGAAGAAGGGATGACAAAGCATGGATCCTGCGACGAAGAAGTTTGTTATTTCAAGAGATGTGGTCTTTGACGAACTGACGTCGTATGGAGGTGGCATGGTTGAGCTAACAGAAAGCAAGGTTGATGAAGTGCAGAAGGTGTCTACTGAAGTTCAGGAAGAGGACCTTGCTATTTCACCAACAGCTCCTGTTGCTTCAAGTTCTGGTGCTGAGGCTTCTGGATCAGGAAGCAAGGGCAGTATTGCTCAAAGCTTGCCCGAAGCTGGAGCTAAGCCTAAAGGAGCAATGGAGGTAGTGAGCAAGGAACATCCTCTTCGGAGATCAAAGTGTGTTGTGAAGCCACCTGATCGATACTGTGATAGGAATGCAATGAGCTTTGTCTCCTGCTTCTTTGCAGGTCCTCTGGATGAGCGAGAGCCTGCAAACTTCAATGAGGCCACTGGAGTCAAGGAGTGGGAAGATGCCATGAAGTAAGAGATTGCTGCTCTCAAGAAGAATGAAACCTGGGATCTTATGCCAAAGGTTGATGGCATTACTCCAGTGGCTTGCAAGTGGGTATATAAGTTGAAGAAGAAGGCTGATGAGAGCATTGATGGATACAAGGTTCGCCTGGTTGCTCGAGGATTCTCACAGCAGTATGGAGAAGACTATGAGGAGACATTTAGTCCTGTTGTAAAGATGACTTCGGTTAGAGTGGTGATCACCTTGGCTGCTTGCAAGGGATGGAGAATGTGACAGCTTGATGTGAAGAATGCTTTTCTTTATGGAGAAATTGACAAGGACATCTTCATGGATCGGCCACTTGGTTTTATTTTTGAAGTTCATCCGGACTATGTCTACAAGCTCAGTGTAACGACCCGGGTTTAGGCCCATTGGGCCGCCCCATGGCGTCGCCGGTATACCAGCGGCCCGGGTTTAGAGCTCAGAGGCCCACCGCACCCTTGCCTGGGCCGGCGGCTTGTCTCGCCCCATGGTACCACTGGTAGTAAGCCTACATATTATGGCCTGCAGGCCCATTGCACCCCAACCAAATCTCCGCGCCTGTTTATCAATAACGATATATTGTTGCCACGAGGTCTCGAACCCACAACCTGGATAAGAGAGTCTTATTACCACTCCTCATCACCAACTGAGCTGCAGCTCAGTTGGTGAAGAGGAGTGGTAATAAGACTCTCTTATCAAGGTTGCGGGTTCAAGACCCCGTGACAACAACCTACCGTTGCTGATAAACATGCGTGGAGATTTGGTTGGGGTGCAATGGGCCTGCATGCCTTGATGTTTAGGCTTACTACCAGTGGTACCGTGGGGCGACACAAGCCGCCGGCCCAGACAATGGTGCGGTGGGCTTCTGAGCTCTAAACCCGGGCCGCTGTTAGGCCGGCGACGCTGTGGGGTGACCCAATGGGCCTAAACCCGGGTCGTTACAAAAAGGTGCACTTTTTATGTGTTGGAACCATAGTTCTGATTTGGGTAAGGAACACTATTAGGCTTGCTTAGACTGACCCAAAATATATAGTCAGGGTCATAGGTTTATTTCTTTAGTCTAGGCCAAGAGTCAACATCTCATGGATCAGCCTACAACAGTCTGCCTAAGACTCATCTAGATTGTGTCGACACCAGAAGAAAGTCTGTGTCGACACCAGACAGACTGTGTCGACACTTGGGAAATGTTGTGTCGACACTTGATCCAGAATTGTGTCGACACTTTGAATAAGCAATGTCGACACCAGTAGAAGAATTGTGTCGACACCCAGAAGATTTGTGTCGACATACAAGAAGAATTGTGTAGACACCCAGAAGATTTGCTTCGACACACAGACTATCAGTCGACACAGATAATATTAGTCGACACTAGCACAGTCGACACAAGAAGGATTTGTGTCGACATAGTTCACAGATTATTTGTAACGCCCCGAAACTCAAAGGAGCGACGGGGGACGTTTTGGGCCAGTTTTGGGTTCTGGCAGGGGGCACAAGGCCTGGGACACGGGCATGTCCCAGGGCGTGTCAAGCGTGTGTCAACACTCAGCCGGGAAGTCGACATTTTGATCTCGACATTGTGTCGAGACTGGGCACACGGCCTGCGACACGGGCATGTCGCAGGGCGTGTCGACCCGTGTCGACACTTCGCCCGCGAAGTCGACACTCTGCGTTCGACGAAGTGTCGAGACATGGTACACGGCCTGCAATACGGGCGTGTCGCAGGGCGTGTCGACCCGTGTCGACACTCGTCCCGGGAAGTCGACACTTTGCTCTCGACATTATGTCGAGACAAGGCACACGGCCTAGGACATGGGCGTGTCCAAGACCGTGTCGACAGTTCGACGATCTTCGCTCGAAGAAGTGTCGAGTGTCGAGACTGTGTACACGGCCTGGAGCCCAGGCATGTTGAGGTGACACGGGCAAGGACACGGGCGTGTCCTAGAACCCGTGCAGTGCTCGGGTTATTTTCGGGGAAAAACGATGGGGGTACACGACCGGCTACACGGCCGGCTACACGGCCGTGTCAGGTGGAACACAGGCATGTCAGATCGAACACGGGCGTGTTCGATTCCCGTGTGTTGTTCCAGGCGTGTCGATTTTGACGACGAATGAGGCACACGGCCCTGGACACGGGCGTGTGCCAGGCCGTGTTCGGTCCAGATTGGGCATTTCAGTCCTTAATCAAAGGCGTTCATTTCTTTAATTGATGATCCAACGGCTGGGAGTTGTTCCTGAAGGGATATACCCGGCATTGGACTTAGAAACCCTCACTTTTCATAAGTTGTTATCTTTCTAAAGCTTAGAGAGAGAGGAGAGCCAAGGAAGGAAGAAGGAGCTAGATCCGGCCATTGGAGGAGCTTCGAAGCTCCAAATCGCGAACCGACTCCGGATCCACGGAGGCAAAGCTAGTGCGGTGCTTTTCATCTGCTTACTTTTCCATGGCACCAAAGAGGAACGCAAGCGTAACGATCCTCTTCTTGAGCATGTTAAGCTCTACTTCTTTTGCAAAAGGGAAGCCCGCTCTCGCGAGTTTGCGGTGAGTTGGAGGCGTTCCTTCGGGTAGACATGAATAGTCCCCGTTGTTAGAGTCCGTAAGCAAGAACAGACATAGGCATGTTGTGTGAAGCCTACCCGGGCATGTTGGTCTGGATCGGTGATGTTGCATTGCATAAATGCTGGAGAAGACTCCATGCGATTGGTTGTTTTTCGGGTTTTCTACACGGTAGATTGCAACAGGGAGCCTTGGGGACTAACCCTAAGGTGCACCCGGAAAACTGGGCGGATGCGTGATCTTGCCAACATGGAGGCTTGAGAACCAACTTGAACATAACCGAGTTATGTGAAATTGTGTGATGAAAATGAGACTAGGGAGAAGTTTGACCTGCGCATATGGCTTAAATTGTCGTTGCGACGTGAGCACGGGTTAGATGGAACCGTACCCATATCTATGTCGTTCGGGTTAAAGAGACCTAAGGTTACGTGACACTTGCCGTTGGCATAGATGAGAGTCTTCGGCGGTCTATGACTTAAATTGTCGTGACCCATGCCGGGAAGACAAATTGCTCATATGTTTGGCCGTCCAAGTGGCGGTGGTGGGTCCGGAATGTCTATGGCTTTAACTGACGTGACATCGACCGGTTCACCGCGAATGTGCCCTGAGTGCACGGGGTGTGTGGCCGTTTGAGCCTACGCCTGTGATGATATGAATATTATTATATTGCTCGCTTGTGCTAATAAAATTGCAGGGAAGGAGCATCGCCGCCCCGAGTTGGGGGCGGGATCGTTATAATTTGGTCAGCATTGCTGACCGTTGCCTTTTTTTTGCCACCGTGCGGTGGTTATGTTGCTTGCAGGTGCTGCTGGACCAAGCGGTCAATAGCGGGCTAAAGCCCAAATTGCGAAGCCGACGCTTGAAGGCCTAGTTGGAGTGTTTACTGTTTTATTCATGTGTGACCGGCCTGCGTGCCGTGGTTTGTAAATCATGTAATATCAAGTGAAACATTTTGTAAGGCCTTAAGGCTTGTGTTGGTATGTATAACATTCCTATTTTGTATTAGTGGACATTCATGCTTTAGTGCTGGGTTCTTATTTGCAACTTTTATAAACTACTCCCGCTAGAATGCTCTATGTACGACGTTATGATTGGTTGGATGATTTCCATGAGTAACCACCCGGTCTGTCTGTAGTACATGGTGTCGGGCCCCGGCCGGACCTACTGCTATATGCTATGCGACGGATAGGGGGTGTTACATTATTAGTCGACAATATCAGTCGACACCTGAATGACTTGTGTCGACACTAAGAACCATATGTCGACACAGTTATCAGAAGCTGTTTCAGAAGGAGAAGTCAAATTCTCAGGTCGACGAACCAAGTTCTCAGGTCGACGTTTTCTGGCTTCTTCAGTATGTCATTTCAGAAAATATTCTAAGTCTAGAAACAATTCTCAGCTCGATGATCGTCGATCTCCCATCGACGATCTCAGAGTCTTCTACTCTGAACTGAGCTCGACGTTCTACGAGCTCAGTTCGACGATCTTGTGCTTCGCAGCAATTATCTCAGATCTACGATAGTTGCTCTCAGGTCGACAATCTCTTAACCCAGTTCGACGATCTCTGAGCCAAGCTCTACGATTGTTTTTCTGCCTTCAGTTATCAGTTCTCTCAATCCGGTCAGAAGTATCTATTTAGGCAAATATATTCTGATAATTAATGCTGACATTCTCAAGGCTGATAGTCGTATCTCATGAAGCATTGATTATGGCATTCACAGAATATCTTGTCAAGACAGTTATGGAAATGCATTTATGATTGCAAACCGTTCTACCCGTTTGGGCTCCTAAATTCTTGCAGAGAATTAAGTACTGTCTGAGAATTCAAATTCAGGCCGTTAGTCATTCCAAAAATATACAAAGAACTTAAAAAGACAGAGACAACAAGATTCACAATACAGACACACAGACAGACAGTCAGTCAGAAAATCAATCATCTTTTTGCTCTCAAGGTTTCTTGCTTTGAAAAATACCAGGAAGAAGAAGAACTTGCTGAACAAAAAAAATCTCTCTAGTCTTCTTCCTTCATCAGGCTTCAACAATTTACAGATAGCTTGAATCAACATCAATTTGAAGACCTACACCCTGGACAAAGCTTCCTTCTTCCTGAAACTACTCAATATCTCAGGGGGAGCTTTGACATCATCAAATCCACATAGTCTTCTCATTGTGTTTGAGAAAGAGAATACTGTCATCTACTTTTCTTTAACCTCTCGTGTACAAGGTTCTTACTCCCTTCAAAAGTAAACTCCTTGGTGATAGGGTAGCTGATCAAAAACCTATTGGTTTTTAGGCACCTGATCAAAAGCCTGAAGGGTTTCTAGATCTACCTGAAGCAGATCTTATGGTGATAGAGCACCTGATAAAAAACCTAAGTGGATTCCTACCAGGGTGGTAGAAGAGTGGACTACCCAGATTTGGGGAACCACTATAACATTTCTTGTGTCGTTTGGATTGCCTTGTGTTTTCTTTGTGCATTGTGTTGTGATAGTTTCTTGCTTTTATCACTTTCATATAAGTATCAATATTTTAATTCCGCAATAAATCTAAACATTTTTCTTACTCTATTCACCCCCCTCTAGAGTAAACTGTATCTATCCCTCACTTTCAATTGGTATCAGAGGGTGTGTTTTTAATGTTGTACAGGCTAACACCTGAACCTAAGATCTCTGATAGATATATATTTACTCTATTCTTTGTTATACCATGGCACAGTACAAGGAATTTGCAAGCACCAGACCTCCAGTTTGCAACTTGCAAAAGTTTGGAATCTGGAAGGCAAGAATCAGGCTTTATATGAATTCTATTGATGAAGACATTTTTGCTTCTATCTTAACAAGAGTACCTCCACCACCAGCTGCCCCTGCAAGTACTTCCTTAAACATGACTGCAGTACCTCCTCCAGACTACAATGATGCATACAAGAAAGCAAAGATTGTTGATGCAAGAGCCATGAACATACTGGCACAAACAATGTCTGATGACATATTTCAGAAAGTAGCTGAATGTGAATCCGCCAAGGCCATCTGGGATTCCTTAAACAAGATGGTTGCAGGATCAGCAGATGAAAGGAAGGACAGGAAAGCTCATCTCATCTCCCAGTATGAGAATTTTAAAAAGGAAGAAACTGAGCAAGTTTCTGAGATGTACAATAGACTCAGTCTCATTGTTAATGGGTTGAAAACTCTTGACAAAGACATCTCAGTCACAGAAAGAAATGACAAGATTCTCATGTGCTTCCCCAGCTCATGGGACTCTAGAATCTGGCCTATCAGAGAGACCAGAAACACACATGAGATGACTACAGATTCAGTCTTAGGAAAGCTAAAATCCTATGAATAGCTGCTGAAGACAAGAGAAGCTGAGCAACAAAAGACTGCTACACCTACCAGGAAGGAGTAGAATATAGCTTTCAAAGCTTCAGAAGAATCAGAAACTTCTCCATCAAATGAAGAGTTGATGAGTCTCTTTGCAAAGATATTCTTCAAGATGGGGAGAAAGGAATTCAGAAGGAAATCATCAAGGAGTGATGATAAACTAAGGTATGATAAAACCCCTTCTAAAGAGATTATCTGTTTTGGTTGCAGGAAACCTGGACATATTCTTCCAGAATGTCCAAAAAACAAGTATAAGGAAAGGAGAAAGGAGAAAGACTCTAAGAAGCACTCCAACAAACCATCCTCCTACAAGATCAAAAAGAAGAAGAGATGGTTTGTTGCAGAAACATGGAGTGACACTGAATAATCATCTTCCTCCAGCTCTAGTGAAGATGAAGAGGAAGCAAAGGCCAAAGAAACCTGCTTAATGGCCATCAATGTTTCAGGGCATGTCTCAGAAGAAGAAGAATCTGAAGAATGTTCAGATTGTGATCCGGTATTGGAAGAATTCGACTTTACCTCTGAAGATTTAAAAAATGATTTTAAATCTATGTGTAGTGATCTGATTAGATCTGAGAAGGAAATCAAACTTCTCAGAGATAAACAATTTAATTATGATAGCTTAGTATCAGAAAACATTAAATTGTAAAATGAAATAGACATGTATAGTGAACATATCACTTTTCTGAAAGTTGAATTAAGTAAAGCAAAACAGCTAGAGGAATCACTGAATGGAAGGAGCAAACAACTAGTAGAAATTACCAGCACACTTAATGCTAGACTTAATAGAAGTAAGTTAGGATTAGGTGCATCATCTAGTGAACCACCAATTATTAAGAAAAACCACCTTTCACAACCTATAAAGTTTATTTCAGATAAAGGTAAGAAGAATACATAACAAATTAAAACAGTTAACAAAGTTTTAAAACAAGTTGAGATAAATAAAGAAAAACAAAAAGCTAAGTCTGAACTAAAATCGTCGAACCAAGATCGACGATCTCAACATTATGCGTCGAACGACAATCGACGATCTCAGAACCCAGAGCTTGAGCCTAAACACTCTGCAAACGGGGATCGATGATATCATTATGTATCGTCGAACAGGGATCGACAATCGTGGAACCCAGATAATAGCCACTATTATTTTGAGAACCAAGATCGATGATATCAATGCTGGTCATCGAACGCAGATCGACGATCTGAACTAAAATTGTCGAACCCAAAACAGTTTTATCAAAACTATAATTTCAACAGAAATTTCAATAAGAATTCTAACCCTAAAACTTTCAATCCCTTAACTAACTGGATAATCCCACCTAGGAGATTTCATCCCTTAGGTTATAAAAGTCAACCTGCATACTCTTATATTTAAAGTTTTAAGTATGAAAAGAAGCCAGGACCCAAGGTTACCTGGGTCCAAAATATATTACTTTTTTTTGCAGATAAAGACCTATCCTATAATACAGGATAAGTGGTATTTGGATAGTGGGTGTTCCAATCACATGATAGGAAACAAGGATAACCTAAGTAACTACAAGGCAAAGCTATGTCCAAAGGTTATATTTGGAGACTCAAGCTTTGGTCAGACAGAAGGCTATGGAGAATTTACACTTGGAGCTGTCACTTTCAGGAAAGTGACATATGTAAGTGGGCTGAAACATAACTTGATATCCATAGGACAGCTATGTGATGCAGGTTATGAGGTATGTTTTTCTGAATCTAAATGCAATATTTCTCTAAACAACATTAATGTGTTATCAGGTATTAGGTTAGGAAATATCTATTTAGTTGATCTTAAGTCTGCCTGTTCGGAAATCTGTTTATTTAATCAAGTTAGCAATAATAATACTTTGTGGCATAACAGGCTAGGGCATGTAAATCTAAGAAACATTGCTAAGTTATCTAGGGACAACCTTGTTAGAGGATTGACCTCTTGCCCCTACAAGAAGGAAAGCCTTTGCAAGATTTGTCAAGAAGACAAGCAAACTAAAAATAGTTTTAAATCAGTTAATAAGAGTGATTTACCTAGGATTTTGTATCTGCTTCATTTGGACCTTTTTGGACCAATTGCTGTACAAAGCCTGGGAGGGAAGTCCTATACTTTAGTTATTGTAGATGACTTCTCTAGGTTCTCTTGGGTTTTCTTCTTGAGAAACAAGTCTGATAATTTCAAAGTTCATACAGACTTTCTAAAATGCATAAAGATTGAGTACTCTACTCCAGTTGCATTGATCAGAAGTGATCATGGCACTGAGTTTGAATCTCTTCCTATGCAAGAATTCTGTGAGAAGGAAGTATCAGGCACTGCTTCTCTACTCCCAAAACTCCTCAACAAAATGGGGTAGTTGAAAGGAAAAACAGAACACTCATTGAAACTGCAGGCACATTGCTTGCTGATGCTCACATGTCTCTATCCTACTGGGCAAAAGCTGTAAGCACAGCAAAGTATGTCCCGAATAGAAGTTTGATACACAAACTTAAGGGCAAGACTTCCTATGAATTATTCAAAGGGAAGAAACCTAAAATAGACTACTTTAGAATTTTTAGTTGTATCAGTTATATACATAATAACAACAAAGATTATCTTAGAAAGTTTGAAGCCAAAGCTACAATGGGAATCTTTCTAGGATATTTCCAAGTTAGCAAGGCATATAGGGTTCTCAATAAATCATCCTTGAAAATTGAAGAGTCAGTACATGTTATATTTGATGAAGCTAATATGTTTTACAAGGAGAAGGAAGGTTCTACCAGTGATCATCTGCAGGTACCAAGTTTATGCAAAAAGCTGGATGACTTAAATCTCACCCAGAAGGTGATATCTCATCCCTCACCACAAGTAAATGAAGACATTGAAGAAGCCTCTATGGAAGAAACTGAACTTCCTCCAACAACAGAAGTAATTCCACAAGAGGAATTCACTCCAGTTGTTGTTGTTGAACCAACTCCACCATCTAATTTTGTCACACTTATGGATCACCCTAGATCCCAAGTAATTAGAGACATATCAGCAGGTGTACAGACAAGACATCAACTCAACCATGATGTGATGCATGCCTGTTTTCTCTCTCAAATTAAACCTCAATCCATAACTGATGCTGTGCAAGATCCCCATTGGATTATGGCAATGCAAGATGAACTAAATCAATTTGAAAGATGTAGAGTTTGGGATTTGGTTCCAAGGCCTAAAGGCTATCCAGTAATTGGAACTAAGTGGGTTTTCAGGAACAAGCTTGATGCCCAAGGTGTGATTTTGAGTAACAAGGCTAGGCTTGTTGCTCAAGGATATAGGCAAGATGAAGGAATTGACAATGATCAGACCTTTGCTCCAATTGCCAGGCTAGAAGCTATAAGGATATTTCTGGCCTATGCTGCTTTCAAAAAGTTCACAGTTTATCAGATGGATGTCAAGAGTGCTTTCCTAAATGGAGTACTACAAGAAGAGGTTTATATAGAACAACCTCCAGGTTTTGTCTCTCCAACTTCCCCCTCTCATGTTTTTAAACTGCATAAGGCTCTCTATGGTTTAAAGCAAGCTCCAAGAGCTTGGTATGAGACCTTAGCCAACTTTCTTTTAGGACATGATTTTTCAGAGGCATGGTAGATAAAACCCTTTTTACAAAATTACATCATGATAAAATCTTATTAGTACAAATATATGTAGATGATATAATATTTGGTTCTACTGATCCCAAATTGTGCAAGAGATTTTCTAATCTAATGCATTCTAAATTTGAGATGTGCAGCATGGGAGAGTTATCTTATTTCCTTGGTCTCCAAGTGAAACAATCTCCTGATGGTATCTTCATTTCCCAATCTAAATATGCTAATGAGCTTATTAAGAAGTTTGGGATGACTGATGCATCTTCTATGAAGACTCCCATGGCTGCCAATGCTGTATTAGATACCGATGAACATGAAAAACCTGTTGATCAGACCAGGTTTAAGGCCATTGTTGGATCCCTACTATATCTGATAACAAGCAGACCAGATATCATGTTTGCTACATGTTTATGTGCTAGGTTCCAGGTGAACCCTAAAGAATCTCATCTTATTTTCATAAAAACGATTTTAAGATATATAAAGGGTTGTCCTAATCTAGGACTCTGGTATCCAACAGAGTCAGCATTTGAGTTGACTGGATTTTCAGATGCTGATTATGCTGGATGCAGAGTGGATAGAAAGAGCATTTCAGGAACTTGCCAGTTCTTGGGTGATAGACTTGTGTCCTGGTTTTGCAAGAAGTAAACCTCTGTATCAATATCTACTACTGAAGCTGAATATATGGCTACTGGCAGTTGCTGTTCACAGATTTTGTGGATATAAAACAAACTCTTAGATTATGGTTTCAATCTAAATAATTCAACCATATTCTGTGATAATACTAGTGCTATATCTATAACACATAGTCCAGTGCATCATTCTAAAACAAAGCATATAGATATAAGACATCATTTCATTAGAGATAATGTAGACAAAAAGAAAATTAGTCTAGACTTTATCTCCACTGATTTTCAATGAGCAGATATTTTCACCAAACCCCTTGATGAAAAGAAGCATCTGTTCTTCCTGAATCAGCTTGGAATGATCAATGGAAAGGATTAATTTAATTTTTGTCCCGCATTTTCATATTCTATTTTCCCTTTGCCCTTGATCTCTTCTTTCTTGAGTCTACAGATCTTTCAAAGATGAAGTTCACTGTGATACTATCTTTCAATTTGTATCAGTCTTTTTCTGCTTCCTCCGTCCCTTCTTCATCTAGGGGCCTGCTTCCAGTTTTCACTGAAACCAGGCAGGGGGAGGTGTCCAATGAAGATGCAACAGGTTCAGCCTCAGCAGACCTTCAAGCTCAGTCTCCTCCAGCAGTACAGGAAGAAGAAGTGTTTCAGAAAGTTTTGCAGATATAGATGACCAATGAAGCTGCAGCAGTTCCAGTAGCACCAGCAATTCCAGAAATAGCAGAAGCAGATTATGATGATACAGATCGTAATGATACAGGTTTGGGCAAGGTTCAACATCAACGACAACATCAGAAATAGCAACAGCAGAAGTACATGATCCAGATTTAATTGTATTTTATTGCTTTGTATTTTTTTGTCTTATGTAAATAGTGTCCTCACCCAAATAGGGGGAGATTTTTGGAACCCTAGTTCTGATTTGGGTAAGGATAACAATTAGGCTTGCTTAGACTGACCCAAAATGTATAGTCAGGGTCATAGGTTTATTTCTTTAGTCTAGGCCAAGAGTCAACATCTCATAGATCAGCCTACAACAGTCTGCATAAGACTCAGCCAGATTGGGTCGACACCAAAATAAATTCTGTGTCGACACCAGACAGACTGTGTAGACACTTGGGAAATGCTGTATAGACACTTGAGCCAAAATTGTGTCGACACTTTGAATAAGCAGTGTCGACACCAGCATAAGAATTGTGTCGACACCCAGAAGATTTGTGTTGACACACATGAAGAATTGTGTCGACACCCAGAAGATTTGTGTCGACACACAGACTACCAGTCGACACAGATAATATTAGTCGACACTAGCTCAGTCGACACAAGAAGGATTTGTGTCGACACAGTTCACAGATTATTAGTCGACATTATCAGTCGACACCAGAAGGACTTGTGTCTACACCAAGAACCATCTGTCGACACAGTTATCAAAAGCTGTTTCAGAAGGACAAGTCAAATTCTCAGGTTGACGAACCAAGTTCTCAGGTCGACGTTTTATGGCTTCTTCAGTATGTCATTTCAGAAAATATTCTAAGTCTAGAAACAATTCTCAGCTCGATGATCGTCGATCTCCCATCGATGATCTCAGAGTCTTCTACTCTGAACTGAGCTCGACGATCTACGAGCTCAGGTCGACGATCTTGTGCTTCTCAGCAGTTATCTCAGATCTATGATAGTTGCTCTCAGGTCGATGATATCTTAACCCAGTTCGACGATCTCTGAGCCAAGCTCTACGATTTTTTTACTGCCTTCAGTAATCAGTTCTCTCAGTCCGGTCAGAAGTATTTATTTAGGAAAATATATTCTGATAATTAATGCTGACATTCTCAAGGCTGATAGCCGTATCTCATGAATCATTGATTATGACATTCACAGAATATCTTGTCAAGACAGTTATGGAAATGCATTTATGATTGCCAGCCGTTCTACCCGTTTGGGCGCCTAAATTCTTGCAGAGAATTAAGTACTGTCTGAGAATTCAAATTCAGGCCGTTAGTCATTCCAAAAATATACAGAGAACTTAAAAAGATAGAGACAATAAGATTCACAACACAGACACACAGACACACAACCAGTCAGAAAATCAATCATCTTTTTGCTCTCAAGGTTTCTTGCTTTGAAAAATACCAGGAAGAAGAAGAACTTGCTGAGCGCAAAAATCTCTCTAGTCTTCTTCCTTCATCAGGCTTCAACAATCTACAGATAGCTTGAATCAACATCAATCTGAAGACCTACACCCTGGACAAAGCTTCCTTCTTCCTGAAACTACTCAATATCTCAGGGGGAGCTTTGGCATCATCAAATCCACATAGTCTTCTCATTGTGTTTGAGAAAGAGAAGACTGTCATCTACTTTTCTTTAACCTCTCATGTACAGGGTTCTTACTCCCTTCAAAAGTAAACTCCTTGGTGATAGGGCACCTGATCAAAAACTTATTGGTTTTTAGGCACCTGATCAAAAGCTTGAAGGGTTTCGAGATCTACCTGAAGCAGATCTTGTGGTGATAGGGCACCTGATCAAAAACCTAAGTGGATTCCTACCAGGGTGGTAGAAGAGTGGACTATCCAGATTTGGGGAACCACTATAAAATTTCTTGTGTCGTCTGGATTGCCTTGTGTTTTCTTTGTGTATTGTGCTGTGATAGTTTCTTGCTTTTATCTCTTTCATATAAGTATCAATATTTTAATTCCGCAATAAATCTAAACATTTTTGTTACTCTATTCACCCCCTCTAGATTAAACTGTATCTATCCCTCACTTTCATTATGTAACGGCCCGGCCTAGGGCTCAGAGGCTACTGTACCCCATCATGGGCCAAATAGCTTGGCCCACCCGTAGGCCCGTTACAGGGCTGCAGCCCAGGCACCCAAACCCCTCCCCGACATGTTTCTCAGTACGGTAGGTTTCTGAGCATGCCAGGTTTCGAACCCAACACCTCCTTAACAAGGCACCTTAAACATCTCTCATCACCAACAGCCGTGTTTGGAAGAGATTCCAGTGGTACGAGAATTTTCTGATGTTTTTCCTGCTAATCTTGCTGGTCTCCCGCCCGATAGAGACATGGAGTTCGTTATTGATTTGGAGCCCGGTACGCGTCCTATTGCTAAGGCGCCATATCACATGGCCTTGTGTGAATTGGAGGAGTTGCGAGTCCAGTTGGATGAGTTGCTGGAGAATGGTTTCATAAGGCCGAGTTCTTCGCCTTGGGGTGCGCCCGTACTGTTCATTAAAAAGAAAGATGGGTCGATGAGGTTGTGCATCGACTACCGAGAACTGAATAAAGTGACCATTAAGAACAGATATCCTCTGCCAAGGATTGATGATTTATTTGACCAACTGCGTGGTAGTGCCATGTTTTCCAAGATTGACCTTCGTCCGGGCTATCACCTGTTGAGGATTCGGGAATCAGATATTCCGCGGACGGCATTCCGCTCTCGTCATGGTCATTTCGAGTTTCTTGTGATGTCGTTTAGGTTGACCAATGCCCCGTCTGCATTTATGGAGTTGATGAATAGAGTTTTCAAGGATTTTCTAGATAAGTTTGTGATTGTCTTTATAGACGATGTTTTGGTGTACTCTAGAGATGCTGAGGAGCATGATCGACATTTGCAACTGGTCTTGGCAACTCTGAGAGGCCATAAGTTATATGCCAAGCTGAGCAAGTGTGAATTTTGGTTGCCTCAAGTTTCTTTCCTGGGCCACGTGGTTAATAAGGAGGGAATATCTGTGGACCCAAACAAGATCACTGCTGTTATGGAATGGGCGAGACATATTACTCCCAAAGAGATCAGAAGCTTCTTGGGCTTGGCTGGCTATTATAGAAGATTTGTAAAGGGATTCTCTACCTTCTCTGCGCCGTTGACCAAGTTGATGCCGAAGAATGTAGCCTTCGTATGGGACAATAAGTGTGAAGAGGCTTTTGAAGAACTAAAGAGAAGATTATGTTCAACTCCGATTTTGTCTTTGCCTACTGAGGGTACGAAGTATGATGTGTATGTGGATGCATCACATGTTGGGCTTGGATGAGTATTGATGCAAGAAGGAAAGGTGATTGCGTACGGGTCAAGAAAACTGAAGACCCATGAGAAGAACTACCCTACGCATGACCTACAATTTGCAGCCGTGATTTATGTGCTAAAGTTGTGGAGACATCTGCTTTATGGCGTGCAGGGCAAGATTTTTACTGATCACAAGAGTTTAAAGTATATATTCACCCAGAAGGAATTGAATTTGCGCCAGCGGCGATGGTTGGAGTATGTGGCCGACTATGATGTTGAAATCCAGTAACATCCGGGCAAAGCTAATGTGGTGGCCGACGCCCTGAGTCGGAAGTCAGGGAATATTTTTGGTCTCTCCGCCGATCTTTTAGTGGAGGAGTTTCTTTTGATGGGAATTTCTGAGGGAAGCTGCGATTCGCAGAGCAGTTTGGCAGTGGCAGAACCTTCGTGTATTGCGCTTACGAGACTGCATCAGAAGGACGATCCCGATCTTCTGCATTTGTATCTTCGAGCTGAGAAAGCCGAATTGCCAGATTTTTCTATTGATGATGCGGGTACCTTGAAGTACCGCGGCAGGTTTTGCATCCCTGTCGTTGGAGATATCCGGGTTATGGTGTGCAGGGAAGCCCATGGATTTAGTGTTGCCTACCATCCAGGATCTACCAAGATGTATCATGATTTAAAGTAGATTGCCTGGTGGTATGGGATGAAGGGAGACATATCCATATTTGTTTCTGATTGCCACACTTGGAAGCATATGAAAGTCGATCATGGATGGCCTGGTGGCAAGCTGAATCCCTTGGAGATTCCGACTTGGAAGTGGGACAGCATCTCGATGGATTTCCTCACAGGCTTACCGAGGTCTCCTAGAGGACATGATTCGGTCTGGGTTATAGTGGATAGACTAACGAAGTGTGCGCACTTCGTACCTTTTCAGATTGGGTATTCGATGAAAAATATAGCGGAGTTGTACCTGAATGAGGTTATCAGATTGCATGACATACCCGTAAGTATCATATCAGATCGAGGCTCCAGGTTCATGTCTCATTTTTAGAAGAGCCATCAAGAGGGGTTGGGTACAGATTTGAGGTATTCCACTGCTTATCATTCGCAGACCAATGGTCAGACGGAGCGAGTAAATCAAATTGTGGAAGATATGATCCGATGCTATATTCTAGACTACGGGGGAGCGTGGGATGAGCGTTTGCGGCTTATGGAGTTTGCTTATAATAACAGTTACCAAGAAAGCTTGTAAATGGCTCCTTTTGAAGCTCTATATGGGAGACGCTGCAGAACTCCCCTATTTTGGCCTGAGGTGGGCGAGAGGTCTTTGTTGGGGCTGGATGCGCACGAGGAGATGGAAATTGTTGCGAAGCTTATTCGGGAGAAGCTTCAGTTAGCCGAGGAGAGATATGAGAAGAACGCCAACCGGCGTAGATCTGACTTGGAATTTGTTGTGGGGGACTTGGTGTTCTTAAAGGTTTCCCCGATGATTGGAGTCAAGAGGTTTAGCAAGAATAGGAAGTTGGACCCGAGATACGTAGGACCATTTATGATTGTTGAGCGGATTGGTGTATCAGCTTATAGGTTGGATTTGCCCGCAAATTTCCCTGGCGTGCATGATGTCTTTCATGTCAGTCAGCTGCAGAAATGTGTGAAGAGTGGCGGGCAGGTTTTGGATTCTGTGCCACAGTTGGAGCCGGATCTTTCTTACGTGGAAGTGCCTGCCCGCATTTTGGATTATCAGGATCGTGTGTTGCGGAAGAAGACCATTCCAATGGTTAAAGTTTTATGGAGAAATCAGGATGTAGAAAGCGCGACTTGGGAATTGGAGTCGGCTATGAGGGAGGCTTGCCCTCATCTTTTTCCTTGAATTGTGCCTGGTATGTTTTGCATTTTCTAATATAGCCACTTCTTGGCTATTTCTTTCTCCTTCTTGATGGGAGTGTTGTGTGTAAAGATTCGAGGCAAAACTTTCTTTTAGGGGGAGTGGCTGTAACGCCCCCGATTTTTCTGTGTTTTGTTTGATCATTGTTTGGCATTATGATGACGCGTTTCTCGCCTTTTTCCATTGTTAGAGCATGGTCTTAGCTCTTTAGGTTCCTTGAGTGGCCTATTTGTAGCATGTTTGAAGGATTCCCCAGCTAGCCGGAGTCTATTTTGGTGACTCGGCTGAGCCTCTTAGGGAATGCTTCTACTTTGGCTTGGGAGGTGTTAGCCCGAGTGTTTGATCGTCGGATGTTGTTTTCGACTTCACCGTTGTTTTTGTAGCTTGGGTGTTTAGCTACGGTGCGAGTTTTGTCGAAATCCGAGATCGTTTGTTTTCGCGTCGTTTCGACATTTCCTTTTAGCTAGTAGCAGTAGCTTTTGTTGTGCATGGCCTTGAGTGGCCGAGATTGGTAGGGTTGGTGCCCAGTTTTTAGGCTAAGTGTTTAGCTGTTTTCATTTCATGTATATATATATATGTTTAGATAACTAGCTGATTGGTTGCTTGTGCTTATTATTTTATTAGCTAGTGGGATGTGTCTCTGCCGGTGTGTCGACACCGTTATGTCGACATTGTAGTGTTGTCTGGTGCCGACACATTGTGTCGACACCGCCGTGCCATCTGGTGTCGACACATTGTGTCAACACCGCTGTGCCGTCTGGTGTCGTCACATTGTGTCAACACCGCTGTGTCGTCTGGTGTCGACACATTGTGTCGACACCGCCGTGTCGTCTGGTGTCGACACATTGTGTCGACACCATTGTGCATCTAGTGTCGACACATTGTGTCGACACTGCCGTGCAGTCTGGTATCGACACATTGTGTCGACACCGCTGTGCCGTCTGGTGTCGACACATTATGTCAACACCGTTGTGCGTCTAGTGTCGACACATTGTGTTGTCACCGCCGTGCTGTCTGGTGTCGGCACATTGTGTTGACACTGCTGTGCCATCTGGTGTTGACACATTCTGTCGACACCATTATGAGTCTGGTGTCGACACATTGTGTCGACACTGTTGTGTCGACACATTGTATCGACACTGTTTTGTCGACCTTAGACTCGGGTGTTGCTATATATAGGACCGTCTGTTCTCTCCACGTTTCTCCTTTTCCCAAGCTGCTGCTAGCTTCCAGCGGGTTGTGCGGGAGGCAGAGGCGCTGGAGCTTTGGCCGGCATTTTCAGGAAGATTTTAGCTCGGTTTCCTCGTGTGTCTGCAGATTTGGCTTGCTCTCGTCTGGATATTTCTTCCTAGGTAAGTTATGCTTGTTCTAGGGCTTTTTCTAGGAGTTAGGGTTTTCGGTTTCTCTTCTTCTTCTCTTAAGCCCTGTTTTTGACTCGTAGGTGTCCGATCTTGCCGCCAAAGCTAGATTTCTTATTGCAGCTGCTGCATCTTGGCGGTGAGGGAAGTGGCTCCTTGCCCTTGCCAATTTGACCTCCTTTTTTACTTTGTTAATTTGCCGTAATTAGCTCTATTTTTACCTCTAGGAGCTACTGCAGTAGTGCTTCTTTATTTCAGCCATGTCAAGTTCAGGTTCTCTAAGAATTTGGCTAATCTCTCCTTCTTTATTCTCGGTTTGGTGTCCAGTTGGTAGCTGGAGGTATAGTATGGCTGTATTTAGCTGTTGTATAGTCAGATAGCTGTTGTGGCAGGGTAGAAAGGGTAGAAGAGAGAGTTGGAATTAAATTTCCAACTCTCTGTTTCCAAGCGTTGAGTGAGTGGGCCTCACTCAACGCCTTGGCTGTTAGGATTTTTGGCATGGAGTGTGGTGAACTCACTCAGCTCCGAAGTTAGTTTCTACGGCTAAGTAGAAAGCGTTGACAGCGTTGAGTGAGTCGAGCTCACTCAACTCCGTCATCCAGCGTTGGTTTTGCGGCTAAGTCATTTGGCATTGAGTGTGTGGAGCTCACTCAACGCAGCGTCGAGTGGACTCAATGCTTTTGCCTTGGGTTGGTGTGCTTCCTTAGGATTGTTAGTGGATCTTCTCCATAGGGGAGGGGTGTTTTATGTTCGGCTAGTTCTTTGGCATGCCGACACTTGGGTTGTGGCAGGTGGTGGAGTTTTTGTAACAGCCCAAAGTTCTGAAACAGGAAAATTTGGGTGACACGGCCTGGGACACGGGCGTGTCCCAGGGCGTGTCAGGTGACACGGCCTGCGACACGGGCGTGTCGCAGGGCGTGTCGAGGTTGTGTCGACGATTGGGCTTTGTCTCGACGATTTTTGCTCTCGACGATTCGTCGAGAGGAGGCACACGGCCCAGGACACGGGCGTGTCCAAGGCCGTGTCGCATGCTCGACGAGTTTTGCTCGACGATCGTCGAGTGTCGAGAAGTGGGTGTCGAGTGTTGAACACGGCCTGTGACACAGGCGTGTCACAGGGCGTGTCAAATCAGGCGACGAACTCAGCCCGCCGAAAGAATTCGACAGGGCGTGTCTTTGTGCCGTGTCTGGGCACACGGCCTGGGACACGGGCGTGTCACAGGCTGTGTGAAGTCTCGGGATGATTTGGGATTTTTTTTCCCCAGGTACACGACAATAGACACGGGCGTGTCTGAAGGCGTGTTGGTGACACGGCCCATGACACGGGCGTGTCCCGTGGGCGTGTCACTGGTTTGGATAAGTCGGTTGACCACCGCTTGAGGCACACGGCCAGGCACACGGCCGTGTTCGAGGCCGTGTCAGGTCAAAATTTGTGTTTTTGGCAGAATTGTGGCCGTCCATTCCTTCAGTCTGGATCCAAGGGCTGAAGCCTCTTCTCCTTTTTCCTTAAGGGCCGAAATCAGAGAAGTGTTGCTCACTTTAATTTGGCCTTCATCTTTCTTCAAGAGAGAGAAAGAGAGAGAGAAAGGAGGAGGAAGAGGAAAGGGGGCTGCTGCTGGTGGTGCTGCGGTTTACCGACGAGAGATCCGAAGCCAGCGTTGCGGAGGAAACGATCTTGCGAGTCTTGCAAGCTAGCTTGGAGGCCATGGCACCGAAGCGATCGTCAAGGGTAACGACTTTTCTTCCTAGCCATGTGAAGGCTTCCTTTTTGGCATATCTTGTGTTTTCCCCCACCAAGAGGTGGCTGAGTTTGGGAATCTTTGGGTGGATGCTTGAAATCCCCTTTATATTGCATATAGATCCGGAAATGGAGTACGGAATAGGCATGCTGTGTGAAGCCCATCTGGACAGGTTGGTCTGGATTGGTGATGTTGCATACGAACCGGAGAAGACTCCGTGATAAACGTGTCGTGTTCGGAGTCTACGGGTTATACCTGCGAAAAGGAGTAGCAGGAAGTACTGGGGTGGTAGCCCAGGAAAATATCCTTGTGATGGTTTTGGGTCCAACCTGTGAGTGAGGCACAGGAAGTACTGGTGGGACCAGGAAAGGCCCTTTTTGTGATGCTTGATGTCATAGGGTGTCCACCTGTGGAGGGAGTCACAGGAAGTACTGGTGTGCCCAGGAAAGACCCCTGACATTTGTAATTTGCGGTGTCCACCTGTGACGGGAATTACAGGAAGTACTGGTGCGCCCAGGAAAGACCCGCTGTTACTGTGAGGAAATGGGTATAGTGAAATACCCAGGCTTGAATGCCAGGAACAGGATTGGTGAGACCGACCCGCGCCTTTGATGTAGCCATGAGTACGCTGTACTCGGAGAAGGCAAGGCGATTTGAGCAACGGGGGGTGGAGGATCCGACCTGCGCTATGTCCGTCTGACGTGAGACCAAAAAGTGTGGTCTGTTGGAGCGCATAGCAAGAGTCTTCGGCCTGCGCGCCATGATACAAAGGGGGGCTACGGGCCATCCCGGTGTCCGAGGACTAACTCCGGCTGCACGCCATGGAGTAAATGCTCAAGAGATTTACCGTTGGGTGATAACCCTGATACGGTGGTGGGCAAGAGGTTGCCAGAACACCAAGAATGTGCCCTGAGTGCACGGACCGTTGGGCCGGGTGGCGAACGGTTGTGATGGTTTGTGTGCGTGAAAGCACTTTTTGATGATATAGCTTGCCATGATATGCCTGCAGGGAAAATACCGCTGCCCCGAGAGAAGGGGTAGGGTCGTTATAATTTGGTCAGCTGAACGCTGACCGTTGCTTTTGTTTGCCACCGGTGGGTGGATTGTCCCTTGCACAGGTGCTGGAGAGCCGAGTGGGACGCATCGAGGTTGATGCTCCTGCTGGTGTTGCTGCTGCTGTTAGCTGCTAGCCCTCGAAGGCTATTGTGTTCTTTTGCATGTTTTCTTTTTTTGTGGCCGGCCTGCGCGCCAAACTATTTTAGGCCACTGTTTGAGAGCCCTGTAAGGCCATAAGGCCAACACTTTTGACATGTGGTAAGACATTCCTATATGTATATAAAATGTGGAGTTTTATGTTTGGACATTCATGAGGAGTTCAAGTAGTTTAGGCTTCCGCTAGAATGCTTGTGATAGGTGCGATGCGCTACTCTGGTATCATCCTGTACCTTCACCGACTGTTTTGTGGTATATCCTGTGGGGCCCCGGCCGGACCTTCTAGAATATATCATATGAACGGATGGGGTTGTTACATTTTTGGTATCAGTTGTCTTGGTCTTTCCCTCTCGAAGTCGTGGCCGACTTCTTTTGTGGGGTGGCGAGCACGTGTTTGTGCACACCAAAGTCTACGAATGAACTCCTGAATGTCCATGATAGGAATGCATTTTGTATGTTTGAGGAACCTGCGTGTTCCTATGTTGTGTTGTTTGCTTGGGTACGACCGCTAATGTATGTGTCTTGTCCACCTTTAGGTGACACGAAGTGGAGCTGGGCCGTCTGAACCCCAGCATTCTGATGAAAGTACGGCACCAGCTGCGGTGCCTACACCTCCACCGTCTGCAGAGCATGTCCGTTTAGTTGCGGAGGCCTTGTTTACCATGATCCAAGGCCAGCCACTGAGGCAAGAACAAGCGGCTGTGAGGACAGAATAGGTGGTGGCAAGGCCTGAACCTGTCGTGGAAGTGGTTCCTCGAGCGGCTGAGAAGCAGCCAACACGGTTTATGAGTTTCCATCTGCCTACGTTTTCGGGAGCGGGAACCCCGACGCAGGCTGAGGATTGGTTATCACGCATCAAGCGAGTGATGACGGCGATAGGTACGGCGGAGCATCAGAAAGTTACCTTAGCCACCTTCTTGCTTGAAGGAGAAGCGCGTTTATGGTGGGATGAGATGGAGTTGCATCATTTGGCGGGTCGTCTGCTAACCCAAGTGTCGATGGAAGAATTCTCCCGGCTCTTCCTTGCGAAGCACCTTCCTGTGGCTCAACGGATAGCCATGGAAAATGAATTCCAACGGTTGACTCAAGGTGATGGCAGTGTTGACGCGTACCTGCATGAATTTACTTGCTTGGGGCGGTATGCGGGTTCGATTTTTGCTGATGAGCAGAGGAAGACTAATCGGTTCTATGAAGGACTGAGGGACGAGCTGAGGTTCCTTGTGTCCAGTTCTGTGAACCAAGGTTTCCAAGCATTGGTTGACACCGCGACAGCGTTGGAAAAGGATATGAAGAGGGTGCAAGGGAAGAGAGCTCTGGTTGTGTCGCAACCAGAGTGGAAGGCGCCCCGATCGGGAAAGTCATTTTATAAGAAGAGATGGGGCAAGAAGTCCAAGCCTAGTGGACAAGCTCCTTCATCAGTTGCAACGGGAGCGACATCAGGGGCAACCTCCAAGCCAGAAACTCGTACCTGCTTCAATTGTGGTAGGATGGGGCATATTGCGCGAGATTGTCGGATGCCGCCAAAGAGTGAAAAGAAGGCGGGAGCATCTTATGCGGAGAAAGGAAAGGCAGTGGTGGATTCCTCTGCCTCGCAGGCGCAACCCCGGGTCTACAATCTTGGCCTGCAGGAGGCCATCAAGCAGAGTGACGTTGTCACAGGTATGAGTTAGTTTTGCATATGCGATTGTTTGTCTGCTTAGCTTAGTACCCCTATGTTTGTGGTTTGTGTGTGTGACATGTTTGTCCTAGGCTTTGTGATGATTCGGGACACGCTGGCGCGAGCACTGTTTGATACAGGTGCATCGCATTCTTTTCTGTCAAGTGAGTTTCTTACGCGGCTTGGGATACCCAGCCGTGCAAAGACAGACAGCGTCAGAGTGGTGTTGCCGAATGGTTGTTGGATGCTTGTGGATCAAGCTTGCGATGTGGCGGTTCAGTTAGGAAGTCGGGATTTTTGTTTAACCGCATTTGTTTTGCCAATATCGGAATTTGATGTGATTTTTGGGATGGATTGGCTTGCGGAGCAGCATGCTATGATTGATTGCCAGTCCAAAGAAATCACGTTGGGCAAGAATACCGAACAGGAGACCAAGTTCGCGGGTATGCGAGGAGTAGGCGGGACGTTGATGTCTGCACTCCAGGTAGTCAAGGCTGTTCGGAAGGGTGCGGAGTGTTACTTTGCACTAATTCAGGCTGTTGAGCCTAAGGCCACGTTGTGCGAGGTTCCGATTGTGGCAGAATTTACAGATGTGTTTCCCACGGATCTCCCTGGGCTACCACCCCAGCGGGAGATTGACTTCACAATTGAGTTGGTGCCAGGTGCGAAACCCGTGGCCCGCTCGCTATATCGCGTTGCGCCTAAAGAGATGGCTGAGTTGAAGGTTCAACTACAAGAAATGTTAGAGCAAGGTTATATCCGCCCAAGTATGTCACCTTGGAGCGCGCCTGTGCTTTTTGTAAAGAAGAAAGATGGTGGGTTACGGTTGTGCATCGATTACCGTGAATTAAATAAGCTGACCGAGAAGAATAAGTATCTGATACCTCGGATTGATGAATTATTTGATCAGCTGGTGGGATCTACCGTCTATTCGAAGTTGGACCTGAAGTCTGGTTATTACCAGTTAAGAATTCGGGAAGGTGACATTCCCAAAACCGCATTTGGAACGCGTTATGGGCACTATGAGTTCACAGTCATGCCCTTTGGATTGTGTAATGCGCCTTCGGTGTTTATGGATTTGATGCACCGTATTTTCCGTGAGTATCTGGATTTGTTTGTGATCGTGTTCATTGATGATATCCTGGTGTACTCGAAGTCCAAAGCTGAGCATGAGATTCACTTGCGGTTGGTGTTGAACACGTTGAGGCAAAATCAGCTCTATGTCAAGTTCTCGAAGTGCGAGTTTTGGCTATCGTCAGTGGCATTTTTGGGCCATGTGGTGAGTGGCGCGGGCATTGCAGTGGATCCAGCGAAGATAAAAGCCATACAAGAATGGCCAATATTGTCTTCCGTGGCCGAGGTCAAGAGTTTCCTTGGACTTGCGGGCTACTATAGAAGATTTGTGGAAAACTTCTCGCGGATCGCTTTGCCGCTAACCACACTGACGCGAAAAGATCAGAAGTTCGTTTGGACGCCAGAGTGCACACGAGCTTTTGAAGAGCTGAAGGTTCGGTTGACCACGGCGCCGGTGTTGTCTTCGCCATGTGGAACCGATGGATTTGTGATTTATAGTGATGCCTCAGGAAGCGGCTTAGGCTGCGTTCTTCTGCAAAACGGAAAGGTGATTGCTTATGGCTCACGCCAGCTGAAGGTGCACGAGCGAAACTATCCCGTCCATGATTTGGAACTAGCGGCGGTGATTTTTGCACTTAAGCTGTGGCGACACTACCTTTATGGAGTGAAGGTGGAGATCTATACCGATCATAAGAGCCTAAAGTATCTATTGGAGAAGAAAGAGTTGAACATGCGACAACGAAGGTGGTTGGAGTTCCTTGGGGACTACACTTTCGAGATTCACTATACACCCGGGAAGGGGAATGTTGTCGCAGATGCCTTGAGTCGGCGAGTTCCGGCTAGAGCAAATTGGTTACAAAGGCATGATGAACGTCTTATCCAGGAATTGGAGGCATTGGAGATTTATTGTGTTGATAAGAATTCCACTGCCATTGCATGTTTGAACTGGACCGAGGTGCAATGTGACCTTGCGGACCGAGTTCGACGGGCAACGGAGTTGGATGAAGATCTCTTGCGCTATGTGAATGAAGGGCCAGAAGGCAAATTCACCTGGAATGACGGTCTTGTGCGAAAAGAGGGCCGGTTGTGCGTCCCAAATGTGGGGAAACTGAGGGAAGAACTGATGTATGAAGCACATTATACGAAGTATTCCATTCACCCCGGGAGCACAAAGATGTTCAACGATATGAAGAAGCTTTTCTGGTGGCCAGGGCTTAAGAAAGATGTTGCCATATATGTCGCCAAATGTCAAACATGTGCGATGGTGAAGGCGGAATGCCAAAAGCCGGGCGGTTATTTGAAGTCACTACCGATCCCAGTGTGGAAATTTGATGATATTTCCATGGATTTTGTGCATGGATTGCCAAGATCGCAGTGAGGAAATGATTCCATTTGGGTGATAGTTGACCGGCTAACAAAAGTAGCACATTTTCTCCCGAACAGGCGGGATGATTCGGTTGAAAGTTTGGCAAAGTTATATGTTGACCAGATTGTGCGTCTTCACGGTGTTCCTCGGAGCATCGTAAGTGATCGAGATGGGCGATTCACGTCAAATGATTGGAGGCTAGTTCACCGACTGTTGGGCACGAAGTTGACTTTCAGTACGGCCTTTCATCCCCAAACGGATGGCCAAACTGAACGTACCAACAGAACAATGGAGGACATGCTCCGAATGTGCGCCCTTGACTTCAGAAAGAGATGGGAAGATCATCTCTATATGGTCGAGTTTGCATATAATAACAGTTACCAGACAAGCATTGGGATGGCACCATATGAAGCCCTCTATGGAAGGAAGTGCCGTACTCCCTTGGCTTGGGTAGAAGCGGGGGAAGCCCGGGTTGTTAAACCAAATGAGGTGGATGAAGCAAACTCAACCATTCGGACTATTCGAGAGAGATTGCTGATTGCTCAAGATCGACAAGCGAAGTACTACAACTCCAAGCATCGGAACGTTGAATTTACGGTTGGCGATTGGGTCTACTTGAAGATCAAGCCATTCAAAGGTGTCTCCAGGATTCGACGATTGAAAAAGTTGAGTCCAAGATATTTGGGTCCTTTTGAAGTGGTTGAGCGAGTTGGCGAAGCGGCTTATCGGCTAGCTCTATCGGCGGACTTGGGTGGGTTACATGATGTCTTTCACATCTCGGTGCTTCGGAAGGCCGTGAAAGATCCAACTCAAGTGATCGTGGATGATCGTGTGCCGGTGGAGTATGGGCTAACGACGAGAGTTAGACCCATTCAGATCGAAGATCGAGCCGAGAAACAGTTGCGGAACAAGACGGTCGGTATGGTGAAAGTCCGGTGGGACAACTGCGGCCGTGAAGAGCGGACATGGGAGCGCGAGCAAACCATGCGAGCAGAGTTCCCTGAATTGTTTCTGTAATTTGGAGCGAGAATATTGTAACATAAATGTTTATATATATATAGAGATATATGTTGTTACATTTTCTTGCTAGTTTCTGTTACTTTCCTGTCTTTAAATTTCGAGGACGAAATTTCTTGTAGGAGGGGAGGATTGTAACAGCCCAAAGTTCTGAAACAGGAAAATTTGGGTGACACGGCCTGGGACACGGGCGTGTCCCAGGGCGTGTCAGGTGACACAGCCTGCGACACGGGCATGTCGCAGGGCGTGTCGAGGTTGTGTCGACGATTGGGCTTTGTCTCGATGATTTTTGCTCTTGACGATTCGTCGAGAGGAGGCACACGGCCCAGGACACGGGCGTGTCCAAGGCCGTGTCGCATGCTCGACGAGTTTTGCTCGACGATCGTCGAGTGTCGAGAAGTGGGTGTCGAGTGTTGAACACGGCCTGTGACACGGGCGTGTCACAGGGCGTGTCAAATCAGGCGACGAACTCAGCCCGCCGAAAGAATTCGACAGGGCGTGTCTTTGTGCCGTGTCTGGGCACACGGCCTGGGACACGGGCGTGTCACAGGCCGTGTGAAGTCTCGGGATGATTTGGGATTTTTTTCCCCAGGTACACGGCAATAGACACGGGCGTGTCTGAAGGCGTGTTGGTGACACGGCCCATGACACGGGCGTGTCCCGTGGGCGTGTCACTGGTTTGGATAAGTCGGTTGACCACCGCTTGAGGCATACGGCCAGGCACACGGCCGTGTTCGAGGCCGTGTCAGGTCAAAATTTGTGTTTTTGGCAGAATCGTGGCCGTCCATTCCTTCAGTCTGGATCCAAGGGCTGAAGCCTCTTCTCCTTTTTCCTTAAGGGCCGAAATCAGAGAAGTGTTGCTCACTTTAATTTGGCCTTCATATTTCTTCAAGAGAGAGAAAGAGAGAGAGAAAGGAGGAGGAAGAGGAAAGGGGGCTGCTGCTGGTGGTGCTGCGGTTTACCGACGAGAGATCCGAAGCCAGCGTTGCGGAGGAAACGATCTTGCGAGTCTTGCAAGCTAGCTTGGAGGCCATGGCACCGAAGCGATCATCAAGGGTAACGACTTTTCTTCCTAGCCATGTGAAGGCTTCCTTTTTGGCATATCTTGTGTTTTCCCCCACCAAGAGGTGGCTGACTTTGGGAATCTTTGGGTGGATGCTTGAAATCACCTTTATATTGCATATAGATCCGAAAATGGAGTACGGAATAGGCATGTTGTGTGAAGCCCATCTGGACAGGTTGGTCTGGATTGGTGATGTTGCATACGAACCGGAGAAGACTCCATGATAAACGTGTCGTGTTCGGAGTCTACGGGTTATACCTGCGAAAAGGAGTAGCAGGAAGTACTGGGGTGGTAGCCCAGGAAAATAGCCTTGTGATGGTTTTGGGTCCAACCTGTGAGTGAGGCACAGGAAGTACTGGTGGGACCAGGAAAGGCCCTTTTTGTGATGCTTGATGTCATAGGGTGTCCACCTGTGGAGGGAGTCACAGGAAGTACTGGTGTGCCCAGGAAAGACCCCTGACATTTGTAATTTGCGGTGTCCACATGTGACGGGAATTACAGGAAGTACTGGTGCGCCCAGGAAAGACCCGCTGTTGCTGTGAGGAAATGGGTATAGTGAAATACCCAGGCTTGAATGCCAGGAACAGGATTGGTGAGACCGACCCGCGCCTTTGATGTAGCCATGAGTACGCTGTACTCGGAGAAGGCAAGGCGATTTGAGCAACGGGGGGTGGAGGATCCGACCTGCGCTATGTCCGTCTGACGTGAGACCAAAAAGTGTGGTCTGTTGGAGCGCATAGCAAGAGTCTTCGGCCTGCGCGCCATGACACAAAGGGGGGCTACGGGCCATCCCGGTGTCCGAGGACTAACTCCGGCTGCACGCCATGGAGTAAATGCTCAAGAGATTTACCGTTGGGTGATAACCCTGATACGGTGGTGGGCAAGAGGTTGCCAGAACACCAAGAATGTGCCCTGAGTGCACGGACCGTTGGGCCGGGTGGCGAACAGTTGTGATGGTTTGTGTGCGTGAAAGCACTTTTTGATGATATAGCTTTCCATGATATGCCTGCAGGGAAAATACCGCTGCCCCGAAAGAAGGGGTAGGGTCGTTATAATTTGGTCAGCTGAACGCTGACCGTTGCTTTTGTTTGCCACCGGTGGGTGGATTGTCCCTTGCACAGGTGCTGGAGAGCCGAGTGGGACGCATAGAGGTTGATGCTCCTGCTGGTGTTGCTGCTGCTGTTAGCTGCTAGCCCTCGAAGGCTATTGTGTTCTTTTGCATGTTTTCTTTTTTTGTGGCCGGCCTGCGCGCCAATCTGTTTTAGGCCACTGTTTGAGAGCCCTGTAAGGCCATAAGGCCAACACTTTTGACATGTGGTAAGACATTCCTATATGTATATAAAATGTGGAGTTTTATGTTTGGACATTCATGAGGAGTTCAAGTAGTTTAGGCTTCCGCTAGAATGCTTGTGATAGGTGCGATGCGCTACTCTGGTATCATCCTGTACCTTCACCGACTGTTTTGTGGTATATCCTGTGGGGCCCCGGCCGGACCTTCTAGAATATATCATATGAACGGATGGGGTTGTTACAGTTTTGGTGCCTCTGGAGGGGTGGTTTTATGTGGGGAGCCGTGGCCACCACCTTTATTTGCCCCGGCTTGGGTTGGTGTGTTGGACCCTAGGGCTACCACTGTTTGACCCCTTAGCCCTTTTGGGATCTGGTTTTGGTTATGTACTCAGATCCATGTTTTGAACCCTGTCATTAACCCACAAAGTTAGGAATGTTAGCTCCTTTCCTTGCTTATGGCTTTTTCTTTGGTACATGTGATATGCCCTGTTGCTGCTGCAGGTTCTTTTCTTTTGTAGAACATGTTGCTATTGTACTCAGACTTGGTGTGTTTTCTTTTACTGTTCTTTAGACAGTGTTCTTTTCTTACTGTCCTGTTTTTCTTCTTCTGATAGCATTTATTGTTGTAGGGTGGTAAACCCTTCTTTACCTGTTCTTAAGGCTAATGCTCTATTTATTTTGACTATATTCTTGCTGAGGTGTTCTTTCCTTGAATGCCTCAGGTCTAGGTTGTAGCCGGTTGGGCGGCTAGATCTTTTGGTGGTTTTTGTTGATAGCCTCTTGGGTAGCTGAGGTTGTTGATCTTCATCCTTATGAGGTAGTTATTTTCCTTTCTGTATAAACATGCATACTCACCAGTGGCTTCGTGTCAGGTTGTTGACGCCCACTGGTGGCTTTCTTATGATGCTGGGTATGAAGTAAAACTGCTACTTTTGTCTATTGTTGGTTGTTTACTTGTCTTCTGGGAAGGATTTATGCTAGGTTGCATGTTAGGTATTTTAAACCCTAAATTATTACTATAAGTATCTCACGCACATCATGTTTATAAAACTAAAGCACTATTTTTCTTTATGCGTAAAGACTGTCCTTTTTATATATTCTATACTAACTGAAAGTGCAGGTTTGATCTGATATACTTTAGAGAGGGGGGGGGGTGAATAGAGTATGGTGCTTACTAAAAATTTCTTACAACTGTTGTTGTATACCTAAGTGAACAGGGAAGCAAATAACATAAAGTAAACATAGCAACTACCTAATCAAAAAGCAATCACAGAACAATCACAAACCATAGTCAGAAAATAAAAGAAAATAAGCAACCAGAAGACACAAGGAGCTATAGTGGTTCCCCAACCAATATGAGTACATCCACTCTTCTACCACCCTAGGTAGGAATCCACTGCAGGATGAGTTGATCAGGTGTCCTGGGAACCAATGGGTTTTGATCAGGTCCCCAAAAACCAAACCCTCAAGTCTTTTGGAAGGAGACTTGCAACCAGAATAATTTTGAAGGGATTTAAAACCCTGTACAGGAATTAAAGAGAGGGTGATAGTGTCTTCTCTGTCAACAGTCAGAGAGAAGACTTGTGGATTGAATGTAGCAGCTTTTGCTCCCCCTGAGGTCTTGAATTGGTCAGGAATGCTGGAGCACTGCTTCAGGGTAATATGCATTCAATGACCTAGAATGCCTGGACCATAACTGCTTCAGGAACTTCTTTGACAGATTGATTGAATGTTGTCCTTTGAAGTTATCCTGTAAATAGAGAGAAGAAGATTCTTGATTGAATTTAGTTGTTCTTCTTCTCCAAAAGTCCTCTGGTCAAGGCTGATTGCAGTCAAGAACTTTAGATTTGAGAATGTTTGTTCTTCTGCAACTTTTGAGTATTTTTTGTACTGTAATTCTTGAACTCTGCTTGATTCTGTTCACTATCTGTGTCTCTGTGTATCCCTCTCTTACTAACTGAGGAATATTCAAACTTTTTGAATATGTCGAGCAGTAATTACATTCGGCCTTGGAAAGAATCAGCAATCAATGACTTTCCTAACTGTCCCATAGAAAAATGGCATGTAATCGTCCATAGTCAATGCGCGTTCTAACGGTAACATTCCGAGAAGATTTGGCATTAAATGTTCAGGAATCAGCGCCAAGAAATGGGACGGGAACCTTGAAGAAAACCGAATCTGGATTCGTCGAACAAAGAACACAATTCGTCGAGCTGAACTTGTGTTCGTCGAGCTGAGCTTGAGTTCGTCGAGCTGAGCTTGATAGAGTTCGTCGAGCAGATAATGGTTCTGGACTTAGACAAAATATCCTGCATCTGCTGAAATGCTGTGTCAACAAAAGTTGGTGTCGACAGATTGATCTTGGTGTCTACACAAATCCTCTGGTGTCGATATAAGCTGGTGTCGACTGAAATCCTGGTGTCGACATAAGTTGGTGTCGACTGAAATCCTGGTGTAGACACAAACTGTCTGGTGTTGACACAAACCCTAAGTGTCGACACAGATTCTCTGAGTCCAGAAATCGTCGAGTAGAGATTATCATTCGTCGACCTGAGAAGCTGACTTCGTCGACCTGAGAAGGTGTGAACTTGAGGTCCAAGTTCGTCGAGCTCAGAATATAATTTGTCGACCGAAGCATGAAGCTGGACTTAAAAAAATTTGAAGTTCTCCTGACTTTGGCTTGATGTAGAAACTGAATTTTCGTCGAACAGAGAACATAGATCGTCGAGCTCAGCACTAAGAATTGTCTCACGATCGTCGAGCGCAGAAATCCTTTTGTCGAGCTGAGTTTGACGAACGTCGAACTCACTTTACGTAGTCTTGAAAAACTTGTGAGTCTGGAGTCTCTGAGGGTCTTGATGAAAGCTGGTCCATCTGGAGTTGAGCCTAAGGACTTAACCTAGACTTTAGGACACAAAATGACCCGAGCTATACATGATGGGTCACATCCTAAGTCAGTGAACCTAGCCCAAATCAACAAGGGATCCAACAATCTTCCCTTATTTGGGTGAGGTCACTAACAGAGACTCAAGACAAAAAAACAAAGCAAGAAAGGAAATATATCTGACAGAGAATTATAATACATGCAATAGATATATATATATACACACAGCTTTGTTTAACAGATAACACAGTTTAAAACAAATATGAGACAGAAATTAAAACAATAAGAAAATTACTTCTTTGGCTTCTTCTGCTGAGGTTTGTCTTCTGCTTTCTTTTCTCCTGGCTTCTTGAAAATGATTTCTCTGTTAGGATTTTGAGCTTGGGCCACTGTCATGGTCATATCAGCTGCCCCAATAATTTTTAATGATGTAGCCCTGATGACAACTGCTTCTGGATGAAGTTTCATATAGTCATCAACATTAAACAATTTGTTACCTTTGTCAAACCTTTTCAGCTCTTCCTTTCTATACTTGACATGGTTGAAAGACCAAAAATATCTTTTCCTTCTGCTTTGGCTTTATTTATCAAAGATAGACCAATCAGCTCTTGGTACCTAGCCATTCTTGCTGTATTAGCAGTCTTTGGATCTTCAAAAGGAATTGGAGGGGAGTCTGGCTTCTTTGGGCTTTCAGCTTTTTGTACTTCAGAACTTTGTTGTTGCTGCTTATGTTGACTACCTGAGGAGGATGGCCTCTGCTGGCTGCTTCCAGAAGATCTCCCTGATTGTCTTTGATAAGTTTGTATTGGGGCAGATCCACTGGCACCAGCTGCTGGAGGAGGAGGAGGAGGAGGATCCTTCCTGTATCTGTGTACTGGAGGAGGGGAGTATCTCCTGCTTCTCTTTCTATCTTTCTGCTGGTTTTTGGAGAGCCACATCCATGCTGGCATTCCCTTATATGGAGTCACATTGTGCAGAATATAATAGGGAGTATCTGTAGTGGGATTTGGCTTGGGAGGAGGAGCAGCCTTTCTCTTCTTTGCCAACAATCTCTTTTTCCTACTAGCTGCATCCTCATCAGAATCAATTTCATCATCATCAGATTCTGAATCCTGAGGGGTATCATACAATGAATCCAAAGCTTTTAAGGCTTTATCAGAAACAACAGCCTTTGCTGGAGGAGGGGCAGAAGTTTCAAGAGTAGGGGTATCAACAACAAAAGAAGAATTATCTGTATAAGATTCAGAAACAAAAAAGACAGAGCTTTCAGCTACTGACTTATTCTCTTCTTCAATGTCTGCCTGAATAAGCTCATCTAGAGTAGGCATTGGAGATTCATCCATAATAAAGTCTGGTGCTGAAACTGGCACTAGAGTATCTTCTGGAATGACCTCTGGGCTAGAAGCTGAGAAGGAGGCTGAAGCTGAGAGAGCAAAATTGTCACAGAATTGCTTGACAAGTGTTGGACTGGCTGGAGAGGTATAAGGTACCATAGCCAAATAAGGCTTAGAGAAATCTGCTGGAGGGAATTTTATATGTACAGAGTCAAAACCTCTCAACAAAACTGATAAATTCACTGTGAGATTTAAATAGAAATCAACAACAGGAGTTATTTGAGCAACTGACTCATCCAGATCAATGTCAGTGTCCATAAATTGAATTAACTCTGACATCTCGGCATCAAAGTCTGTCAAAATAGGTGTATCCTCAGCTGAATCTGAATCTGCTGGAGAGGGAACTGCTGTGACTGCTGCTGCTATACCTGCATCTGCTGCAACTTCATCACAAAGCATCTCCCCTTGCATGGGTTCAGGAAGACCTGGAGCCAGGCCCCTAGATGAAGAGGGGGCAGCAGAGAGAAGAGAGATCTGGGCAGATAAAGAATGGATGGAGGTCACAAGAGGTGTGATGGCCTCTTGGATCAAAGATTTAATGAGAGGTGTGAGCAAAGGAATGAGGGTGGATGGATCAAATAGGGAAGGGGAAGAGGATGGGATGGGAGGATGAATAATAGATGGAGTGGGGGCATCTTGCATGATTGTATCTGATGGTATAATGTAAGATGGAATGGTGGATAAGTGTGGGGGAAGAGGAGACTGTGGGGGTGTAGGAATAGGAATGTCCTGAGGGGAAGCTGGAGGAGTAGGTTGATGATCAACTTGCAAGGGGGAAGATGGAGGTGGAGATGGAATGTTTGTCAGGTCAAGTGGTGGAGATGGAGGAGGGGTAGGTACATGATGAGGCTTCTTTGGAGGAAGAGGTGTTAGAAGAGATGGTTGAGATGGAAGAGCCTCTTCAATAGGGAGAGGAGCGGCCTTTACATCCCTTGTGCTCTCAGAAGTTTGTAGGGAGGAGGAAGAAGCCTTTGAGAGCTTGGAGATGGTCCTCTCCCACCTACCAAACAGAGCGCAAGTGAGGCGCTTGCTGGCGTTTATGGAGATGGTCGGGGAGACCATACATTCAGCAACCTTCTCTTTAAGAAATATGCCCAAAATTCTGCCAAAGCAGACTTCCTTCTTGCTGTTCTTCTTTCTGATCAATTCAAAGAACACCTTACTCCAATCAACCTGTCGCTTATTCACTACTACACACATTATCAGAAATTGGTGATGAGTAATATAGTCGTGAGCAGAGTGCTTGTCCATCAGAATCTTTCCCGTAATATCTGCCATAAATTGGTAGACGGCGGATAATTGCTTTTTCAACAACTTATTAGGGTTGTTCCCAGAGAGACCCATTAGTTTCAGCATATCATTGAATTCCTCAGAATCCATTTTCAGATTGTCTTCTCCATTCACTAATCCAAATACTTCAGTGAGAACTTCTGGAGAGAGGGAAACAGCAGTGTTCCCTATATTGCCGGTCAAAACATCTTCTTCAGAAACTATAGATGTATATACCCATTCCCGTATTTCCGTTCCATGAAGTTTGATACGCCTGGTCATGAAGTCCTTTAAATTTAGTTCTTCCAGTAGTTCCAAGATGTAAAGGAAGATGGGGTCAGAGTGTTGAAACGAATCAAAGTCCATATCAAAACAAGTGTCAAACTTCATTGCAACCAAAGCACCTGAGGGAATCACCATTGATGTCCTACAAGAAAAACACAGAGAGAAACGACGATCAAGAGCAAGGGAACTGAAAGCGCGGGACAGAGGTCGAAGAAAAACATAGATATAGGATTTTTAGAATATGAATCGACAAACTCCGTTCCACGAAAAAGAAAAATTCTTCGAACCGAGCTCGACGAAATAAATTATAGATAGATAATTCGTCGATCTCATCCAAAAGAATCGAAAACAATTCGTCGAACTCCGTTCGACGAAATGTCTTTCTGAAGCAAAGTTCGTCGATCTCTGGTCGACGAAAATTGTTTCGTCACACAGAGAATTCGTCGATCTCCGTTCGACGAGAATCTCTCAAACTTTCCCTAATTCGTCGAACTCCATTCGACGAACTCTAGAAAATTCGTCGAATGCAAACAGAAATTAGGTTAACTCTTCTCCATCAATCATTCCCAGTTGATTTATAAAGAACAGATGGGTTTTGTCATCCAATGGCTTGGTGAAAATATCTGCTCTCTGTAGATCAGTAGGAATGTGGATCAAGTTAATTTTCTTTTTGTCCACATTATCTCTAATGAAATGATGTCTTATTTCAATATGTTTAGTCCTAGAATGGTGAACTGGATTCTGTGCTATATCAATAGCACTAGTATTATCACAAAATAAAGTTGAATTATTTAAATTGACACCATAATTTAAGAGTTGGTTTTGTATCCATAGCATTTGTGAACAGCAACTACCAGCAGCCATGTATTCTGCTTCTGTAGTTGATGTAGACACAGATGTCTACTTTTTACAAAACCAGGAGACAAGTCTCATACCAAGGAACTGGCATGTTCCAGAGGTACTTTTCCTGTCCACTCTACATCCAGTATAGTCAGCATCTGAGTATCCAGTTAACTCAAACTCTGACTCTACAGGATACCAGAGTCCTAGACTAGGGCAACTCTTTATATATCTCAAAATTCCTTTTGGAAAAATAAGGTGAGATTCTTTAGGGTTCACTTGGAACCTAGCACAAAGGCATGTGGCAAACATTATATCAGGTCTGCTAGCTGTTAGGTATAATAGGGATCCAATAATTGCCCTATAGTTTTTTTGATCCACTGGTTTCCATGCTGCATCAGAATCCACAACTGCATTTGTAGCCATAGGGGTTTTCATCCCTGAAGCATCACCCATCCCAAACTTTTTGATAAGCTCTTTAGCATACTTAGCTTGGGAGAGGAAGATACCATCTGGGAGCTGCTTCACTTGGAGACCAAGGAAGTAGGAAAGCTCACCCATGCTACTCATCTCAAATTTTGAGTGCATGAGGTAAGCAAACCTCTTGCACAAATTGGGATCAGTAGACCCAAAAATAATGTCATCCACATATATTTGTACTAACAAGGTTTGGTCCTTATGATGTCTAGTGAAAAGTGTTTTATCTATGGTTCCTCTTGTAAATTCATGCTCTAAAAGAAAGCTTGTTAGGGTCTCATACTAAGCTCTTGGAGCTTGCTTTAAACCATAGAGAGCTTTATGTAATTTAAAAACAAAAGAGGGTTGAGTTGGAGAGATAAAACCCGGAGGTTGTTATACATAACTTCTTCTTGAAGCACTCCATTTAGAAATGCACTTTTGACATCCATCTGGTAGACCTTGAATCTCTTGTAAGCTGCATAGGCAAGGAATATCCTGATGACCTCTAACCTTACAACAGGGGCAAAAGTTTGGTCATAGTCTATTCCTTCCTCTTGTCTGTAGCCTTGAGCAACAAACCTAGCCTTGTTCCTCACTATGTTGCCTTGAGCATCCAACTTGTTCCTGTAGACCCATTTGGTTCCAATAACTGGATAATTATGGGGTCTTGGAACCAAATCCCAAACTCTACATCTCTCAAACTGATTGAGTTCCTCTTGCATTTCAATGATCCAGTAGGGATCTTGCTCTGCCTCATGAATGGTGAGAGGTTCAATTTGAGAGAGAAAACAGACATGCATCAAGTCTTGGTTGAGTTGATGCCTTGTATGTACACCTACTAAGATGTCTCCAATCACTTGAGATCTGGGGTGATCTCTAAGTGTGACAAGATCAGTTGGTGGAGTTGGTTGAGCAATAACTTCAATATTTAATTCCTCTTGGGGAATGATACTAACTGTTGGGGGAAGTTCAGCCACTTCCTCTTGAATTTCCTCATCACTATCTTCAACAACCTGTGGAGTGGGATGGTTAGACACCTCTTGGGTAAGGTTCAGTCCATCCATAGACTCACACAATGGTGGAACCTGCAAAGAGCTTATGGTAGAAATTTCTTTCTCCTTGTATGACATGTTAGTCTCATCAAAAGATACATGAACAGATTATTCAATTTTAGGAGTTGATTTATTATATACCGTATAAGCTTTACTGATCATGGAGTATCCCAGAAACACTCCTTCATCAGCTTTAGCTTGAAATTTTGCTATGTAATTCTTGTCATTATTGTGAATGTAGCAAATACAACCAAAGATTTTAAAATAATCTACTTTAGGTTTCTTCACTTTGAGTAATTCATAGGGAGTCTTGCCCTTCATTTTATGTATTAAACTTCTATTCAACACATAGTTGGAGGTGTTCACTGCCTCTGCCCAAAAGGATAGTGGAAGGTGAGCATCTGACAACAATGTAGTATCAGATTCAATAAGAATTCTATTTTTCCTTTCAGCTACCCCATTTTGTTGAGGAGTTCTAGGAGCTGAGAAAGTATGACTGATCCCTTCACTTTAACAGAACTCTTGCATAAGAAGAGAATCAAATTCTGTCTCATGATCACTTCTGATCAGGGCAATGTGAGTGTTGAACTCAATCTATATGCATTTGAAAAACTCTGTCAAACACTTAAAGTTATCAGATTTCTTTCTCAGAAAGGACACCCATATGAATCTTGAGAAGTCATCTACAACTACTAAGGTATAAGATTTCCATCCTAAGCTTTGTACTGTAATGGGTCCAAAAAGATCCATGTGTAACAGATACAAAATCCTAGGTGAATCACTCTTATTAAGTGACTTGAAACTATTTTTGGTTTGCTTGCCTAATTGACAAGCCATGCAGAGTCCTTGCTTCTTGTAAAGGCCAGAAGGTAGTCCTCTAACAAGGTTGTTCTTGGATAGCCTAGCAATGGTTCTAAGGTTTATATGTCCTAATCTCTTATGCCATAATTCATTAGATCTACAAATAGAGTTAAACAAGCAAATATCTACCTTGGTTGAAAGAAAAGCTACAAGATAGATGTTACCTTTCCTTTTACCTGTCAACACAGTTGTGTTGTCCTCTGATTTGATCTTGCATAAGGATTTGCTGAAAGTCACTTGGTAGCCTTCATCACACAGTTGACTGATGCTGATTAAGTTGTGCTTCAGTCCTTCCACATAGGCTACTTTCACGAATATGACTGTGCCAATCTGGACTGCACCATATCCTTTTGTTAGTCCAAAGTTTGAATCACCAAATATTACTTTGGGTCCAAGCTTGGTTTTGAAAGATGTGAAATTACCCTTGTTTCCTGTCATGTGCTTTGAGCATCCACTATCCAGATACCATTGCTAGTTTGATGTTGGATAGGTTTTCACCTGCACATAAAACAATTTACTTGTTTTTGACCCAGCTTACCTTGGGCCTAGATTGATAACCTTTGAATTCAGAAATAAAAGACATCTCTGGTTGACTCTTATAGCCTTCAGGATGATATCTCCTAGGAGGTATTATCCATTCAGTATATGGGTTAAATCATTGAGATGTAGAACCTCTAGGATTGAACTTTGATTTGCCTTTGAAAGAGTTTTCAAAACTCTGAGATCTGTTCGATGATCTCTGAGCTGAGTTCGACAATCTTGGGTCAGATCGTCGAGCTCCATTCGATGATCGACTGTGCCAGAGTTCAGGGTTTAGAGATCGTCGACCTGAGTTCGACGATTTAGCCTGAGATCGTTGATCTTCATTCGACGATTGTCTAGCTCCGTTCGACGATTTCTGTTGAACTTTGGTTTTCTTAGGTAGATCAGAATTCTTCCTAGCTACCTCCACAACTCCCTTCCCTTTATCAGAGATAAATTTGATTGGGGTTGATAGTCATATAGGTTGGCTGGATGAAGCACCCAAGCCCAGTGTACTATTAAATCTTGAGTTCACTGTGCTTGTGATGTCCATTAGTTTGATACTTCTCCCATTGAGGGATTCTTCAAACTTCTTGGCCTCTGATAGTTCACTTTTCAGTGAGGCTATCTGCTCCTTACAGCACTCCAACTCCTCAGAGAGTTCAAGGTTTTCTGATTTTAAAGAGCTGTGTTCAGATAGCTGATTTATGAGGGAAATGATTTCCTTCTCAGATCTTAGTAAATCTAAACACAGTGCTTTAAACTCACACTTGAAGTCCTCAGAATTAAAATCAAAAGAACTTATTACCTGGTCCTCTTCAGATTGAGTTTCTGATTCAGATTCTGACTCTTCTGCATTAGAATTTTACTGTGAGGCATTGATAGCCATCATGCAGAATTCTTTTTCTTCAGCATCATCTTCATCATCACTAGAGCTGGATGAAGCTTCAGATTCTTCTTATGTCTCACTCCAAGTTTCGGCTACAAACCCCTTCCTGGTGTGTTTGTTCTTACTGAAGGAGGGTTTGTCATTGTTGTTCTTCCTGAAGTCTTTATCTTTTCTTCTCTCCTTCCTGTCCTTTTTGTCCTTATACTGATTTTCTGGACAGTCAGACACCATGTGGCCTGGTTTCCTGCATCCAAAACAAATAATCTTTTTGTTATTTGATTTGTCATACCTTGACTTGTCATGCTCTCTGTGTGATCTTTTCCTGAAATCCGTCCTGGCCATTTTGTAAAACCTTTTGGCCAGTAGGCTTAGCAACTCTTCATTACCTGTGACCTTGTCTTCAGGCTGATCTTCAGTGGCTTTAAAAGCTATTGATTTTTCTATTCTTGTAGCTGGTGAGGCAGCCTTCTGCTCTTCTTCTCTATTCTTGATGAACAGCTCATAAGACTTGAGCTTGCCTAAGAGAGCTTCAGTTGTGATCTCATTCAGGCTTCTGGCATCCTTGATTGGCCAAATCCTTGAGTCCCAAGTGCTTGGGAAGCACATTAGGATTTTATCATTGAGCTCAGTCAATGAGATCTCTTTATCCAAAGTCTTCAGTTCATTGACTATAAGGCCGAGTCTATTATACATATCTGCTACTGACTCAGCTTCCCCTTTCTTGAAGTTCTCATACTGGGTTATGAGATGAGATCTTCTATCTTTTCTCTCATCAGCAGATCCTGAGACTATCTCAGATAACTTATCCCAGATGTCCTTTGCTGAGTTGCATTCAACTACCTTTGGGAATATTGTTGGGTATTGTATCCACAATGTACCTGATTTGAAGAAGCCCCTGGACAAGCTAAGGTCAATAGACAATGTATTTGATAAAATCTTTCAAGTTGTACTTGCAGTTTTTCCACGCTAAGTGCACACCAATGTCAGGGTGCAGTAGGTCAATATACACGGGTCTGCACGACGTAATCCCTCGTTGAGCAGATCAGTGTGTTGGCCTACGTGTACTCTCTCTATTGGAGTGCACTTACTTTCAAGTACAGGGTCGTGCTTATGCAAGAGAAGACATGGAGCAAGGATGGGTCAAGGAGCAGCTCTTGGGTGGAAAGACGAAAATTCGTCTAAGTATAATTCGACGAGAATCACTAAGTGATTCTCGCCGATTCGTCGAGAATCATTAGTGATTCTCGCCGACTCTTTCCGGCTACCTCAAAATGGTGCCAAGTAAGATTCGGCGAGAATCACTAGTGATTCTCGCCGAACCCATCGCAGAGCAGATCATGAATACCCAGTAGTATTCGTTGAGAATCACTAAGTGATTCAGCGAGAATCACTAGTGATTCTCGACGAATCGTCGAGAATCACTAACTGATTCGCGCCGATTCGTCGAGAATCACCTGCGATTCTCGCCGATTTTTACTTGGCGTTTTCTCTGGAAGCTGCTGGACCGGATTCTGCCGCTGGACTATTTTGAACCGGTTTTCGGGATCCTTCTTGTGGGTCCCACAACGGTCAAATTGAAAGTATCTACAGTATATATACGAGTATTTTGAACAGTAGGATATACAGAAAGAAGCCGAGCAAAAAACCTAGACCTAAAATCGCGATCTTCACTCCGCCGCCGCCGTCGCGCTCGAGCTAGTTGGTCGCCGTCATCGATCGGGATTCCTTCGTGATCTTCCTGCGACAGAAGCCTAGCCAAGCCTTGGGTCTCACGTGTCTATCCAGAGATCCCTTGTCTCTCGATTTGTTGATCGGAAAAAACTTCCCGTCCGAATCGATCGAGACGACCGATCCTCGTGTGGCCGTTGGTAGACCTAGCTTACTTCGCTACGAAGTTTGGATCTCCAAAGTACAGCAGCCGCATATCGCCGTCGCCGCCGAACCCGTGAACCTTGCCGCCGCCAATCTTGCCGCCGCCGGTTCCGGGGAGATCCTCTCCAAGAGAGATCCAAGGTTGTGCACTATTTGTGGACTTCAAGAACACGTCGTCAATAAAGAGGGATACCTTAGTCTCCAAACGAAGTTTGTATCTCGTGTACATTCTATTTTTACTTTTGTTGTAAAAGAACATTTGTTCCGTGTTGTAAGGGTTGGGTGCAACCCGGTTTGTGGGAGTGTCGACTCCTACGTGTGGAAGGGTTCCTTCCGATAGTGCAAGGATTGGATTTCAATCCTGTTGGAGAAGTGACCGAGTCATACCTTGTTGGGAGATAGGTCGAAGGGGGAAAGTGGATGTACCCAAGTCGGGGAACCACTATAAATTGCCTGTGTTTTCTGTGTGCTGTGCTGTTTATCTTTATTGTGCAGGTACTATTATAAATTCCGCAAAAGCGCTACACGTCACCTATTCCCCCCCATAGGTGCACATAGTTGACACTAGGTGGACTTTCAAGTGATATCAAAGCGAGGTTGCTCATCAAAAAGGTTAACACCTTCAGTTGAATCCTGCCACTAGTGTCAACAAGGAGGCAAACATCTACTATGGACGGGCTCAAGTTCTCCGGCATGATCCCAGTGTGCACCAGGCTCAACTTTCCTATCTGGAAGGAAAGGATCAGGTTCTACATGGAAGCAGTGGATCCTCGACTTTTCATGATCGTGCAGGAGGGACCTTATGTCCCCACTAAGGCCTCCACCATTGATCCCACCAAGAAAGTGCTGAAGACACTTTCTGAAATGGACAAGGACGAGATGGTGCTAGTGGGACTTGACATGAAGGCACGGAACATTCTGGTCAGCGCAGTTGATGACTCTATGATGCAAAACTTCAGCAATTGCAGGACAGCACAGGAGATCTGGTAGTGCCTGATCATCCTAATGGAGGGCACAGATGAAGTGAGGGATGATCGGAGATCCCTCCTGAACCAGAAATATGAGGCCTTCAGACAAGGGCCTAAGGAAGAGATCGGAGTCACATACGAGAACTTCCTCAAGATTGTCAACGCCCTCAAAGGCTACGGAAGAGTGTTCACTAATGGTGAACTCAATGATAAATTCCTTATGTCCCTTACTAAGGAATGGGACACAAAGATCTGCACCATCAGAGAGTTTGGCAGACTAGCTGAAAATGATCCACAAATTCTGTTTGGAAAGCTGATGTCCTATGAGCTTCAGCTGAACACCAGAAAAGCAGAAGAAGAAGCTGAGAAGGCGGCAGCCAAAGAAAAGACTGTGGCTCTAAAAGCCAGTCACTCCAGAAAAGGCAAGGGTGCGGTTTCGTACCGTGCCAGGAAAAAGGATGAGGAGGAGGACTCTGAGCCATGCTCCTCCAGCTCAGAGCTGTCGGAGGAGGATTTCTCCCTCATCACTCGAGAGTTCAAGAAGTTCCTCAAGATGAGGAATCAAAGAAAGAGAGACGGCTCCTCCTCCAGGCATCAGAAGAAAAATTATTCTTCTGACAGGTATGCATCTAGACCGAACAAACATCGCTCCTCTGACATTATTTGCTTTGGATGCAATAAGCCAGGACACGTCGTGGCCGACTACTATCAAGGCAAGAGAGAAAAAGGGAAAGGAGAGGAGCTCAAATCCTCTAGAGATAATAAGAAAGAGCGGAGCTACATCGCCAAAAGGCCAAAGACACTGAGTGAGTCTGATACTTCAGACTCCAGTGATGATGAGGAAGCCTACTTCGGGCTAGTGGGTCGCTCCGACTCAGAAGGAGAATGTCCCCCATTTACTGGGAAGGCAAAAGCTCACACCCCTCTCTCCGACTCTGACTCTGATCCTGAGTCTCAGGATGATGAACCTGAGGATAGCCTTTCGGCCCGTGAAGCTGAGCTCCTCGAGAAGTATGAGCTTTTGCTCAACACTTTCGAGGAGTGCCGAAAGAGATTGAAGGCTGAGAAAAAGGAAGTAAAATTCCTTAAGGGTGAGTGTGTTTCCCTAAGGGAAGAGGTCACCAGTTTGATCTCTCTCCGACAGGAGCACATTGACCTGACCTCAAAGCATTCAGAGTCTCTGAAGATCCTTGATCTTAAGCAGGAGGAAGTCGACAAGTTGGAAGAACAACTTGCGGCAGAAAGGAAGATCGTCAAGAGCTTCTCTATGCCAAAAACAGTTCTTCCAGTTGTTGATACCTTCTCTGCTCAGGCCAAAGGAGCTGGCTTGGGGCATGTAGGGGTATCTGGTTCCTCCTCCAGGAGAAACAGGAACCAGAGGAAGAATAAGGCCGCCAAGAAGGCCTCTGCTTATGAAAAGGGAAAGGCTCCGCTTAGTCCTGTTGCGTTCAGAAAGCCTGGCTTTCCTTGCAACCAACATGACTTTGAGTCAACATTTGGCCATCATTTCCGGCCCTCGGTTGCAAAGCCAAAGAGCTGATATGACGGTTGGACCTTTCCCCGGAGCTTCGGTGAGAGTGCCTTCAAGGCACCTTATGAGGAAATCCACATGGGAAATTATGGTCCGTTCTCTAGCGGCCATAATGGAAAGCAGGCACCAAAAGCCAAGCCTGTTATACAGAAGGTGATGAAGTCATGTGACTGTTGTCACCATGAGGCCTCCACCTCCCGATCCAAGGCCCCAACTGTACCCACCGTTCCCAGGGTAAGGCAGGAGCCTAGGAAGAGGTACAACAGATTCGACTGTTGGTGCTGTGCCAAAGTTGGTCACTTTGTCGTGGATTGTTGGTTTAATCCAAGGTATTACGAGACTCCCTATGTTAGCACTACGAGGTCGACCACTCGTAGGGTTAACCAATCGAGGGGGAGTGTGCTAACCAGGAATCTAGGACCCAAGTTCGATTGGGTTCCTAAGGCGAGTTAATTTTGTTTTGCAGGAATGTCCAAAGGCCACCAAAACGCCGATCTGGTATTTGGACAGTGGATGCTCCCGGCATATGACTGGGACAAGAAGCCTGCTGCGTGATTACACTCCAGTCGAGAATGGACCTAAAGTCATCTTTGGAGGGTCAGATCGAGGAGTCACCAGAGGTTATGGTATGATTTCCAACGGTATAATCTCTATCACCGACATGTCTTATGTTGAAGGGTTAAACCATAACCTGATCAGTGTAAGTCAGTTATGTGATAAAGGTTATGACGTTAAGTTCTGCAAGGATAAATGTCTGATAATTTCACGTACCTCTTCTGAGACGGTATTATCAGGCATTAGGAGCAGAAATATCTTCTGCTTAGATTTTCTCAGTTTAGATTCATCTACCCCCGTATGTCTTGTGGCAACAGGCAGTGCATCTCTTTGTGAACAATGGCACAAGAGATTGACACATATTAATTTCAAGACAATTAGTATGCTGTTTTCTAAGAATTTAGTAAGGGATGCTCCCAGTATCAAGTGCATCAAAGATAGCCCCTGTCCTGCATGCCAGATGGGCAAACAGACTCGGGCTACCTTTAAAAGCATTGCAGACAAAGACTCTTCCCGATGTATTTACCTTTTACATATGGACTTGTTTGGTCCAGTGCAAGTTCATAGCTTGGGAGGCAAGTCCTATACGCTAGTGATAGTTGATGATCACTCACGGTTTACATGGGTGTTCTTTTTGAAACGAAAGTCAGATACGTTTGACATCTTCACTAGTTTTGTCAAGCAGGTCCAGAACGAATTTAACTGCTCAGTGGTCAAAATCAGAAGTGACCATTGAACAGAATTCGAATCTGGTGCTATGACAGAGTTTTGTGAAGAACAAGGTATCTTTCATGAGTTTTCCTCCCCGCGCACTCCTCAGCAAAACGGAGTTGCGGAGAGGAGAAATAAAACTCTCATTGAAGCCTGCACGATAATGTTGAAAGACGCTTCTCTCCCAGAATACTTCTGGGCAGAGGCTGTCAATACAGCTTGTCATGTACAAAACCGAGCATTGATCAACAAGCATCATCGTAAGACGCCTTACGAGCTACTGAAAGGCAGGAAACCAACCATGTCCTACTTGAGGATCTTTGGTTGCAGATGCTATGTACTGAATAATGGGAAGTACCCGCGTACTAAATTTGGTGAAAAATGCTTCGAAGGCATATTCATGGGCTATAGTTCCCACAGTCGGGCATATAGGGTCTTCAATAAGAAAACCCTAGTGGTAGAAGAATCAATAAATGTTGTATTTGATGAAGGAAGTTTGCTTAACAGCAATTCTTCCAGTGGTATTCTTGAAGATGCAGGTGCACGACTGGAACAGCTGAGTCTGGATGAGACCGCTAAAGATGACACTCCTAAGTACGTCAAAGTTTCCACCTCCAAGTCATCTGAAAACGTTGAAGAGCAAAATGGAACAAATCTCTTAGAAGAAGGAGAAGCCCAAGAAGTAGTCGAAGCTCCAGACGCCAGACTTCTAGAACTCCGGCACGTGAGGGATCATCCTAGAGATCAGATCATCAGAGATCCTCATGTCGGTGTCAGAACTCGAAGAGGTACTATTAATGAAGTATTGCATCTTAGCTTCCTGTCACAGGTTGAGCCAAAGAAGTTCGACGAGGCGAACAAAGATGTAGCATGGATTTTGGCCATGCAAGATGAACTACATCAATTCAAACGATGCAACGTCTGGACCCTGGTTCCCAGACCACACAAGCAGAATGTGATTGGCACCAAGTGGATCTTCAGAAACAAACTGGATGAACATGGTGTCATCGTAAAGAATAAGGCCCGGCTGGTGGCTCAAGGTTACAGACAGGAGGAGGGGATTGACTTCGACCAGACCTTCGCACCAGTAGCAAGGCTCGAGGCAATCAGATTGTTCCTGGCGTATGCTTCACACAAAGGATTCACAGTCTATCAAATGGATGTGAAATCAGCATTCTAGAATGGAGACCTGAAAGAGGAAGTATACGTTGCTCAACCTCCAAGTTTTGTCGATCCTACTTATCCCAATCATGTTTATTTTCTTAATAAAGCCTTATATGGGTTGAAACAAGCTCCACGAGCTTGGTATGAGACTTTATCTAGTTTTCTTCTTGAGAACAAGTTATCTAGAGGTAAAATAGATAAAACATTGTTTCTCCGGGAAGTCAAAGGCAAGATTTTGCTGGTGCAAATCTATGTCGATGACATAATATTCGGCTCAACAGACAACAATCTTTGCACAAAGTTTTCTAAACTTATGCAAGGAAAGTTTGAAATGAGTAGTATGGGAGAGCTCAAGTATTTCTTAGGACTTCAAGTGAAATAGTCTGAGGATGGAATCTTCATCTCTCAGACGAAGTTCACAAATGAACTCCTTAAGAAATTCGGTATGGAGAGTGCAACCTCTATGAGGACTCCAATGGGATCCACTATGTCTCTGGATAAGGATGAGAAAGGTAAACCTTTCGATGAAACCAAATACAGAAGCATCATTGGATCCCTGCTCTACCTTACTGCCAGTAGACCGGATATTATGTTCTCCACATGTGTCTGTGCCCGATATCAGGTGAACATTAAGGAATCTCACTATGTCACTGCAAAGAGAATTCTAAGATACCTTAAAGGTACTCCTAATCTTTGCTTGTGGTACCCAAGAAACAATGATGTCGAGCTAATAGGCTTTTCAGATGCTGATTTTGCAGGGAGTAGGGATGACAGGAAAAGCACTTCCGGAACGTGCCAATTCCTCGGAAGAAGGCTTATCTCATGGAACAGCAAGAAGCAGAATTGTGTAGCTACCTCCACAGCAGAGTCTGAGTACATCTCGGCAGGCAGCTGTTGCGCACAACTCCTATGGATCAGAACCCAGTTAGCCGACTACGACCTTCAGTTCAAGGAAATTCCAATGTACTGCGACTCCTCCAGTGCAATTGCCATTGCCAACAATCCGGTATTGCACAGCAGAACAAAGCATATTGAAGTGCACTACCACTTCATTCAGGAGCACGTGGAGAACAAGGACATCTCTCTCTGTTATGTCCCCACGGACAAGCAGATTGCTGATATATTCACAAAGCCCTTAGACGAGGCCAAGTTCAATCTTTTCAAGACTGAATTGGGGATGCTCAATTATGAGGAATGAAGACTACAGAAGCTCCAGGCTCGTGCACGATCTGAGGGGGAGCACGGAATTCAAGTGTGCGCACAGACGCAAGAACTTAGGGGGAGCAAGGGGTCAAATGCTACCGACCCCGATTTGCAGAAGCCGAAAAGGGGGAGATTACCCTCTCGGCTAAGGCTAAGGTGGCTCTAAGCTTGCTCCCAAGAAATTGGTATTGGTAATGGATAACTCACTCAACTCAATTTTAAGCTTATGGTTTTCATTCCCATTTGCTCTATTCACCTTAGCTTGTAGGGTTTAGGCTTCTTCAAATAGGGGGAGATTGTTGGGTATTGTATCCACAATGTACCTGATTTGAAGAAGCCCCTGGACAAGCTAAGGTCAATAGAAAATGTATTTGATAAAATCTTTCAAGTTGTACTTGTAGGTTTTCCACGCTAAGTGCACACCAATGTCAGGGTGCAGTAGGTCAATATACACGGGTCTGCACGACGTAATCCCTCGTTGAGAAGATCAGTGTGTTGGCCTACGTGTACTCTCTCTATTGGAGTGCACTTACTTTCAAGTACAGGGCCGTGCTTATGCAAGAGAAGACAAGGAGCAAGGATGGGTCAAGGAGCAGCTCTTGGGTGGAAAGACGAAAATTCGTCTAAGTATAATTCGACGATTCTTGCCGATTCGGCGAGAATCACTAGTGATTCTCGCCGACTCTTTCCGGCTACCTCAAAATGGTGCCAAGTAAGATTCGGCGAGAATCACTAGTGATTCTCGCCGAACCCATCGTAGAGCAGATCATGAATACCAGTAGTATTCGTTGAGAATCACTAAGTGATTCGGCGAGAATCACTAGTGATTCTCGACGAATCATTGAGAATCACTAACTGATTCTCGCCGATTCGTCGAGAATCACCTGCGATTCTCGCCGATTTTTACTTGGCGTTTTCTCTGGAAGCTGCTGGACCGGATTCTGCTGTTGGACTATTTTGAACCGGTTTTCGGGATACCTTAGTCTCCAAACGAAGTTTGTATCTCGTGTACATTCTATTTTTACTTTTCTTGTAAAGGAACATTTGTTCCGTGTTGTAAGGGTTGGGTGCAACCCGGTTTGTGGGAGTGTCGACTCCTACGTGTGGAAGGGTTCCTTCCGATAGTGCAAGGATTGGATTTCAATCCTGTTGGAGAAGTGACTGAGTCGTCCCTTGTTGGGAGATAGGTCGAAGGCGGAAAGTGGATGTACCCAAGTCGGGGAACCACTATAAATTGCCTGTGTTTTCTGTGTGCTGTGCTGTTTATCTTTATTGTGCAGGTACTATTATAAATTCCGCAAAAGCGCTACACGTCACCTATTCCTCCCCCCCATAGGTGCACATAGTTGACACTAGGTGGACTTTCAAATATTTCACCAGACATAGTCTGGGCTAGAATGTTCATAGCCTTTGCATCAGCCAATTTCCATTTCTTGATTTCTGCTTCTGTTCCTGAAGGAGGTGGACCATCACTTGTACTTGTGTTTTCTGGAGGTCTTGGACACACTGTCAAAATAGAATTGAAAATGTCTTCATCAATAGAGTTCATGTACAATCTAATCCTTGCCTTCCAAAGTGCAAACTTAGATAGATTGCACATTGGAGGTCTGGTGCTAGCATAATCTTTGTTTTGGGCCATGTTCTGTGAAGAAATAAATCTAACCACAAACTTAAAACAAGCAGATCAAACTAGAGGGATCTTTATGTTCAGGTGTTAGCCTGTGCAACCACTAAGGTGTGGTATTTTAACTAACCTCCCTCTGATACCAATTGAAAGTGCAGGTTAGATCTGATATACTCTAGAGGGGGGGGGGGGGTGAATAGAGTATGGTGCATACTAAAAACTTCTTACAACTGTTGTTGTATACCTAAGTGAACAGGGAAGCAAGTAACATAAAGTAAACACATCAACTACCTAATAAAAAAGCAATCACAGAACAATCACAAACCACGACCAGAAAACAAAAGAAAATAAACAACCAGAAGACACAAGGAGCTATAGTGGTTCCCCAACCAATCTGGGTACATCCACTCTTCTACCACCGTAGGTAGGAATCTACTGCAGGATGGGTTGATCAGGTGTCCTGGGTACCAATGGGTTTTGATCAGGTCCCCAAAAACCAAACCCTCAAGTCTTTTGGAAGGAGACTTGCAACCAGAATAATTTTGAAGGGATTTAAAACCCTGTACAAGAATTAGAGAGAGGGTGATAGTGTCTTCTCTGTCAACAGTCAGAGAGAAGACTTGTGGATTGAATGTAACAGCTTTTGCTCCCCCTGAGGTCTTGAATTGGTCAGGAATGCTGGAGCACTGTTTCAGGGTGATAGGCCTTCAATGACCTAGAATGCCTGGACCAGAACTGCTTCAGGAACTTCTTTGATAGATTGATTGAATGTTGTCCTTCGAAGTTATCCTGTAAATAGAGAGAAGAACACTCTTGATTGAATTTAGTTGTTCTTCTTCTTCTCCAAAAGTCCTCTGGTCAAGGCTGATTGCAGTCAAGAACTTTAGATTTGAGAATGTTTGTTCTTCTGCAACTTTTGAGTATTTTCTGTACTGTAATTCTTGAACTCTGCTTGATTCTGTTCACTATCTGTGCTCTGTGTTTCCCTCTCTTACTGACTGAGGAATATTCAAACTTTTTGAATATGTCAAGCAGTAATTACAGTCGGCCTTGGAAAGAATCAGCAATCAATGACTTTCCTAACTGTCCCATGGAAAAACGGCATGTAATTGTCCATAGTCAATACGCGTTCTAACGGTAACATTCCGAGAAGATCTGGCATTAAATGTTCAGGAATCAGCGCCAAGAAACGGGACGGGAACCTTGAAGAAAACCTAATCTAGATTCGTCAAACAAAGAACACAATTCGTCGAGCTGAACTTGTGTTCGTCGAGCTGAGCTTGAGTTCGTCGAGCTGAGCTTGATAGAGTTCGTCGAGCAGAGAATGGTTCTGGACTTAGACAAAATATCCTGCATCTGCATCTGCTGAAATGCTGTGTCGACAAAAGTTGGTGTCGAGAGATTGATCTTGGTGTCGACACAAATCATCTGGTGTCGATATAAGCTGGTGTCGACTGAAATCCTGGTGTCGACATAAGTTGGTGTCGACTGAAATCCTGGTGTCGACACAAACTGTCTGGTGTCGACAAAAACCCTAAGTGTCGACACAGATTCTCTGAGTTCAGAAATCGTCGAGTAGCGATTATCATTCGTCGACCTGAGAAGCTGACTTCGTCGACCTGAGAAGCTGTGAACTTGAGGTCCAAGTTCGTCGAGCTCAGAATATAATTCGTCGACCGAAGCATGAAGCTGGACTTAGAAAAATTTGAAGTTCTCTTGAATTTGGCTTGATGTAGAAACTGAAGTTTCGTCGAACAGAGAACATAGATCGTCGAGCTCAGCACTAAGAATTGTCTCACGATCGTCGAGCGCAGAACTCCTTTCGTCGAGCTGAGTTCGACGAACATCGAACTCACTTTACTTAGTCTTGAAAAACTTGTGAGTCTGGAGTCTCTGAGGGTCTTGATGAAAGCTGGTCCATCTGGAGTTGAGCCTAAGGACTTAACCTAAACTCTAGGACACAAAATGACCCTAGCTATACATGATGGGTCACATCCTAAGTCAGTGAACCTAGCCCAAATCAACTAGGGATCCAACAATCTCCCCCTATTTGGGTGAGGTCACTAACAGAGACTCAAGAAAGAAAAACAAAGCAAGAAAGGAAATATATATGGCAGAGAATTATAACACATGCAACAAATATATATATATACACACAACTTTGTTTAACAGATAACACAGTTTAAAACAAATAAGATTCTTGAAATAAATGGAGAGAAAACCTCTCGCGCGTGGTGGGGAACCCCCGCATCCCCAGTAAGAGCCTTCCCCTCTCGCTTTTCCCTCAATTCGCCTTCTTTTACTCTATTCATGCGGGCTCACCATTGTTTTCGACTTCTCGCACTTTGCGTAGGCATCCAATTTGACTCTAATACCGAGGACGCTCCCGCATCTCCTCCCCTCTCGCCCCTTCCACGCCCTAACGAGATTGAGGACTACTTGGGTGATCCCATGGATACTCTAGAGTTGAAGAGGAGGACGGCTAGGATGTTCCGGAAATACAAGCACATAATCCGCGAGATGGAGCTGGAGAAGCAGGCCTCTGACCGACGCATGGACTGGCTAGAGACAGAGTGCCCCCGCCTCGCGCTTTTCATCTTAAACGAGACGGACGAACATCTCCGTCTCGCGCGCCGCGGCGTGGTCGCCGCTCGCGCTTTTCATCTTCCAGGCCGCCCTCCCTTGGCGGGAGGTCAAGATGGTCGCTGGAAATGGATCAGGAAATAAGCTGTCGTGGGTCCGTCTCGCTTTCTCCAGGCCCCCTATATTATCGCTGCTGATTTAACTTTTTAATTATTGATGAGTTGTATAAAGCTTTCTGTGCGGGATGCCCCCTCTGCGGGATGAACTATTTTATCATTTCGATACTGTGCCTGTCATATCATGATGTTTTTCATCATTACCCTGATTAGCCATTTTTTCAATGATGATGGATTTTACCTCGAAAAGACCGCTGCGGCGGCCCTGCCCCTTGGGTTCTAGAGAGAGAGAGAGACTAAGTGTCGGGGTGCCTCGTCATTTCCCGCCGCTTGATTTTCCCGCTTAATCTCCTCTCTCCCCCACTCTTTATAAATATCTCAAATTCAGACATTCCCCTGCTTTTGTTATTTGAGGCCGTCTTTTTGGTTGCAGCTTCCGTCTCTCTCCTCTTCCTCACTCATCTCGCGTCCCGCTCTCTCTAAGTCGTTCTCTTCCCCTTTACTGCCTTCTCGCCTGCCATGGGAAAGAAGAAGGTGGAAGAAGGCGAGGGCCGCAGCCGTTGCGGAAAGAGGTTTGTGGACCACGACTTCCCACTCGGCAGACTGCCAGAGGACGAATATGCTCGCTTCGCCAGCGAGTATCTCACTGACGATTACTTATCCCGCCCGCCCAAAGTTGGCGAATGCATCAACACTTTCTACCCCAATGAACTGGCCTTCCCCGTCTCGCACTTCGAGGCGGGGCTGCGACTTCCTCTTTGGCCAGAGGTAAAGTTAGTTCTCAAGTACTTTGGGGTTGTCCCTGCCCAATTCAACCCCAACGCCATCTCCATGCTGACTGCTTTTGCCTGCTACCTGCGGCGAGAGCGCATCGAATTTAGCTTGACGGCTTTTCGCAAGCTGTTCGTCTACCACGCAAAAGACGACGACGTCTCTTATTTTACAGGCCAAGGCCTGAAGGTGTGCGAGACACCGAATAAAAACCACCACTGGCTAACTCGCTTTGTCTTCATCTGCGGGGATTTAGGAGGCATTCATCTCGCCCCGGTGTCTCCTGCCGAATGTTATTATGAAACCCCCAAGGTGGGGGGTGCCGAGAAGGATCTCTGTGACTTCTTCGCAGGGAAGAATTTTGAGGTCAATTACCTTAGGCGACACCTCGACTCGCTTCCAGCCGTCTTCCCCGGTGAAGGTATGCTCCTGTCCCCCCTCTTTAGCCTTGTAAATTTTCGTTCTCTGCTGACTGTCCTCTCTTCCAGGAGAAAGAACCATCCTCGTTCATCCAACTTGTTGGAACACCCTATTACTAATTTGGGCAAGGATCATTATGTCCTTTGGGAAATTTGTTTTGACCTCCTTGTATAGATCTAAAGGTCAATTAGATTGAGTCTAAGGGTTAGTATTTAGGTTTGAAAGCTGCCCTCAAGACCCTCAAGACCAGATATTTCAGTTCAGGAGACTAAGTCATTTCGTCGAGCTCAGGTCGACGAATCGTCGAACTCCATTCGACGATCTCTGAGCTCACTTCGACGAATCGTCGAACTCCATTCGACGATCTCTGAGCTCACTTCGACGAATCGTCGAACTCCATTCGACGATCTCTGAGCTCACTTCAACGAGTCGTCGAAATCCGTTCGGCGATCTTCGAGCTCAGATCGACGTTCCTGTCTCTAGTTTGTTTCCCTATCTCTGAGCTCAGTTCGACGATAGTTGAGCTCAGATCGACGATTTCTGCTTCAGTCTAAGTCTAGTCGCTGAGCTCAGTTCAATGATAGTTGAGCTCAGGTCGACGTTTTTCTGGAGATATCGATGTTTTTCAAGATTCAAATTCAGTCAGTTTTGGTATTCCCTTCTATTTATTCCCAGCATTTATTTCAAGAATCTTGTAGCCGTTTCAATTAATCTGGAGCAACTTTCAAGGAGATTTTAAAGGAATGTTTTATTGGACTTTCCTCCAGAAGACAAAATGCATTTAAGAAAGTCATTTATGACAGGCTAACGACTATCTTGGACAGAGAATCATTCTATTCAGATCTAAGGAATAAAAGATTATTCATTCTGCTGGTTAATAATAACAACAACAAGAAGGAGAGAAATAGTTGCAGATATTCACAGTCATAGAATTCTTACAGGAACACACATCACTGAAGGAGATCAATATACTGAAATTTCTAGATCCCTTTTGATTCTAGTGTTCAAAGGCCTTATCATTCAAGACTCCAGACACCACACATTTCAGCTGCTGCTGGAATCATCTTCTGCTGGAGATCAAATCTTCTGAAGGCCTATCACCATATTGCTAAGCTTCACTTCCTGAACAACTCAAGATCTCAGGGGGAGCTTTGACAACATCCACTATCTTCTCTCTGATTGTTGACAGAGAAGATCATCTCACCTCTCTCTCTCTATTGTAAAGGGTTTATCAAACTCCCTTCAAAAGTTTGTGTTGGTTTCTAAGAACTTGTCAAAACTCAGTGGTGGCAAGACACCTGATCAAAAAATCTAGTTTGGTTTTTGAGCACCTCATCAAAAGCTCATTGGTGCCCAGGACACCTGATCAACTCATCCTGCAGTGGATTCCTACCTAGGGTGGTAGAAGAGTGGATGTACCCAGATTGATTGAGGAACCACTATAGCTCCTTGTGTCTTCTAGCTGCTATATTTTGTTTGCTGTGTGCTGTGTTGTTTTATTTCTTGCTTTCATATTTTTATTTTCTGCAGCACTATACACATATTATTTAAATTAAGTCTTCCACTGCAAATAATTTTTAACTTGAAAATTATTTTAATAAACTCTATTCACCCCCACCCCCTCTAGATTTAAGGTAGATCTTATCCCCACTTTCAATTGGTATCAGAGGCAGGTTAGTTAAAATCCTATATGCTAACACCTGAACAAAAAGATCTCTGATAAGATCAATCTTTTATAAAGGGTTTTTATTTTTATTATTTGTATTATATTTATCTTTATATAAAACCATGACACAGAATAAAGATTATGCTAACACCAGACCTCTAGTGTGCAATCTATCTAAGTTTGCACTTTGGAAGGCAAGGATAAGATTGTACATGAATTCTATTGATGAAGATATTTTTAATTCTGTTTTGACAGTGTGTCCAAGACCCCCAGAAAATACAAGTACAAGTGCTGTTCCACCTCCTTCAGGAACAGATGTAGAAATCAAAAAATGGAAAGTTTCATATGCCAAAGCAATGAACATTTTGGCACAAACCATGTTTGATGAAATATTTCCAAAAGTAGCTGAATGCAACTCAGCAAAGGACATCTGAGACAATTTATCTGAGATAGTCTCAGGATCTGCTGATGAGAGAAAAGATAGAAGATCTCATCTCATAACCCAATATGAGAACTTCAAGAAAGGAGAAGCTGAGTCAGTAGCAGATATGTATAATAGGCTCAGTCTCATAGTCAATGAGCTGAAAACATTGGACAAAGAGATCTCATTAACTGAGCTCAATGATAAAATCCTAATGTGCTTCCGAAGCACTTAGGACTCAAGGATCTGGCCAATCAAGGATGCCAGAAGCCTAAATGAGATCACAACTGAAGCTCTCTTGGGCAAGCTCAAGTCTTATGAGCTGCTCATCAAGAATAGAGAAGAAGAGCAGAAGGCTGGCTCACCAGCTATAAGAAAGGAAAAATCAATAGCTTTCAAAGCCATTGAAGATCAGCCTGAAGACAAGGTCACAGGCAATGAAGAGCTGCTAAGCCTACTGGCCAAAAGGTTTTACAAAATGGCCAGGAAGGATTTCAGGAAAAGATCATATAGAGGGAATGACAAGCCAAGGTATGACAAATCAAATAACAAAGAGATTATTTGTTTTGGATGCAGGAAACCAGGCCACATTGTGCCTGACTGTCCATAAAATAAAAACAAGGACAATAAGGACATGAAAGAAAAGAGAAAAGAAAAGGACTTCAAGAAAAATAGCAATGACAAATCCTCCTCCAGCAAGAACAAAAATACAAGGAAGGTGTTTGTTGTTGAAACTTGGAGTGAGACATAAGAAGAATCTGAAGCTTTATCCAGTTCTAGTGATGATGAAGATGATGCTGATGAAAAAGAATTCTGCATGATGGCTATCAATGCCTCACAACAAAATTCTGATGTAGAAGAGTTAGAGTCAGAATCAGAGACTCAATCTGAAGAGTACCAGATAATAAATTCTTTTGATTTTAATTCTGAGGACTTCAAGTGTGAGTTTAAAGCACTGTGTTTAGATTTATTAAAATCTGAGAAGGAAATCATTTCTCTCAGAAATCAACTATCTAAACATAGCACTTTAAAATCAGAAAACCTCAAACTCTCTCAGGAGTTGGAATGCTATAGGGAGCAGATAGCTTCACTGAAAATTGAGCTATCAGAGGCCAAAAAGTTTGAAGAATCCCTTAATAGGAGAAGTATCAAACTAATGGACATCACAAGCACAGTGAACTCAAAATTCAATAGTACACTGGGCTTGGGTGCCTCATCTAGCCAACCCATAGTATTAACAACCCCAATCAAATTTATCTCTGATAAAGGTAAGGGAGTTATAGAGGTAGCTAGGAAGAATTCTGATTTACCTAAGAAAACAAGAGTTCAATAGAAATCATCGAACGGAGCTCGACGATCGTCGAATGAAGATCAACGATCTCAGGCTAAATCGTCAAACTCAGGTAGACGATCTCTGAAACCTAAACTCTGCCACAATCGATCTTCGAACGGAGCTCGATGATCTGACCCAAGATCGTCGAACTCAGCTCAGCAATCGTCGAATAGAGATCAGAGTTTTGAAAATTTTTCCAAAGGTAAATCAAATTTCAAACTTAGGGGTCCTACATCCCAAAGATTTAACCCTTATACCGAATGGATAATACCTCCAAAGAGATATCATCCTGAAGGTTATAAGAGTCAACCTGGGATGTCTTTTATTTCTGAATTCAAAGGTTATTGACCTAGGCCCAAGGTGAACTGGGTCAAAAACAAATGAATTGTCTTATGTGCAGGTGAAGACCTATCCAAAATCAAACCAGCAATGGTACCTGGATAGTGGGTGCTCAAAGCACAAGAAAGAAAACAAGGACAATTTCACATCCTCCAAAGCCAAGCTTGGGCCCAAAGTAATATTTGGTGATTCAAACTTTAGACTAACAAATGGATATGGTGAAGTCCTGATTGGCACAGTCACTTTCAAGAAAGTAGCCTATGTGGAAGGACTGAAGCACAACTTAATCAGTATCAGTCAAGTGTGTGATGAAGGCTATCAAGTGACTTTCAACAAATCCTCATTCAAAATCAAATCAGAGGACAACACAACTGTGTTGACAAGTAAAAGGAAAGGTAACATTTATCTTGTAGATTTTCTTTCAACTAAGGTAGATATATGTTTGTTCAACTCTATTTGTAGAGCTAATTAATTATGGCATAAGAGACTAGGACATATAAACTTAGAACCATTGCTAGGCTATCCAAGGACAACCTTGTTAGAGGACTACCTTCTGGCCCCTACAAGAAGGAAGGACTTTGCAGGGCTTGTCAATTAGGTAAGCAAACCAAAAATAGTTTCAAATTACTTAATAAGAGTGATTCACCTAGGATTTTGTATCTGTTACACATGGACCTTTTTGGACCCATTACAGTACAAAGTTTAGGAGGAAAATCCTATACTTTAGTGGTTGTAGATGACTTCTCTAGATTCACATGGGTATTCTTTCTGAGGAAGAAGTCTGATAACTTTAAGTGTTTGATAGAGTTTCTCAAATGCATACAGAGTGAGTTCAATACTCACATTGCCCTGATCAGAAGTGATCATGGGACAGAGTTTGATTCTCTTCTTATGTAAGAGTTCTGTCAGAGTGAAGGGATCAGGCACACTTTCTCAGCTCCTAGAACTTCTCAACAAAATGGGGTAGCTGAAAGGAAAAATAGAACCCTTATTGAATCTGCTACTACATTGTTGTCAGATGCCCATGTTCCTCTATCCTTTTGTGCAGAGGCAGTGAGCACCTCCAACTATGTGTTGAATAAAAGTTTAATACATAAACTGAAGGGCAAGACTCCCTATGAATTACTCAAAGTGAAGAAACCTAAAGTAGATTACTTCAAAATCTTTGGTTGTATTTGCTACATTCATAATAATGACAAGAAATACTGAGTAAAATTTCAAGCTAAAGCTGATGAAGGAGTGTTTCTGGGATACTCCATGATCAGTAAAGCTTATATGGTATATAATAAATCTACTCTCAAAATTGAAGAATCTGTTCATATATCTTTTGATGAATCTAACATGTCTTTCAAGGAGAAGAATACTTCTACCATAGAACCTTTACAGGTACACTCTCTTGCTGAAGACTTGGACAGGTTACAAATCATTTAAAAAGTTGAAAGCAGTGAAGATGAAGAAGTTATTCAACACATTGGAGAGAATCTTCTTGAAGAGCCAGTTGTTGTACCATGAGAGGAAACAACAATACAGGTTGGTGAACAATCAACATCTCCTGTTGATTTAGTAACATCAAGAGACCATCCAATCTCCCAAGTGATTGGAGACATCTCAGCTGGTGTGCAAACCAGAAATCAGGTCAACCAAAACCTGATGCACACTTATTTTCTTTCTTAAATTGAACCTCAATCCATTCAAGATGCAGAGCAAGATCCACACTAGATCATTGCAATGCAAGAGGAGTTGCATCAATTTGAAAGGAGCAAAGTTTGGGAACTAGTGCCAAGGCTAATGGATCACTCCATTGTTGGAACAAAATGGGTGTTCAGAAATAAATTGGATGATCAAAGAATCATTGTAAGGAATAAGGCAAGGCTAGTTGCTCAAGGATACTCTCAATAAGAAGGGATAGACTATGACAAGACCTTTGCACCAGTTGCAAGGTTAGAGGCCATAAGAATCTTCTTAGCCTATGCAGCATACAAAGGATTCAAAGTATACCAGATGGATGTAAAGAGTGCTTTTCTCAATGGAGATATCAAGGAAGAAGTCTATGTTAGACAACCCCCAGGTTTTATTTCTTCAACTCATCCTGATTATGTTTTCAAATTACATAAAACATTATATGGTCTAAAGCAAGCTCCTAGAGCATGGTATGAGACCTTAGCATGCTTTCTTCTGAAAAATGATTTTATAAGGGGTAGAGTAGACCAAACTCTTTTTATTAGAACCCATAAGTCTCATACCCTACTAGTACAAATCTATGTAGATGATATTATATTTGGTTCTACTGATTCAAATTTGTGCAGAAGGTTTTCCAACCTAATGCATTCTAAATTTGAAATGAGTAGCATGAGTAAGCTATCTTTCTTTGTAGGATTGAAAATCAAACAACATGCTGAAGGCATATTTATTTCTCAAACCAAGTATGCAAAAGAATTGGTTAAGAAATTTGGTATGTCTGAAGCATCATGTATGAAAACACCTATGCCTACTAATGCTGTATTAGATGCTGATGAACATGGGAAATCTGTTGATCGGACAACATATAGAGCAATGATTGGCTCTTTATTGTACCTTACAGATAGTAGACCTGGCATAATGTTTGCTACATGCATATGTGCTAGATTCCAAGTGAGCCCTAGAGAGTCACACTTAACCTTAGTAAAAAGGATTTTTAGGTATGTGAAAAGTTGTCCAAATCTAGGTCTCTGGTATCCAAAAGATTCAGCATTTGACTTAGCTGAATTTTCAGATGCTGATTATGCTAGATGCAGAATAGATAGAAAAAGCACCAGTGGAACTTATCAGTTTCTTGGTGACAGACTTGTCTCCTGGTTTTGCAAGAAACAAACATCTGTGTCAACTTCAACTGCTAAAGCTGAATATATAGCTGCAGGTAGTTATTGTTCACAAATCTTGTGGATTCAAAACCAACTCCTAGACTATGGCTACAACTTAGAGAAGCCTAAAATATTTTGTGATAATACCAGTGCTATTTCCATTACACAAAATCCAGTCCTCCATAGTAGGACAAAACACATAAAAACTAGACATCACTTTCTAAGGGATAATATTGAGAAAAACAAAATTGAACTTCAATATATCCCAACTGATTTGCAAAGGGGAGATATTTTCACCAAACCGTTGGATGAAAAGAAACATACATTCTTCCTTAATCAGTTAGGAATGTTAGATGAAGGAAGTTTAAAATAAGATCCAAGATTTTAAAAATCTAAAAATGACCAAGACTAGGCAAATCAAAATGATTTTTTTCTCTAGTGTATAGAGTATGTTTCTGGTCTCTGAACTGCGCTCGACGATTTTCCCCAAGATCGTCGAGCGGAGATCGACGATTTCAGAAATCGTCGACCAGAGTTCAGTGCTTTCTAAATAGTGCTAAGCTATCTTCTTCCGGTCAGAGATCGTCGAACGGAGCTCGACGCACTCCAATATCGTCGAACGAAGATCGACGATGTTGAAGACCTTTCAGATTCCTTTAGCAGCCCAGATCGTCGAACAAAGTTCAACGATATTTCCTTATCTGCGTCGAACCCTAATATAAAACTCATTTTTCGGTCGTCGTTCTGCCTTTGCGCTTTCATACTCTATGCAGAATTTCTCTTTCCCTCCAAACTTTTCTGCACTTGCTCTTGTGTTTGTTCATTTTTTTTGCAAGAATCAATGGCAGTTTCAGTTGCAATCTTGGCATCCATGAAATTTGATACTCGCTTTGATATAGACATGGATTCTTTCGATAACGACGATCAAATATTCAAGGACATTCTGGAACTCTTCAAGGACCAACAGTTAGTTAATATAATGTCTACAAGGATCAAATTGGCCGCAGATGAAATAAAGGAATGGGTGTATACTGCCCACAATCTGGATCAGAACACTGTGATCGGAACCATCCCAGGAACTCAGGTACCGTTAACACCTACTGTTTTGACAGAGGTATTTCAATTAAATTCTGGTGAAGACTCTATTGAGCTTCTGGAGAAGAATTTTCAATTATGCTTGAGAGGATGGGCCATTCAGCAGCTAACCCAAATAAATTGCTTAAGAAGAATCTGTCAGTTGAGTACAGATTTCTTGCTGATGTAGTTGGGAAAGTGTTGTTGGCTAAACACTCTGCTCATGATACCATCTCTAGGTATCAGCTCTGTTTGATGGGTGCCTTGGTGGACAAGACGCAGCTGAACTGGGGAGAAGTGTTTTTTGATTTGATCAAGAAGAAAATTAACAAGAATTTTGTTAATTTTGGGAGGATTTTAGGGCTGTTTCTTCTCAATAGATGCCCTAACCTGCTTGTGTACAATGGAACACACATCAATGCCTCCAAGAGGCTTACCTGTGCCCTATTTAGGAAATGGGACAGGCAGATTGTAAAGCCCAGCAGAGCCTCTGCAATCTCTTCTTCAGGCACAAGGACTATTTTAGTCTCTTCCCCTCAGGTTTCTGCCCCTGCAGAAGATTTGCCTGCCTCATCATCTCCTCCTTCTCCACCTATTGTTTCATCAACAACAATCACATCCACTATCACAATTTCATCCCCCATTTCCATTCCATCTCCAACTTCAATCCCTTCTCCAACTCCAACATCAACTGAAGAAATCTTCCATCCACTACATCACTACCAACACATGGACATTGATTCATCATCTCATATTCCATCATTCACTCTTCTAGATGATTCCTATATGGATGATTCTCCTTCATCCCATCTTGAGCCACCATCATCATCCACTTCTTATCAACAATTACTTCAGGAAATCATTGCTCAACCATCATTCACACCATCCATCTCCACTCCATTATCTTCCATCTCCACAATTCCAATATCTCAACCATCACTTCCACCATCCACAGTTTCTCCAACAACATCTCCTGCTGCTCCAACTTGAATCTCTACCACATCCATCCCTACCTCTACTCAAGTACCTCTTGAGCAAGTAGACCTTCCAGCTATTGCAGACAAGCTATATGAGCTGATAGCTCCAAGGCTATCACTACTGCTGGAGACTTCATTGGCTCCACTTCTGAAAACTATTCAGGAGTTGTCTGCCAGGCTATCCTCTATTCTTCCTCCTCAGGCAATCCCTTCTACTGGGTGCCTTGATCCAGTTATCACTGAATCTAGGTAAGGGGAGATGCCTTATGAAGTTGAGAGATTGCCTGCTGCAGTAACTCCAGTTCAAGCTCCAGTTGCAGTCATTACAGTGGACCTCAGGTCACTACTATCAGTATTTGATCCTGTATACTTCAGCTGCCTTCCAGACCAGCATACTGAAGACCTTACTAAGGCCATTGTGCCTATTTCTTGCTGTGAGCCCAGCATTTTAGCCTCTTTTATAGATTTTGTCCAGCCTGTGGACAATGTTGAAATTGCTGCTGCTGCTGTTGATGTTTTAGTTAGTTCTGATGTTGCTATTTCAGTTTTTGAGGATGTGCATACGACAGAGGCAATTGATTTTGAGCCTGTTGTATCTGAGCTTATTGTTTCTGAAATTCTTATTTCTCAACCTGCTGTTATAGTTCCTTCTGCCAGTGTTGTTTCTGTTCCAATTCCTGCTGCTGCTGTTGCTCCTGTTGCTGTTCCTGCTGTTATTTCTTCTGCTCAGTCTCAACAACAGAAAGAATATATCAAAAGGATTGATGCAATGTATGATAATCCACAAAGTTCAGATAGTGATCAGTTTAGAACTGACTCTGATGATTCCTCTGCAACAATTGCAAGGAAAAGGAAAGCAAGAAGCAAGGCCATGAAGAGAATTCCCCCAGAGAAGGTTAAAGATGCAAATGATGTTCCTTATTATATATTGTATGATTGCCAGATTACAGAACCATGGATGTAGTACTCCAGAAATCAGCTGAAAGCCATGAAAAAGAAAAGGAAGTATGACAAAGGTTCATCGCTTTTCAATCCTCCTCCTCCTCCTTCAACTGATGCAGGTACAGGTGGAAGTTCTGCCTTTCAATCTACTGCTAGAAGCCAAAGTTCATATCAATTTCAAGGAAGATCTCAGCAAAGAGGAAATCAGTCTAGAGGTTACTAGTCCAGAAGAGGACAGTACAGGGGAAATCAAAGAGAATTCAGAGTTTATTCAAAAGGATATTCCAGTCAACATCCTTATCAAAGGGAAGGACAAGGTCCCTCTGACACTACATCTGGTCCTTTCCCTTATAAGTTAAAAGATCTAGTTTCTTCCAGAGCTACTCCTGATAATTCTTCAAACAGATATGAACCTCCTGTTCCATTTGAAGACCTAGAAAATAATCTCACTTCATGGACTGCCAGAATGAAAGAGTTGGCTGCATTAGATCAAATTAAAAAGGCCAGAGAACAAGGAAGAGACACATCAAATATCACCACTCTATCAGAACAGAGAAAGAAAGAACTTGAGAGATATTCTTCCAACAAATTCTTTGACTCAAAAAGTTATATGAAGCTGCACCCAGAAGCTGTAGTCCCCAGGCCAAAACATCAAACTTCTCTAGGTACAGATGATGACAGAAGATCTAAGAAAGAAGCTCTTAACCCTAACAGAGAAATAGTTCTCCTAAAGGGCAAGGAAAAGGAATTATTTTGTAAGCTGACAGTGATACCTATTTCTGACTATCTGTGATTATATCTGTGTTTCTGCAATGCTTTTTTGGTTATATTTCTGCATTGTATGTTTTTATTTTTCCAATGTCTGTAAATAGTAATCCTAACCCAAATAGGGAGAGATTGTTGGAACACCCTATTACTGATTTGGGCAAGGATCACTATGTCCTTTGGGAAATTTGTTTTGACCTCCTTGTATAGATCTAAAGGTCAATTAGATTGAGTCTAAGGGTTAGTATTTAGGTTTGAAAGCTACCCTTAAGACCATCAATACCAGATATTTCAGTTCAGGAAACTAAGTCATTTCGTCAAGCTCAGGTCGACGAATCGTCGAACTCCATTCGACGATCTCTGAGCTCACTTCGACGAATCGTCGAACTTCATTCGACGATCTCTGAGCTCACTTCGACGAATTGTCGAACTTCATTCGACGATCTCTGAGCTCACTTCAACGAGTCGTCGAACTCTGTTCGGCGATCTTCGAGCTCAGATCGACGTTCCTGTCTCTAGTTTGTTTCCCTATCTCTGAGCTTAGTTCGACGATAGTTGAGCTCAGATCGACGATTTCTGCTTCAGTCTAAGTCCAGTCGCTGAGCTCAGTTCAACGATAATTGGGCTCAGGTCGACGTTTTTCTGGAGAGATCGACGTTTTTCAAGATTCAAATTCAGTCAGTTTTGGTATTCCCTTCTATTTATTCCCAGCATTTATTTTAAGAATCTTGTAGCCATTTCAATTAATCTAGAGCAAGTTTCAAGGAGATTTTAAAGGAATGTTTTATTGGACTTTCCTCCAGAAGACAAAATGCATTTAAGAAAGTCATTTATGACAGGCTAATGACTATCTTGGACAGAGAATCATTCTATTCAGATGTAAGGAATAAAAGATTATTCATTCTGCTTGTTAATAATAACAACAACAATAAGGAGAGAAATAGTTGCAGATATTCACAGTCATAGAATTCTTACAGGAACACACATCACTGAAGGAGATCAATATACTGAAATTTCTAGATCCCTTTTGATTCCAGTGTTCAAAGGCCTTATCATTCAAGACTCCAGACACCACACATTTCAACTACTGCTGGAATCATCTTTTGCTGGAGATCAAATCTTCTGAAGGCCTATCACCCTATTGCAAAGCTTCACTTCCTGAACAACTCAAGATCTCAGGGGGAGCTTTGACAACATCCACTATCTTCTATCTGATTGTTGACAGAGAAGATCATCTCACCTCTCTCTCTGCTGTAAAGGGTTTATCAAACTCACTTCAAAAGTTTGTGTTGGTTTCTGAGACCTTGTCAAAACTCAGTGGTGGCAAGACATCTGATCAAAAAATCTAGTTTGGTTTTTGAGCACCTTATCAAAAGCTCATTGGTGCCCAGGACACCTGATCAACTCATCCTGCAGTGGATTCCTACCTAGGGTGGTAGAATAGTGGATGTACCCAGATTGATTGGTGAACCACTATAGCTCCTTGTGTCTTCTGGTTGCTATATTTTATTTGCTGTGTGCTGTGTTGTTTTATTTCTTGCTTTCATATTTTTATTTTCTGCAGCACTATACACATATTATTTAAATTAAGTCTTCCACTGCAAATAATTTTTAACTTGAAAATTATTTTAATAAACTCTATTCACCCCCCTCTAGAGTTAAGGTAGATCTTATCCCCACTTTCACCCCTTATCAAAGTAACCGGGCTCTCGCCTTAGCGAGTATGACGGCGGAGGCCGCAAAGGACACACTGACACTCACCCCAAAGAAGAGGCCCGTGGATTAGGGCACTTCTCGGCACAGCCCCAAGAAGAAGGTGAAAAAATTCGTGTCTTTCAAAAAGGAAAAATCTGCTAAAGAAATGAAAGAGCCATCGGGATCCCAGTCCCCCATCTCTTTAGGGTCTCCTACCCCTCCCCGGCTAACCGTCTCGCCTGCCCGCGAGACGGTCTTGTTAGAGCCAGCTACTGCCACCATTGTTCAGCCTGCCGAGCACCCTTCCGGCGAGGCTGGCTCCTCCAGCCGGCCGGCTCCCGCCTCGCACCCCAATTACAACATGGGGCCTGTGACAGAGGATGCTGCTGGCGAGCCGGTGCTCCTATGGGATAAGGATGCCAACCGCGTGTCGGTTTCCACCCTCCTTCCCTCCTGGAAAGAGTAGGACCCCCCCACCAGCCATGCCTTCTCCCTAGGATTCGGGCTATACGGTGGCCTTCGCTTTGAGCCAGCAGACAATGAGGCGTCACGAGACCTCATCTTGAAGAGTGCCCACTCTCAGTTTTGATCCCTGGAACTCGCACACCAGGTCTCGCGCCGCTTGGTCTTCAACAATAGAAAATGGAAGGAAGCGGAGGGCGGTCTCGCCGCAGAACGGGAGAGATCTAGCGACCTGGAGAAGCCGTTGGTCGTTGCCAACAACCTCCTCATGCAGAGCCACGACAGTGTGGTAAGTTTTCTTATCGTCTCTTGGCCAGCCCTGCTCGCCGTCCCTTTTGGTTCTTTATTTGTCACGTCTTCTTGCAGGATGCCACGACCGCCGACCGGATGCGCTCATGCATTGATGAGTTGGAGGGAGAGAACAAGAAACTAAAAGCTGAAAATCTCTGCCTTCAGAACAGTGCGACACCTCCCTCAGAGCCATTTCCCGTTCCTTCTCGCTACTCTGTAGACGAGGTGGATGCCCTATGTCGAGATTCAAATATCAAGACAGCGGGGCTTGTCCTTAAAATGATGAAGGAGCTGGGGGTGGTACGTGATGATGCTGAGACGGTTACCGCCCGCGACCTGGTCCCCCTCTTATACGGTGAGACGGACGACAGCTCTTCTTCATGCAGCGAGTAGAGAATCATCAGCTCCAGTGGCTTCCCTCCCCCTTTTTCTTTTTATTTTGTCTGGCACTTGTAACTCTGGTAGACAATTCCTCGAAAATGGCGAGGTGTTCTTCTTGTCCCAAGGAAATTCCGTTTAAACCTTTTAGATGTTGTTTGATTGCTACTTTTATCTTTGGTTGTATCGCTTAATAGCTAGCCAAAAGCGCTAGTCAACCCTTTTATATGTTAATCTCTGCTTTGATCTTCGGACATTTTGCTTAACAGCTAACCAAAAACGCGAGGCCAACCCTAGCTCTCTTTTCATCTATACAACCCGCGAGATCAGTTAACCCTTAGCGTTCGTCTCGCCGCAAGACTAATCATGCGTTAAAGTCCCTGGAGATAGCCTCCTCGCTTGACAGGCCCCGCCTTTCTACGCCAGGCTTGTGCCTTGACCAAGGAAGGTCCACTCGCTATGGGCGAGACCGCCCATGCCGAGTGCCGGCCAGAAATCCTCCTCCCTGGACCGATCCCCGATCCTTCCTTTTTCTAAGGATTTTCCACCAATCCTCTGATGAATATGGACCTTTCTCCCCGTGAACTCTTACCACTAGACTTGCCCTTGAGCCTATATCATTTCCAGCTAGGTGAGAGCCTGTTCGCCGGGTCTGCTCGGGGTCTCTTCTCCTAAGCCATCTCCGACCACCGAGTGAGCCTACAACCCTGCCAGCTAGGTGAAAGCCTGGTCAGTGGGTCTGCTCGGGGTCTCTTCTCCAAACCATCTCCAACCACCGAGTGAGCCAACAGCCGTGCCAGCTAGATGAGAGCCTGGTCAGCGGGTCTGCTCGGGGTCTCCTCTCCAAACCATCTCCGACCACCGAGTGAGCCTACAGCCCTGCCAGCTAGGTGAAAGTCTTGTCAGCCGGTCTGCTCGGGGTCTCTTCTCCAAACCATCTCCAACAACCGAGTGAGCCTACAGCCCTGCCAGCTAGATGAGAGCCTGGTCAGCGGGTCTGCTCGGGGTCTCTTCTCCAAACCATCTCCAACCACCGAGTGAGCCTACAGCCCTGCCAGCTAGATGAGAGCCTGGTCAGCGGGTCTACTCGGGGTCTCTTCTCCAAACCATCTCCGACCACCGAGTGAGCCTACAGCCCTGCTAGCTAGATGATAGCTTGGTCAGCGGGTCTGCTCGGCATATCTTCTCTCAACCATCTCCAACTACCGAGTGAGCCTACAGCCCTGCCAGCTCGAAGAGAGCCTGGTCAGCGGGTCTGCTCGGGGTCTCCTCTCCAAACCATCTCTGACCACCGAGTGAGCCTACAACCCTGCCCGCTAGATGAGAGCCTGGTCAGCGGGTCTGCTTGGGGTCTCTTCTCTCAACCATCCCCAACCACCGAGTGAGCCTACAGCTCTGCCAGCTAGGTGAAAGCCTGGTCAGCGGGTCTTCTCGGGGTCTCTTCTCCCAACCATCTCCGACCACCGAGTGAGCCTAAAGCCCTGCCAGCTAGGTGAAAGCCTGGTCAGCGGGTCTGCTCGGGGTCTCTTCTCCAAACCATATCCAACCACAAAGTGAGCCTACAGCCCTGCCAGCTAGATGAGAGCCTGGTCAGCGTGTTTGCTCAGGGTCTCTTCTCCAAACCATCTCCAACCACCGAGTGAGCCTACAGCCCTGCCAGCTAGATGAGAGCCTGGTCAGCGGGTCTGCTCGGGGTCTCTTCTCCCAACCATCTCCGACCACCGAGTGAGCCTACAGCCCTGCCAGCTAGATGAAATCTTAGTCAGCGGGTCAGCTCGGGTCTCTTCTCCAAACAATCTCCAACCACCGAGTGAGCCTACAGCCCTGCCAGCTAGATGAGAGCCTGTTCAGCGGGTCTGCTCGGGGTCTCTTCTACAAACCATCTCCAACCACCGAGTGAGCCTACAACCCTGCCAGCTAGGTGAGAGCCTGGTCAGCGGGTCTGCTCGGGGCCTCTTCTCCCATCCATCTCCGACCACCGAGTGAGCCTACAGCCCTGCCAGCTAGGTGAAAGCCTGGTCAGCGGGTCTGCTCGGGGTCTCTTCTCCAAACCATCTCTAACCACTGAGTGAGCCTACAACTTTGTCAGCTAGATGAGAGCCAGGTCAGCGGGTCTGCTCAGGGTCTCTTCTCCAAACCATCTCCAACCACCGAGTGAGCCTACAACCCTGCCAGCTAGATGAGAGCTTGGTCAGCGGGTCTGCTCGGGGTCTCTTCTCCAAACCATCTCCAACCACCGAGTGAGCCTACAGACTTGCCAGCTAGGTGAGAGCCTGGTCAGCGGGTCTGCTCGGGGTCTCTTCTCCCAACCATCTCCGGCCACCGAGTGAGCCTACAGCCCTGCCAGCTAGGTGAAAGCCTGGTTAGCGGCTCTGCTCGGGGTCTCTTCTCCAAACCATCTCCAACCACCGAGTGAGCCTACAACCCTGCCAGCTAGATGAGAGCCTGGTCAGCGGGTCTGCTCGGGGTCTCTTTTCTCAACCATCTCCAACCACTGAGTGAGCCTACAGCCCTGCCAGCTAGATGAGAGCCTGGTCAGCGGGTCTGCTCGGGGTCTCCTACCTCACAATGGATGCCATGAAAAGGGGCACCTATACTCCTATCACCTTGGAAGAGCATGCCAACATTGCAAGCATTGTACGACGATAAAAAAAGAATGTAATGAATAAAAAATGTTATAGGTAAAATCTCTTTAAATCATCACCACTTTGGGCACGATCGAGTGATACCCCGTCCACATCCTGGAGGTGGTACCCTCCCGATTTCAAGACTTCTTTTACTACAAAAGGGCCCTCCCAATTGGGATTGAGCTTTCCTACGGAGGCCCCTCTACCTGCTACATCTACCTTTTTTAGGATCAAGTCTCCCTTTTCGAACTGTCTGACCCATATATGCTTGTCGAAGTACCTCGCCATCCGGCGCTTGATCTCTTCCTGCCGGACCATTGCCAAATCACTGAGCTCCTCCACGAGATCCATGAGAGTCTCTGCTCTTCCACGTTTTCCGCTCTCCATCCTTCGCCTCCTTCCATTGCAACCGCTACTCTTGGTGATGTGACTTCAAACTCGATAGGTATGACAGCCTCCGAGCCATGAGAGAGCTTAAACGGGTCTCTCCCGTGGCGGTGTTTGGTGTGGTTCTCAAGGCCCATAGGACTGAAGGCAGCTGCTCCACCCAGCTCCCCCTCAAATTCTCCACTTTCTTTTTCAACAGATTGACAATGACCTTGTTGGCCGCCTCCACCTGCCCATTACTTCGTGGATGATGAATGGAGGCAAAGCGGAGATCTATTCCCAAGCGGATGCAGAAATCAACGAAATCTCTACTTGCAAACTGCAGTCTGTTATCTGTTACAATGGCTAGAGGTGACCCATACCGGCAGATGGTCTCCCCCCCATACGAAATTCTTGACCACCTGCGATGTTACCTTTGCCAGTGCCTTCACCTACAGCCATTTTGAAAAGTAGTCCACCATGACTAGCAGGAATTTCCTCTAGCCACTTGCTTGGGGAAAAGGACCCACTGGATCTAGCCCCCATATAGCGAAGGGCCAGGGAGTTGTGATTGTCCGCAACCTCTGGGCCGGAAGGAGCTGGAGGGGGGCGAACTCCTGGCATTTTTGACACCTTTTGGCGAACTCCTCCGCATCTTTCCTGAGGGTAGGCCAGAAGTACCCCTGTCTCAGCACCCTCCCCTCTAACGTCCGGCTCCCCGAGTGACTCCCACATTCTCCCAAGTGAATTTCTTGCAGAACCTTTGGAACCTCTTCCTCTGACACACATCTGACCAGCAAACCCGACAGCGTCTTGCGATATAAAACCCCATCTTTCAGTAGGTAGTACGCTGATTTGTATCTGGTGTGCTTCTTGTCGAATTATTTTGCTGATAACTGCCCTGACGCTAAAAAGGTGATGAAGGGGTCCATCCAAGATATCCGTTGGCATATCTCCATAAGCTCCCCTTCTTCTATAGATGGCCTGAAGAGCTCCGTCATTGTTCCCCCAGCTCGGGGTCCGTGCTTGGCGAGTTGGTCAGCCTGAGTGCTCTCCCCCTCGGGACGTGCTGAATTGAAAAGCTTCGGAGCTGTCCGATGATGCCATTGACCTTTCAAAGATACAACTAGAGGGTGGGTTCCCTTGCCTCAAACTCCCCTTTGATCTGACCTGCCACCACCATGGAGTCGGTCGAGGCCTCGATATATTGTATGCCCAACTCCCGGGCTAACCTGAGCCCCGCGATGATCGCCTCATATTCCGCTTGGTTGTTGGTGATCGTGAAATGAATCTTCAAGGCCTGTTCAATCCTGGTCCCCTCCGGACTTATCAAGACCATTCCTCCTCCAAAGGAATTCCTTCCCGATGCTCCATCTACTAACATCTTCCAGGTTGCTCGGGGGGATACTTCCGTCTCCTGGACCTCTACGTAGTCCACCAGGAAATCGGCCACCGTCTGTACCTTAATGGCGAGCCGTGGAATGAAAATGAGGTCGAATTCATTGAGCTCTATTGACCACTTGGCCAGCCTCCCGGAATGTTCTACCCCCTCCAAGATGCGACGGAGGGGGTGATCCATTACCACCTGAATAAAATGAGCCTGAAAATACGATCTGAGCTTTCGGGCCGAGACGATGAGGGCAAATGCTAACTTTTCAAGAATGGGGTACCCGAGCTCCGCTTTCTTTAGGACCCTGCTCACGTAGTAGATTAGAAATTGCTTCTTTCCTTCTTCTCGCACAGGAACCGAGCTCAAAGCCCCAGTCCCTACCCCCAAGTATAAAAATAAGACCTCTCCTTCCCTTGGCCCCTAGAGTAAAGGCGTCTGGGTGAGCTGTTTCTTTATAGCCTGAAAAGCCTTCTCACATTCTGGGGTCCATTCGAACTTCTTGCCTCCCCGCAATGTCCGAAAGAAAGGCGAGCATCTCTCTCCGGCTCGAGAGAGAAACCTGCTTAGCCCAGCCAACTTGCCGGTGAGACGCTGAACCTCCTTAGCATTTCTAGGGGACTCCAACTCCAGGATTGCTTTCACTTTTTCGGGGTTGGGTTCCACTCCCGATGGGGTGAGAAGTTGTCTGAGGAACTTTCCCCTACTGGCTCCAAAAACACATTTCAGGGGGTTGAGTCTCATTTTATACTTCCTTAGGGTTTCAAAGGTTTCTTCAAGATCTAGGATATGATCTTCGAGATCTTTGCTTTTGATCATCAAGTCATCCACGTACACCTCGAGGTTCCTCCCCCCTCTATTTCGGAAGATCCGATCCATCATTCTTTAGTAGGTTGCTCCCGCATTCTTCAAACCGAAAGGCATCATATTAAAACAGAAGCATCCATCCTCCGTGACGAAGGTGACGTCCTTAACGTCCGGAGGATGCATGCGTATTTGGTGGTATCTGGAAAACGCATCCAAGAAACTCATAAAAGGAAAACCGATGGCTGAATCAACCAGCGTGTCGATTCGGGGCAGCGGGTAATAATCTTTGGGGCATGCTTTATTTAAAAGAGAAAAATCAACACACATCCTCCATATACCCTCCCCTTTTTTAACCATTACAACATTACTCACCCACCACGGATACTTGTAGGCGGATACAAACCCCGCCTTAAGCAATTTCTCTACTTCCTCTCTAATAGGCCCGACCATCTTAGAGGCGATGGCCCTCTTCTTCTGCTGTATGGGGCGAGTGTTGGGGTCGAGATTGAGGCGGTGACAAGCGACGTACGCATCGACCCCGGGCATGTCTGCGGCGCTCCACGCGAAGACGTCAATATTTTTCTGCATGCAGGCCTTGATCTTCTCTCGGCCTTCCAGGCTGAGCTCGCTGCTGATCTTTATCTTCTCCTCTCTGCCTTCCCAAGTACGGATCTCTACCTCGAGTACCTCCACGGCCGCTTTCAGCCTTAACTGCTCTTCCTCTCCTTCCTGCTCTTCCAGAGCATCCCGCTCTCTGACTTTGCATTCCGCGATAGCCATCATCATTTTTTCCCCAAGCTTTTCCATCTCCCACTTGCTTGCGTCCTCTCCCTCCTGCAGTGAGGCTCTTCTTTTTTCCAGCCGGGCCCCCTTCCTGGGCGACCCTCCCGCTTCCTCCAACTTCATCTTCTCTTTCCTCCCTCCAGCCTCTTTTAGTTCCCTTTCCTCTGCCTCCTCCAACTCTCCCTTCTCCTTTCCAGCCATTTCTAGCTCCCCCGCAATGCCTCCAACCATCACTACTTCTCCCTCTCCTCCAGCACCTTCCTCTCCTCTATCTTCTACTTCGCCCCCCAGTTCCTGTTGCAACTACTCCATCCTCTTTTCCATTTCTTCAGCGTCTCCCTGCCAGGAGATGGTGTTCACCGCGGTCACGTAGCACTCCCTCGCAACCTTTGGATCCCCCTGCACCCTGATTTGGGTACCTCCCGAGTTCAATTTCAAACACTGGTGAAACGATGAGGGAACGCATCTGAAAGCGCTGATCAAGGGGCGCCCAAAAATGGCGTTGTAACTACTGGGGGCATCCACTATGACGAAGCGGCAGTTCCGGGATAGCCCTCCCAGGGTTAGTTGGAGTCCCACTCCCCCCTTCACTTCTTTCCTCTCTCCTGATAACCCAAACAATGGTCCATCCGCCGCCAGCACCCTTCGGGCCTCCACCCTCATCGTATTGAATGCTTTTTTGAAAATCACGTTCACCGAACTCCCATTGTCTACCAGGATCCGTGACACCGTAAAGTTCTCGATGACGGTTTTTATCACCAGCGCGTCACAGAAATGGTCTTCGTGATTCAGCATGTCCTTCCTTGAAAAGGTGATCTTTTCATCTGGGGGAGGGGATTGTGACGTCGAGGCTACGCTTCGGCGGTACATAGTGCGAAGACTCGCCTTTCGGGCCGCCTCCATCCCCACCCCTCCATGGATTACTCAAATTCCTTTGCGATCTCCTTCATCCGTCCGATCTACACATAGATCTTCTTCTCCTACACCTGTCACTTCCTCTATCCATACCAGTCTTTGTTATTCTCCCGTTCCCCTTATTCTCCTCATTTCTAAGAAATCTGGGCAGGAAGCCGTTGCGTGACCCTCCTCCTCGTGGAAGTCACAATATGGCAACGCCACCTCCCCCCTTGCTTTCCTTCCTGAGGGTTTCTACTTCTCCCCGCTCATGTTCCTCTTCCTCTCTCTCGGCCTCTTCCTCTGCCTCGGCCAATAGCCATAGCCTGCTGCGGAGGGGGCAGGGGTGGTCTATGACCATACCCCCACCCTTGCTGGTGAAATCTTCCCGGTCCTCCTTGTTGGTTCCTCCCCCCGTGGGAAAATCCTCTACCCTGTCCTGGGGCCGGGCCTCCCTGCTGCCCCCACCCTCAACTTCACTAACAAGATGTAACCACCAGAAAATAGTGGACTTTGGCCGGCACAGATCCGGTCATGTGATTTTTACCCAGTTGAGGAGTTTTTTCACGTTAAAACTACTTGTGTACAATTGTTCTACTCTATTGACTGTGCGCGCACTCGATCATTCCGAGAGTTAAGACGGTCCAAGTTATTCTGGTCCGACCGGGACGTCGAGTTAGACCACAACAGTGTTAATTAGCTAATTTTCATGTTGTATATTTCTTCATCAGTGTAAGAAATTGCACGACAAATGTGTGTGTATTGTAGTCATTAATTGGAGCTTAAGCCTTGGCTCAATTGATCTGCATGCCAAATGATATTTAAATAATTTGTATGTATTTCCCACTCACGTATAAATGACAATAAAAAGAACTAATAATCTGGAATATAAAAAAGAAATAATGACATGGACCAGTAAAGAGAGATAAGATTAAGGGAAAGTGAAAACAAACAATAGGATAAGATGAGTAATGCTAAATATGAACAGATTAGTTAGAAGAAGACAAATTAAGAGTCTTTAAGCCGTATGAATATTTGAAATAAAGTCGTCAAAAAGCTGATTTGAAATAGTTTAGAGTGTTTGAAAAATCTTCATTTATTTTCTTTTTATAAAGATGCTATACATTTTTTTGTATGGAATAACAACTTTTTACTAATAGCTTTTTTTACTTTTTTAGCTTGCATGAGAGAGAGTGAGAGAGATTTGATATTGGAATTGGTATTGCAAAGAATGGAGAAAGTTTCGTGCTCAGGAAAAAAATGCCCACACGGGCGAAAAATGTGTGTTGCGACGTATAATGAGCCTGAGCAAAAAATGCATGTCCTGGAGAAAATGTGCGCATGGGCGAAAAAATGGGCGCCCGAGTGGAAATGGGTGTCGGGAGGAAAATGCGCACCTGTGCGAAAAATCATACCCAGATATAGAAAAAGGCGAGCCCGAGCGGAAAAACGTGTGTTAAGGCAGAAAAAGGCGCGCCTGGGCGAAAAACGCACGACCGGGCTAAAAAACTCACACCAAGGTGGAAAGTGCGCGTCCGGGGGGGGGAGGGGGGATGCATGACCAAGCAGAAAATGAGCGCTTGGGCGAAAAATGCACGCTCAGGTGGAAAATGCCCGTCCGAATGAAAAAACGGGCACAAGGGTGAAAATTGCACAGTCATGAGAAAAATGCATGACTCGACAAAAAATGCATGTCATAGTGTAAAATATTTTCCCTATGGAAATGTACGTCTTGACAAAAATGTGCCCGACAAAAATAAGTGTCGATGCGAAAAACGCGAGCCTAGGAGAAAATGTGCACCCGAGTGAGCTTGCTATTCTAGAATGCTTAATCTCAAAACAACGACATGTCCTAAACATTCAATGGACGGTTTTTGTAGGATTCCATTTTGAATAATGTCGCTTCTTCAATTATATGCACTAAAGGTGAACTTTCTACCTTAGGAAAATTCCAAACTAATTGGGAGTATTAGGAGGATCGTGGAGCATCTCTGGAATGAATTTTGAGGCATATAGAATAATATTTATAAGGTTTGCACCACACATTGTGTATTGAGGATTAATGGTTAGCACCGTTCAATAGAATGCGTGCTTAAGGGTAGACTTTAAATTATTGTCTTATGAGTGGATCCTGACTGATTTATTGATATAATTGGGGTGTCATGGACTTCTGGTTGAAGTCCTAATGGTTCACCAAGAGGTGCCAAGTGTTAGCTGTCACAGACATTAAGGAAAGTTTTTATTGTTGGAGTCCGACAATAGACCATCATTCCCCTGTAAGTATCAAAAGACATCTTAGGATAGTTTAAGAGTAATAATGAGAGTCTTAATGATGGGCAGTCACCAATAAAGGTAAATATCCTGGAATGGGAATTTGGGTTTCAGCGCATCGTATTCCCTAGTACCGCTGCGAGCCTTCACAGGGTAGACCTCAGGAAATACAAGATTCACCTTAAACATTTATGTTCAATTAAACAATAGACAAGAATAGTCTAAGTGAGTAAAGATAAAGTAAACCTCGTCCTATATTGGGGGATGGAGTGGTTCAAGAATTTGTTAATCCTGCGAGTTGTAGGCTTGGTATGATATTGATTGGAGTACTGGTTAGTCCTGGGAGCTGGAGGCTCAATTATGAAAAGTTATGGTGACATCGATGGGTGAAGGACTTGATAGCCCCACGAGCTGTAGGCTAGAATGATTGAGATGATACACTTGTATGTGCATAAAGTGTGGCGGGTCTTTGTTACTGTCTTGGTCGTCATACCTACTTGAGTACGTTGACTTGGCAAGTCCATGCGGCCTAGCAGACCAGCTTAGTCTGGTGTCTTTTGGCATTTTCCAGAAGCCCCTCACTCAGCCCAAAAGTCTGGGATTCCCCCAAGCAATAGTACACAAAGACTCTAAAGTGCACTTGAGACGTGTACATTGGCGTATGGGATATCTAGGCCAGGTAGTGTGTATACCCACCTACTAGTGGAGACGCTCGCTTCACTACCACTGTGAGCCATGACAGTTGGTACCAGAGTGGTTAGCTGCCTCCAAAAAGTGGGAACTAAAGGCATGTGCGTAAAGAGTCATGTATGTGTGTTTCACTTGTATGAAACATAACATAAGCATTGCATTTCATAGCATAATATTCATTTTTCGCAGATTCTCATCATATAAATTAGTATGGACTCTTTAATATGTTGAGTTATATTACCAGAAATATTAACTTATATGTTTGTATGGGCAAAAGGCTCAACTCGATGTCCAGAAGAAAAGGTGGTCGATATCTTTTGCGAGATTCCAAAGTCCATATCCTAGTACCCCTGAGGTCCTATTTATAGGCAAATTCAAATGGAGGGGGGGGGGGGTCTTATTTATAGCCCCACACTCGATGACTTGTCGACTTCTGAGGGAGCTCGCTCGGCTATAGGCAAGCAACTGCCCTAGTTGCTTACCTGGCAAGTATGTGAGGGGAGCTCTCCATACTAGCCCAGACCTTCTACTATCTCGAAAGTTTACTCTAACCCCTGCTAGGTGTTGACTTTGACTTCTTGTTGACCTGGCTTTAGAGGGACCCACCTCGACGAATATGAGTTGTACACAATCCCTGCTCTTTACGAGCATTGCAGGAGCTCAGAAAGAAACCTCCAAACACGTATTCAATGACCTATATCTATTGTGTATCTGGACTACTCGTGACTTGTAGATACCAATTGACCCCCGTAAATGGAGGTGGCTCACCGTTATTGTACTCCTTCTGAACTTGCATACTATGTAAAAATCTACCGAGCAAGTCTACAACACGAGTATTGCTGCTTTGTCAGGTTTCTTGGAGCCTAAGAAGACAAAAATGTCGCGAGAAGGCCACAACGCTGCTAACCTTCCCATGTCAAAGAAGAATAAACTGAAGTCGAAAAAGAAGTCGCTAGCTTCGAAGAAAACAACCCACCTCCGGGCGCACAGGATGTCTCCCCCCTGGATGACCATCCCGAACTTCCTGCTCACACCCAACAAATCCTCGAAGATCTCAGGTTAAGCAACATCCACGAGCAGTCGACACCTGACACTTCTCACACTCTTCCACCGACTTCTCCACCTGCTCAGAATATCTCTGGATCCCAGGCCCAAATGCAATCAGATCTTGCTTCCCCGTAAGGTTACCATCTCACCGATGATTACTCAAGTTGTTGAATAATTCTATTCTATCTCGCTGACTGTTGTACTTTACTCGCAGCTCCTCTGCCAGCTACCTCTAGCGAGCATCTGGATGTCTCTCCCATGCGATCTGTTTTGTTGGTCACCCTTGAAGCTCAACAAAAGCTGCGATCTAGGAACCCCGTCCGGATCAATTTCGGCTCCTAGAAGAGGCTGGAAAAACAAGTTCCCGAGGCAAGGAATAGAGATCCTACCGCATCGAAGACCTCACAACCTGGGGAGAGTAAGGTCCCTCCTCCTTCTACTAGCCTGTCACAACCGATGGCGAGCACCCCTTTGTCATCGCCTCCTTCTTTGTCGCCGGCTCCTCCTTTCCGTCGGCTCCTCATTTGCCACTGAGTACTGAAGCTTTCCTTGAAGATCGCCCGGATAAAACTATGGCCCTCCGAATCTGCTCTAGAGCTCGTCACATGATCGCGATGAAAGGCGCCTGAACTACTTCCTATCAAGGACCGGTAGTCGTGATCCTGGAGGTCAGGGCCAGGGGTAGGGCACCAAGCGCCCGGGAGGCTCGTCATCGGGGCAGTGAGAATCATATCTCCGCAGCCCTTCCCCTCGCCAATCTTGATCTTTTTGGCAAGTTGACTCGCCTGACGAAAAACAGGTTGACTGTTGATACACTGCGGCTTATACTGACTTAGCTACTTCTTCTCTGCTTTACAGGTCACCCTGCAACCCTGGGAGATGCTTTCATTGAAACACTCGGGCTCCAAGCCAACAAGTACTGCCGGGCCACTGCCTATGCGTACATGGAGCTGGAGGCGAAGTTCGACCAACTCGCTATCTGCGAGCCTCATCGTCGTATCTCGGCACTAGTGGAGAGGATGACAAGGAAGGAAGAGCTGTTGGAACAGCTTTCTAGTGCTGAGTCTGCTTTCATCCGAACAACGAGTTGGAGCAGAGAAAAACCATGACCGAGCATCGCCAGCAGCTCCACCACAAGGAGCTAACGGGGATGCGGACATGCATAGGTTCTGCTGGTCGGTTGGTGAGAATGGAGGTGCAGCTGCGATGAGGCGATGACATAATGGCTGTGGCGAGCGAGCACTACCAGTGAGCTTGTGGCATGGGCTGGGTCGAGCAACATCTCCACTTCCAAAGCAGTGACCACCTATAAACTAGGATTTTTCTTTCAACCTTTTTCTTTATTTTTCGTTGGTGACATTGTCTCGAACAATTTTCTGTAATATTCTTTAATGGTGATGTCGAGTTTGGATCTCCCACTGAGTTTGCGACTATAATTTTCTGCATTGATACTTGTCTTCATTCTGTAATTTCTTGGACGAATTGTGCAGGTTTTGACGAACTGGCGATATTCTAGTAAACATTTACATGGGTTAGGATTCTAATGACTTTCCCCACTTTGTCAAGTAGGTAGGGACATAGGTTGACACTCGTGCGAGATTGTTATACCCCCTATGGTCTCCGCCTATAAATAGACGGGGTAGGTGAGTATTTATTACATTTTTGCGATTTCTAAGTGTTGCTCGCGAGTATTTTGGAATTGTCTCTTTCTCACTTCTCTCCTGCTTGTTATTCTCACCTGAAGGTGGTTAGCGACGATGCTAATGTCCGACCGGCCCACGCGATCAACTTTTCAGAGGTCATCTTCAAGAGGTTTGTCATCACCAAGCAGGATTTGGAGTATTTCAACAAACGACAACTGCCTGAAGGTTACTGTGTCAGGTTTCCCGCACGGACCGAGCGACTAAACACCTTTCTCGAAGGTGAGATTTGTTCGATCTGGTGGCCAACCTTAGAGGGGGGGGGGGTTAAATATGGTTTTTATGTAAATTCAGAATTAAAATAAATTTTGCCAAGGACTGCGTAGTCTGGAAGCTACCGCGAGCGGTAAGGCTACCGCGTGGTGGTAGGTCATAGAGAAGCTTTTCCTTGTAAAAAATTACTTTCTGGTTTTCTACACAACCCTCATACCCTAGAAACATGCAACTATGAATTCGAGATAAAATAAAAGAAATATAATTTTATTCAAAGTTAAACACAAGGGTTCACAACAATACAACTTGATCTCCACGACACTAGAGACCGGAGGCGATGAAACTATTTTTTTATTTTTATACCGACCCTCAACTAGGTCTGGTTGGCTCTTTCTCTTCTTCCCAATAAGATTGACGGGCCGACTCTTCACATTCCCTCCGGAAGGGTCTTATAGCTCATTAGATCTCCTAGATCTAGAAGTCCTCCCAGGACGTTTTCCCACGAAATCCTTCCCGGATTCCAACTACCTCCCCGATCAATTCTCCACAAACTCAGAACGATTAGAAAAGAGAAAATACAAATGAAAATAAAAGTGTTTAAAATTACTGCTCCCTCAAATAAGAGTTCCTCCATAGAACGGTGTGTGATTAAGACTTCTGAATGTCGTTCTTCTTGCACTCGATCAACAGTTGATGGTCGTTGGAGACTTCTCTCTTCGAAGTTCTTCAATCACGAATGGGAGGCAAAAATTTTGCCTTTCCTTCCTCAGAGACGGTGGTTCGCACTAACAGAAGTGGCAGCCGAACCCTAGACGTGCAATACTTCTTCTTCTTTCCTCAAAAAAAGAAACGCGCGCTTTTATACTATTTATTAAAATAAGCTACTGCCGGCGGTAGAGCCAGCGTGGTGTTGCAGGTCTTTTCATACGGTGCCGCCAGATATCCATTAAATTAAGAAAATATCCTAAACATATTTGTGCCACATTTGAATACTGCGGCGCGGTAAGGCTAGCGCCCGATGATAGCGGTTCATCCTCGATGTAGTCAAATTAACGGTCGTCGAGATGGATAATGCCTGCCGGTAGGGCTAGCGCATTGCGGTAACTGTTTCTCCTCGATATAGTCGAATTGCCAAGAGCCCGGTAGTAGGGCTAATGACCGGCAGTAGGTCTAATGACCAGCAGTAGGTCTAATGCCCAACCGTAGGGTTAATGTATGGCAGTAGGGCTAACGCCCGGCGGTAGCATTATTTCCTCGATGCAGTCGAATTGGCTTCCGCCAGGCAGTAGATCACAGAGAATAAACAATGCGCGCTCAACATTAATTATTCGTCGCTAGCGCCAATGATAGGGCTAGCTCCCGGCAGAAAGTCTCAGACCTTGAAACTTGTTGGGTATTGTATCCACATTAACCCAGATTTGATGAAGTCACCCTTGAACTAAGATGAATTAATTTGTATTTGATGCTTTGTTTTAGTTATGTGTTTGCAGGTTTCTAATGCCAAGTGTAGACCAGTGTCATTCTGCACTGGGTCACCAAACACAGGACCATACAATGTAATCCCTCATTGTGTGATTCATGGTGTTGACTCATGTGTAGCCTCTCTATTGGGATACACTTCATATTCAAGCACTAGGACTAATTGGAGAAAGGCTTGTTGCTGTATTCACCAAAGAAGAATAGAATTCTGTTGAAAGAATTTTACTAAGTACTTTAGTCGAGTAGATCCCTACATACTTGAGTGAAATACTTAGTCAATACTCAAGTAAGACTATAAGTACTCGAGTAAAGAAATTAGCTCTCGGGTAGACAATTATAGCTCTCGAGTAGCTAAGTCAACTACTCGAGTAGATCCCTTATCATTCTTGAGTTAACAGAATTCCTTCTCCAGAAAATTTTCTAAGTAAATTACTCGAGTAGTAATATAAGTACTCGAGTAGTTTAGTATTTTGTCTCGAGTTACAAAGACTGGATTTCGCATAACTTTCCCTTACTCGAGTAGCCAAATTCATGTACTCGAGTAGTTCATCTACTACTCGAGTAGTCCAGAGTTAATTCTCGAGTAACAAGATTTTATTCCCTCAGAATTTGTGTAAGTCCATTACTCGAGTAGCTATTTCTACGTACTCGAGTAGATTATATCCTCTCGAGTAGTTCAGATGCACTACTCGAGTAACCCAGATTTCTCTTCCAGAAAACATTCTAAGTCCTTAACTTGAGTAGTTTCTCTACCTCTCCAGTAGTCTATTCCTATTCTCTCAAGTTATATTTCTTGTACTCGAGTAGTTTAACTCCACATCTCAAGTAACTATTTTATCACTCGAGTATGTCTTTGTGTACTCGAGTAGTCGCTCTCTGTTTCTGGATTTTCTCTAAGTCACTTACTCGAGAAGTTTTCTTCTATTCACTCGAGTAGTCTTATCTAGTACTCGAGTAGGTAAACCTTCTCTCGAGTATGTCAGAAATTCTTTTTCAGAAAAATCGTTAAGTCCAGATTTGACAGAAATTTCAAACAACCTTGACGTGATTAGTCCACATGTACGTCATTAAGACTAATTATGACCGTTAGCCATGTTCTTATATAAAGTCTTGTCTGAAACCGACAAACTCTAACCAAGGCTGTTAAAGATTATTCTAAGTAAATCTGAATCTAATTTTCTCTCTCTCTAAAAAGCGGAAGCCACCGCCGCCGACCTTCGTCGTGCTCATTTGGCTAGGGTTTTTGATTCCAGAAGATTCAGATCAAGAAGATTCATAGATCGAGATCGTCGCTCAGTTCTCCATCGTCTATCCAATCATGTGAAGCCAAGAAATTTCAGATCTACTTTTGCTGAGACTCTTCTTCAAACTTTCTGATAAAGCCGCAAAGATCTAAGAAGAAGATTTAGGCCGACTGCTTTTAGATCTGAGAAAGTTTTACTGTTTGTATTTCTACATACTTTCTGTTTAATTTTTGTAGGAGATTTCTCTCCGAGTGTAGGAGCTTTTGCCTTCGAGTTGTAGGACGTTTTATCTTCCGAGTGTAGATCCATTTTGTGAATCGAGATTGTAGGAACCTTATTCCGAGGCGTAGGATTGGTTTTCAATCCGAGATAGTGGAGTAGCCGAGTCTAGTGTATTGGTAGATCAGTGAGGGAAAGTGGATGTACCCAAGGTTGGGGAACCACTAAAAATCTTTTGTCGTCTGTGGTTGATTGGTAGATAATCGTGTGCATCGATCTTAAATTTTTATTCCGCAAAAAGATGCACAACTCACCTATTCACCCCCCTCTAGGTGATTTAGGTAGACAACTGAACACTTTCAATTGGTATCAGAGCCAGGTTGATCATTAAAGGGTTAACACCTTGATCAAATCCTTCTCTAGTTGTCTTTTGAGATCTACCAAGCATGGACAAGGCTAAAGATTTTGCCAAACTTCCTTTGTGCACCAAGAATAATTTCCCCATGTGGAAAGAAAGAATCAGATTTTTTATGGAAGCTGTGGATCCAAGGATCTTCATGATAGTTGAAGAAGGTCCTTACATTCCCATGACCGTCTCCACAATAGATCCTACAAAGAAAGTGCCAAAGAAATTGATGGATCTAGACAAAGACGAGATTGCACTTGTTTCTTTAGATAAGAAGGCCAAGAACATAATAGCAAGTGCAGTCGATGACACCATGCTACAAAACTTGATCCACTACCAGTCTGCAAAGTAGATATGCAGTCCTTAGTCACTTTGATGGAAGGTACAAAAGAAGTGAGGGATGATAGAAGATCCCTCCTGAATCAGAAATATGAAGCCTTCTGACAAGGACACAAGGACACCATTGCTGACACCTTTGAGAACTTTTTCAAGATAGTCAATTGCCTAAGGGTGTATGGTCGGGTCTTCACAAACGAAGAATTAAATGGTAAGTTCCTGAGATCCCTCACCAAGGAATGGGATAACAAGGTCTGTGCCATCTGGGAATTTAGAAAGCTAGCCGAGACAGACCCGCAAATCTCTTCGGGAAGCTCATGTCATATGAGCTTCAACTCAACACCAGAAAGGTTGAAGAAGAGAAGAGCAGGTCTGCATCCAAAGAGAATTCTATTGCTTTAAAGGCAGACACCTCAAGGAAGTCAAAGGCTATCTCTCCTACCCCAGCATAAGAAGTGAGTGGAGAAGAAACTTCGGAGCCAAGCACCTCTGGCTCTGAGCTATCTAAAGGAGAGTTCTCTCTGCCCTCACGTCAGTTCAAGAAATTATTGAACAAAAAGAAGTAATGGAAAGGCAAGGATGCCTCCTATTGAAGATCACGACGTGATAGTGATCGACAAAGAAAAATCTCAAGCAGCCATGACTGGTATACTCCTAAACATAACAAACATATTTCTACTGACATTATTTGTTACTGTTGTAATAAATCAGGTCATGTCATTGCTGACTGCCCCCATAAGAGGGAGTGTGGAAGAAGAGAGGAAAAGAAGTCCTCATACATTAAGAAGAGGACAGAGAAGATCCTGATAGCCAAAAAGGGCAAAACTCTTAGTGACTTCGACTCATCTGAGTCGAGTGAAGAAGAAGAAGCCTACTTTGGGCTTATGGCTCAGACAGATCATGAACAAGAGCCCCAGTTCACTGGGAAGGTAAACTCTCACTCTCCTCTTTCAGAATCTGAAGCTTCTGAGCATGATAATGAGGACAGCTCTTCTGACGATTACTCTGAACTCATGGCCCAGTACAAGGAGTTGATCACAGCTTACGATAAATGTTGTCAAGTTGTGAAAACTCAGGCTAAAGAGATAAAGTCTCTAAAAACTGAAGAGAGCATCTTGAGAGAGGAAGTCGCTAAGACTAACTCACTCAAAGAAAACTTCAATAATGTTATTGAAGAATCAACAAGGCTCTTGAGCACCTTGACCTAAAAGAGAAAATCATCAAAGATTTGGAAGAACAACTCGCTTCTGAAAAGAAACTTGTTGAAAGTTTCTCGAAGCCTAAGGCAGTTCTTCCATTCGTTGCTGAATTCTCAGCTAAGGCCAAGGGTGCTGGACTAGGCCATGTAGAAGCTCCTAGTAAATCTTCTAGGAGGAATAAGGCTCAAAGAAAAAATAAGGCCGCCAAGAAGGCCTTGGCCAAAGAGAAGGGGAAAGCCCCTCAAGATCAGACTTCGTTCAAGAAAGTCATATTTCCAACTAATGAGTTCGATCTTGACTCATCCTACGGTCACTTGACCAGGCCTACCTATGTAGAGCCAAAGTCTCGTTACCAAGGATGGACTCGCCCTAGAAACTTTGGTGAGAGTGTCTCTAAGGCACCTTATGAAGAAATCATTCTTCAGAGCTATGGCTCCTTCAATCATGGTCATAGCTTCAAGAAAGCATCAAAGGTAAAGCCCGTTGTGGAAAAGCCAGTGAAGGAGAAGAAATCATGTGATTGCCATCATCATGAAGCTTCTTCCTCTAAGAATGCTGGTCATGCGAGACCACAACTTCAAAAGGTCAAGCAGGAAAACATACGACAAAGATACAACATGTTTGACTATTGGTGCTGTGGCAGAATTGGTCACATTGCCATCGATTGCTGGTTTAATCCCAGAAATTTTGCAACTCCTCAAGTTGGCAATATGAGAAGGACCACTCATAAGGCTAATACTCGTGGGGGGGGGGGGTGTTCTAACTCGAGACAAAGGACCCAAACGTTTTTGGGTTCCTAAGGCAAACTGACTATGATTGCAGGTATGTCCAAAGGTCAACAAAACGCCTATCTTGTATTTGGATAGTGGATGCTCTCGACATATGACCGGGACAAGAAGCCTACTTCAGAATTACTCTCCAGTCTTGAATGGACTAAAGGTCATCTTTGGAGGTTCAGACCGAGGAATCAGTAAAGGCTATGGTATGATCACTAACGGTAGTGTATCCTTCTCAGATGTAGCTTATGTTGAAGGATTGGAACACAATCTCATAAGTATAAGCCAACTCTGCGATAAAGGATACATAGTTGAATTTCATGCTGATAAGTGCTTGATAAAATCCGTTGACAGTATGGAAACGATTCTATCCGGCACTCGAAGCAGAAACCTATTTTGTTTAAATTTCATTTGTATAGACTCTTCTACACCATTGCGCTTTTTAGCAAAAGTGTTGGGTACATTGGATTAAATGTACCTGATTTGAAGAAGCCTCACCCTACTCAATGATATACATCAAAATGTATTTGATGTATTTTGAGTTGCCATGTGCAGGTTAAGTATTTGCTGGGAAAGCTGAAAAGTTTCTAAGTCCATGTGTCGACACCCAGAAGAAAAGTGTCGACACTTAAGAAGGCTTGTGTCGACACCCAGAGAAGCAGTGTCGACACTTGGAGTACTTGTGTCGACACCCAGAGAAGCAGTGTCGACACTTGGAGTAATTGTGTCGACACCAGGGATGCAGAGTCGACACCAGACAGAAAGTATCGACACATACTAGTTGTGCCGACATTCAATGAAGAAAAGTCCAGTGAAGCTGTGTTGACACTTAGAAGCAGTGTCGACACCCAGAGGAACTTTGTCTACATCAGAAAGTGTCGACACTTGAAGGCTGTGTCGACACTCAGCAAATCTCAGTAGAGTCTAAGTATAAGTGTCGACATAATAAAGAATGTGTCGACACACAGCAGAAGACTCAACATATGAAGAAAGTGTCGACATAAAGAAGAATGTGTCGACACACAGCAGAAGACTCAACACATGCAGAAAGTGTCGACACTTGGAAGCTGTGTCGACACTCAGCAAAGTTCAACAAAATTCTAAGTACAAGTGTCGACACAAAGGAGATGTGTCGACACTCAGCCAAAGTCTCAACAAAAGAAGAGTGTGTCGACATAAGGAGAAGTGTCGACACTCAGCAAGTATCAACACAGAAGGCATGTGTCGACACCAAAAGGAAGTGTCGACACTGAACAAGTTCAACACAATAAGATGTGTCGACACAAATGAGTTGTGTCGACACTTACAAGAAATCAACTAAGTACTGAAGAACAAGGAGTTGTGCCGACACATAATATCAATGTCGACACATGATGAAGAAGCTGTGTCGAGAAGTAAATTCTACAACACAAGGAGTTGTGTCGACACCTTGAAGGCTAGTGTCGACACTTAGTCTACTTGTGTCGACACTAAGTCTATAAGTGTCGACACTTAAAGACAGAATGTCTCGACACTTTCAGACAGTTACAGATATTTCAAGAACTGACTGGATGACTTGACAGTTGCCATTCCAGCCGGTCTACTGCACCTGTCAGAGTTGTCAACAAGCTGTTAGGAACCAGATCAGCCGGTCACCATGAAGAAGGCCTATATATAGGCTTATTCTGTCAATAGAAAGAGATGATTGAAAAAGATAAGAAGATCAAAAGATCAACAATAAGAGAAAGAGAAGAAGATCTAGCTATTCATTGAAGAATCATTTCAAGTGAAGATCTAAGTAGTTGGAGAGAGAGAGCTCCTTCCAAGAAGACAGCCGTTGGAACCAGGCTGTGAAGAAGGATTCAGACCTATTTCTGAATCTTAAGTTGCAGTGATTGAAGATCAGCTGCAGAGAATCAATCCTATTGTGTTCTACATTCAAGAAGCTTTGAAGAAAGCCAAGTGAGGTTGATCTCAGCAGAGTTCTTCCAAGAACTCATCAAGAACCTATCAACTCTTCTCTCTTATTCAGAGTTGTAGGTATATAGTTTGTATTCTAAATTTCTTGTAGGATCCTTAGGGATCTGAGTTGTAAGCCTGTGAATATAAAAGATGAGTGGTAGGGCCTGTGTGCCTGAGTGTAGGAGATCCATATCTCTGAGTGTAGGCCTTGTGGCTGAGTGTAGGCCTTGTGGCTGAGTGTAGGCCTTGTGGCTGAGTGTAGGCCTTGTGGCTGAGTGTAGGTCTTTGGAGAAGACTGAGTTGTAGGGCCTTGGGCCTGAGCTGTAGGAACCATTTGGGGTTCTGAGTGTAAGATCTGAGGATCTGAGATATAGTGGAGGAGTTTGGCCGAATCCAGTACACTACTAGATAGGCGAAGGGGGAAAGTGGATGTACCCAAACCTTGGAGAACCACTATAAATTTGTGTGTTCACTGTGTGCATGATTTATTCTGTGATTGCTGATTGATTGCTGTGAAAAATTAGTTATAACTCTGAGATATAATCTGCAATCTACCTAAAAAGTTTAAAAAGATTTAGTCACCTATTCACCCCCCCCCTCTAGGTGATTAGGTACAATTTCTTTCAAGTGGTATCAGAGGGAGGTTCCTCAAAAAGGGACATAACTGTCTGAGTAGATCCTGTTGGCAGATTCAGTGAAATCAAGGACAGATTCAGCATAATCAAGAAAATCAAGAAAATGGGTTCAACAGAGACTCATAAGGAACTTGGATCCATGAAGTTGCGCATTTGCAGAAAATAGATTTTTGGCATCTGGAAAGAAAGGGTGAGACTATTTATGGAAGCCTCAGACCCTAGAATTTATATCACAGTTAAAGAAGGGCCATATGTGCCTATGAAGGTTTCAGTCCTGGATGCAAATCAGAGAACACCTAAGGACTTTTCTGAAATGACAAAAGATGAGATAATTCTAGCCACAATGGATAAGAGGGCTCAGAATATCATTGTAAGTGCCATAGATGATGCTACATTTCAGAACTTGATACACTGTAAGACATCAAAGGAGATGTGGGATACTTTGATAGTGTACATGGAGGGTTCAGAAGAAGTCAGGTAGGACAGAAAGTCTTTGTTAAACCAGGAATATGAAAGTTTCAGGCAAGGTAGGTCTGATAGCATAACAGAATGCTATAAGAAATTCTATAGGATAGTTAATGAGTTAATGTCCTATGGAAGAGATTTCAGCAACTATGAGCTGAATGATAAGTTCTTAAGGTCCCTAACAAATGATTGTGACACCAAGATCTGTGCCATAAGGGAAATGGCCAAGTTAGCAGATATTCCTCATCCAACTTTATTTGGAAAACTGCTGTCCTATGAAATGCAGTTGATGGTAAGGAAAGAAGAGGAGAAGACTACCAGAAGTGAGCACAAAGAAAGAGCAGTGGCATTCAAGACAGAAGCCACCAAGAAATACAAAAGTAAGTCTCCATCTCCACCTCTAAAAGTGGCAGATACTGAGTCAGATGATTCAGAAAGCAGAAAGTCTGAAAGCAGTGAGAGTGATGAGGACTTTGCAGCTTTCACAAGACACTTTCAGAAGTTCCTAAAGAATAAACAGAGGAGGACTAAGCCATCCACTTCACAGGGAAAATATGACTATTATCAGAACAAGAAGTCATCAAAGAAAGACAGGAGAAAGCCCAAGTCAAGCAAATCAACTTTATCAAAAATTGTATGCTATTGCTGTAACAGACAAGGACATGTTATTGCAGACTGTCCAGAGAAAAGGAAAGAGTCAACAGATACGAAAAAGACTCAATTCAAGGGCAATAAGGAAAGGTCTTTTGTTGCCAAGAAGGACAAAGGCCTGTCAGACATGTCTTCTTCAGAAACTGAGTCAGAAGCTGAAACCTACATAGGACTGTTTGCTGGAGAAGAGCAAGAGGAGTTCATCCAGCTAATGAACTCTATATATAAGCAAGAGGACAATCAGTGCAAAGGACTGATGGCCTTAATAGAAGGTGACAGAATCCAGGATCAGCCTGGACCTAGTAAGGTACAAAATTGTTCTTTAAGTTCAATTTCTAGTGCTAGTTCAGATTCAGTTACATCAACATCAAGTGATGCCAGTGGATCTAAATCTGAAGAGGATATTCATCAGTTGATTGATGAATATAGAGTTCTGTTGCAAGCTTTTAAGAAAAGCAAATCCTTGGCCAAGAGTCAAGCTAAGCAAATTGTTAGTCTCAAAGAGGCTACAACTGATTTTGAGAAGCTGATTGATCAAAAGTTAAATGAAATAGCCAGACTGAAAATATAACTGTTATTCAGATGGGGACTATAGCATTTAAGAATGATCAAATTAGAAATCTGGAGATTAGTCTTCAGAAGGAGAGAGATATAGTTGCTAGGTTTTCTAAACCAAAGTCTGTTCTACCTTTGATTGATGAGTTTATACCTCACAAGGGTAAAATTGGACTGGGGTTTACTAAACCTTCTAGGACTGTTCAGTCCAAGTCTAAGGGCAAAGCCCCAGCTCTCAACAAGCCAGCTGTAGATAGAATAGCTAGGGTTGTACCTAAGCAAGGGTACAATAGATTTGAGTGCTGGTGTTGTGGTAAGGTTGACCATTATGCCATAGACTGTTGGCACAATTCTAGTGCCAAGATGAGTAGCAAACTGCCTGTTGGAAGATCTACAGGTAGCTTTGTTAAGAGGCAAACTAACCAGCACCAAGGACCCAAGAATTCTTTGGGTTCTAAGGTCAACTAATCTGTTTTGCAGGTGAGTCCAAGTGGCCATGCCCCAATATGGTACTTGGACAGTGGATGTTCCAGGCATATGACTGGAACTAGGGGTTTACTAAAGGACTTCACACAATCAAGGATGGTCCTAAAGTCACCTTTGGTGGTTCTGAAAAAGGAATCATCGAGGGTTTTGGTAATATTTCTAGCACCCATATAACAATTACTCAAGTGGCTTATGTTAAAGGTTTGAAACATAACCTTATTAGTATAAGTCAACTGAGTGATTTAGGATATGACATCTCATTTGTCAAAAATGGTTGTCATATCAAGAGATCAAATGATCAAGAGATCATTTTGACTGGTTATAGAAAAAGGAATGTTTATTGCCTAGACATTATGTGTGAGGCCAATGGTTCTCCTGTGTGTCTTGTAGCTGATGAGAAAGTCTCTCATTGTGTCAAATGGCACAAGAGGCTAGCCCATCTTAACTACAAGACAATTGGACAACTCTTTAGCAAAGAGTTAGTGAGGAATGATCCTCAAGTTAAGTGTATTAAAAATGGGATATGTTCAGCTTGTCAAAAGGGCAAGCAGACTAGATCCACCTTTAATAGCATTGAAAACAAAGATATTGTGAGCTGTTTATACCTCTTGCATATGGATCTCTTTGGTCCTATGCCAGTTCACAGCCTAGGTAGGAAGGTCTACATATTTGTGGTTGTAGATGACTACTCAAGATTTTCCTGGGTGTTCTTCCTTAGACAGAAATCTGAAACACCTAATATCTTTTATAGCTTTGTCAAACAAATTCAGAATGAGTTAGACAGTACAGTGGTCAAAATAAGAAGTGAACATGGTACTGAATTTCAGTCTGAAAGTATGACAAAACTATGTGAAGAATTTGGGATATTTCAGGAATTTTCTTCACCAAGAACAACTCAGCAAAATGGCATTGCTGAAAGGAAAAATAGAACCTTGATTGAGGCTGGTAGAACCCTATTAAGTGATACATCTCTCCCAGAATATTTCTGGGCTGAGGCATTTAATACTGCATGCCATGTAATTAATAGGGCTACCATTACTAAAGGCCACAATAAGACCCCCTATGAGATTGTGAAAGGCAGAAAACCAAATTTATCCTATTTCAGGATTTTTGGTTGTAAATGCTTTATACTTAATAATGGAAAGTCTTACTTGACTAAGTTTGCTGCCAAATCCCAAGAGGGGATCTTTGTTGGGTACAACAATAATAGTAAGACATATAGAGACTACAACTTGACTACTCAAGTTTTAAAAGAGTCAGTACATGTATTATTTGATGAAACTAGACTTATTAACAATGAATTGTCTAGTAGTATTTGTAGCTCCACAGGCGTGACTAAGAAGATGGACAAGCTCACTATTGAAGAAGGATCTACTGCAAGTCAGCATGTAGATGATAGTGGCTATTGTTCAGGGGGAGTACTACATGCACCTGATGCAGAAGAAGACCAAGGAGTGCAGCAAGTTGAAGAAGCTGAAGGAGTTCAACCTGAAGCCAGGCTGCCTCCAGCTAGTAGACATTTGAGAGATCATCCAGCAAATCAAATTATTGGTGATCTAAGTCAAGGGGTACAAATAAGGAGCAGAAATATGAGTGCAGTACTCTACTCCAGTTTACTATCCCAAGTAGAGCCAAAGAAATTTGAAGAAGCCATCCTAGACCCTCATTGGATTGAGGCAATGTAAGAGGAGCTGAATCAGTTCAAGAGATGCAAAGTCTGGGAGCTTGTTCCTAAACCAAGAGACCACAACATAATTGGAACCAAGTGGATCTTTAGGAACAAGATGGATGAATATGGAGTGATTATTAAGAATAAAGCAAGACTGGTTGCTAAGGGATATAGACAGGAAGAAAGTATTGACTTTGATCAAACCTTTGCTCCAGTAGCCAGACTGGAAGCCATAAGAATGTTCCTGGCCTATGCAACCTATCAAGGATTTAAAGTATACCAAATGGATGTTAAGTCAGCATTTTTGAATGGCAATCTGAAAGAGGAAGTATATGTGAAACAACCATCAGGTTTTGTTGATTCAACTCAACCTAATTATGTCTATAGACTTAGGAAGGCTTTGTATGAGTTAAAACAAGCCCCTAGGGCTTGGTATGAAACCCTGTCTAGTTTCCTCATTGAGAATAAATTCACAAGGGGGAAAATAGACAAGACTCTATTCCTTAGGGAATCCAGAGGCAAGATCATACTAGTCCAAATTTATGTAGATGACATAATATTTGGGTCTACTGAAAATAGTCTTTGCCGAAAGTTTGCAAAAGTAATGCAAGGATAATTTGAGATGAGCAGTATGGGGGAACTTAAGTTATTCTTGGGTCTCCAAGTTAGACAGACTGAGAATGGTTTATCCATATGCCAGTCTAAGTTCACCCTAGAATTAATAAGGAAGCATGATATGAAATCTTCCAGTACCATGAAAACTCATATGGGGTCAAGTATGTCTCTTAGCAAAGATGATGCAGGGAAACCTGTAGATGAGACTTTATATAGAGGGATAGTTGGATCCCTATTGTATTTGAATACAAGTAGACTAGATATCATGTATGCTACATGTGTCTGTGCTAGGTACCAAGCATTCCCTAAAGAGTCTCATTTGACAGCAGTCAAAAGGATTCTGAGATATCTTAAGGGCACTCCTTATTTAGGCCTTTGGTACCCTAGGAATGGAGTTTTTGAACTAACAGGTTATTCAGATGCAGATTTTGCAGGCTGCAAGTAAGATAGAAAAAGTACAACTAGAACCTGTCAATTCCTAGGTGGAAGACTGATATCATGGAGTAGCAAGAAACAAACAAGTGTGGTTATCTCCACAGCAGAATCAGAATATGTGGCTGCAGGAAGTTGCTGTGCTCAACTTCTATGGATACAACATCAACTAGAAGACTATGGTATTCAAGTAAGTAGAACACCACTGTTTTGTGATTCTACTAGTGCTATATCTATTGCAAACAATCCTGTTTCCCATAATAGAACTAAGCACATAGAGATCAAATATCATTTTCTAAGGGAACATGTTGAAACAGAAGATATTTCACTAGAGTATGTAAATACAGATAATCAACTAGCAAATATGTATACTAAGCCTTTAGAAGAAACCAAGTTCAATAGGTTTAAAATTGAATTAGGTATGTTAAACTTAGAATAAGTTTACAGAAATGGCTAAGTAAAATAGTGTCGACACACAGAGTTGTCTGTGTCGAGACATAAAATTGGTGTCGACACTTCAGAGAAAAGGTGTCGACACATCTAGGAAGTTGATGTCGACACTTCAGAAAATTAGTGTCGACACATGCAGGGTCGGTGTCGACACAACCAAGGTGGTGTCGACACTTAGGATTTACAGAGAATTAGACAAGTAAAGTCTCGACTACGTGTCGAGCTAAGCTGTGTCGACACATAAATAAGTGTCGACACATATATTCTGTCGACTATACTTGTGTCGACACATAGTTGTCGAGACATTATAAGTCAGTGTCGACACTTTTCAATAGTGTCGACACAATTTAAGTTAGTTGACGCGCCCTTTCATCTTCAACTCTAGAAAGGTATAAATAGGATTTCGCCATTGTCTATCGACACACTCACCAAAGTTTCGAGACCAAACTTGTGTGTCGACACCTCTCTTCTCTCAATTCAAATTCTTCAAACCCTAATGGCGCCCAAGCTCGAAGAGAACGTGAATGAAGGATATGAACTGGTGCGGCATGCGTTTGAAGACGCAGAACCAGAGATCAAGGATGTGGTTACCCTAGTTGCAAACTCAGGGTTAGATTTTCTTGTTTCAGAGCCGACCAAAATATGGAAGAAAGAAGTTCTATAATTTCTGAATGGAGCAACCCTAGACGAGTCTGGACTCAAGATAAAGTCAAGGGTTCATGGAGAAAAGGTGAAGGTCTCACCTAAGAGTTTGAGAAAGGTACTACACCTACCAAGGACTAAGGAAGAAGATGAAGTTTCTGCTTCTAAGACCAGATAAGCTTTAACATGGTGTGGACTGGATTCCAAGATGAAAATTGGATGTGTATAATAGGAAAGGCATGAACAATCAAGGCAAATTTCTCTCAGAAATTGTTGGCAAGGTGATCCTGTGCAAGTCTGGAGGACATGACAGAGTTTCAGCACATATGTTCAGTCTCATGACAAGGTTAATCTTCCAACTAAACACTGATTGGTCTGGAGTAGTGTTTGAGAAGATTAAGGAGAGTCTGAAGAAACCCAATTTGGGTAGGATACTAAGTCTTTACTTGGCTGGTAGTTTACCAGAAGTAATGAGCCAAGCTGCAGGCTCTAAGATCAATCATATGAGGAAGTTGGACATGAGGATCTTCTCAAGATGGGATAGGGTCTTGACTAAGGAGATGCCAACACCTGAGAAGGAAACAACCCTAAAGAAGAAGAAGAAGAAGACAGCCCCAGTGGTTCAAGATTCCTCTAGTAGCTCTGAAGAGCATGTTGTCTTTACACCAGATGATGAACAAGAAACTGGAACTGCTGGAAAGTCTCCAGATAGACAAGATGCTGCAGACAGGAAGGGGGAGCTACCTCAGGCTAGCCCAACACACCAGGATTCCATCCAGGGGGAGCCTTTAGTAGTGGAAGAGCCAACGCCACTAGAAAGTGAACAAGCCACTCAAACCATCCTTGAGGTAATCACAGAAATCAATCAATTAGATTTCCTTATTGAGAGTGAAGTTATAATTGACAAATTATCTGATGTTAATCAGCTACCTCAGATTCATAGCCAACCCCAAGATATTGTCATGGAGGACACATCTGTTGCAGATCAAGTGGAACCACATCAAGTAATTGATGAGATAAGAGAATCTCCATCACACCCTCAACAAGAATTTACAATGGAAGATCTCTTCCTTAATCTGGACCAAATAGACTTTGAGAAGGAAAGTGTTGCTGCTGAGGGGGAGAAGTCCCAAGTTGAGGGGGAGCAAGTGGAGATTCTAGAAGAACCTGCAAGGAAAGAGCCTGAGAAGCCAAAGGATGTTGAGGAGATACCTAGGGAGAGGGTAGAAATAGCAAGAACATCAGCTTCTGAAGATGAGGAGGCTACAAGAGCAAAGAAAAGGAAATTTCAAGTCTTTAAAAGAAGGAGCCAAAATTATAAGAAAGCTCTGCAAACCATTGCACCACAGCCTACACCACAGCCAGCACCATCTGTAGATTACAGTTCTCTGATGGTTGTTATGCAAATAAAGCTTGATGAGCAAAGGAAAGCAATAGAAACATATATGGATGAGGGGCATAAATCTCTACAGTTTGATCTGGCTCAGGATATTAAGTCTATTAGATTTGAGATGAATCAAAATAAGAAAGAGATGACTGACTGCTTCGACAAGGGAGGGAATGCAGTGGTCTGCTTAGCTACACATCAGGAGAAGATAAAAACTCAAGTAGATGATATTGCACTGAAGCAAGGATATGTTTGGAGAACCAGATAAGAATGAATGACAATTTGACTGAATCACACAATGTGATAGTCACTGAGATGCAAAATCTGGCTGCTGCTCGCACTACAGCCCTGACCACTGCCAAAGAGGAATTTGATAGAGCATTACAAGAGGGAATCACTGCTGTTACTTCTGCTATTGACAACTCTCAGAAGTTAATAACTGAAAAGCTTCAAAGGTTAAAACCTTTCTACAAGGATGGAGTCAATTATCTCAATGCCCAAATCAGATTTCAGAAGGATGATCTACGAGATCACATAGAAAGAGAAGTCATAAAGGGGGAGAGGGTGTTAGTCAAAGCCGGCTCTGATCATGCAAAATGGATTTCCAATTCCATCAGAGCCACTCTTGGTTATCCTCCTTTATATGATGATGACAATGTAGCAGAGTCTGGGATTAATCCTGCCTATCTTGGAGGTGAGCAAGCTGAAGTAGCTCAGGTGATCTATCCTCCACCAGACTTTGATATGATACAAGCTGATGTACAAACAATGTATAGCCAACCTGAGGGAAAGCAAAATGTCATCATAGAAAAAGTGGTTCAGCCAATATCTGAGGCCATACTGAAAGAACAAGAAGTGTTGCTGAAAGAACAAGAGACTCAGTTGTCTAAGAAGAGGTTCAGAGAGCAAGCTGAACGAAGGCCTGATTTTGAACAGTGGAGCCCCACTTCAAGGAATATTATCTTAACTGCATGGAAGGCTGCCAAGGACAATGCTCAAGATAGAAATAAGTGGTATTCTGAACTTGAGTGGAGAAAGCATGAGTCCAGGCAAGAAGCCATTGTGCAATACAGAAAAAAGGCCAAGATGGGAAAGCTACCTCCTAATGCCCAAGAGCCTAGCAAGTACTTTCCAAAGCCATATCATTACTTTGAAAGACAAAAGATCAAAGCTGAAGAGCTAAAGAAGAAGGATCTGAAAGGCAAGAAGCCTGTTGCTGCTGAAGATGTTGAAGCCCCGGTACAAGCAAAGATACAGTCTGGAAAGAGCATTGTAATTAAGGAGGCTGAGAAGTAATAGGATATAATTTATCTTTAGTTTATAGTTGTAATATTTTGATTTTAAACACTCTGTAAACTTTTTGTATAATGAATATGACAAAGTTGTTAGAATAATGTGATGTGTGAAAAATCTATTACATAATTGTTCTGAGATATATGTGTGTACATGTTTTGTTTAATACATGTTTATGTACTTTCCCTGATTGCATAATCCTGTTTTACATCATACTGTAATTTTGTTATGTATGGTGTATATCATTGACTAAGGGTTATGACTTCTCCAAATAGGGGGAGATTGTTGGGTACATTGGATTAAATGTACCTGATTTGAAGAAGCCTCACCCTACTCAATGATATACATCAAAATGTATTTGATGTATTTTGAGTTGCCTTGTGCAGGTTAAGTATTTGCAGGGAAAGCTGAAAAGTTTCTAAGTCCATGTGTCGACACCCAGAAGGAAAGTGTCGACACTTAAGAAGACTTGTATCGACACCCAGAGAAGCAGTGTCGACACTTGGAGTACTTGTGTCGACACCCAGAGAAGCAGTGTCGACACTTGGAGTAATTTTGCCGACACCAGGGATGCAGAGTCGACACCAGACAGAAAGTGTCGACACATACTGGTTGTGTCGACACTCAATGAAGAAAAGTCCAGTGAAGCTGTGTTGACAATTAGAAGCAGTGTCGACACCTAGAGGAACTTTGTCTACATCAGAAAGTGTCGTCACTTGAAGGCTGTGTCGACACTCAGCAAATCTCAGCAGAGTCTAAGTATAAGTGTCGACATAATGAAGAATGTGTCGACACACAGCAGAAGACTCAACACATGAAGAAAGTGTCGACATAAAGAAGAATGTGTCGACACACAGCAGAAGACTCAACACATGCAGAAAGTGTCGACACTTGGAAGCTGTGTCGACACTCAGCAAAGTTCAACAAAATTCTAAGTACAAGTGTCGACACAAAGGAGATGTGTCGACACTCAACCAAAGTCTCAACAAAAGAAGAGTGTGTCGACACAAGGAGAAGTGTCGACACTCAGCAAGTATCAACACAGAAGGCATGTGTCGACACCAAAAAGAAGTGTCGACACTGAACAAGTTCAACACAAGAAGATGTATCGACACAAAGGAGTTGTGTCGACACTTACAAGAAATCAACTAAGTACTGAAGAACAAGGAGTTGTGTCGACACATAATATCAGTGTCGACACATGATGAAGAAGCTGTTTCGAGAAGTAAATTCTACAATACAAGGAGTTGTGTCGACACCTTGAAGGCTAGTGTCGACACTTAGTCTACTTGCGTCGACACTTAGTCTATAAGTGTCGACACTTAAAGACAGAATGTCTCGACACTTTCAGACAGTTACAGATATTTCAAGAACTGACTGGATGACTTGACAGCTACCATTCCAGCTGGTCTACTACACCTGTCAGAGTTGTCAGAAAGCTGTTAGGAACCGGATCAGCCGGTCACCATGAAGAAGGCCTATATATAGGCTTATTCTGTCAACAGAAAGAGATGATTGAAAAAGATAAGAAGATCAAGAGATCAACAACAAGAGAAAGAGAAGAAGATCTAGGTATTCATTGGAGAATCATTTCAAGTGAATATCTAAGTAGTCGGAGAGAGAGAGCTCCTTCCAAGAAGACAACCGTTGGAACCAGGCTGTGAAGAAGGGTTCGGACCTAGTTCTGAATCTTAAGTTGCAGTGATTGAAGATCAGCTGCAGAGACTAAATCCTATTGTGTTCTACATTCAAGAAGCTTTGAAGAAAGCCAAGTGAGGTTGATCTCAGCAGAGTTCTTCCAAGAACTCATCAAGAACCTATCAACTCTTCTCTCTTATTCAGAGTTGTAGGTATATACTTTGTATTCTAAATTTCTTGTAAGATCCTTAGGGATCTGAGTTGTAAGCCTGTGATTATATAGGCTGAGTGGTAGGGCCTGTGTTCCTGAGTGTAGGAGATTCATATCTCTGAGTGTAGGCCTTGTGGCTGAGTGTAGGCCTTGTGGCTGAGTGTAGGCCTTGTGGCTGAGTGTAGGTCTTTGGAGAAGACTGAGTTGTAGGGCCTTGGGCCTGAGCTGTAGGAACCATTTGGGGTTCTGAGTGTAAGATCTGAGGATCTGAGATATAGTGGAGGAGTTTGGCCGAATCTAGTACACTACTAGATAGGCGAAGGGGGAAAGTGGATGTACCCAAACCTTGGGGAACCACTATAAATTTGTGTGTTCATTGTGTGCATGATTTATTCTGTGATTGCTGATTGATTGCTGTGAGAAATTAGTTATAACTCTGAGATATAATCTGCAATCTGCCTAAAAAGTTTAAAAAGATTTAGTCACCTATTCACCCCCCCTCTAGGTGATTAGGTACAATTTCTTTCAAAAAGATAGTGCGTCTCTTGGTGACCAATGACACAAGAGATTAACACATATTAATTCCAAAACTATTAATAAATTATTTTCACTTAATTTAGTATGTGATGCCCCAAATGTCAAGTACATCAAAGATATACCTTGTCATGCATGTGTAAAAGGCAAGCAAACAAGGGCTACCTTTAAAAGCCCTTGTTTGGTCCACTGCAAATTAGAAGTTTGGGAGATAAGGATTATACGTTAGTAATTATTGATGATTACTCACGCTCTGCGTGGGTGTTATTTTTGAAACACAAGTCAGATACCTTCGACATCTTTACTAATTTTGTCACGCAAGTCCAGAATGAATACAATTGCTCCATAGTCAAAATCAGAAGTGACAATGGAACATAGTTCAATTCCGGGGCCATGATAGAATTCTATAAAAGCTTGGGTATCTTTCATGAGTTTTACTCTCCTTGTACTCCAGAACAAAATGGAGTGGCTGAGAGAAGGAATAGAACACTCATAGAGTCCTGCAGGACCATGTTGAGTGATGCCTCACTTCCGGAATACTTCTGGGCTGAAGCCGTCAACACTGCATGTTACGTGCAAAATCGAGCACTCATTAACAAAAACCAGGATAAGACACCTCACGAACTTCTAAAGGGCAAGAAACTGACTATTTCATATTTTAGAATTTTTTGTTGTAAGTACTTCGTGCTTAACAATGACAAGTATCATACTACCAAGTTTAGCGAAAAGAGTTCTAAAGGTATTTTTGTAGGATACAGTAGCCATAGTAAGGCATACAAAATATTTAATAGAAAAACTCTGGTCGTAGAAGAATCAATATATGTTGTATTTGATGAGATGAGCTTGCTGTAAGGCAACTCTTCTAGTGTGCTTATTGAAGATGCAGGTACAAAGTTGAAAGATCTTAGCTTGGATGAACCGTCTGAAGATAAAGGTGAAAAGTTCATCAATATCATCACTCCAACCCCTATTGGAGAGGTTGATGATCAAGATGAAGAAGTTGTCCAAGTTGATGAAGTCACTCCGGTGATTGAAGACAAACCAGATGAAAGGACCTTAGAGCTCAGACATCTGAAGGATCACCCCATTGACCAAATCATAGGAGATCCTCGAGATGTTGTCAGAACTCGTCGAGGTACAACTAACAGGAATTTATACTTGAGTTTTCTCTCACAGGTTGAACCAAAGAAGTTTGGGGAGGCAAACTCAGATGCATCGTGGATAATGGCGATGGAAGAAGAACTAAATCAGTTCAAGTGCTACCAAGTATGGAAACTTGTTCCAAGACCCAAAGGTAAGAATGTCATTGGGACAAAATGGGTCTACAGGAACAAGATGGACGAGGATGGAACGATCGTAAAGAACAAGGCCAGACTCGTTGCGAAAGGATATCATCAAGAAGAAGGAATCGACTTCGACCAGACGTACGCTCCAGTGGCAAGGCTGGAGGCCATCAGGTTATTCCTAGCATATGTTGTACTCAAAGGCTTCACCGTCTATCAGATGGACATGAAGTCTGCCTTCCTTAATGGTGACATAAAGGAAGAGGTGTATGTGGAACCACCTCTAGGTTTCGTTGATTCTAACTTTCCTGATTATGTTTACTTATTGCATAAATCTTTATATGGTCTGAAACAAGCTCCTCGAGCTTAGTTTGAGAAGCTGTCTAGCTTTCTTCTTGAGAACAAGTTCACAAGGGGAAAGATAGATAAGACAGTATTTCTTAGGGAAATAAAAGGCAAGATTTTGGTAGTGCAAATCTATGTTGATGACATTATTTTTGGCTCTACTGACGACAACCTCTGCAAGAAGTTTTAAAAACTTATGCAAGGGAAGTTTGAAATGAGCAGTATGGGCAAGCTGAAGTATTTCTTAGGGCTTCAGGTGAAACAATCTGAAGATGGAATTTTCATCTCGCAGACTAAGTTCACCAAAAAGATAATTAAGAAATTCAGAATGGAGAACGCAACCTCGATGAGGACTCCAATGGTTTCAACTATGTCTTTGGACAAGGATGAGAAAGGAAAACCTTTTGATTAAACCAAGTACAGAAGCATAATTGGATCCCTACTCTACCTTACTGCTAGTAGACCTGACATAATGTTTTCAACATGTGTATGTGCTAGATTTCAGGTGAACTCTAAGGAATCTCACTATACTGCTGCAAAGCAGATTTTGAGATACCTTAAAGGTACACCAAATCTTGGCTTATGGTACCCAAGAAGTAATGATAGTGAGCTAATAGGTTTTTCAGATGTAGATTTTGAAGGTAGCAAAGACGACATGAAAAGCACTTTCGGGACTTTCCAATTCCTTGGAAGAAGGCTTATCTCCTAGAGTAGCAAAAAGCAGAACTGTGTTGCAATCTCAACAGCTGAGTCAGAGTACATCTCTGTAGATAGTTGTTGTGCACAGCTGCTATGGATAAAGAATCAATTTGAATATTACAATATGAAGTTCCAGAACATTCCATTGTTTTGCGACTATTCCAGCGCAATTGCAATAGCCAACAACCCAGTCTCGCACAGCCGGACAAAGCACATAGAGCTGAGGTATCATTTCATCTTGGAGCATATGGAGCATGGTGACATAGATCTACAATATATCTCTACAGACAGGCAGATTGCAGACATTTTCACGAAGCCGCTGGATTAGACCAAGTTCTCGTTCTTCAAAACGGAACTTGGAATGCTCAACAAAGAAGATTAGAGAAGATGGACTCACAAGAAGGCTCAGGGATCAAGAATCGGTCATAAGTTGAAATTCTACAAATTTCTAACTTTTTGACTCGAGTAAGAAGCAAACTACACAAGTAAGAAAATGAACTACTAGAGAAATCCACTTGACCTACTCGAGTACCTTATCAGCCACTCGAGTAACCTACTCGAGTAGCAGAATGAATTACTCGAGTAATAGAGCTTCACTCGAGTACTTCAATATAACTACTCGAGTACTTCTATATAACTACTCGAGTACTTCCAGACATCACTCGAGTACTTCTATATAACTACTCGAGTACTTCCAGACATCACTCGAGTACTTCCAGCTGTCTCCACTCGAGTACTTCTATATCTTCACTCGAGTGCTGCGCAGTCTCTCGAGTATCTGTCAGACAAATTTTTCTCCTTGATTCAAATTTCTTTATTCGCAACCCGAGGCTTATGCCGCCCTCTCCCAGGTATGTTTGCATTATTTCTTTCTTACTTAAGACATAAATTAGGGTTATATATTAATCGAAAATTCCAAAAGTCATTTTCTACACAAATCAATCTCTCTCTCTCTCTCTCTCTCTCTCTCTCTCTCTCGAGTACGCCGAAATGCTTCGTCTTCCGCCAAGAAGTTGTAGAGCCCGCGCATTGATCCTCCCCGCCGCAGATTTTTCTCCTCTTTCTAGATCATGGCCTCTTCCTCGAAGATTGGAGTTAGTTCAGAATTGGTTCCCGCCGGTATCGCAGAAATTTCAAATGATTTCCGCAATCTACTGATACTCCTAGACACCGCCGGCAACACCTTCATTCTCCAGGAGCCATGTAAAATCCTGTTTCCAGACATTGCAGAGTTCTTCAAAAATGTTAAAGTCAAGCGACATGGAGCAGTTCTCAAGTAGAAAGTCAGAGGAATCAAAATCAAACTTACCAAGACCACTGTTTCACAACTTCTTCGACTGCCGATTGTTGATGAAGAAGATCCTCTTGGTCCTGATGAATCTGACAGGACCTGTATGTTATGTGGAATTTCTCCAGATGAAGAATACATCAAAAGATCTCAGTTGAATCCTGAAGGAAAATTGCTAGTGGATATTATATGCAAAGTTCACCTCTGCAAAATTAATTCCATAAGAGATATCTCTCTCTTTCTTTGATATCCTGCAAGGAATAGTGTGCAGGAAGAAATTTCAGTTTGGGATGATGATATTGGATAGGATAAAAGACAGTATTAAAGCTCCCAATTATGGCAGGATAATTTCTCTGCTCCTCCATGAAATTAACCATGAGGTGTTCAACTTTTCAAAAGGGACTGTTCTTCACCACATGAAGAAAGTCTCCATATCTTCCATTCAAAGATGGGAGTTGAAACTGCAAAACCCAGTCCAAGCTGCCAAAGCTCAAAAGCTTCTAGCTACAAAGGACAGGACCCCATCTCCCTCTCCACTTCAGATTGCCAGCTCCTCTGGTACTACTGTTGAGGGGGAGCCTGTTCCTTTAGTTCCAGCATGGATACCTACACCTCCAGCTGTTACTCCTCCTCCACCTCAGGCTCCAGAAGATATTCCATATGAAGAACAACTTCAAGAAACCCTACTGTCAACTGATGCTACAATCAGTGAGATGATTGAAGAGCTGACTGTAGATGAACCCCTTTCCCCTCTTCCAAAAGTACCAACTAATGAAGTACCCAAGCAACCCACTCCAGTACCCTCTCCATCATTTACTTCATCTCCCAACCAGTCTCATGCTGCACACTAAAAGCAAGATTACACCATCTTCATTTCCGATGAGCAATCTCCTGAACCAGCTGAAGCTCCATTAAGAAATTTGGACTTCACCATTCTCATAGTCACTAATGAAGGGGATGCCCTGATTCATATTAACAGAGCTGAGAGCTCTGTAGTATTTACAGAGATAGCTCAATGGGTTGCTCCTCCTCCTCCAGTTTCCTATTCTGTTGCTCTTCCCGCTGCTGCTGCTCCTTCCAGTGATCTGATGAATCAAGTTGTACTTCTGCTTCAAGAACAAAGAACCTACTTTGATGCTTCACTCAAAGCTGTTACTGACAAAGTCACTACTCTAGGGACTAAAATGAGTAGGGGATTTGCTGAGATCCAGCATAATACTAATCAGCTCAGACACCTCTTTCAAATTGGTCGAAAGGCTCTAGATCACACTATTACTAGTGTTGGTCAAGTCATGGAGCAAGGTGTGACTCTTGCAAATAATCAGATAGAATTGGATAAGAGAGCTGAAGCTACAAAGATGAAGATTTATGAAGAAGTTGGAATCTTCAAAGATGATGCCATCAATAAACTGACAGTAGAAGTCAGAAAGGGGGAGACTTTAGTGAAAGAATATCTTGAGAAATCAGATGCACTAAGGCAGACTCAATGGGAAGTCAAGATGAAAGAGATCCATGTTGATGTGCTAGGGCAAATTCAGAGTGTCAAGTTCTATACCTATCACACAGCTGTTTGGATGCACAATCAGATTCTTCCAGAATTCCCAGTTGATCCCAACATCATTCCTCACCACCTAAACCCCTTAGCTATTGCTGCTCCTGTTCAAGCTCCTCAACCTACCTTTTCTCCTAGACTTGAAGGCTATTAAGGTCCTCCTGCAGATTTATATTCTCAAGTATGGGAGGTTGACCCTGCAAATATCTTTTCCAGGCCCCTCCAGAAATCCAGACTTCCAAGAAGAAGAGAAAATATGGTGATGGTGCCTCTGCCAGCAGGTCAATCCCAGTTCCTGATTTAGAAAAGAGAAAAGCTCCAAAGTTTGCAGAGATCTGGTCTCCTACTTCAAAATCTCTTATTTTAGATACTCTCAAACTTGTTATGGATTACAATGAGAGCAGGAATGAACATTACAGCTCCCGGGAATGGAAATTATATGAAAAGTCTATGACTAAAAGGTGACTCTATGACAGAGAATTTGGAAGGAACAACCCTGCTGCACTTCCAAAGCCACCTAAGTACTATCCCAAGTCATTCAGCTACCAGAGGAGACAATAAGAGAAGAAAGACAGGCAACATCTCTAAGTCAAGCTAAAAGGATTATGAGAGTGTGGAAATGATTTTTGTAGAAATGATAGTTTTGGACAATCACATTTATATAATTCCAAATTTAGATCATTTGCCTTTTTGATTATAGTTTTATGCTTGCTTACACTGATTTATCTATTTACATGTTTAGCTCCTTTTTATGTCTATAATTCACCTTAGTGTAAAGGGTTCTGACTTCTACAAATAGGGGGAGATTGTTGGGTATTATATCCACATTAACCCAGATTTGATGAAGTCACCCTTGAACTAAGATGAATTACGTTGTATTTGATGCTTTGTTTTAGTTATGTGTTTGCAGGATTCTAATGCCAAGTATAGACCAATATCAGTCTATAATGGGTCACCAAACACAGGACCATACAATGTAATCCCTCATTGTGTGATCCATGATGTTGACTTATGTGTAGCCTCTCTATTGGGATACACTTCATATTCAAGAACTAGGACTAATTGGAGAAAGGCTTGTTGTTGTATTCACCAAAGAAGAAGAAAATTCTGTTGAAAGAATTTTACTGAGTACTTTACTCGAGTAGATCCCTACATACTCGACTGAAATACTTAGTCAATACTCGAGTAAGACTATAAGTACTCGAGTAAAGAAATTAGCTCTCGAGTAGCCAAATTATAGCTCTCGAGTAGCTAAGTCAACTACTCGAGTAGATCCCTTATCATTCTCAAGAAAATTTTCTAAGTAAATTACTCGAGTAGTCATATATGTACTCGAGTAGTTTAGTCTTTTGTCTCGAGTTACAGAAGACTGGATTTCGCATATTTTTCCCTTACTCGAGTAGTCAAATTCATGTACTCGAGTAGTTCATCTACTACTCGAGTAGTCCAGAGTTAATTCTCGAGTAACAAGATTTTTTTCCATCAGAATTTTTCTAGGTCCATTACTCGAGTAGCTATTTCTACATACTCAAGTAGATTATATCCTCTCGAGTAGTTCAGTTGCACTACTCGAGTAACCCAGATATCTCTTCCAGAAAACATTCTAAGTCCTTAACTCGAGTAGTTTCTCTACCTCTCGAGTAGTCTATTCCTATTCTCTCGAGTAGTTTTTCTTGTACTTAAGTAATTTAACTCCACATCTCGAGTAACTATTTTAGCACTCGGGTAGGTCTTTGTGTACTAGAGTAGTTGCTCTTTGTTTCTGGATTTTCTCTAAGTCACTTACTCGAGTAGTTTTCTTCTATTCACTCGAGTAGTCTTATCTAGTACTCGAGTAGGTTAACCTTCTCTCAAGTATGTCAACCATTCTTTTTCAGAAAAATCGTTAAGTCCAGATTTGACAGAAATTTCAAACAGCCATGACGTGATTAGTCCACGTGTACGTCATAATACTAATTATGACTGTTAGCCATGTTCTTATATAAAGCCTTGTCTGAAACAGACAAACCCTAACCAAGGCTGTCAAAGATTATTATAAGTAAATCTAAATCTCATTCTCTCTCTCACTCTCTAAAAATTCGAAAGCCACCGCCGCCAACCTTCATCGTGCTCATTCGGCTAAGGTTTTTGATTCTAGAAGATTCAGATCAAGAAGATTCATAGATCAAGATCGTCGCTCAGTTCTCCATCGTCTATCCGATCGTGTCAACCCAAGAAATTTCAGATCTACTTTTGCCGAGACTCTTCTTCAACCTTTCTGATAAAGCCGCAAAGATCCAAGAATAAGATTCAGGCCGACTGCTTTTAGATCTGAGAAAGTTTTACTGTTTGTATTTATACGTACTTTCTATTTCATTTTTGCAGGAGATTTCTCTCCAAGTGTAGGAGCTTTTGCCTCCGAGTTATAGGAAGTTTTATCTTCCGAGTGTAGATCCATTTTGTGGATCGAGATTGTAGGAATCTTTTTCCGAGGCGTAGGATTAGTTTTCAATCCGAGATAGTGGAGTAGCCAAGTCTAGTGTATTGCTAGATCGGTGAGGGGAAAGTGGATGTACCCAAGGTTGGGGAACCACTATAAATCTTTTATCATTTGTGATTGATTGGTAGATAATCGTGTGCATAGATCTTAAATTTTTATTCCACAAAATGACGCACAACTCACCTATTCACCCCCCCTCTAGGTGATTTAGGTAGACAACTGAACACTTTCAAAACTATTGTTGTTCATACCAGTAAACCTGCATACTACACCCAACACAAGTATGATTAAATACAACTTTGGATTTGATATTGTAAAACTGAAGAGATGTAGACCATGGGTTCCAAAAAACTTCCCCTTTTGATAATATCAAATCTCATTCATGAGATATAAATCATTAGTAACATGGTATAATGTATTCCAACAATAAGCATGAAATATAAACAGAAGTACAAATTATAACTTCCCCTACATGTGCGTTCCCCCTACATGTATGTTCTCCCTACACATGATCTTCCCCTAGGTGATTAGTATATGACTTACTCATGAACAAACAATTCTCCCCGTTTTGATATTATCGAAAGGGCGGGGAAATAATATCAGTGGTTTGTGATTAAGCAAAGAGATGAAGTTTTGGCAAAACAAACACACAAATATGGCAGAAAAAGTATTCTTTGGACAGACCTAGACAACATAAAAAAACATTTGATTTAGTTGATGGAAGATGTTGGATCCCTAGTTGGATTTGCACTAGATTCACTAAGTTAGGATCAATTGTCCCAACATGTATAGCCAGGATCATGGTTATGACCTAGAGTCTAGGCCAAGTACTTAGAGTCAACACTACATGAACCAGCCATCAACTGACTGCCAAAGACTCAAGACTTACAAAATTTCAAATTCTCAGAAAAGGAGTTCGACGTTCGTCGAACTCAGGTCGACGATAGTCATGCTCAGCTTGACAAACTCGGAGATAATTATCGGAGCTGAGCTCGACAAACTTGGTACTCAGGTCGACGAATTATGGACACTCTACTTCAACATTTCAGGTCCAGAATTTCTCTGAACTCCATTTGACGAACTTAGTTCTCAGCTAGACGATCTCAGGGTATTCTACTTCAACACCACAAGACTAGAAACAACTAATTATTCTAAGTCCAGAATCATACTTCAGTTGACGAATTCACCCTCTCAGTTCGACAAACTTGGAACACATACCTAACAAGACTTATCTAACAGTTAGAAGTTCTCAGCTCGACGAATCTAGTTCTCAGGTCGACGAACCCAGTTCTTAGGTCGACGATTTCTGGACACATTACTTCAACATTCTTAAGTCCAAGAAACATGGAATTCTAAACTCCAATCGATGAAGTTTTATTCTCAGCTCGACGAACTTCATGCACATAATTGGTAAGGTTCTGGAGAAAGCAGTTGTCTGATCTTAGGTCAATGATCTTGGATCTCAGCTCGACGAACAACTATTATCAGATCGACAAACATAACTTCTCAGCACGACGAACTGTGGACTCAGTTCGACGAATTCTGTTCTCTGTCCGACGATTCCTGACTTGGTTATTTTCATCCTTTTATCCTTATTCTACTGCAAGAATTCCTGAGTAATTAATACTTAAATATTCTCTGAAGATTACCATTAGACGGAGCATTGATTATGGTCTTCATTAGGATTATGGGTTGCCGTTTTTCCATGGGACAGTTGGGAAAATCATTCAATACAAAATATTCTCCAGGCCGTTAGCAATGAATGCAGAAGAAATTCCAATTTCAAATGGAAAATTGATATTGAAAATATAAAAGGGATTCAATCATCTTCTCTCTCACGAGACAGCACTCTGAAACAAAAAAGAAATAGAACGCTGATACAAAAAAAGAAGCCCTAACCAGAGAAAGAACATCAAGCTGAAGAAGAAGAACAGCCAATCCAAATCAAGAGTCTTCTTTTGTCTTCTGCCAGGACTCTTAAAAGGACAACAAATATTCTATCTGTCAAGAAGTTCCTAGAGTTCATCTGGTTACAGCAATAGTTTGAAGGCCTATCACCCTGAAGCAAAGCTCCATCTTTCCTAAACAATTCAATATATCAGGGGGAGCATTTGCTAACATCAAATCCACAAAAGTCTTCTCAGTTGTAGTTTGAGAAAGAGAAGACATAATCAATCTCTCATCCCCCCACTGTATAAAGGGTTCTTAACTCCCTTCAAAAGTTATTCTTGGTTTCAAGTCACCTGATTAAAAGACTTGAGGTTTGGTTTTTGAGCACCTTATCAAAAGCTCATTGGTGTCAGGCACCTGATCAAAAATCTGAGTGGATTCCTATCAGGGTGGTAGAAGAGTTGATGTACCCAAGTTTAGGGGAACCACTATAAATTCTTGTGTTGTCTGGGTTACTTTGTTTTTCTTTTGTTTCTTACTGTGTCTGTAATAATTAGGATTCCTGTGTTTGTGTTTTAATTTAATCCCTGCAGCACTAAGACTAGATTGAATTAATTAGAAAAAATTTATAAAAACTAAATACTATATTCACCCCCCGCCCCTCTAGAGTATTTCAGATCTAACACCTCACTTTCAATTGGTATCAGAGCCTGGATTCCTTTGGTTGTACATGTTATTTTACTAGAATTATACACACAACATGGCACATAATAAGGACTATGCAAGCACCGGACCTTCAGTTTGCAACCTAAATAGGTTTGCCATCTGGAAGGAAAGAATCAAGTTATATATGAACTCTATTGATGAGGATATTTTCAATTCCATTGTGACAGGTCCTCCTTAAGCATATACCTCTACAGCAACCTCCAGTAATAATGCAGTTCCACCATCTGAGTGGACTGAGGCCCAGAAGAAGGCTAAAATTGCTGATGCCAAGGCCTTGAATATTCTGTCCTAGACAATGTTAGATGACATTTTTCAAAAAGTGGCTGAATGCACATCAGCCAAAGCCATATGGGATTCCCTCAATCAAATGGTGGCTGGATCTGCTGATGAAAGAAAAGATAGAAGGTCCAATCTCATATCATAATATGAGAACTTCAAGAAAGAAGAAGCTGAATCTGTAGCAGAAATGTACAATAGACTGAGCTCAATCATCAATGAGCTAAAGATATTGGATAAGGACATCACCCTCACTGAGGTGAATGACAAGATCCTTATGTGTTTCCCAAGCTCATGGGATTCAAGGATCTGGCCTATCAAGGAGGCCAAGAGCCTAAATGAGATTTCCACTAAATCACTTTTAGGAAAACTAAAGTCCTATGAGCAGCTCATCAAATCTAGAGAAGCAGCTGGGCAAAGAACACTTCCACTAGCAAGGAAGGAGCACACCATTGCATTTAAGGCTACTGAGGAGACAGAGACTCCAACAATGAATGAAGAACTTATGTCTCTCTTTGCCAAGAGATTCTACAAGATGGCAAGGAAAGACTTCAGAAGAAAGTCATCCATGCAGGATGACAAGACAAGGTATGATAAAACCCCCACTAAAGAAGTGATGTGTTTTGGCTTCAGAAAACATGGACACTTCCTTTCAGAATGTCCAGAAAATCAAAAAAAGAGAAGAGAAGAGAGGAGTCTAGAAGACAACAAAGCAGCAGGCCTTCCTCCAGCAGACACAAGAAGAAGGAGAAAGGCTTTGTAGCTGAAAGCTGGAGTGAAACAGAAGATGAATCCTCATCTTCCAGCTCCAATGAAGAAGAAAAAGCAAGGGCCAAGGAAGTTTGCCTTATGGCCATTGATGCTTCTAGAAACCAGTCAGATGAAGATGCATCGGACAGTGAAGGAGCTTCTAAATCAGAAGCAGGTCAGATAAAGGGTTGTCCAGTGATTAATCAAACATGGTACCTGGACAGTGGATGCTCCAAACACGTGACTGGCAGAAAGGACAATTTAATCAACTATAAGTCCAAGCTGGGACCAAAGGTAATCTTTGGTGATTCAAAATATGGTCAGTCAGAAGGCTATGGAGAAGTGAAAATAGGAGCAGTCACCTTCAAGAAAGTGACCTATGTAAGTGGACTCAAGCATAACCTCATCTCAATAAGTCAGTTATGTGATGAAGGTTATCAGGTACAATTCAACTCAACTTCTTGCATTATCTCTAATAAGGAAAATCAAAATGTTTTAATTGGAAATAGACAAGGAAATATTTACTTAGTTGATTTTCATTCTGCCAATTCAGACATTTGTTTGCTTAATATAGTTAGCAACCAAAATGATTTATGGCATAAAAGACTAGGACATGTAAACATAAAAAATATTGTTAGGCTATCAAAAGATAACCTTGTGAGAGGTTTACCTTCTGGTCCCTACAAGAAGGAAGGCCTTTGCAGGGCTTGTCAACTAGGCAAGTAAACTAAATCTAGTTTTAAATCAATTAATAAAAGTGATTCACCTAGGATCTTGCACTTGCTACACATGGACCTCTTTGGACCTATTGATGTACAAATCCTAGGAGGGAAATCCTACACTTTAGTTATTGTAGATGACTTCTCAAGGTTCACTTGGGTGTCCTTTCTGAGATCTAAGTCAGATAGCTTCAAAGTTCTTATAGATTTTCTCAGGACCATACAGATTGAGTACTCTATTCATGTTGCATTGATCAGAAGTGATCATGGTACAGAGTTTGAGTCTCTTCTTATGCATGAGTTCTGTGAGAAGGAAGGTATCAGACACTGCTTCTCAGCTCCTAGAACTCCCCAACAAAATGAGGTAGCTGAAAGGAAAAATAGGACACTAATTGAAGCTGCAAACACATTACTTACAGATTCTTACATGCCCCTATCCTTTTTGGCAGAGGCTGTAAGCACAACAAATTATGTCCTGAATAGAAGTTTAATATATAAACTAAACAATAGGACTCCCTATGAAATACTTAAAGGGAAGAAACCTAAAATCACCTACTTTAAAGTATTTGGTTGTATTTGCTATATACATAATAATAATAAGAAATAAATTAGAAAGTTTGAAGCTAAGGCTGAAGAGGGAATTTTTCTAGGATATTCCCAAGTAAGCAAAGCTTATAGGGTGTTTAATAAATCATCTTTAAAAATTGAAGAGTCTATACATGTAACTTTTGATGACACTAACATGTATTGCAAGGAGAAAAAAGTTTCTACCAATAACCCTTTGCAGGTACCTCACTTGTGTGAGAATTTGGATGGACTAAGCCTCACCCAAGAGGTTCCAACACATCCTTCTCCTCAAGTTGATGAAGACAGTGAAGAAGAACAGTTGGAAGAAGTTCAACCTCATCCAACAGCAAACTCAATTCCATAAGACGAATTAATTCAAAATGTTGTTGCTGAACCAACTCCACCAAATGATCTTGTCACACTAAGGGATCGCCCTAGATCTCAAGTGATTGAAGACATATCAGTAGTTGTACAGACAAGGCATCAACTCAACCAAGATTTGATGCATGCCTGTTTTCTCTCTCAAGTTGAGCCTCAATTCATTCATGATGCTGAGCAAGATCCCCACTGGATCATTGCTATGCAAGATGAATTAAATCAATTTGAGAGATGTAGAGTTTGGGATTTGGTTCCAAGACCCCAAGACTACCCAATCATTGGAACCAAATGGGTATACAGAAATAAACTAGATGCCCATGGTACAATTGTGAGAAACAAGGCTAGGCTTGTTGCTCAAGGATATAAGTAAGAAGAAGGCATAGATTATGATCAAGCCTTTGCACCAGTTGCATGGTTAGAGGCCATCAGAATATTTCTAGCCTATGCTGCCTATAAGAGATTCAAGGTGTATCAGATGGATATGAAGAGTGTATTTCTGAATGGAGTACTAAAAGAAGAGGTGTATGTTGAACAACCTCTAGGTTTTATTTCTCCAACTCACCCTTATCATGTATTTAAATTGTATAAAGCTCTCTATGGTCTAAGGAAAGCTCCAAGAGCTTGGTATGAGACCCTAGCTACCTTTTTGATAGAGCATAAATTCATTAGAGGCATAGTAGATAAAACACTCTTCACTAGACATCATAAGGACCAAACATTGTTAGTACAAATATATATAGATGACATCGTATTTGGGTCTGCTGATTCCAAATTATGCAAGAAGTTCTCTGACCTCATGCATTCAAAATTTGAAATGAGTAGTATGGGGGAGCTCTCCTACTTCCTTGGTCTCCAAGTGAAGCAGCTCCTTATTGGCCTCTTCATCTCCCAAGCTAAATATGCAAAAGAGCTTATCAAAAAGTTTTGGATGGCTGACGCCTCAGCAAAGAAAACACAAATGGCTACAAATGTTGTAATAGAATCTGATCCACATAGGAAACCTGTTGACCAGAAATTATATAGGGGCATTGTTGGGTCCCTACTATACCTTACAACAAGCATACCTGATATTATGTTTGCTACATGCCTTTGTGCTAGGTTCCAAGTGAACCCTAAAGAATCTCATCTAATTTTTCTAAAAAGAATTTTGAGAAATATAAAGAGTTGTCCAAGTCTAGGCATATGGTATCCTACTGAATCAGAATTTGAGTTAACTGGATACTCAAATGTTGATTTTGCTGGATGCAGTGTAGACAGAAAAAGTACTTCAGGAACCTGCCAGTTCCTAGGTATGAGATTAGTGTCATGGTTCTGAAAGAAACAATCATCTGTGTCCACTTCAACTGCTGAAGCAGAATACATTACAGCTGGCAGTTGTTCCTCACAGATATTGTGAATTCAGAATCAACTACTACACTATGTTCTTAACTTAAATAATTCAACTCTATTCTGTGATAACACAAGTATAATAACTATAGCACAAAATCCAGTCCATCACAGTAGGACTAAGCATATAGATATTAGACATCATTTCATTAGAGAGTGTGTAGACAAAAACAAAATTAACCTTGTCTATATCTACACTGATTTACAAAGAGCTGACTTTTTCACCAAACCTCTGGGTGAAAGAAACCACTTTTTCTTTATAAATCAGCTTGGAATGATCAATGGATAATACTTAGTCTAGTTTTTGTCTGCACTCGATGAATTTTCCAAAGTTCGTCGAACGGAGCTCGACGAACTGGGGAAAGTTCTTGAGATATTCGTCAAACGGAGGTCGACGAACTCTCTGTGAGTGAAGTTGTTTTCGTCGAACAGAGATTGACGAATCTAGTTCAGAAAACTTTCGCCGAATGAAGCTCGACGAAATGTATTCAAATCTTCAGACTGAGCTCGACGAATCATTTAACTATCAATTATTTCGTCGATCTCAGGTCGAAGAATTTCTTAATTTTCGTAGAACGGAGTTTGTCGATTCATATTCTGGAAAACCTTATAACTAGGTTTTCTTCGACCTTCATCTCGCGCTTTCTGTTCCTTTGCACTTGATCATCGTTTTTCTCTTGCAGGTACTCTCATGGCGATTCCAGCAGGAACTCTTGCAGTAATGAAATTCGACATAGGGTTTGATGTCGATTTCGATTCCTTCCAGCATTCCGACCCCGTCTTTCTGGAAATCCTGCAACTTCTTGAAGACCATCAATTGAAAACTCTGTTATCCACAAGATTCAAAATATCTGGAACAGAAATCAGGGAATGGGTATATACATCCTCTATAACAGATGACAACACACTGACTGGAACGATAGCGGGTAATGCTATTTCCCTCACCCCCGCTGTTTTAACAGAAATTTTCGGGTTAAGTAATGGTGAAGAAGAATTGGAAGTTGATACTGAGGAATATGATAAAATGCTGAGTCTCCTGGGTTTCTCTGGAGAAAACCCTAACAAATTGCTGAAGAAACATTTTTCTGCCGAGTTCAAATTTCTCGCAGACATTGTGGGAAAAGCGCTGCTAGGAAAGCACATTGCACATGACTACATAACCAGACACCAATTCCTGGTTATGTTTGTTGTGGTCAATAAGATGCAATTACACTGGGCTCAGATCCTGTTTGATATGATAAAGAAAAAGTGTAATAAAAAGAAAGTCAATTTTGGAAGGATCCTAGGGATCTTCCTAAAAGAGAAGGCTGCTAAATCACTGGTCTCTCAGACCATATTCATAAATGCCAGTAAGAGGCTAACTTGTGCTCTTTTTGGCAAGTGGGAGAGGACCATCACAAAGCCCTCTAAGGCTCCCTCATCCACAAGAGCTTCTGAGAGTACCAGGGCTAGCTTAGCCACTCCCCACCCTTCTAAAGAGATCCCCCCTACACCTCCAGCACCTCCAGTCCTCCCACCTCAACATCAGATGCTACAACAAATCTCTTCCACCATACCTTCTCCTCAATAACAACAACAACAATCCATTCATATTCCTACTCTAGCTTCCTCTCCTATAACCTCTCCACAAATGAATATCACTGAAATTCCCTCCTCTCCCATTCAGGAATACCATCAACCCTCTCCATCTCAATCACCACAACCAACCCCATCTTAATCCCCCATGCTCCACCAGCTACCTCACCACCCTCATCCCCTTTACCTCCTCATTTGGACAACATTCCATTCTTTCATCTGCCTGCTTCCCCTCCTCATACTTCCTCTCTTTCAGATACAACCATGCAAGATGCTCTCCCTCCAACTCCACCAACTACCACCATTCCCACTTTGTCTCCATTCCAACACCCTCTGCCATACTCTCTACCACTCCACCATTGGATCCATCCATTATTTCATCTCTTATTGCACTGCTTACTCCCCCTCCTCAAATCCATTATAGCAGAGGCTATTTCCCCTCTTGCTACTTCCATATCTTCTCTTGCTGCCTAAATATCTACCCTCTATACTGCTCCCTCTTCAGTTAGGGGACTGGCTCCAGTGCACACTGAAACCAGGCAGGGGGATATACTTGATGAAGAAGCAGTAGTACCAGGAGCAGATGCAGCAGCAGACATAGTAGCAGAAGTACCAGCAGAAGAAGTACCAGCAGAAGCAGCAGATGTAGATGTTGATTTAGATTTAATTGATTTTATTGATTTTATTGATACTGAAATGGATGTGGATGAGATTGCCACAGAAGAAATCAGTACTGTTGGTGATTATATCATTAATCCCACAGCTGATTTGGTCAGTCTGTTAAGAATCTTTGATACAGCTTATTTGAGCATTCCTCCAGAAGATAGTACTAAGCCATCCTTGGCTATAATCCCATATACCACCCTAATAAGCCCCAAAGTTGCCAAGCAACTCAAGGCAATTTTTGCTACTCCAGAGTCTCCAGCCATCTCATCTCCACTTAAGGCTAACTCAGTCATCATTTCATCCCCTCCAGAAACCATCTCTGCCCCAATTTTTGTTATGGATGATTCACCTATGCCTGATCTGGATAAACTAATCATGGCTGACATATAAGAGGAAAATAAGTCAGTTGCTGAAAGCACTGAAGTTTACAGTTCTCCAGCTCCTACTCCAGCTCCAGTTCCAGCTCCTCTTCCAGCTCCCTCTCAGGCAGATAAACCTTTGATTTCTGCAGAGGCTCTCAAAGCACTATATTCATTGTATGACAATCCTTAGGAGTCTGATGATGAAGATGAGGATGAATATGAGGACTCAGATGAGGAACCCAAGAAAAAGAAGGTGTCTAAGAAGAGGAAAGCACCTCCACCTCCTGCTCCAAATCTCAATCCAGCAAATGACACCCCTTACTACATCCTCCAGAAAATCACTCCTTATAAGGGAATGCCTGCTTAGATGTGGTTATCCAAGAATGAACAGAAAGAAAGAGAAGCAGAAGATATTCCCCTCCACCTACTCAAACTTATCAAAGTCATCAGGGTAGGTCCTCATCCTCAGGAAGCATCCAGCAAAGACAGTATTCCTCTAACAAGCAGCAAAAACAACAACAACAGCACCATCAACAACAGAAACAGCAACAACTCCCTGAACATCAAAAAGCTGAAAGCTCCAACAGACCTGCTTCTCCTCCTGTACCATTTGAAGATCCAGAGTCAGCTACAACTGTTAGGATGGTTAGGTTCGAAGAACTGGTTGGCCTTTCTATGATTAATAAAGCTAGAGCTGAAGGGAAGGATCCATCTAAATATACAATAATGTCCAAGTACAGAAAGGAAGAGCTCAACAGGTTTGAAAAGGCTAATAAATTCTTTAATGTTGATGACTACATGAAATTGCATCCAGAAGCAGTGGTCCCAAGGGCTACATCTCTAAATATCATAGGGGCTGCTGACATGACTATGATAAAGATGCAAGCTGCAGATCCCAATAGGGAAATCATATTTACTAATCCTGGTGAAAAAGCTAAAGAGGATCAACACAAGGAGTAGAAGAAGAGGAAGTGAAACCTGGACTGATGAGTTTGTGTTGCTTTGAAACTACTTATTAATTTCTTGATACAGAGCTTATTGTGTATATATATTTATCTGCTGCATGTGTTTATTTTTCCTGCCAGATATATGTTTTCATGCTTTGTAAATTTTTGATTTTATTATGAGTCTTTAATTAGTGACCTTACCCAAATAGGGGGAGATTATTGGATCCCTAATTGGATTTGTGCTAGGATCACTAAGTTAGGATCAATTGACCCAACATGTATATCCAGGGTCATGGTTATGTCCTAGAGTCTAGGACAAGTCCTTAGAGTCAACACTGTATGAACCAGCCATCAACTGACTGCCAAAGACTCAAGACTTAGAGAATTTCAAATAGTCAAAAAAGGAGTTCCACGTTCGTCAAACTCAGGACGACGATAGTCATGCTCAGCTCGATGAACTCGAAGATAATTCTATGAGCTGAGCTCGACGAACTTGGTACTCAGGTCGACGAATTATGGACACTCTACTTCAACATTTCAGGTCCAGAATTTCTCTGAACTCCATTCGACGAACTTAGTTCTCAGCTAGACGATCTCAGGGTATTCTACTTCAACACCACAAGACCAGAAACAACTAATTATTCCAAGTTCAGAATCATACTTCAGTCAACAAATTCACCCTCTCAGTTTGATGAACTTGGAGCACATTCCTGGCAAGATTTATCTAACAGTTAGAAGTTCTCAGCCCGATGAATCTATTTCTCAGGTCGACGAACCCAGTTCTTAGGTCGATGATTTCTGGACACATTACTTCAACATTCTTAAGTCCAAGAAACATGGAATTCTGAACTCCAGTCGACGAAGTTTTATTCTCAGCTCGACGAACTTCTTGCACGGAATTGGCAAGGTTCTGGAGAAAGCAGTTGTCTGATCTTAGGTCGATGATCTTGGATCTCAGCTCGACGAACATCTATTATCAGATCGACAAACATAACTTCTCATCTCGACGAACTGTGGACTCAGCTCGACGAATTCTGTTCTCTGTTCAACGATTCCTAACTTGGTTATTTTCATCCTTCTGTCCTTATTCTACTGCAATAATTCCTGAGTAATTAATGCTAAAATATTCTCTGAATATTACCGTTAGACGGAGCATTGATTATGGTCTTCATCAGGATTATTACTTGCCATTTTTCCATGGGACAGTTAGGGAAATCATTCAATGCAAAATATTCTCTAGGCCGTCAGCAATGAATGCAGAAGAAATTCAAATTTCAAATGGAAAATTGATATTGAAAATATAAAAGGGATTTAATCATCTTCTCTCTCACGAGACAACACTCTGAAACAAAAAGAAATAGAAAGCTGATACAGAAAAAGAAGCCCTAACCAGAGAAAAAACATCAAGCTGAAGAAGAAGAAGAACAACCAATCCAAATCAAGAGTTTTCTTTTGTCTTCTGTCAGGACTCTTAAAAGGACAACAAATATTCTATCTGTCAAGAAGTTCCTGGAGTTCTTCTGGTTACAGCAATAGTTTGAAGGCCTATCACCCTGAAGCAAAGCTCCATCTTTCCTGAACTATTCAATATCTTAGGGGGAGCCTTTGCTAACATCAAATCCACAAAAGTCTTCTTAGTTGTACTTTGAGAAAGAGAAGACATAATTAATATCTCATCCCCCCACTGTATAAAGGGTTCTTAACTCCCTTCAAAAGTTATTCTTGGTTTCAAGTCACCTGATCAAAAGACTTGAGCTTTGGTTTTTGAGCACCTAATCAAAAGTTCATTGGTGTCAGGCACCTGATCAAAAATCTGAGTGGATTCCTACCATGGTGGTAGAAGAGTGGATGTACCCATGTTTAGGGGAACCACTATAAATTCTTGTGTTGTCTGGGTTGCTTTGTTTTTCTTTTGTTTCTTGCTGTGGCTGTGATAATTAGGATTCCTGTGTTTGTGTTTTTAATTTAATCCCTGCAGCACTAAGACTAGATTGAATTAATTAGAAAATTTTATAAAACCTAAATACTCTATTCACCCCCCCCCCACCCTCTAGATTATTTCATATCTAACACCTCACTTTCAGAAGTGCATAAGATTTTTTTGGACAATGCATGTGAATCTAAATACACAAGATTTGGCGTACAATGTCTAGTGATTTATAGAGTTAATTTAGTGTAACATTGTAATCGTCATGAATAATAATCGTGTACTGGTACACTTGTGTGATAGATAGTCAGTGCAGTTTAAGACCAATTCTTATGCATGGAAGAGTTATATAGAATAATGACATGTGTACGTGTAGCATCAAAGAAAAAACATTAGGTAAAAATAATCATTAATACATGTTTTATCTTAATAAATCAATATGCTAGCACAAGAGTGATGAAGTGAAAAATTATGTAACATTTCTATCTACTATATACCAAGACTAGACCAAAGGGCACTAACTAAATTAACTGTCTTTGCACAAGATTGAAACAATTCCATAGACCAAGGTGCTCATCCTGACAATGCTCATAGAGGTTTATCATGAGATATGAGTAGTGCTTGGGGGGTATCCTTGACACATAACTTTATAGCATAGAAATAACTTACACACATTTTTTCATTTTAATTTTCACTATAAATATTATACTCTTTTGTGAGTCCAATGTCCACGAATCAATCTAAATCTACTCACACAGATAGATAGAGTCTAACTTGTATACAAAAGACCTTACAACTGTAATTTTGGACCAATGCTCTAAACTTTATATATGAAACATGAATTATATGACATTGATTTTTCAAATCATTTTAGGATGTTAGACACAATATCACGAGTTATAACATGTAAGCTTTGAAATTTCAACAAGTGTGCATTTTCTAGGGATATGTGATCAGTGAAAAGACATTATGCTACCTAAATCCTCACACATACCTAGAGGTATATTAAACATACATTATCCTATGTAGTCGTGCTCAGTAGTTAATTACCAATATATTGGACACATAATGGCACAAACATACAATGTTAAACAGAGTTTAACAATCCTAAATCAAACATTGCACAAATTATTTATGCTTTAAGTTCGAGTCATGTTTGTCGTATTTTTCCTTTTTAAAAAATTTGGAATACCCAACACACGCAAATAACAACAACCACAAAGCAAAAAAATTCAAAATTAAAAAAGAAGAAATGAAGTATGCATGAAAAACACTTATCGTTTGTGCTAATTCTAATGTGCAGTGGTAGCTCACAAAGACTCGATTTCAATTAAAAACAACCAAGATTTCACTATTTTCTCTCTTCATTTTTTTTGAAAATACTTGTGTTTTACTAAAAACATCACCACATAAAAGTATATAGTATGTAAAAGACATAAGGTGGTTCACCTATTTGAACTGGCCAAATATGCATGACATAGAGGAACATGACCTATAAAGAGATACTAGACATGCATTTGATATGAGCAAAGCATGCCCAAGATTATAACTACCCAAGCGATGCGACTACACCCTAGCCCTGTACTAAGTGACGGATGGGCATGAGGAGCTGCACAAATGTTTTTGGATGGGGTGTTAATCCTATATGCATACGAAAGAATCCACTCAACCTAACACTGTTTCCTCTCAGTGCCTCATAAGCCCCCACTGGAACCCTCCCCGGGCAAGGATAAAACATGCTTTATAGGTTAACATCACTAATGCATACAACCCTACGTCCATGCTATTGTGAGACATAAATAATGAGTGACTGATCGTAGTCACACTAAAGCATTTAGTTTCTAAAGATACATATATAGAATTATGGTGCTAAAACGTAATAAAAGTTCGGATTTATAGATATCACAATTTTCCAATTTTAATATTCTGAATATTTTTATCATTATTTTTAAGAAATAGCAAAGCAAGACACATAGCCTAGCATAAATATTCAATTTAACATACACTATATAGTGAATCTACAATGATGAGTACGAATATAATATGCGGTGTTATGCTCCCCCCCAAAAGAAATTAATTTATAGTAAAAGGATGTTGCATGCATTCAGTAAAAGTGTATTTTATGGTCCAAGAATGATGTCATAATGATTATGTGATTTGATTTTGATTGGTGCACAATTGATTATATGGTGCTCATAAGAAAGAAATCATGTAATTACAAGTGAGGCACTTCACATACACAATACACCAAAATGAGTATGATATAATGATACTGTACAACCCTGTATCCGGCGAGTGGGAGCAGCAGGTGCCGGACCGGGTGATCCAAAGCCTTGGGCGATTCGGAAGGGAGGCGAGTGCCCCGGGAGCTCCTTGTCTCATCCGGGCTGGGGGTATATCAGATATGGGGCAAGTGGAGCAAGTGGGCTCGCACACGTCCTTGGCCCTCGATAGATAATAGGAGAGTGGGACGATTAGGTGCGTACTCACCCTGGGCCCTCTGGAGGCGGTGAGTGCAAGTCTTATGTGGTACTCGCTACCCCTAATGAGTGGTAATTCTGGGACCACTCGCCCAGTCACACTTTTACCATTCCACTCCCGTTGGTCTTCCAATTTCCCCTCCAAACAGTGGAGTTATGTTGTTGGCAGACCGATTTGGGTTGCGTATATCCGTTCAGAATAACAAAGTTGAGCTATTGGAAGATCATTTTAGAAATCTATAAATAGACCTATGGGGGTACCTCAGAAGGCATGCTTTCAAGTTCTCTTTCTCTAGTCTTCTAGCACTTTTTGAGGTTCCCTTAGCTTTAAAGTGGGTAAGGAGGGGAAGTGATCTATAATCTTTCGGGTGTGTGGTGGGTGTTGAAACCGAAAAACAGTCTCCTGTGGAGTTCAACCTTGGGGAAGGGGTGATCGCGCGCCTACTTCACTCCTGCAAGCAAAATAACAAAAGAAACAAGGGGAAATGACTCAAGGGCTCGGCAGGGAGGACCAACCATGCACCCGGAAGATGTGAGAGTGCTTCCCCTCCTTATCCAGAGGTTGAGCTAAGGTACCCTCAAAAATCACTTGAAAACTGGAGCAGGAGAGCACAGGAAGCCTGCCCTCTGGGGTACCCCTTGGGTCCTATTTATATTTTTCAGAATCTGAACTGCCAATAACAAAAAGGAACTGACCTGAAGTTACCAAAAAACCCTTGGTTGGGTCTGTCAATAGCCAAACTCCGCTGTTTTGAAGGGCTATAGGCAGGCCAACGGGGGCAAAACAGTAAAAAGTACCTAATATATCTGGGCGAGCTAGGGAGCCTGGACACCTCGACAGATCCTGCTCGCCTGCTGTTGCTGAGCTCCTTTGGCGAGCGCGATTCGGGATGGCGAGCTCGCCCATCAGTCGGCCTCCATTAGTAGTCCCAAGCTCGACGAATCCTGGCTCAGCTCGGCGAATACAGAGCTCGCGGTCGACGAATGCCGAGCTTGGGTTTAGTTTCTCCTTGCTGAGCTCGCCCACGATCTTCGGAGTCCTTTGCTGGGCTTGCCTATTGCTTGTACGATCTGAACAGCCCGGTATGGTTCGTGGCGACCTCACTCGCCAGACATGGGGTTGTACATAATCCCCGCTCTTTTTGAGTTTGGCAAAGCTCGGAAAGAAACATCCAAGCCTAAGTGTTTGGCGAGTGCGCGGTGGGCTGGAGGGAATCTTCGGGTGGGGTCCACCTGTGGCTATATATATGCACATGCTTACCTGCCTGACTCTTGTCATTCCCTTTGCTCTAATCCTGCCAAGATGCCGATCCCCAAGGATATTCAAGAGCGCCTTGACCGAGCTCGCTAGGCTTCTATAGCTCGTGTAGCCGCCCTGACGGCGGTCCCTGCCACTGTGCCGCAGGGTGGCTCTGCCGAGCCCACCTCCAAGAAGATGAAACCATTCCCTCAGGCAGCCGAGCCCATCTACGATGACCTGAGGGCCACCTTGGAGCACGGGACCGGCTCCTCCACTCTGCCTGCCTCTGAAAGGGGGAGGAACATTGTCGAGATCTGCGACAGCCCAGACAACTGCCTTGATGGTGTAGAAGACGCCGCACTGCGAGACGCCACCCCGCGAGCGAAGACCACTCTTGGGGACTCGCGGTTCATGACTCCGGAAAACCGCCACCGTGAGCCGTCCCCTCCCTTTGGGACCTTGGGGCTGAGCTCGCAGAGGCCGAGCTCGCCGATGCATGCCCCCTCTCCTCGGCAAATTGTTATGGCCGTGGGGGTGGGTCTGGAAACCATCCATACCCTGGGATTCGAGCTTCTCTCACCAGGGACTTGCGGCCCAGGTCACGTGAATGATCTGAGGTTCATTCCTCCCTGCATCTCCTTCGAGTTGCCGAGCTCATCAGGTCAACTTTGCTTGGATTCCTGCCCCATGCGCTTTTCATGCATTCCTCTTTTTACTGACGTTTGTCTCCACAGTCCCCCCCCAGCCAATCCGCTGCCGAGGAATCTTTGCGGGCAGCCCACTACTCTCCCCTCCCCTCCCCAAGCGCGCTGAACTCTTACCCGGCCCCCAAAGTGGATCAAGGCGAGCTGACGAGGAGGTAGGTTAAGCTTCTCAAGAAGCTGGTGTGTGGGCTGCGTGAGGTGCATGGGGTCAACGAGATGCTACAACGCGACTACGTGCGTCTTGTTGACGAGGTGCGAAGCGGCTAGGCTGGCAAGCTGATGTCCCCTTCCCGGCTTCTGGACGAGATTGATGACGGCCTCTTAGTGGCGCAGAGGAATTTGGGGAGGATCCGCGAGCTACTCCACGCGCGGCAGTCTTGGGGGGCGGGAGCCGCGAGATCAGGGTAGATAAGAGGGCGGCTCCTTTGCCGAGCCGACCGGTACTCGCCTCCTAGTGCTACCCCTGCTCGTGTGCCCTGCTTTTTTATTCCTACACTTGGTATTTGTATTAAGTAACTTTAGAACATTCTTAGTTTTTCGGCATCTAAATAATATATTGCTTTTCATTGACTTAGCCTTTGTTGGAAAGCGCCGGAAGTCGGCGAGCTGAGGGTTGGCGAGCCGGGCCGATTGGACAGCTTTGGTGGTTGGAACGCGCTGGACGTTGGCGAGCTGGGGGTTGGCGAGCTGGGTCGATTGGACAGCTCGCATCCCAGTTACTTTTTCTATAAATAGCCCCTCCCCCACCAACCCTCGTACTACCGCCTTAACTTCTTGCTTCTCTTTTTTTCCTGTGCTTTCTCTCTTTCCCGTTCGTGCCGCATACATTTCTTTGCGAGTATGGGCAAGGCCAAGCCTGATGCAGACGGTCACACCAAGTGCGACCTACACTTCACCGACTTCTGATTCTTCGAGGGGAACACCACCGAGGAAGAGCTCGCGCAATTTGTCGGTGACCATGTTCCGCCGGGCTTCGAGGCGCGTCGGCCGAGGCAAGGGGAGGCCATCAATACCTTCTATGACGACGAGCTCACCTTCCCCATTTCTCACTTTGAGGTGGGGTTGTGCCTCCCCCTCTGGCCGTAGATCCGGCAGATTCTTAAGTACTATGGCAGGGTGCCCGCGCAGCTGAACTCCAACGCCATCGCCATGATGGTGGCGTTCGCGAGCTACCTCCGACGAGAGAGGATAGAGTTCAACCTGACTGTGTTCAGGAAGCTCTTTTCCTATAACGCGATGCCAGACGGGGTCGCCTACTTCGGCTGCTCGCTGATCAAAGTTCGTGAGGTCGCGAACAAACATCATAACTGGATGACCAAGATCTCCTCCATCAAGGGTGAGTTTGGCAACATCCCGTACTCGCCACAAAAGAAAGGCGAGGAGGTATATCGCCCGCTGGCCGTATCCGGCAATGATGCCGACCTCCACAAGTACTTACTCCACAAAGACTTCGAGGTCACCTTCCTGCGAAGGGGCCTTGACGCGCTTCTCCCCGTCCTACCCGGCGAAGGTATTGTTCCCCCCACTTTTGCAGAGCTCGCCACATTGTTGTTGAAGATCTAACTTTTTCCAAGTTCTGTTTTTTTGCAGGGGAGTGGCTAATCCCTGTGAATCTGCCGTTCGCGGACTCGGGGTTGTACCCAGAGCCCCTTGCCTGCGAGAAGGCGGCCGCAGCGGCCTGCCAAGATGATGCTGCCTTCTCCCAACCCTCGTCCAGCAAGAGGCGGCCTGAGGATGTGGGGTCGAACCCGCCACACCGCCAGCCATTAACAAAAAAGATGAAGAAGGTCGTGCTCGCTCCGCGGGGGAAATAACATCAATAACATCAATCCAGCCCCAAATACATAAGCTTGCCCGAGACCATCCCCGACGCGTCACCGGAGAGCCCGCTGAGGAAGATCACCAGCAAAGGTCGGAAGGGCGGCGAGGTTCCTGCTTTCGCGGCGGCGATCTCCCCACCTCCTTCGGCGGAGAGGGCAGCTCGCAAGCGCGGGCTGCCGAAACAAAATCCCCTCTTCAACTTCAGGGGGCGGTGGAAGGACTCGGCGGGGGAGCCCATGGTACAGTGGGATGAGCTGGCCCATCGTGTCTCCATCTCCACCCTGCATCCGTCCGGGCATGACAGCGAGCCCGCCACTGGCCATGCTTACGGCCTCGGCTTTGGCCTCTATGGCCGCGAGGATGTCGTGGCCTACAAGAACATGACCCTACGGCAGCTCGACCTTGAGGGTCTGCAGGCCCATCTGCGGACCATGGAGCTCCACCACATGCTGACCCGCCGTAGCTTCGCCCTCAGCAATCAGCCCCAAAAAGCCGAGCAGGCTCGCGATGTCGCCAAGTACAAGGTCGTCGACCAAGTGAGGCAGCTTGACATCGCCGAGGGTCTCCTCGCCCAGGCCGCCGGCGGGTTGGTGAGTATCAGGCTCCTTCCCTCTTTTACTTGAAATATTTTGCGCTGTTAACGAATTTCTCTCTTTCATCAGGATGCCAAGGCTGCTGGGGAGCTGCGGGCTCGCAATACCGAGCAGGAGGAGGAGATCGGCTAGCTGTTCGCCCGGCTTGCCGAGCTGGAGGGGGCGAATGCGAGGCTGAAGGAGGATAATCAGAACCTCAGCCGCGAGGCCCGCCGTCAGGCGGAGATCTTCTTACCGGCCAGCGACGTCGACCTTACCCTCCCCTATAAGAGGCCACGGGTCTTTGGCGAGGTCGACCTCGCCGAGAGGCTGCAGATCAACTCCATACAAGCTACCAAATGCACCCTCCAAATGATGAAGGACACTAGGGTGCTAGTGGAGGGGTGCGAGGAGATCTCCACCAAGGACCTGATGTTGAGCTTGTTCCCGGCTACGCCACCCAGCGAGAAGGAGGATAGCCTGGACGCGATGTTCGGGAAGGGCTTCTAGGATCAATCGGGCGAGGGGGTGGGGTGTGGGGCGAGGCCTAAATATGTATGCTTTTCTTTTGTTTCCTCGCTGAGGCGAGCTCCACCTGTAAATACCATTATTCAATGAAAAACGATTTTTGATCATACCCGTGCCATTTTTTTTTGTTTTTTCTTTTTGTTGTGTTCAGTATATCCGCGAGCCCTTCCCCAGGCGACCTCGCATAGATGGGTACTGCGAGTAGGATAATCATTAGTACGTGCCCGCGAGAGAGTACATTGAGTGCTCGACAATTCACAGGGCTTCACCGCAGCTCACTCACGAGCTGTCCTTGGCCTTCTTAATAAAAAAAAAATCGAACTCACTGAATTTTCACAAGTAAAATAAAGCGGGGGTGGGGCCTCTCGGCAGAATCCGCCTCTCCTTGGCGAGGTCTCAGGGCCTGGCTTGCCAATTCTTAGGATTCGCCCCAGCTTGCTCGCGAGCTGTCCGTCATCTTATCGATGTGAGACCAAATTCTCTAAATCTTCCCGAGTAAAACATGGTAGGGGGACGAGGTGGCCCGGCGGGACCCACCTCCTCTTAGTGAGGCCCGAGGCCCTAGCTTGCCGATCTTCTGCCGAGTCCGAGCTAGATCAGCGAGCTCGAACTCGCCCATACCGAGCTCTCCTCTCTTGGAAGGGCCAACTTTGTTAGGCACTACCTGGGGGGGGGGGGGGTAAGGACTTCCCTAGGTGACCTTCAGCCCGTCAGCTTGGTGAGAGCCTGACAGCAGGATCTGCTCAAGGCCCAAGGATGACACCGAGTGACTTCCAGCCCTGCCAGGTAGATGAGAGCCTGACAGCAGGATCTGCTCGGGGTCCACTACTAACACCATCGAGTGACTTCCAGCCCTGCCAGCTAGGTGAGAGCCTGACAGCGGGATCTGCTCGAGGCCCAAGGATGACACCAAGTGACTTTCAGCCCTGCCAGCTAGGTGAGAGCCTAACAGCGGGATATGCTCGGGGTCCACTACTAACACCATCGAGTGACTTCCAGCCCTGCCAACTAGGTGAGAGCCTGACAGCGGGATCTGCTCGAGGCCCAAGGATGACACCGAGTGATTTTCATCCCTGCCAGCTAGGTGAGAGCCTAACATAGGGATCTGCTCGGGTCCACTACTAACACCTCGAGTGACTTCCATCCCTGCCAGCTAGGTGAGAGCCTGATATCGGGATCTGCTCGAGGCCCAAGGATGATACCGAGTGACTTCCAGCCCTACTAGCTAGGTGAGAGCCTGACAGCGGGATCTGCTCGGGGTCCACTACTAACACCATCGAGTGACTTCCAGCCCTGCCAGCTAGGTGAGAGCCTGACAGCGGTATCTGCTCGAGGCCCAAGGATGACACCGAGTGACTTCCATCCCTGCCAGCTAGGTGAGAGCCTGACAACGGGATCTGCTCGGGGTCCACTACTAACACCATCGAGTGACTTTCAGCCCTGCCAGCTAGGTGAGAGCCTGACAGTAGGATCTGCTTGAGGCCCAAGGATGACACCGAGTGACTTCCAGCCCTGCCAGCTAGGTGAGAGCCTGACAGCGGGATCTGCTCGGGGTCGACTACTTACACCATCGAGTGACTTCCAGCCCTGCCAGCTAGGTGAGAGCCTGACAGTGGGATCTGCTCGAGGCCCAAGTATGACACCGAGTGACTTCCAGCCCTGCGAGCTAGGTGAGAGCCTGACAGCGGGATCTGTCCGGGGTCCAAATTCACCTCACTTCTTCATGTGAGCTCATAGCGACAACATTGGCATATTAAAGAACTTTCATTAAAAATCAAGGCACAACTTACAAGCTTCAAGGGAAAAAGTGTTTTAAGTCGTCACCACTCCAGGTGATACTTAGGGTCTCGCCCTCCACATTTTAGAGTCGATACCCCCCTGATCTCAAGGCTTCTTTTACAATGAATGGTCCCTCCCAGTTAGGGTTGAGTTTCCCCACGGTTGCCGACCTTCCCGCTGCATCCACTTTCTTAATCACCAAGCCCCCCTCCACAAATTGTTTGACTCTGACGTGTTTGTCGAAGTACTTGGCCATCCGCGTCTTCACCTCTTCCTACCGGAGGGCGAAAAGATCCCGTAGTTCTTCCACCATGTCAAGGGAGAGCCGCAGCTCCTCCTCGTTCTCAGCCTGCCATTCTTCCCTGCCTTCCTTGGCCGCAACAACTCGAGGTGTTTGAACTTCAAATTCCACGAGGAACACTTCCTCGCACCAATGAGAGAGTTTGAAGGGGGTCTCTCCTGTAGATGTGTTGGGGGTGGTCCTTAGGGCCCAGAGAACCGCGAGGAGCTGCTCCACCAAGCTTCCCTTCAGATTTTCCACTTTATTTTTCAGGAGGTTGACAATGATCTTGTTCGCGACCTCCACCTGCCCGTTGCTCCTGGGTGATGGACCGAGGCGAACCTGAGGTCGATTCCAAGCTGCTCGGAAAAACTGGTGAACACAACGCTGGTGAACTAGGGCTCGTTGTCCGTGACAATGGCCTGGGGTAGCCCATGGCGGCAGATGATCTCCCCCCAAACAAAGTTTCTGATAACCTGGGAGGTCACCTTAGCCAGCTCCTTCACTTCCAACCACTTGGAGAAATAATAGATCATTACTAGGAGGAATCTCCTCTGCCCACCAGCCTGGGGGAACGGTCCAACCAAATCCATTCCCTAAATGGTGAAGGGCCAGGGGGCTGTGATACTTTTGAGTCGCTGAGCCGGCTGTAGCTGGAGGGGGGAAAACAGCTGGCATTTGTGGCACCTTCTTGTGAACTCCATTGCATCATGGCCCAGGGTGGGCCAGAAGTACCCCTGCCTGACAATCCTCCCTTCCAGGGTCCGACTCCCGGAGTGACTCCCACACTCTCCAGAGTGGACTTCCTCCAAGATTCTTTATACCTCACCCTCGGCCACACAACGAGCCAACATCCCCGAGAGTGTCTTCCTGTACAGCTGCCCGTCCTGGAGGAAGTAGTACGCTGACTTATGCCTGAGCTTCTTCTTATCTACCCCCTCTGGATACTCTCCCGTGGAAAGGAAAGTTACAACTGGGTCCATCCATGAAGGCCGTTGATCTATCACCATGAGCTCCCCCTCTTCAATGGAAGGGTGAAATATGTCGGTGATGGTACCCCCTACCCAGGGACTGTGCTTTGCGAACTGATTGACTTGCTCATTTTCCTCCCGGGGCACGTGCTGGATGGAAAAAGTTTGGAACGTGCCGATGACCCCCTTTACCTTGGCTAAGTATAACCGCTGGGTAGGTTCTGTTGCTTCAAACTCGCCGTTGATCTGGGAAGCTACCACTATGGAGACGGTGAGGACCTCCACATCTAAAACCCCCAGCTCCCTGGCCAAGCGTAGCCCCACTATCACGGCTTCATACTCGGCTTGATTATTGGTGATGGGAAAGTGCACCACTACCGTCTGCTCAATTCTAGTCCCCTAAGGGCTCTCCAAGATCACTCCCACTCCTAGGGAATGCCTCCCCGAGGCACCATCCACCTTTACCTTCCAAGGAGTCGAACGAGTGAGCTCTTTGTCCGCCACCTCAATCATATAATCAGACAAGAAGTCGGTCATTTCTTGAGCTTTGATTGAGAGATGCGGGACGAAGGAAACGTAAAACTCACTCAACTCCACCAACCACTTGACCAGCCTGCCAGAATGCTCCACCCCCTCGAAGATGTTGCGGAGAGGATGGTCAGTCACCACTCAGATTGAGTGTGCCTGGAAATAAGGTCACAACCTTCGGGCTGAGATGATTAAGGAGAAAGCCAGCTTCTCCAAAATTTGATACCGGAGCTCGGCCTTCCTCAGGACCCGACTCACGTAGTAAATAGGGAGCTGCTTCTTCCCCTCTTCCCGAACTAGGACGGAGCTCAAGGCTTCTGCCCTGACCCCGAGATACAAAAACAAGTCCTCCCCCTCCTTGGGCCCTTGGAGCAGCGGAGCCTGGGTCAACTGCATTTTGAGGGCCTGAAATGCCTCCTCTCACTCCTTGGTCCATTCAAACCTTTGACTGCCCCTTAGCGTTTTGAAGAAGGGGGAACACTTTTCCCCAGCCCGGGAGAGGAACCTACTTAGCCCTGCCAGTTTCCCTATTATGGCGCTGTACCTCCTTGGTATTCCGTGGTGACCCTAGCTCCATAATAGCCTTGACCTTGCCAGGATTCGGCTCGACCCCCGTAGGGGTGAGGAGATGCCACAAGAACTTCCCCCGGCTAGCCCCGAAAACACACTTCAGGGGGTTCAATCACATCTTGTACTTGCGCAGGGTATCAAAGGTCTCCTCTAGGTCCTGGAGGTGGGAGTCCACATCCCGACTCTTGATCATGAGGTCATCCACATACACCTCCAGGTTCCTCCCCTTTTGCTCTTTGAAGACCCTATCCATCATCTTCTGGTAGGTCGCCCCTGCGTTCTTTAGCCCGAAGGGCATCATCTTGTAATAGTAGCATCCATCCCTCGTGATGAACAAGACATCCTTGATGCCCGGGGGGTGCATCCTGATTTGATGATAACCTGAAAAAGCATCTAGAAAACTCATTATAGAGAAACCAACGACTGAGTCAACCAGTGCGTCGATCCGAGGCAAGGGATAACTGTCCTTAGGACAAGCTTTATTAAGTAAAGAGAAATCGATACACATTCACCACTGGCCGTCACCCTTTTTGACCATGACCATATTGGAGACCCAGCCGGGGTATTGTATTTCGGACACGAAGCCTTCCTTGAGGAGCTTTGCTACCTCCTCTCGGATGGGCTCTGCCAGCTTGTCCGTGGTGGACCTCTTCCTTTGCTGGACGGGGCGTGTTCCCGGGTCCAGGTTGAGGCGGTGGCAGGCCATATCCGTATCAACCCCCGGCATCTCCACGGCGTTCCATGCAAATATATCCACATTCTTTTGGATGCACTCCAGCATCCTGCCTTGGTCTACTGGGGTCAGCCCTCCATTGACGCGGACCTTCTCCACCTTGCCTCCACGGGTGAGGACATCCAACTCCATCACTTCCTCTGTAGCCTCCAACCTGGACTGCTCCCCCCATCCTTCAGCGTCCCTCTCCTCCGGGATAGGGACCTCCACCTCCACCTCTTCCTCCACGGCCATCTGTTCGACCATCTCCTCCTGATCTCTTCCTGCCTCCTCATCCTCAGTGCGGTTCTCCACCTCCAGCTCCTCCCTGCCAGCTTCCTGCTCAGCCTCGTCCATCCTTCACCCCATCTCCTCAGCTCCCTCCGGCCAAGAGATGGAGTTCACAGCGGTGACATAGCATTCCCGCGCCACCTTGGGGTCCCCCCTGACCCTGACCTGAATCCCCTCGGCATTGAACTTCAAGAACTGATGGAATGATGAGGGGACGCAGCGGAAGACGCTGATAAGGGGCCTCCCGAAGATGGCGATGTAGCTACTAGGGGCATCCACGATGACGAACCTGCAGTTTTTGGACTGCCCCCCCAGGGTGACATGGAGGGCGACTCCTCCCTCCACTTCTTTCCTCTCCCCCGAAAACCCAAACAAGGGTCCATCCGAGGCCAACACCCTCTTCGCCTCCACCTTCATCGCATCAAATGCCTTCTTTAAGATGATGTTGACGGAGCTTCCGTTGTCAACAAGGATCCGAGAGACGGTAAAATTTTCGATGGCTACCTTGATGACCAACGCATCACAGAATGGATCCTCGTGATCCGGCATGTCGCTCCTGGAGAAGGTGATCCTCTCTTCTAGAGAATGGGGTTTGGGATGTGGAGGCAACGCTTCGACGGTATATGGTGCGGAGGCTCGACTTTCGGGAAGCCTTGACCCCCACCCCTCCGTGGATCACTCCGATCCCTCCTCGGGTCCCAATGTCCACCCGGTCTTCTCAACGGTCCTCCTCTACCCGAGGCAGGACCTCCTTAATTCTCACTTCCTGGCGCCCCTGCTACTGCTGCTGTTCCTTGTTCCCTCTCATTTCAAGGAACTCCGGGCACGTGGCTGTGGCGTGCCCCTCCTCCTGATGGAAGTCTCAATAGGGCAACTCCACCCTAACTTCTCTCCTCCTCCTCCTTACTACTCTCCTCCTCTCCCCCATGGCTATGGCCATAGACGCTTCTTGATCGGGGAGTCAGGGCCTCTAGGCCTGCCTCCAGCACGGGGGTGGAATTGATCATGTCCCCCTTGACGGCGATCTCTTCCCTGGTACCCCCTCTATGGCCCCTGCCCTTGCCACTCAGGCCTCCAACCCAGCCGATGGTCGGGCTCCTGACGTCCCCACCTAGGCTGCTGCTGCCCCTGGAGCTGCCTCTGCTCCCTCTGTCGGGACTCTCCTCTCCTTTCTTCATGTCCCCTTCCTCCTCTCGATTCCTTCTCCTCCTCCATGGCCCAGCTGGCCAGCTTCTGCGCAAACTCCGGGTTTGACGCCTCCCCGTCAACTTCTCTCGCTGCCCTCTCCATCAGCTCCTCATAGGAGAGGGGGGAACTCTCTTCAGCTCCATCCTGAAGAATCCCTGTTGTAGGCCCAGGGTAAAGACCATCATCAAACTATGGCCTGGTATCTCCTGGACCTGAGTAACCTCCTCCTAGAACTGATCCACGTAGCTTCCCAGCTTCGCGTTCACCCCCTGCTTGATGTGGAACAGGGATTCCGACTCCTTCTTCCTCCTCTTTGAGGTATTGAACATCAGCATGAACCCCCGGCGCAGGTCCTCGAAGCAGTAGATGGAGCTGGCCGGTAGCTGGTGGAACCACTCCCTTGCCTTTTCCTTCAGGGTGATAGTGAAGAGTTGACACTTGAACCCGTCCGACATTTGCCGGATTGAAACCACATCCTTGAACCATTGAACGTGCTGAACCGGGTCTCCCTTCCCGGTGTAGTAGGACATATCGGGTTCCCTGAACCCCTCTGGAACTGGAGCTGAAGAGACCAAATCGCTGAAGGGGCTGCGTCCCCCTGCTGGGTGAGCTGGCGAGTCTCGCGAGCCTAGCTCGCCTAACCGGCCTTGGCCTGCCGAGCCAGGGAAGAGCGCGCGCCCGGGGAGCTCGCACCCCCGGCCTTCCTCGGCCACCTCCTTCCCAGCTCGCCTGCTGGGGGCGTCCTTGACCAGAGAGGGGATGGCCGCGATCTGGGCTGCTGGATTCGAGCACTCGGCTCGCGTGCCGAGTGCGAACCTGACGAGGTTCAGCATCTCACTCCTGAAATCCTTAAACATCCTCACCGTAACGAGAGGACGGTGGGGGGGGGGGGGGCGGCGAGTCCGGCCTGTCACATCCCTGTCCTCCTGTCATCGGGCTCGCTGAAACTTTTCTGCACTGACCACGCTCCAAGCTCACCGCACCAAAATGTTGAAACCGAAAAACAGTCTCCTGTGGAGTTCACCCTTGGGGAAGGGGTGATCGCGCGCCTACTTCACTCCTGCAAGCAAAATAATAAAAGAAACAAGGGGAACCGACCCAAGGGCTCGATAGGGAGGACACACCACACACCCAAAAGATCTGAGAGCGCTTTCCCTCCTTAGCCAGAGGCCGAGCTAAGTTACCCTCAAAAAGCACTTGAAAACTGGAGCAGGAGAGCACAGGAAGCCTGCCCTCTAGGGTACCCCTTGGGTCCTATTTATAGTTTTCAGAATCTGAACTGCCAATAATAAAAAGGAACTGACCTGAAGTTACCAAAAAACCCTTGGTTGGGTCTGCCAACAGCCAAACTACGCTGTTTGGAAGGGCTATAGGCAGGCCAACGGGGGCAAAATAGAAAAAAGTACCTCATATATCTGGGCGAGCTGGGGAGCCTGGCCACCTCGGCAGATCCTGCTCACCTGCTGTTGCCGAGCTCCTTTGGCGAGCGCGATTCCGGATGGCTAGCTCGCCCATCAGTCAGCCTCCATTAGTCATCCCCAGCTCGACGAATCCTGGCTTAGCTCGGTGAATACCGAGCTCGCAGTCGACGAATGTCGAGCTCGGGTTCGGCTTCCCCTTGCCAAGCTCACCCACGATCTTCGGAGTCCTTTGCTGGGCTTGCCTGTTGCTTGGACGATCTGAACCGCCCGGTATGGTTCGTGGCGACCTCACTCGCCGGACACGGGGTTGTACAGTTGGACCTCTGCACTGGAGCCTTGGGTCGGTTTTGCGTTTTAAGTCTTCAGTCAGTGAAGCTCACTAGGAGAAGTAACTGTGCGTCACCCCTTCACTAAGGGTCCGAACTCCACATAAGCCGAGTCTCGGTTTTAATTGATAACAATATCTATCACATAGTTTACAATTTGTAAGATAGATATACATAGCCAATTCAAGATTATTCTTAATTACTCTTATGAATTATGTTTTTAAATTAGATAGAATGTGAGTTTAGGATATCAATTGATCATACTAAATCATTGCGGTGTTTGTGAGGTTCACATTCATCTTTGTTAATTTATTATATGGAGCACATTCAATTTTACTTTAGCAAATCATGATATGATATAACTAGCATAAACAATGAGGTTTTCTTATAGCAAGAGACGATGCAAGAATGATAAGTTAGGATAGCCATGTGCAATGCTATAAAAGTTTTAACACATATATACTAAATTTGCATGCACCCAAGGTAGAACTCCTAACTCAATATTCATATGCCTACATTATAGTTAGTGCTAGGAAACTAAGATAAGTAGATCATTTGAAATGTTAACTTTTTATTTAATTACACTCAATTTGATTTGTTATGAAATTTGGCTTAACTAGTCTAAGTCATATCTTATCATATATCTAATATGACTATAAATCGTATTGGCTCAAACAAATAAATGCAAGAACAAAAAAAATAAGCATATCATGAAGTAAAATATAGTGTATTTCATTTTGATCTACTTCACGCAATTGGTAGATATTAATAGATAGGAGATTTAGGTATCCAAACGAGTTCGTGTGAGGCGGTTCCCTTGGGTTCCTGAATATAGCGTGATAAACCATGTGAAGATAATGATGAATGTGTCATTTCGAGTGGAATAAGTGCGTCATTTTTAAAGATGGGCCTCCATTCATAATTTGGTTGAATATTCTTTTTATATGACAAATTTTCATAATACTTAATTCGAGGCTTATAATGATAGAGAATTTTGAAATTATTATTAATAGAAAATTTGATGACATTTACTTTAATATTGAGAGAATTTAAATGCGGATTAAATATTTTACTAGGTGCATGTCTTATGAAATTTGAAACACTAGTAGATACCTTATACATATTTGAAGATAAACTAGACAAAAGATTTTTTATTATTTAAAATTTTTTGCATAAATAATTTTAATGATTCTACTTTATGAATTAACACACTATTTTCATAAATCAATTTTTTACTATGTTCTTTTGAAATATGTAGCTCTTTTTCATAAAGATTGAATTTTTCTTTTATGTTATTACAATCAATACAAGATGTAAAAATTTTATCGAAAGAGCATGTGGGAGAACTAGACACAACAATAGTAGATTTTACATTGGCATGATTTGAACACAAGGTTCTGTCATCATCTTCTTCTTGGCTCTCTTCTTCCAAAGATATATTTTCATTTTCCCTTCTGCTTGATGTGGTTTTCATGTCTTCCTCCAAGAGTAAGTCTTCATTTGATTATTCACTTGGATCCTTAAAGAATCGCTTAGATTCATTATATGCAAAAGGAAAACAGTAAGTAATCTCAAGAAATTTTCATATATCATAAATAGTAGGAAGCGTGTAGATCAGTTCAAAAATTTCTTGACCAAGAGACAAAGCAAACTATTCATAGCTTTGACATTTAAATAACATTCATGTTTATTTAAATTATTTGGGGTCTTGATACTAGTCATATTCCAAACTTCTATATCTAATAATATAAGAAATTTTCTCATTAGTGTTCTCCATATATTACTGTTCATATCTGTAAACAGAGGTGGTGCTAACGAATTTTCTATGTGCAAATTTCCATTCACACTAGTGGATTCAAGATAGAGGTTAGTCATTATTCCTGGCTGTGAAACCATTTTTGGAATTGAAAGGACCCGCCAACCCAACAATTCATCTCAAAACCCAGGTGTTGAGATGAAGGGTGGCTGGGTACATGAACACGAAGGGGAGAAAGCTGCATGCAGTGTGGGATTAACCCCAACCACAGGCCCGCAGGGATATTCCACCAGAGGGGCCCACCGGGGTGAACACCAAGACCTGGAATGCGGCGGGAAAGACAAAAACGGTCCCACATACACGTGACCTGATGGATATTTTTAATCTCAAAACACCCACGCAGTAGGACAAACTCCTCTGATACCATGAAAGAACCCGCCAACCCAACAGTTCATCTTAAAACCTAGGTGTTGAGATGAAGGGTGGAGGGGAACATGAACATGAAGGAGAGAAAGTTGCAGGCAGTGTGGGATTAACCTAACCACAGGCCTGTAGGGATATTCTGCCAGAGGGGCTCACTAGCGTGAACACCCAAATCTGGAACGCGATGGGGAAGCCAAACACGGTCCCACATACACGTGACATGCTGGATATTTTTAATCTCAATAGGAATTAACCACCTATGATACCATTTGTTGGATCTGTTGACCAACATTGGGGGGGTGAATCATGTTTTTAAGTAAATTCAGAATTAAAATAAATTTTACCGAGGACAACCTAGTCTGGAAGCTACCACGAGCGGTAAGGTTGTCATGTGGCGGTAGGACACATAGAAGCTTCTCCTCATAAAAAAATTTTGTTTCTGATTTTCTACACAACCCTCAATACCTAAAAACATGCAAACATGAATTCGAGATGAAATAAAGAAATATAATTTTATTCAAAGTTAAACACAATAGTACAACTTGATCTCCATGACGTCGGAGCTCGCAGACGATGAAACTAACAATTTTATTTTGATTTCTATACTGACCGTCAACCAGGACTGATTGGCTCTCTCTCTTCTTCCCAAGAAGATTGAGAGGTGACCCTTTACCCTCCTCCACGGAATGGTCTAAGAGCCCACTAGATTTCCTAGATCTGGCCATCCTCCCAGGACAATTTCCCACGGAACCCTTCTTTCATTCCGACGACCTTCTCAATCGATTTTCTACAAACTCAGAACAATTAGAAAAGAGAAAATACAAATGAAAATAAATGAGTTTGAAATTATTGCTCCCTCAAATAAGAATTTCTTCGCAGGATGGTGCATGATTAAGGATTCTGAATGTCGTTCCTCTTGCACTCGATCAACCATGGATGGTTGTTGGACACTTCGCTCTTCGAAGTTCCTTGACCGCGAACGGGAGGGAGAAATTTCACCTTTCCTTACTCGGAGACGGTAGTTTGCACAAACAGAGGCGACAACCGAACCCTAGACGTCCAATACTTCTTCTTTCCTCAGAAAAATAAATGCATGCTTTTATACTCTTCATTAAAATAAGTTACCATTGTCAGTAGAGCTGGCGTGACGCAGTAGATCTTTTCACGCGGTGCCGCTAGTTGTCCATTAAATTAGGAAAAATATCCTAAAAAAATCGCACCACTTTTGGATACCACGGTGCGGTAAGGCTAGCGCCCGACGGTAGGGCTTTCTCCTCGATGTAGTCAAATCGACAGTCGTCAAAATGGATCGTGCCTGGCGGTAAATATATGAAAAGTAGATATGAATTCTTTTTGGACGAACCTTTGATCAAAGCGTCGTTGTTTTTGTAAAGCTCACCAATTTGTAATGATAAGATTATTTTGCTGGCTTTATTTTATGTATTTGTCTTCTTATTTGTATGTTTAATCTCCTTTGATACTCACTAGGCTCATAGGCTCAGAGAGATTGAGTGCTCGTTATGCGTGATACTCGATCGGATACTCGTTCATACTTACTCGAACTATGTTGCTTGCGTATCATTACTTGCACCTGCATGCTCGCACTTTCCTACTCACATTTGTATGCTCGTGTGTCGCTACTCGTACTTTCAGGCTTGCACAAAGGATGACATCATATCCGTTTGATTTTCACAAGCTTTGGTGAAATTGCCTATGGAAAGGCACTTGATGAAAAGAAAACGGAAAGTTTTTTTCTGCTTGCTTACTACGATCTTTCAGGTAAGTGAGTTGCAATCGGTGGGTTCTCATAGGATGCACGCTCTCGAAGCCAACACTCTACATCAACTGGCAAAGAACCGAATTGATCTAGAGATACAGAACGATGGTCAGGGGGTCGAACGGGACGCACACACTCGACGCCTCCATCTATCACGGACTCGAACCTCCCAACACTTTCCTGTTTAGTTGCTTCCAAAAGGACGATGGGTTATCCACCTTAGCACTAACATAGATGCGTCCTGCTTCACAGGACAAAAATCACTAAGAACGGGTCTTTTAGTCTTCTCAAAGACCGAGGATGCCTTTACCTAAGATGTCACTTTGTGAGGTCACCCTTCGTCGAGTTTGGGAGGTTGGCATCCATACCTGTTCCTGATAGTTCCTCCAATCGGATGAGAAGTGCGGTTTAGTAGGTAGCTAGGCCAACATTCAAGGGGGGAGCTAAACTCGACTATCAATGCAGGGGCTTGAACTTACAAGAATGCTTTTAAGACCAAACACACCGTCCCATCACCCGCTCTGGGCTTTTTAGGTGAATCAGACCAAAGGCGAGTTTCCCAAATCGATCGTGGGGATTGACTTCACTGCTTTTAGTTAACTTGAGATGATTCGAACAAGGAAGACAACTCAAACTAACCCATGTTTCAGAGAGCGAGGATTTTTATTAAAATGTAGAAGCAACTTTACATGCAAGCAGTCATTACACGTTACTGCTAGAGATAGAACCTTTTCAAGTCATCCTCACTCCTAGTGTTTCCCAATAACTCACCTTCTTAATTCTGTAAATTATAGCCTCCAGTGGCTAGGGCCACTTGTACGATGAAGGGTCCCTCCCAATTAGGGTTCAGCTTGCCAACGACAGCTACTCTTCCGGCCGCGTCCACCTTCTTCATGATGAGATCTCCTGCGAGGAACTGCTTGAGACAAATGTTTTTGTCAAAGTGCTCTGTCATTCACCTCTTGACCTCCTCTTGGCGGACAAAGGCTAGGTCTCGAAACTCTCAATGTAGTCCAGAGAAAGCATTTGAGCATCTTCGCTCTCCACACGCCATTCTTTACTACCTTATCCTACTACGATGACTCTCGGACTCCAGACCTCGAATTCTACTGGGATGAGGCCTCAGACCCATGGGATAACTTGAAAGGTGTTTCCCTCATAGCTGAGTAAGGAGTTGTTCTCGGAGCCCATAGGACTGAAGGGATTTGCTCCTCCCAGTTTCATTTCTGGTTGGTGACATTCTTTTTCACGTGGTTGATGATTAGCTTGTTGGCGGTCTCCACCTATATGTTGCTCCGAGGATGGTGGACAGAGGCAAATCAAAATTCATCCTTACCCGCTTGCTAAATTCTTCTATCTCCAAGCTGGCAAATGGAGGGTCGTTGTTGATGATGATGGCTAGAGGGATCCTAAACCTATAGCCAATCTCTCCCCAGATTAAGTTCTTCACGATCTGAAATGTGTTCTTGGCGAGAGCTTTTTCTTCGATCCACTTGGAGAAGTAGTCGATCATGATGAGCATGAACTTCCACTGACTGCTAGCCTAAGGGAAATGGCCTATCAAGCCCATTCCCGAGATAGTGAAGGGTCAAGGGACTGAGATTGAGCGAAGTTTTTGACCTGGCTATACCTGAAGGAGAGTAAAGAGTTGACACTCTGGGCATTTCTTTGAGAAGTCTTCTGCATCCTTCCAAATGGTCGCCTAGAGTTAGTCATGCCTTAGAATCCTCTGATCTAGAGTGAGAGTAACAGTGTGACTGTCACACTCTCCTGAATGAATTTCTCTAAGCGCTCAAGGGATTTCTGCCTCTGACAAACATATAGCTAGGGGGCCCGAGATGGTATTGCGATATAGCTCTCCTTCATGAAGCAGATAATAGGTTACATTGTACCAAAACTTATTCTAGTCTCCTTCGCTGGTAGGAAGTTGGCCCGTCATTAAGAAAGTAACAAATGGGTCCTTCCAAGAAGCTCTCTACTCGATCTCCATCATCTCCCCTTCCTCGACGGATGATCAAAACAACTCTGTTATAGTTCTATCGGCCCTTGGGCCGTACTTAGCTTGATAGTTCGCCTATGAATTCTCCTCCAGGGGTATATGCTCAGTGAAGAAAGATTGAAAACCTCCCATTAAGATTTTCACCCTTGCCATGTATCTCTACAAGATGGGGTCGCGTACCTTAAACTCTTCACTAATTTACGAAGCAACCACCATTGAGTCGGTGAAGGCCTTGTGATCCTGGATTCCCAACTCATTGGCAAGACGCAAGACTGCTACCATGCCTTGTGATCCTGGATCTCCATCATCTCTGCAGGATGGGTGTTCATGATGGGGAAGAGGATCTCGACTTCTTGCTCGATCCTAGTTCACCGCGGGCTCACCAGCATGAAGCCTGCTCTCACTGAGTTCTTGCCTGAAGCTATGTCCACGAACATCTTCCACGAGACTGGGATGGAAGAGCCTTTGTCTCCTCCTTCCTCGGCCGAGAAACCGGGTAGGAAATCTTCCACTATCTGTGTAACGGCCTCCCTAGCCCATGCTCGCAAGGATGGCCGCCGACACCCCCAGTACCATGCTCGAAAGGGTTCAGCCTAACCAGGTATGTAGACCATGCACCCCAACCCCTCTCCATCCACAGGGGGGTTGTTGAGGCCTGGGGATCGAACCCGAGACCTCCTTGATAAGGAGTTTTCAAACAACTCCTCATCAGCAATTGATGGAGAGGGGTTGGGGTGCATGTTCTGCAGACCTAGTTAGGTTGAACCCTTTCGAGCATGGTGCTGGGGGTGTCGGCGGCCGTCCTTGCGACCATGCGCAGGGGAGGCCGTTACAAAAAGTGCACTTTTTTGTAACGGCCTCCCCATCCCATGCTCGCAAGGACGGCCGCCCGCACCCCCAGCACCATGCTCGAAAGGGTTCATCCTAACCAGGTCTGCACTTTTTTGTAACGGCCTCCCTAGCCCATGCTCGCAAGGACGGCCACTGGCACCCCCAGCACCATGCTCGAAAGGGTTCAGCCTAACCAGGTCTGCAGACCATTCACCCCAACCCCTCTCCATCCACAAGTGGGTTGTTGAGGTCAGGGATCGAACCCGGGATCTCCTTGATAAGGAGTTTTCAAACCACTCCTCATCACCAATTGAGCTGCATTTCTAAGACCCCTCCCCCTCCCGGAACACATGACACGGCACGAAGGGGGGGGGGGGTCTTATGCCCAGAATAGCAGCCTTGCGATAGCATTAGCACACGGGCTAACATGTACCATAAGATGCCTATTCTGCCGGCTATAACTAATATCAACCAATGCCAACCCAACTAAAAATATAATAGAAGTCCATCCACACATAAGTATAATAGGTACAAAAGTACATCAAGAAAAGAAGTTACAACAAGCTTCTAAAGTATCAGAGTACTGCTAAAATATGCCCAAAGGGCTACATCAAAATCTCTCAAAACTCACATCGGTGACTGACGGTAGCGACGATACCGTCCCTTCAAGCCTTGTCTTCCCGGCCTGGCTGTCCTGCTGCATAATTTGCGGTTGCTCTACCTGCGAGGTTTCCTCCTAAAAAGGAAGACGTAGCAACCGTTATTCATAAAGACTAAGTGGCTTTCACATCCGCTCCCCCGATGACTCCTCGCCACCGGGTGGAGAAAGGAACAAAGTTACAATATATATATATATATATATATATATATATATATATATATATATATATATATATATATATATATATATATATAGTAATATAAGCCGGTACAAGTAGGTGGAATAAGTACATATGTCTGGAGCAGCAATAAAAGAAATGTATAACATCATTAACAGCAGTCTATTTTAGCAATTCTACATGAGCTATATCAATCCATCAAGTATATAGATCTACAACAGGAAAGTAACTTAACTTATATGAATGTTAATACAAACTTATAAGTTAAGGATCGGTTTAACAGTAAAGTAACTCATCATATAGGAGTTCATATACAAACTTATACGATGAGGATCTTTATATGCAATGTAATTTAATGGTATATATGCAATGCAATGACTCACCCATGATCACGGACAAGCAATCGCTATGTTGACATAGACTTGTAGTTCCCACTTTTCGAGCAGGTAGCTAACCTCTCAGGCGTCATCCGTCGTGGCCAGGCGGTGACAGTAGAACGGGCTTATCCAATACTAGGCGGACATCCACAGTACCAAACCTAGGCCTCTATACACCTCAATGCTAAGAACACAGTTGCGGAGCTCCCATACGTACTACGGCCCAGCGAGAGTCTCGGGTAGATGTGCACCGAGAACTAAGCCCCGAACTGGGCTATGTTGTGACCCGAAAGGAGCCTCAGAAAAAGCACGAGGACCAAGCCCAACCGTTCACTTGGCACCAAAGGAGCCCCAGGAAATGAACACCGAGGACCAAGCCCAACCGCCCAAGGTCTAACTGTCAACTCCCATCGGTGTGACGACTGGTGAGCCTATAGACCTGCCACACTATCCTTAACCCAGGATTACGACACCGCGTGTCGACTCACACCACATACAATTTCACATTATCGTGGCATGGAAGGAGCCTCGGGAATGAACACCGAGGACCAAGCCCAACTGTCCACTTGGCACGGAAGGAGCCCCGGGAAATGAACACCGAGGACCAAGCCCAACCATCCATTTATGTCTCTTCTCAACATTATCCAAACCAGTATGGTCAAACACCCGCACTTACACCCTTTCACAATTTGGTGCCCAAGGCACCTTAAGGGTTCATCACAAACATAGATGGCGAACCCATTCAATGGACCACCTTAGGCTTTCCTATATAACAAGCCTCATGACCATGCATCACCCATCGGCCAACATGATTACATATAATCTATGGTCACATAACTTTAGCATCACTGGTTACACTCTTTTATCAAATTCAAACCATTCGTGTGCACATGAGTCAATCATCTAAATATCAATGGCCATTTGTTCATAGCAATCACCACCGACAATGTACACAAGTTCAAGTCAATCTCATCATTATTCGATGTGATACCATTATCAGTATGTCCTCAATATTACTCATATTCAAATCATTCCAACCTTACCAATACGTCAAACCATTCGATCACTAATTTCTACCAAATCGTTTCGTTCAAGTACGGTTCACTTCACCATTTGTTTCGAGGGATCCATCCAACAAATTTCATCAATCGTTGAATTATGACGGTTAGACATAAAAGAATTCACCCAACCTCAATGTCAATTTGCTACAACGTCTCTACCGAATTCAAACCAGATTCTACACCAACCCAAGAATTTTAAGTGCAGGACACCTTCTGGATAGCAACTTCGACCGGAGATTCCCGAGGCTACAGGAGTCCGGTTAAGGCGTGTAACCACTCGTTAGAAAGGTACTTACAAGGTCTACGACTTTTGGGTTTTGTCGAAAGCCCGGATCTGAACGTATCACACTTGAAAATGGCCAAGAAGATCGCTGCGTGCAGAATACAGATTTTTGCACGCATCTTAAGGCGGAATGAACAACATCGGTTCATCTTCCTCTTCAAACCAATTTTCCCCAAATCACATCCAGACTTCCTCCTTTCGTATTCACCGTCATAAGGACACTTCTCTTCACGAAACCATCCTCCATCATCACATAGAAGGAGGGAGAGGTTGAAGACATCTAATCCCTAGGACATAAGTCCTAGCATGGCCTTTCCTATAAAACTCCTTCTCTCAAATCAAGACTCTCTTAAGTCAATGTCTCTCCTAAGAATTAACTAGAGATCTAGCACCAAGGGAGAGGAAAGAAAGCTCACCTCATTTCTGGCATTTCCACCATTTCCGGCCAAGGATCTTGTCACTCTTCTCGGCGGCATCTTCTTCTCCTCAGCGGCGGCGGTTCTTCACGGGGTGTATGTTGGCTCCAACACCTCCTTCCTCTTTGACCGGCCTCGCAGTGCGTAACAAAATATCTTACATCCCTCTTCATTCCCGATAAACACATGGTCTTCCGCAAGTCGGCGTATATCTTGGAAATCCCGGGATGCACAGAATACTGAGTGCAATGTGCCTCTCTCAGAATATCTTCCCGAATTTTACCGCCTTTGGGAATGTAGAGCCGGCCACGGAGATGGACGAGGCAGACTTTTAGGGAATACTCGTTAGTAGTCCCATCTTCGATTGACTTGATTGTCGGGGCCAGAGCCATATCTTTTCATTGCTCTGCCCGGATTTGGTCTCGAATATCACAGAGTATGCTCATCGCAGTCAAGTACCCCATATACCCTTCCGAATGGTCTTTATATACCAGGGTAATCTTCATCTCTTCGAGCATCCGAGCTAATTTCATACTCACCGATCGGGACTCAGGAATTACTTCCGGTACCTTTATGCACAGAGCATCAGCTACAGAATTTGCTTTTCCGGGGTGGGAGCTCAAAGTAATTTCATAGTCACACAAAAATTCTAACCATCGCCGCTGTCTTAAGTTCAATTCCTTCTGAGTATAAACATACTTTAGGTTTTTGTTGTCCAAAAAGATCTCGCAGTGGACGCCATATAGATAGTGCATCCAAACCTTCGAGGCGAATACCACTGTTCCCAATTCCAAATCATGTACTGGGTAGTTGATTTCATGCTTCTTCAGCTGTCTTGAAGCATATGCAATCACGTGCCCGTGCTGCATCAATACCACTCCCATCCCTTGATACAATGCGTCAGTGTAAACTTGAAATACTTCCTTCCCGGATGGAAGGGCTAGGATGGGTGCGGATGTAAGTCTGTCCTTCGGTTCCTGGAACACAACTTCATACTGGGGTGTCCACTCATATGGCACACCTTTCTTTATCAGAGAAGTAAGAGGAAGGGCAATCTTTCAGAATCCTTTTAAGAACTTGCGATAGTACCCTACAAGTTCAAGGAATCTCTGCACATCGGTCGCTGACTTCAGGGCGACCACTCCTTCACGAAATACACTTTGGCCGGATCCACAGCTAGTTCAGCCCCACTGATAACATGGCCTAAGAAGGCAACCTCTTTAAGCTAGAATTCGCACTTGTTAAGCTTGGCAAACAAGGCATGCTCTTTTAGCTTCCTCAGTACCAAGGTTAGATGTTCGATATGCTCCTCCTATGCCTTTGAGTCAACCAAAATGTCATCGATGAAGACGATGATGGAGATGTCTAGATAAGGCTCAAACACCTTGTTCATCGTACTCCTAAAAGCTGAAGGGGCATTTGTGAGCCCAAACTGCATTATGGTGAACTCGTACAGTCCGTACCTTAAGCTAAAAGCCGATTTCTGAATGTCCTCCTCTTGTATCCTCAATTGGTAATACCCCGAGCGCAAATCCAACTTGGAAAAACAATGCGCTCCTACCAATTGGTCGAACAACTCATCGATCCGGGGTAGCAGATAGGTGTTCCGTATCGTCAATTGTTGAGCACCTGATAGTCTATGCATAACCGTAAGGTACAATCCTTCTTATTAACGAATAGAACAGGGGCTCCCCAAGGTGAAGAGCTGGGGCGAATAAACCCGGATTCCACCAGTTCTTGTAACTAAACTCTTGACTCTGCGAGTTCCTTCGGGGCTATCCGGTAAGGGATCCTGGAGACGGGCTTGACACCCAATACTAGATTAATTTTAAAATCTACCCCTCTATGCGAGGGTAATCCTTGCTATTTCTCCGGAAATACCTCAGGGAAATCTCGCACCACCCGCACATCCTTGATATCCAATGTTATCTCCTTCAACTTGAAACAAATCATGAAGACTTCATCCCCCTTCATATGGGCTTTTAATGCCTGAACTAAAGATAACAACATACGAGGTGCAAATCTAATACCTTGAAAGATGACATCGGTGTCTCCATGTCTCAAGTAAATTCATTTCTCCACGCAGTCAATTCTTGCGTAGTGCTAGTCCAACCATGCCATGCCCAGAATGAGATCGAATTCTGGCATTCTCAAGACTGTGGCAGGGGTATCAAAGGCCTTTCTCCCAATGAGTATCTCCAATTCGCACTTGGCGGTTGCGGTCATTTCAGAGCCTTCTGGGAGGCGTACTCGTCGAGCTATACTAGTGAAGTGTTGTACACCTTCTAGGTCTTTAATGAAGTCCATAGACACAAACGAGTGCGAGGCATCGGTATCAAATAACGTATAGGCTGGTTTCCCGCCGACTACCATGATGCGTAAGTACCAATAGCAATACTCAATGCTAGATATCTAGTACGTCTTAAGCAACTTAAGTTTAACAATGAAAATGTGATAACTAACTGTAACATACCTGCAATCACCTCCTGAGGGTTCCGCTCCTACGTCATGTACAGCGCGAACACTTGATTACGAGCAGGACCGAGGTTTCCTCCTCGTGGTCCTCATCCTCGACAACCCATATGACCCCGTCCTCGTGGAGCTATCGGAGGGAGAGCGGGAGGAGCATTCACAAATAGTTGCGGGCAGTAATGCCGGATGTGGCCCGATTGGTTGCATTGGAAGCACACCAACTCATACCGCCCCTTTGGTTGCTGAAACTGTTGAGGTTGTGGAGGTGCAGGCAATGCTGGCGGCTGTGGAACCGTGTGCTCCACTCTAAAATTCCGATGGAAACATACGCCACCTCTCTGATGTCCTCTTCCTCCTCTGTAGTCATGTCTCCTTCTATTGCTAGGGCCGGCTTCCATCACACCCTTAGCAGGTCTCTTACCACTTCCCAAGTGGTCTGCTTCTAGCCTCTTTGCCATGTCAATTATTTCCGCCAAGCTGGAGTCCTCTTTAAACAAAAGGGCCTACCTCAGGGGGTCCCGCAGCCCTTTATAGCAGCTCTTAGCGTATCCTCTGTCATCCAATTCATATGAGTCAGCAAATCTCACGAGATGTTGGAACTCTCGTTGATACTGCGTAACCGACTTCGATCCTTGCTTCAGCTGTAGAAATCTCTCTTCAAGTTCATATCGAGCAGACGAGGGAATGAAGTGCTCTAAAAAGACTCCTGAGAACTCGCTCCAACTAATCTTCGTATAAGCTCGCCATTGAAAGGTGGAGCCCATAAGGGACTTCCACCACCTCTTGGCGTGCAGTTCCAGGGCAGACACAGCCAATGTTACAGCCATGTTGGCTGGACAACGGATTCCTGCAAATAGCTCATGCTCCGTATCGAGCCATTCTTCTGTGAGCACTGCCAACTCTGTCCCGAGGTAGGCGGGAGGGGAGAGAGCCCAAAAAGTGCTCAATTAGTTTGAGCTCGGAGCCTGTTGCTGTACTGGGGTCTGTTGCGACCTAAAGGCGTCCAGGATGGCCATGAGAGTCTGTCCCAATTCTGATTGTTAGAACTGAGTAGGTACGAAAGGGGCAGGAGTGCCCCCCACTGGCTCAACGTGCACTGGGATCTACATGAAGAGTACAAACCTATGGTCAGGTTGGCTAATCTTAAGGTCAAAGTTGGACATACTTAGTGTGAATTACATATGGACACACCACTGCTTCCGCTAAGTCAGTTTGTCCCCAAACTGACTAATCGAACTGGGGTGGAAACATTGCTGAATGACTTCTTTAGTTCAGGATTATAGCAAGCTGATACCATTTGTAAGACCCCTCCTCCCAGAACACAAGACATGGCACGAAGGGGGGGGGGGGTCTTATGGCCAGAACAGCTGCCTTGCGGTAGCATTAGCATACGGGCTAACTTGTACCACAAGACGCCTATCCTGCCGGCTATAACCAATATCAACAAATGCCAACCCAACCAACAATATAATAGAAGTCCATCCACACATAAGTATAATAGGTCCAAAAGTACATCAAGAAAAGAAGCTACAACAAGCTTCTAAAGTATCAGAGTACAGCTAAAACATGCCCAAAGGGCTACATCAAAATCTCTCCAAACTCACATCAGTGACTGACGGTAGCGACGACACCGTCCCTTCAGGCGCTGTCGTCATGGCCTGGCTGTCCTATTGCATAATCTGCGGCTGCTCTACCTGCGGGGTTTCCTCCTAAAAAGGAAGACCTAGCAACCGCTAGTCATATAGACTAAGTGGCTTTCACATCCGCTCCCCTGGCGACTCCTCGGCACCGGGCGGAGAAAGGAATAAGGGTACAATATATATATATATATATATATATATATATATATATATATATATAGTAATATAAGCAGGTACAAGCAGGTGGAATAAGTACATATGTCTTGAGTAGCAATAGAAGAAATGTATAACATCATTAACATCAGTCTATTTTAGCAATTCTCCACGAGCTATATCAATTCATCAAGTATATAGATCTATAACAGGAAAGTTACTTAACTTATAAGAATTCTCATAAAACTTATAAGTTAAGGATCAGTTTAACAGTAAAGTAACTCATCGTATAGGAGTTCCCATACAAACTTATACGATGAGGATCTTTGTATGCAATGTAATGTAATGTTATGTATGCAATGCAATGACTCACCCATGATCACGCACATGCAATCGCTATGTCGACACATACTTGTAGTTCCCAATTTTCGAGCAGGTAGCTAACCTCTCAGGCGTCATCCATCGTGGCCAGGCTGTGACAGTGGAGTGGGCTTCTCCACTACTAGGCGGGCATCTATGCTACCATACCTAGGTTTCCATAGACCTCAATGCTAAGAACATAAGAGCGGAGCTCCCATGCATACTACGGCCCAGCGGGAGTCTCGGGTAGATGTGCACCGAGAACCAAGCCCCGAAATGGCCTATGTTGTGACCCGAAAGGAGCCTCGGAAAAATCACGAGGACCAAGCCAAACCGTTCACTTGGTACGAAAGGAGCCCCAGGAAATAAGCACCGAGGACCAAGCCCAACCACCCAAGGTCTAACTGTCAACTCCCGTCGGTGTGACGACTGACGAGCCCATAGACCTGCCACACTATCCTTAACCCAGGATTATGACACCACGTGTTGACTCACACCGCATACAATTTCACATTATCATGACACAAAAGGAGCCTCGGGAATGAACACCGAGGACCAAGCCCTACCGTCCACTTGGCACGGAAGGAGCCCCCAGAAATGAACACCGAGGACCAAGCCCAACCGTCCATTTATGTCTCTTCTCAACATTTCCAAACCAGCACAGTCAAACACCCGCACTTGCACCCTTTCGCAATCTGGTGCCCAAGGCACCTTAAGGGTTCATCACAAACACAGGTGGCGAACCACCTCATTCAATGGACCACGTTAGGATTCCCTATATAAAAAGCCTCATGACCATGCGTCACCCATCGACCAACATGATTATATATAATCTATGGTCACATAACTTTAGCATCACTGGTTACAGTCTGGGCATTGATCGCCAATCTTGACAAGAAAGAGATGTCGAATTTGCTGAGTTCTACCGCCCACTTTGACAACCTTCCCGAATGTTCCACTGCATCCAAGATACTTTGCAATGGATGATTAGAGAGGACCTTAATAGAGTGAGCTTGAAAGTATGGTCGGAGACTCCGCTCTCAAGTCACCAAGGTGAATGCTAGCTTCACTAAGATGGGATACTTTATCTGTGCCTGCCTCAGTACCCTACTCACATAGTAAATGAGGAGCTGCCTCTTCCCCTCTTCTCTGACGAGCACAGAGTTGACTGCCTCCACACCCACTCCTGGGTAAAGGAGGAGATCTTTGCCTTCTTGTTATCCTTGGAGTAGATGATCTTATGCTAGTTGCTGCTTGAGCTTTCCAAAATTCTCCTCACACTCTGCGGTACACTCGAACTTCTGGTTGCTTAAGAGAGTTTTAAAAAATGGGGAGAACTTCTCTCCTATCTTGCATAGAAAGCAGATAAGACCTGTCAGCCTTCTAGTCAGTCTTTGAACTTCATTGTAACTCTCCGGGGATGTCATCTCTAGGATGGCTCTTACTTTGTTGGGATTAGGCTATACCTCCTTGGAGTGAGGAGGTGACCTAAGAACTTTCTCCTCCCTACACTGAAGATGCACTTTGTCGGATTAAGCCGCATCTTGTACGTTTGCAGAGTTGCGAAGGTCTCCACCAGATCTGAAAGTGCAGCTAGATCTGATATACTCTAGAGGGGGGGGGGGTGAATAGAGTATATGGTGCTTGAAAACTTTTTACAACAATTGTTGTAATGTGAGTGAGCAGGGAAGCAATGAATAAATCTAATCACAAAATTAAACTAATTACAAACTAAACACAGAACAATCACAGCCAGAAACAAAAATAAAGACAAACAAAACCAGATGACACAAGGAAATATAGTGGTTCCCCTAAACTTCGGTACATCCACTCTTCTACCACCCTAGGTAGGAATGCACTGCAGGATGAGTTGATCAGGTGTCCTGGGCACCAATGAGCTTTTGATAAGGTGCTCAAAAACCGAATCAGATTTTTTGATCAGGTGTCTTGCCACCAATGAGCTTTTGACAAGGTGCTCAAAAACCAAGTTCAAACTTTTGAAGGGAGTTTGAGAAACCCTTTACAGAGATGGGGGTGAGAGAGTGATGGAAGTCTTCTCTTTCTCAGACAGCTGAGAAGACTATGTGGATTGATGATGTCAAAGCTCCCCCTGAGTCCTTGAGATCTTCAGGAAAAGAAGCTTTGCTGTAGGGTGATAGGCCTTCAAAAGTTGAGCTCCAGCAAAAGATGATCTCAGTAACAGCTGAAATGTTAGGTGTCTGGAGTCTTGAAATATGTTGGCCTTGAACACTGAGACAAGGGAGATCTGAAGATTTCAGAAGATTTGATCCCCTTGGATGTGTGTTCTTGAGAATTCTTTGAGACAGAGAGTATTTTGTTCTTGTTCTGAAGATTACTGATGTCTGTCTGTGTGTGTGACTCTGTGTATGTCTGAGAGATTCAAAAATTCTTCTCTTTTATTCTCTGGTACTGAATGGAAAAACATCCTCTGTCAAGAATAGCCGTTGGTCCGCATTAATTGCATCCTTAATTGCAAAATGTCTTCTGGAGGAAAGTCCATAGAAATATTCCTTGAAAATCCCTTGAAACTTGGTCCAGAAATAAATGAAAACGGCTAGAAAATCTTCTGAATTAATTGCAGAATAACTCCTTAACTGATTTGAATTTGAATCAAAAAAAACCTTGAAGTCATATGAAAACGTCGAACTGAGCTCTGATATCGTTGAACTGAGCTCAGCGATATGGAATTATACTGCAACAAAATATCGTCGATCTGAGCTCAAAGATCGTCGAACTGAGCTCAGAGATAGAGATCCAAAGCTGAGTCAAAGATCGTCGAACTGAGCTCACCGATCGTCGAATGGAGTTCGACGATATGATGAAGTTGAGCTCAACGATCGTCAAATGGAGTTCGACGATCTGTCGAAGTTGAGCTAGACGATCGTCGATCGGAGTTCGACGAATCGTCGTGCTGAGCTCGACGATATGACTTAGTCTCAAACTGAAAAAGGCTTGGTCTTGAGGGCAGCTTCCAAACTTAGACTTCTAACCCTTAGACTCAATCCTAATTGACCTTTTGAGCTATACAGGAGGTCAAACATTGGTTTCCTAGAGACATAGTGATCCTGACCCAAATTAGTAATAGGGTGTTCCAACAATCTCCCCCTATTTGGGTTAAGATTACTATTTACAGAGTTTGGAAAATTTAAATAACAACATACAAGCATCAATACAGAGAAACAAAAAGAAAAGCTGGACATGCAGAACCACAGATATACATATATATATATATATATCATCCCAGATAATAACCAGAAGTCAGAGAGATTGTCACCTTACATAATCATTTCTTTTCCTTGCCCTTAACAAGTTTGATTTCTCTGTTAGGGTTGAGGGCTTCCTTCTTTGATCTGGTATCATCTGCTGCACCTAAAGTGGTTTGCTATTTGGGCCTGGGAACTACAACTTCAGGATGCAGTTCCATGTACCTGTCAGAATCAAAAAATTTGCTTGATGCATATTTTTCCAACTCTTTCTTTCTTTGTTCAGACATTGTAGAGATGTTAGATGAGTCTCTTCCTTGCTCTTTAGCTTTCTTGATCTGATCCAGTGCAACAAGTTCTTTCATCCTTGCAGTCCAAGTAGCTGGATTATTCTCAGGGTCTTCAAAAGGTACTGGTGGCTCATATCTATTAGAAGGATTGTCTTGAGGAGGCCTGGATGAAACAGTTTCCTTCAGCTTATAGGGAAAAGGACCAGAGGTGGTGTCAGATGAAATTTGTCCTTCCCTGGAGTATGGATGTTTCCTTGAGTATCCTTTAGAGTAGACATGGACTTCTCTTTGATTACCTCTGTATCCTCCTCTCCTGGATTGAGAACCCCTGGATTGGCTTCCCCTATGGTAGGATCTAGCATGAGGCTGATAGGGGGTTTGACTTCTAGCAGGGGGTTGAGCAGCAGAACTTCCACCTGTACCTGCATCAGGAGGAGGTGGTGGAGGAGGATGAGAATGTTGGAATTGAGAAGAGCCCTTTTCATATTTCCTTTTCTTTTTCATTGCTTTGAGTTGATTCTTAGAGTACTGCATCCAGTGCTCAAGATGGGGCAATCATGAAGAATATAGTATGGTATATCATTGTTATCCTTGACCTTGGCAGGAGGTACTCTCTTCATGGCTTTGCTCCTTGCCTTTCTTTTCCTGGCAATGGTAGCAGAAGAATCATCAGAGTCTGTTCTGAACTCATCACTTTCAGAACTTTGATCATCATACAGGGCATCAATCTTCTTCATCAAATCTTTCTTGAGCTGTATAGAAGCAGATGAGGCAGCAGAGGGTGTAGCAGCAGAGGTTGAAGCAGTAACAGTAGTGACAACAGCAGATACAGAAGTTGTTGCAACAGCAACAGTTTCAGTTGAAATAGAAACAGTAACAATAGCAGCAGATACTACAGGTTCTGGAGAAGTAACAAAAGCAGCAGTAACAGTTTCACTAACAGCAATATCAGTAGCAGAAATATCAGCAGAAAATTCAGAAGGCTCAAAATCATGTGCCTCTGTCATAAGGATCTCCTTAGAAATTGGGTCATCAGTAGTAACAGAAGTATCAGCAGCAGTATCAAAACGTTCAGCAGCAGGAGGGGCAGCAACATCAGAAACAACAGCAATACTTTCAGCAGAAGTAGCAGCAGCATATACTGAGTGGACAAAAGAGGTGATGATGCTGGGGTCACAGCAAGAGAATGGCACAAGGGCCTTGGACAGATCCTCTGGGGGCTGGAAAGAGACTGTCTCTGGCAGACATCTGAAATATATAGAGTCAAATACTGAGAGCAAAGACCTGAGGTCTATTGCAAAGACTGCAGCAGGAAGAACTGGATCTTGAGACACAGTAGCAGCAGCAGCAGGAACTGAGGAAACAACAGCAAGAAGACTCACTGAATCAGCAACAACAGCAGTAGCAGCAGGAGGCAGACTAACTTCATAGGGCATCTCCCCCTGCCTAGATTCAGACATGGCTGGATCAAGGCACACTGCTGAAGGGGCTGCCTGAGGGAATAAAGATGAGAGCCTGGCAGAGAGGGCTGCCACTGACAGGAGTAATGGAGCCAAGGAGGTCTCCAAAAGAAGAGATAGCCTGGGGGCTAGTAATTCATACAGCCTGTCAGCAAGGGCTGGAATGTCTACTTGCTCAGTAGTGACTGGAGCAGAGGTAGAGGATGGAGGAGTAGCTGTTGGTGATGGTAGTGGAGAGCTGGAGGAGTGGGGAAGGGATGGTTGAGGTGTGGGTAAGGTGGTTATGGAGGACAGTGGGATGGAGATAGATGGGGTGAAGGTGGGTTGGTCAATGATGTCTTGCAGAAGAGCTTGATAGGACGTTGAGGATGAGGGTAGCTCAGGAGGAGAGGACGGTGAGTCATCCATAAAGGAATCATCAATTAGGTTGAAGGAGGGAATGGAGGGTGATGAAGTGGCAATATCTGTTGGAGGGTAGGTGAATACTGGATGGAATTGGTCTTCTGGGATTGGAAGAGTAGGGACTAGAGATGGTGTAGATGTTGGAGAGGGGCTGGAGATGATGATGGTGGATGAAGTTTGAATGGTAGATGGAATGGGAAGAGATGGAATTGGAGGAGGAGGGGCATCAGCAGGCAGGTCATCTGCAGGGGCAGAGACCTGTGGGGAAGTGACTCTGAGAGTCCTGGTGCCTGAAGGAGTGCTAGAGGAGGGCCTGCTGGGCTTGATGATCTGTCTGTCCCATTTACCAAAAAGGGCACAGGACAGTCTCTTGGATGCATTTATGTGGATTCTAGAGGAGACCAGCAATGCAGGGCACCTATTCTGCAGAAACACCCCGAGAATTCTTCCAAAGTTTACAAAACTTTTATTGATCTTCTTCTTAATGAGGTCAAAGAATACCTCTCCCCAATTCAGATTCTTCCTGTCTACTAGGGCTCCCATTAGGCAGAGCTGATACCTGGAGATTGTATCATGAGCAGAGTGCTTAGCCAGTAGGACTTTCCCAACTACATCAGCCAGGAATCTGTATTCTACAGAAAGATTCTTTTTCAATAGCTTGCTAGGGTTAGCCTCAGAATGACCCATTCTGGCAAGCAAGTCAGCAAATTCTTCTCCAGACAAATCAGCAGTATCTCCACCAGTTCTCAACTCAAAAACCTCTGTTAAAATTGCTGGGGTCAGAGGTACCTGTGTGCCAGAGATTGATCCAACAATGGTGTTGTTGTCCTGATTGTGGGCAGTGTAGACTCATTCCTTAATCTCATCAGAAGCAAGCTTAATCCTTGTAGTCATGATTGCAGTAAGTTTTTGCTCTTTGAATAACTCTATGATGTCTTGAAAAACCTATTCTGTTGTGCTGAAGGATTCCATGTCGATGTCGAAGCCAGCATCAAATTTCATGGCGGCAAGAATAGCAACAGACACAACCATAGTTACCTGCAAAAAAATCAACAAACAAAACGACCAAGTGCAGAAATGTTTGGAGGGAAAGAAAGTTCTTGCAGAGAAAACGAAAGCGCAAAGGAGAATGATGGCGAAAAATGAATTTTATATTAGGGTTCGACGCAGAAAAGGAAAGATCGTTGAACTCAGTTCGACGATCGAGGCTTCTAAAGGAATCTGAAGAGTCTTCAACATCGTCGATCTCCGTTCGACGATATTGGAGGGCGTCGAGCTCTGTTCGACGATCGTTCAGAGAATAGAATCGTCGAGCGTCGTTCGACGATTGCTGACCGGAAGAGATAGTTCATACTATTTGAGAAACGCTGAACTCAGGTCGACGATTTCAGACATCGTCGATCTCCGTTCGACGATCTAGGGGAAATCGTCGAGCGCAGTTCAGAGATCAGAAAAACTCTAGACACTAAGAAAAATCAAGATGTTTGCCTAGTCTTGGTCAATTTTTAAGCTTTCAAAATCTTGGATATTATTTAAGACTTCCTCCATCTATCATTCCTAACTGATTTAGGAAGAAGGTGTTTTTCTTTTCATCCAAGTGCTTGGTGAAAATATCTCTCCTTTGTAAATCAGTTGGGATATATTGTAGTTCAATTTTATTCTTTTCAACATTATCCCTTAAGAAATGATGCCTAATCTCTATGTGTTTTGTCCTACTATGGAGGAGTGGATTTTGAGCTATAGAAATAGCACTGGTGTTATCACAAAAGTTTTAGACTTCTCTAAGTTGTAGCCATAGTCTAGGAGTTGGTTTTGAATCCACAAAATTTGTGAACAACAACTGCCTGCAGCCATATATTCAGCTTCAGCAGTTGATGTTGACACAGAGGTTTGTTTCTTGCAAAACCAGGAGACAAGTCTGTCACCAAGGAACTGACAAGTTCCACTGGTGTTTTTCCTGTCAATTCTGCATCCAGCATAGTCAGCATCAGAAAATCTAGTTAAGTCAAATGCTGAATCTTTTGGATACTAGAGACCTAGATTTGGACAACTTTTAACATACCTGAGAATCCTCTTTACTAATGTTAGGTGTGACTCTCTAGGGCTTACTTGGAACCTAGCACATATACATGTAGCAAACATTATATCTGGTCTACTAGCTATAAGGTACAGTAAAGAGACAATCATTGCTCTATATGTTGTCTGATCAACAGGCTTCCCATGTTCATCAGCATCCAATACAGCATTAGTAGGCATAGGTGTTTTCATACAAGATGCTTCAGACATCCCAAATTTCTTAACCAATTCATTTGCATACTTGGTTTGAGAAATAAAGATGCCTTCAGCATGTTGCTTGACTTGCAATCCTAGGAAGAAGGATAGCTCACCCATGCTACTCATTTCAAATTTAGAATGCATTAGGTTGGAAAACCTTCTGCACAATTTGGAGTCAGTAGAACCAAAAATAATATCATCTACATAAATCTGCACTAGTAGGGTATGAGACTTATGGGCTCTAATGAAAAGAGTTTAGTCTACTCTACCCCTTATAAATCCATTTTCCAAGAGAAAGCATGCTAGGGTCTCATACCATGCTCTAGGAGCTTGCTTGAGACCATATAATGCTTTGTTCAATCTAAAAACATAATCAGGATAAGTTGGAGAGATAAAACCTGGAAGTTGTCTGACATATACTTCCTCTTTGATGTCTCCATTTAGAAATGCACTTTTGACATCCATCTGATATACCTTGAAGCCTTTATGTGCTGCAAAAGCTAAAAATATTCTGATGGCTTCCAATCTTGCAACAGGTGCAAAAGTCTGGTCATAGTCTATTCCTTCTTCTTGAGAATATCCTTGAGCAACTAGCTTTGCCTTGTTCCTTACAATTACTCCTTGATCATCCAGTTTGTTTCTGAACACCCACTTTGTTCCAACAATGGAGTGATCCTTATGCCTTGGCACTAGTTCCCACACTTTGTTCCTTTCAAATTGATGCAACTCCTCTTGCATTGCAATGATCCAGTGTGGATCTTGCTCTGCATCTTGAATAGACTGAGGTTCAATTTGAGATAGGAAGCAGGTGTGCAACAGGTTTTGGTTGACCTGATTTCTGGTTTGCACACCAGCTGAGATGTCTCCAATTATTTGGGAAATTGGATGATCTCTTGATGTTACTAAATCAACAGGGGGTGTTGATTGTTCACCAACCTGTGTTGTTGTTTCCTCTTGTGGTACAACAACTGGCTCTTCAAGTTGTTCTTCAATATGTTGAGCACTTTCTTCATCTTCACTGCTTTCATCCCTTTGAGTAACCTGTAACTTGTTCAAGTCTTCAACAAGAGAATGTTCCTGCAAAGGTTCTATGGTAGAAGAGATCTTCTCCTCGAAAGACATGTTAGATTCATCAAATGATATATGAACAGATTCCTCAATTTTTAGAGATGATTTATTATAAACCCTATAAGCCTTGCTGATCATAGAGTATCCCAGAAACACTCCTTCATCAGCTTTAGCTTGAAATTTTGCTAAATATTTCTTGTCATTATTATGTATGTAGCAAATACAACCAAAAACTCAAAAAAAATCAACTTTAGGTTTCTTCCCTTTAATTAATTCATAGGGAGTCTTCCCCTTTAATTTATGTATCAAACTTCTATTCATCACATAGTTGGAGGTGTTCACTGCCTCTGCCCAAAAGGATAGAGGAAGATGAGCATCTGACAACAATGTAGTGGCAGATTCAATAAGGGTTCTATTTTTTCCTTTCAGCTACCCCATTTTGTTGAGGAGTTCTAGGAGCTGAGAAAGTATGCCTGATCCCTTCACTCTGACAGAACTCTTGCATAAGAAGAGAATCAAACTCTGTCCTATGATCACTTCTGATCAGGGCAATGTGAGTATTGAACTCAATCTGTATACATTTGAGAAACTCTGTCAGACACTTAAAGTTATCAGACTTCTTCCTTAGAAAGAACACCCAAGTGAATCTAGAGAAGTCATCTACAACTACTAAAGTGTAAGATTTCCCTCCTAGGTTTTGTACTGTGATGGGTCCAAAAAGATCCATGTGTAACAGATACAATATCCTAGGTGAATCACTCTTATTAAGCGACTTAAAGTTGTTTTTAGTTTGCTTGCCTAATTGACAAGCCCTGCAGAGTCCTTCCTTCTTATAGGGGCCAAAAGGTAGTCCTCTAACAAGGTTGTCCTTGGATAGCCTAGTAATAGTTCTAAGGTTTAGGTGTCCTAGTCTCTTATGTCATAGAATGTTTGGTCTACAAATAGAATTAAACAGGCAAATATCTACATCTGTTGAAAGAAAATCTACTAGATAGATGTTACCTTTCCTTTTACCTGTCAACACAGTTGTGTTGTCCTCTGACTTGATTTTGCATAATGCTTTGCTGAAGGTCACCTGGTAGCCTTCATCACACAGCTGACTGATGCTTATTAAGTTGTGCTTCAGTCCTTCCACATAAGCTACCTTCTTGAATGTTACTGATCCAATCTGGACTGCACCATATCCTTTAGTCTGTCCAAAGTTTGAATCACCAAAGATAACTTTGGGTCCAAGCTTGGCTCTAAAGGAAGTGAGGTTATCCTTGTTCCCTGTCATGTGCTTAGAGCACCCACTATCCAGGTACCATTGCTGGTTAGATGTTGGATAGGTCTTCACCTGCACATAAGATAATTCATTTTTTTGACCCAGTTTACCTTGGGCCTAGGTTGATAACCTTTGAATTCTGAAATAAAAGACACCCCAGGTTGACTCTTATATCCTTCAGGATGATATCTCCTTGGAGGTATAATCCATTCAGTAGAAGGGTTAAAGATGTGGGATGAAGGACCCTTAGGATTGGATTTTGATTTGCCCATGAAAAAATTTCAAGAGCTCTGACCTCTGTTCGACGATCTTGGAGCTGCGTTCGATGATCTTGGGTCAGATCGTCGAGCTCCGTTCGACGGTCGACTATAGCAGAGTTCAGGAACTTGAGATCGTCGACCTGAGTTCGACGATTTTGCCTGAGATCGTCGATCTGCGTTCGGCGGTCGTCGATCTGCATTCGGCGATTGTCGATCTCCGTTCGACGATTTCTGCTGGGACTTGGTTTTCTTGGGCAGATCTGAATTTTTCCTAGCTACCTCTACAACTCCCTTTCCTTTATCAGAAATGAATTTGATTGGAGTTGTTAGAACTATGGGTTGGCTGGATGAAGCACCCAAGCCCAGTGTACTATTAAATCTGGAGTTCACTGTGCTTGTGATGTCCATCAGCTTGATGCTTCTCCCATTAAGGGATTCTTCAAGCTTCTTGGCCTCAGATAGCTCACTTTTCAGTGAAGCTATCTGCTCCCTACAGCACTCCAACTCCTGAGAGAGTTTGAGGTTTTCTAACTTTAAAGTATTATGTTCAGATAAATGATTTCTGAGAGAGATAATTTCTTTCTCAGATTTTAGCAGATCTAAACACAGTGCTTTAAATTCAGATTTAAAGTCCTCTGAATTAAAATCAAAAGAACCAATTACCTGATCTTCTTCAGGTTGAGTCTCTGAGTCTGATTCTGACTCCTCTTCTTCTGAATTATATTGTGAGGCATTGATTGCCATCATGCAGAACTCTTTCTCTTCTGCATCATCCTCATCATCACTAGAGCTGGATGAGGCTTCTAACTCCTCTTCAGTCTCACTCCAGGATTCAGCAACAAACCCCTTTCTTGTATGTTTATTTTTGCTTGATGAGGGTTTGTCATTGTCATTCCTCTTGGAGTCTTTCTCCTTTCTTCTTTCTTTCTTGTCCCTTCTGTCCTTATTTTTGTTTTCTGGACAGTCAGGAACTATGTGCCTTGGTTTCCTGCAACCAAAGCAAACAATTTCTTTATTATTAATTGACTTGTCATACCTTGGCTTATCATGCTCCTTGTATGATCTCCTTCTGAAGTCCTTTCTGGCCATCTTGTAAAATCTTTTGGCCAACAGACTGAGCAATTCATCATTGCCTGTGACTTTATCTTCAGGCTGATCTTCAGTCGCCTTGAAGGCTATGGTCTTCTCTTTTCTTGTGGCTGGTGAGGCAGCCTTCTGTTCTTCTTCTCTATTCTTGATGAGTAGCTCATAAGATTTGAGCTTACCCAATAGAGCTTCAGTGGTGATCTCATTCAAACTTCTGGCATCCTTAATTGGCCGGATTCTTGAATCCCAAGTGCTAGGAAAGCACATTAGAATTTTGTCATTGAGTTCAGTTAATGAGATCTCTTTATCCAATGTCCTGAGTTCACTGATAATTAGACTGAGCCTGTTGTACATATCTCCCACTGACTCAGTTTCTCCCTTCTTGAAATTCTCATATTGAGATATGAGGTGGGATCTCCTATCCTTTCTCTCATCAGCTAAGCCTGAGACTATTTCAGAGAGTTTGTCCCAAATTTCCTTTGTTGAATTGCATTCAACCACCTTTTGAAATATGTCATCAGACATTGTCCGGGCTAAGATGTTCATAGCCTTGGCATCAGCTACCTTCCATTTCTTGATGTCAACATCTGTTCGTGATGGAGGTGGAAAAACATTTGTACTTCAGTTCTCTGGAGGTCTTGGACACACTGTCAAAACAGAGTTAAAAATATCCTCGTCAATAGAATTCATGTATAGTCTGATCCTTGCTTTCCAAAGTGCAAACTTGGATAGATTGCACAATGGAGGTCTGGTGCTAACATAATCTTTGTTTTGGGCCATGATTTGTGAAAACAAAATCTAATAATAAGCTCACAAGAAAACAGATCTAACTAGGGATCTTTGGGTTCAGGTGTTAGCCTATGCAACCACCAAGGTGTGGTATGTTTAGCCAACCTCGCTCTGATACCAATTGAAAGTGCAGCTAGATCTGATATACTCTAGAGGGGGGTGAATAGAGTATATGGTGCTTGAAAACTTTTTACAACAATTGTTGTAATGTGAGTGAGCAGGGAAGCAATGAATAAATCTAATCACGAAATTAAACTAATTACAAACTAAACACAGAACAATCACAACCAGAAACAAAAATAAAGACAAGCAAAACCAGATGACACAAGGAAATACAGTGGTTACCCTAAACTTGGGTACATCCACTCTTCTACCACCCTAGGTAGGAATCCACTGCAGGATGAGTTGATCAGGTGTCCTGGGCACCAATGAGCTTTTGACAAGATGCTCAAAAACCAAATCAGATTTTTTGATCAGGTGTCTTGCCACCAATGAGCTTTTGACAAGGTGCTCAAAAACCAAGTTCAAATGTTTGAAGGGAGTTTGAGAAACCCTTTACAGAGATGGGGGTGAGAGAGTGATGGAAGTCTTCTCTTTCTCAGACAGCTGAGAAGACTATGTGGATTGATGGTGTTAAAGCTCCCCCTGAGTCCTTGAGATCTTCAGGAAAAGAAGCTTTGCTGTAGGGTGATAGGCCTTCAAAAGTTGAGCTCCAACAAAAGATGATCTCAGCAACAGCTGAAATGTTAGGTGTCTGGAGTCTTGAAATATGTTGGCCTTGAACACTGAGACAAGGGAGATCTGAATATTTCAGAAGATTTGATCCCCTTGGATGTGTGTTCTTGAGAATTCTTTGAGACAGAGAGTATTTTGTTCTTATTCTGAAGATTACTGATGTCTGTCTGTGTTTGTGACTCTGTGTATGTCTGAGAGATTCAAAACTTCTTCTATTTTATTCTCTGGTACTGAATGGAAAAACATCCTCTATCAAGAATAGCCGTTGGTTCGCATTAATTGCATCCTTAATTGCAAAATGTCTTCTGGAGGAAAGTCCATAGAAATATTCCTTGAAAATCCCTTGAAACTTGGTCCAGAAATAAATGAAAACGGCTAGAAAATCTTCTGAATTAATTGTAGAATAACTCCTTAACTGATTTGAATTTGAATCAAAAAAAACCTTGAAGTCATCTGAAAACGTCGAACTGAGCTCTGATATCGTTGAACTGAGCTCAGCGATATGGACTTATACTGCAACAAAATATCGTCGATCTGAGCGCAAAGATCATCGAACTGAGCTCAGAGATAGAGATCCAAAGCTGAGTCAAAGATCGTCGAACTGAGCTCACCGATCGTCGAATGGAGTTCAACGATATGATGAAGTTGAGCTCAGCGATCGTCGAATGGAGTTCGACGATCTGTCGAAGTTGAGCTAGACGATCGTAGATCGGAGTTCGACGAATCGTCGTGCTGAGCTCGACGATATGACTTAGTCTCAAACTGAAAAAGGCTTGGTCTTGAGGGCAACTTCCAAACTTAGACTTCTAACCCTTAGACTCAATCCTAATTGACCTTTTGAGCTATACAGGAGGTCAAACATTGGTTTCCTAGAGACATAGTGATCCTGACCCAAAATAGTAATAGGGTGTTCCAACAAGATCCTTAGTATTCTCCATGATGCTTCTGCTCTTGACTAGGATGTCATCCATATACACTTCCAGTTTTCGCCCCTTTTGCTCCATTAAGACTTGGCCCATCATTCTTTGGTAGGTTGCTTCCGTGTTATTTAGTCCGAAGTCTGTCATTTTGTAGCTATATTAGTCATCTCTGGTGAGGAAGGAGATGTCATGGCAGTCTGGGGGATGCATCCGGATCTGGTGATACCCTGAAAAAGCATCAAGGAAACTCATCCCAGGAAAGCCGATGACTGAATCAACCAACGTTTAGATTTGAGGCAAGGTATAGCAATCCTTCTAGCAAGCTTTATTCACTGTAGAAAAGTCAATACATTGCCTCCAGACCCCTCCGGATTTCTTAATTATTATAATATTGGAGACCCATCTTGGATACCCGATCTCCAAAACAAAACCCGCCTTTAGTATCTTCTTCACCTCCTCCTGCATCGGCTCAACTAGCGTAGCTACACTCTTTCGTTGATTCTAACGGACGAGCATAACCTTGGGATCCGGGTTGAGGCAATGGCAGAAAACCTCTGCGCACGTCCCTGGCATCTTTATGGTTTTCCAGGTGAAGATGTCTACGTTTTCTTGCATACAGGCCTTCATCTCCATATTTCCCTCCAGCGACACGGATCCTTCAACCTTTAGCAGCCTTGGTTCTCCTCCCTTGGAGATCACCTCCACTTCCTCTAGCTCCTCGGCAGCTCTCAACCCGTCTTATCTCTCCAGGATCTTCTAAAGCCTCTCTACATCCTCCATCTAGCTGATGGTACTAACGATACTGAGATAGCACTCCCTGGCAGCTTTGGGATCGCCCCGGACGTCACTTGGACATCACCCCTGCAGTACTTCAAGCACTGATGATATGACGATGGGACCGCCTTGAAGTTGTTGATGAGGCGTCTTTCAAAGATTGCACTGTAGAAGCTAGGTGCGTCCATGATGACGAACCAGCATCAGATCGAGCTGCCACCAAGGGTCATCAGAAAATTCACTCCTCCTTCCACCTCCTTCTTCTCTTCGGAGAAGCTAAATAGGGGTTCGCCCGCTGCTAGGACTCTAGACGCTTCCACCTATAGTATGACGAATGTGCTCTAGAAGATGGAATTCACTGAGCTTTCATTGTCCGCCAGGATTCGATCAACGGTGAAGTTCTCGATGGCAGCTTGGATGACGAGTGCATCATGAAAGGGATTCTCATTCAACATGTCCTCAGAAAAAAGTGATCGCCTCCAACGGCGGTAGTGCTTGAGACGTTGAAGCGACGCTCTTGCGGTTAATTCGATGGAGACTTCCCTTGCGGGAATCTCTAAGCTCAGCTCCTTCGTGGATCACTCCTACCTGCCCTCCTCCTGGGACTTGGACCACCTCCCCGCGACCTACTTGCTCGACCCTATTCTCATTCCTCCTCCTCTCTGGAGCTTGGAATGCTATTGGTCCTGTGGGGGCCTCTTGCCCTGGCTTCTCCCTCTCTGCCGCTCTTGCTTCCAGCCTCCTCCCCGCTTCCCAAAAATCGGGACAAGCCAAGGTCACATACCCCCTACTCGATGTAGATCGCAGTAAAGGGGAATCTCCTCTGCCTGATTCCTTACTGGCTGATTTCTCACTGATTGGTTTCACCTGTGATGTCTATTCCACTGCTGGGCAATAGTCATCACCTCCTCCTAGGCTCTTCCTTGCCTCCTCTCTAGTTTGTTGTCATTCCCCCTCTATTGGTTCAGATACTGGTGTGTTCCTAGAGGCCTCCACTGGGGATGGTTCACGAAATATTGGAATCGTCGTGCCTCCTCCATTCTCTCTGGAGCAGCTACGGGCCTCCGTGTAACGCGCCTATTTTTTGGCATTATTTACTCCTTTTGTTGACGTCATAATGACGTAAGGGCGTTACTTTTGTAACGTCCCGAATCGCTCTAGGCCCCTAGTGTGTGTGTTTTTAGTCAGGAGGGTTGACTCGAGTCCTGAGAAGTGCCGGGAATTGGACTGCACTTGTGGTGACATGGAGAAATCAGTGTAAAAAGACATGGGTAGCGACACGAGTAGCGACACGGGCGTGTCCCTACCCGTGTGCGTCGAGTTGAGCTCGACGAGCCGTGTCGAGATCGTCGAACTGTGTCGACACCAGGTGACACGGGTGGTGACACGGCCGTGTCCCTACCCGTGTGCGTCGAGATGGTCTCGACGAAGCGTGTCGAGATCGTCGAGATGCGTCGAGATAGTCGAGCGGGGGACACTGGTAGTGACACGGGCGTGTCCCTACCCGTGTGCGTCGAGTTGAGCTCGACGAGAAGTGTCGAGATGCAACCCGAGAAGTACACAGCCAATGACACGGCCAGGCACACGGCCGTGTCATGTGAACACGGGTCGGGACACGGGCGTGTCCCTACCCGTGTCAAACATTGAACCGACATGGAAACCGCCACGGCCGTTTCGCGGAAGCGGGACACGGGTACGGACACGGCCGTGTCCCTACCCGTGTCATATTTTGTTTATAAGGGGCAGAGGAAACCCTAGCCGTTTTCACTCTCATTTCACCCCCTATCTCCTGTGAGAACTCCTGGTGAGAGGAAAACCGCTGAAGCAAGTTCTACCGAAGGGGATCCGGCATCGCCGTGAAAGAGAAGATGCCGCCAAGGAGAACTACGCGATCCATGGCCGGAAATGGTGGTACCGCTGGAGCCAACGTGAGTTTCCTACCCTCTCCCTTGGTGCTAGATCTATAGTTATGTCTTAGGAGAGACATCGACTCAAGAGAGTCTTGATGGAGAGAAGAAGATTTCTAGGTTAGGCCATGTTAGAACTTGTGTTCTATACTTTAGATCTCTTCAACGCTTCCCCTTTTCTTCAATATGACGATGGGTGGATGGTCTCGTGAGGAGATTATGGCCTTTGAGGTTGAATAAGGGAGGAGAATATTTCTGGAAAATTTAGGAACGATCGCCTTGAGGAGGAAGACGAACCGATGCCGTTCATTTTCCTTTAAGATGCGCGCAGAATCTGTATTCTGCGCGCAGCAATCTTTTAGGCCATTTTCCCGATGGATATGGCCAGATCTGGGCTTTCGGCTAAACATAAAAGTTGAAGCCCTTGGAAACACCTTTCCAACGAATGGTTGCGCGACTTCTGGCGAAGTCGGTAGCCAAGGGAAAGTCCAAACGAAAATGGTGTTCAACAAATCCCGTATGCAGAAACTGTGTTCTGAACGCAGCAGACTTCAAGTCCGATTTCAGATGGGATAACGTCAAATCTGGGTTGAGGTCTGAATACAAGAGTTGTAGACCTCGGAAATACCTTTCCATCGAGGGGTTACGCGACTTCACCAGATTCTTGTAGCCTCGGGAATCTCCGGTTGAAGTTGCTGTCCAGACTATTCCTGCACTTTAAAATCTGGGTTTATAACATTTGGATTTGGATTCGGAGAAACTAATATTACAGGTAACCCTGAGGCTTGGATAAACTCTTATGAATAATTAATTCAGTTGCATAAATGATGAAGATTATTAATCGGATTCCATGTGATCGAATTGTAAGATAGTATACTTGAATGATTTGACTTGTTAGAAGTTAGTAGATTCTTATACATGTGCATCTTGATATATTGTGTTGAAATCACCTGATATGACATATAGAAGGATAACTCATGGCCATGTGAATGTTGAATAGTGGATTGAATTTGGTAGTCCAATAGTTAGAGCGTCGCCTTCCTATGGGTAGTATTGTGTAAGTTTGTAAGTGCGGTGTTGACCGCCACTTGTTTTGGTTGTGTTGAGGTAAGGTGTGGATGGATGGTTGGGCTGTGTCCTCGTGCTCACTCCGAGGCCCCTTCCATGGTATGATGAGGTTGTGAATTGCATGTGGTGTGAGTCGACACGCGGTGTCGTAATCCTGGGTTAAGGATAGTGTGGCAGGTCTACGGGCTCGCCAGTCGTCACACCGACGGGAGTTGGCAGTTAGACTTGGTCGGTTTGGGCTGTGTCCTCGGTGTTCACGTCCCGAGGCCCCTCCGACCATGTGAACGGTTGGGCTGTGTCCTCGTGCTTTCTTCCGAGGCCCCTTTCGGGTCACGCAAGGCCAGTTCGGGCTGTGTTCTTGGTGCACATCTACCCAAGACCCCGCTGGGCCATAGTACGCATGGGCTCCGTTGTTGTGTTCTTAGCGTTGAGGCGTACGGAGGCCTAGGTGAAGTAGTGTGATACCCGCCTAGTAGTAGAAGTGCCCGTTCTACTGTCACCGCCTGGCCACGGCGGATGATGCCTGAGAGGTTAGCTACCTGCTCGAAAAGTGGGAACTATGGTCTGTGTCGACATAGCAATTGCATGGGTGTGCATGGGTGAGTCATTGCATAGCATTCATAGCATTTCATATCATTGCACAACAAGATCCTCATCGTATAAGTTTGTATGGGCACTCTTATACGATGAGTTACTTTTATGTAACCCGATCCTTAACTTATAAGTTTGTATGCGCATTCTTATAAGTTAAGTTACTTTCCTGCTGTTACTTATACTTGCTAGTTTAGTGTAGCTTTTACATAAATGCTGATTATGATGCTGTTACTCTTACACTACTGCCACCTGCTTGTACTTCCTTTACTTGCATACTTGTTATATACTATACTCTTGTTCCTTTTCTCCGCCCGGTGCCGAGGAGTCGCCGGGGGAGCGGATGTGAAACCACTTAGTCGTTTCGACTAACGGTTGCTACGTCTTCCTTTTTAGGAGGTCACGCCGCAGGTAGAGCAGCCGCAGACTACGCGGCAGGACAGTCAGGCCAGGGAGATAGGGCCTGAAGTGACGGTGCCATCGATGCTGTCGGTTACCGATGTTTGTTCTATTACTCTGTTGTAGCCCGTTTGGGCAATGTTTAGCTGTACTCTGATATATTGTAGAAGCATGTTTTAGCTTCTCCTTATTGATGTATTTGGACATTATAACTTAGTGTGGATTTGACTTCTGGTTGTTTATTTATTTGGTTGGGTTGGCATGTTATATTGATATTGTTGTAAGCAGCGGAATAGGCGTCTTGTGGTACAGGTTAGCCCGTGTGCTAATGCTACCGCAAGGCGGCTGTTCCGGGCATAAGACTCCCCCTTCGTGCCGTGTTTTGGGATCCGGGGAGGGGGGAGTTTTACAAATGGTATCAGTTTGCCACGATCCTCAACTAAGAAGTCATTCAACAATGGTGCCACCCCCGTTTGGTTAGTCAGTTTGGGGACAAGCTGACTTAGCGGAAGCAGTGGTGTGCCCATATGTAATTCACATTAAGTTTGTCCAACTGTGACCCTACGATTAGGCAACCTGACCTTGGGTACATACCTTTATACGTCGATCTTCCAAGTTTGGATGACCCCAAGTATGTAAAACTATGGTATAAAGTCTTGCGAGATCCCCTCGGGCAAGCACTTTTGTTTATAGCGGATTTTGAATCTAACGGAGAAAATAGACATGACAGATTTCCTAGGGCAACCACTTTTGTTTATAGGAGATTTGTGCTTGGTGGAGATAATAGATATGGTAAAGTGGTTGGGAGCGAGTCTTTTGGGTGTTCAGACAAGCGTTAAGAGACTCGCTGGAGGAGTGATTGAAGCGGGACCCAGCTCAAAGACGAGGACTACGAGGAAGAAATTAAGCATTCGTCCTTATTCTGCCTAAGTTTTTCTAGGAATCTGGCTTGAGCATTCACAATCTTGATACTAAGGCGTAATGGTTAGCGAGAAACCGGCCTACACTCTATTCGATACCGGTGCCTCACACTCCTTTGTGTCCGAGGATTTCATAAAAGACGTGGGGGATGTTCAGTACTTCACGGGAATAGCCCGACGTGTACGCCTTCCGGATGGCTCGGAGATGATCACAACCGCCAAGTGCGAGTTTGAGTTATTTATTGATGGGAAGTCCTTTGATACGCCGGCCACGGTTCTGAGAATGCCGGAGTTTGACATCATTTTGGGCATGGTATGGCTGGATTGGCACATCGCGAGGATCGACTGCGCGGAGAAGCGGATCTATTTGAGACATGGAGACTCTGACGTCATCTTCCAAGGTATTGGCTTCGCATCTCGCATGATGTTATCTTCCGTCCAGGTTGTAAAAGCTCATATGAAGGGGGACGAGGTCTTCATGATCTGGTTCGAGTTGAAGGAGGAAGCGTTGGAATTAAAGGATGTACGGGTTGTGCGGGATTTTCCCGAGGTATTTCCTGAGAAGCTACCAGGATTACCTCCGCATAGAGAGGTTGACTTCCAGATCAATCTAGTACCAGGTGCCAAGCCTGTGTCCAAGGCTCCGTACAGAATGGCCCCGAAAGAACTTGCAGAATTTAGAGTTCAGCTACAGGAACTAGTGGACTCAGGGTTCGTTCGCTCCAGTTCATCACCATGGGGAGCCCCTGTGCTGTTCGTGAAGAAGAAGGATGGAACCCTGCGATTGTGCATAGATTATCGGGAACTCAATCGATTGACGGTGCGGAACACTTATCCGCTACCTCGGATCGACGAGTTGTTCGATCAATTAGTGGGAGCACATTGGTTCTCTAAACTAGACTTGCGCTCTGGATACTATCAGTTGAGGATACAAGAAGGGGATATTCAGAAAACAGCCTTCAGTTCGAGATATGGTTTGTATGAGTTCACGGTAATGCCGTTTGGGCTCACAAATGCACCTTCGGCCTTCATGAGCCTGATGAACAAGGTGTTTGAACCATACTTGGACATCTTTGTCATTGTTTTCATCGACGACATCTTGGTCTACTCAAAGACGGAGGAGGAGCATGTCGAGCACCTGACCTTGGTTTTGAAGAAATTGAAGGAGCACGCCTTGTATGCCAAGTTTAGCAAGTGTGAATTCTGGCTTAACGAGGTTGCCTTCTTGGGGCATGTGATCAGTGGAGCAGGATTAGCTGTGGATCCAACTAAGGTGCGGGCCGTGAAGGAGTGGTCGCCCTTGAAGTCGGCGGCCGATGTACGAAGCTTTCTTGGACTTGCTGGCTACTACCGCAAGTTCGTGAAAGGATTTTCCAAGATTGCCCTTCCTCTTACCTCCTTGACGAAGAAGGGTGTGCCATTTGAGTGGACACCTCAATGTGAAGCAGCATTTCAAGAGTTGAAGGATAGGCTTACCTCCGCCCCCATCCTTGCACTTCCGTCGGGGAAGGAAGGATTTCAGGTTTACACGGACGCATCATATCAAGGGATGGGTGCGGTGCTGATGCAGCACGGGCATGTAATCGCTTATGCTTCAAGGCAGTTAAAGAAACATGAAGTTAATTACCCGGTTCATGATTTGGAGCTGGGAGTAGTGGTGTTCGCTTTGAAGGTCTGGAGGCATTACCTATATGGCGTACACTGCGAGATCTTTTCCGATCACAAGAACTTGAAGTATGTCCACACTCAGAAGGAGTTGAACATGAGACAACGACGGTGGTTGGAATTTCTATGCGACTATGAGTTCACCATGAACTACCACCCCGGGAAAGCGAACTCGGTAGCCGATGCCTTGAGTAGAAAAGCGCCAGGCTCTAGCCCAGAGTCTCAGTTGATGAGTATGGAGTTGGCTCGGATGATCGAGGAGATGGAAATTACTCTAGTATTCAAGGCTCCATCGGCAGAGTATGTGGAGTATTTGGCCAACATGAGCATAGTTTGTGATATCCGAGACCGGATTCGGGTGGAGCAAGGAATGGATGCGGCCTTGGCCCCGGCAATCAAGGCAATTGAAGATGGGACCACCGATGAGTACACACTAAAAGACGGCCTCGTTTATCTTCGAGGCCGACTTTATATTCCCAAGGGCGGCAAAATTCGGGAGGATATATTGAGAGAGGCACATTCCTCTCAATATTCAGTGCACCCGGGTATTGCTAAGATGTACGCCGGACTGCGGAAGACCATGTGTTGGCCGGGAATGAAGAAGGATGTTCGCTACTATGTTACACATTGCGAAGCCTGCCAAAGGGTGAAGGCTGAATGCAAGAGTCCCGGTGGTTTGTTGCAGTCTTTGCCTATTCCCGAATGGAAGTTTGAGGATATCTCCATGGACTTTGTCCATGGGCTACCTTGCTCACGCTCCGGGAATGATTCGGTGTGGGTTATTGTGGATCGACTGACAAAGGTGGCCCGGTTCATTCCAATGAAGAAGGAAGCACACATGGATGTTTTGGTATGCCTTTTTGTGGATCAATTTGTACGGTATCATGGCGTGCCCAAGACAATTGTTTCAGATCGGGATGGTCGGTTTACATCCAATGAGTGGAAGGCGGTACAGGCGTATTTGGGCTCACGCCTAACCTTTAGTACCGCATTTCATCCACAGACTGACGGGCAGTCAGAGCGGACCATCAGAACACTGGAGGATTTGTTGAGGTTATGTGTGCTGGACAGAGGAGAGCCATGGGAAAGGCTCTTGCCACTAGTGGAATTCTCCTATAATAATAGCCATCAGGCAAGCATCGGCATGGCGCCCCATGAAGCCCTTTACGGAAGAAGGTGCAGGACTCCCTTGTCTTGGGTGCAGGATGAAGATCCAAAGGCATTGGGAAATGAATACATAGATGATACTGATGCGGCGGTGAGATTGATACGGGATCGCATGTTGGAGGCTCAAAGTCGACAGGCGAAATATTACAATAAAAAGCACCGGATGGTGGAATTCCAAGTGGGCGAAAAAGTGTTCCTTAAGATTCGGCCGATGCATGGAGTGTCACGGGTACGGGGAGTGAAAAAGCTCAGCCCAAGGTATGTTGGGCCTTATACTATATTGGAAAGAATTGGCCCGTTGGCCTATCGGTTGGAGTTACCACCGGAACTAGAAAATCTTCACGACGTGTTCCATGTATCGTCGCTTCGAAAAGCACTATTGCGGCCCGACCAATTTATTCCCACTACTGATGGTGCAGTGGCGTCGGATAGATCTGTGCGACTAGAGCCGGTGCGGATTGTTGACAGCGAGACAAGAACATTACGCCGCAAAAGTGTACCCTTGGTGAAGGTACTATGGTCGAATCATGGGAAAGAGGAGTACACGTGGGAGCCAATGGATTTGATGCAGCAACGCTACCCAGAGTTGTTTGCCCAAGGTAGTCTTATTTAAAAACGTATGATAAATTTCCTGTTAAGCTTTTTTCCACACAGCCTAAGCCTGATTTCGGGGACGAAATCTTTTATTTTGTTTATAGGATTTGTAACGTCCCGAATCGCTCTAGGCCCCTAGTGTGTGTGTTTTGAGTCAGGAGGGTTGACTCGAGTCCTGAGAAGTGCCGGGAATTGGACTGCACTTGTGGTGACATGGAGAAATCAGTGTAAAAAGACATGGGTAGCGACACGGGCGTGTCCCTACCCGTGTGCGTCGAGTTGAGCTCGACGAGCCGTGTCGAGATCGTCGAACTGTGTCGACACCAGGTGACACGGGTGGTGACACGGCCGTGTCCCTACCCATGTGCGTCGAGATGGTCTCGACGAAGCGTGTCGAGATCGTCGAGATGCGTCGAGATAGTCGAGCGGGGGACACGGGTAGTGACACGGGCGTGTCCCTACCCGTGTGCGTCGAGTTGAGCTCGACGAGAAGTGTCGAGATGCAACCCGAGAAGTACACGGCCAATGACACGGCCAGGCACACGGCCGTGTCATGTGAACACGGGTCGGGACACGGGCGTGTCCCTACCCGTGTCAAACATTGAACCGACATGGAAACCGCCACGGCCGTTTCGCGGAAGCGGGACACGGGTACGGACACGGCCGTGTCCCTACCCGTGTCATATTTTGTTTATAAGGGGCAGAGGAAACCCTAGCCGTTTTCACTCTCATTTCACCCCCTATCTCCTGGTGAGAGGAAAACCGCTGGAGCAAGTTCTACCGAAGGGGATCCGCCATCGCCGTGAAAGAGATGATGCCGCCAAGGAGAACTACGCGATCCATGGCCGGAAATGGTGGTACCGCTGGAGCCAACGTGAGTTTCCTACCCTCTCCCTTGGTGCTAGATCTATAGTTATGTCTTAGGAGAGACATCGACTCAAGAGAGTCTTGATGGAGAGGAGAAGATTTCTAGGTTAGGCCATGTTAGAACTTGTGTTCTATACTTTAGATCTCTTCAACCCTTCCCCTTTTCTTCAATATGACGATGGGTGGATGGTCTCGTGAGGAGATTATGGCCTTTGAGGTTGAATAAGGGAGGAGAATATTTCTGGAAAATTTAGGAACGATCGCCTTGAGGAGGAAGACGAACCGATGCCGTTCATTTTCCTTTAAGATGCGCGCAGAATCTGTATTCTGCGCGCAGCAATCTTCTAGGCCATTTTCCCGATGGATATGGCCAGATCTGGGCTTTCGGCTAAACACAAAAGTTGAAGCCCTTGGAAACACCTTTCCAACGAATGATTGCGCGACTTCTGGCGAAGTCGGTACCAAAGGGAAAGTCCAAACGAAAATGGTGTTCAACAAATCCCGTATGCAGAAACTGTGTTCTGAACGCAGCAGACTTCAAGTCCGATTTCAGATGGGATAACGTCAAATCTGGGTTGAGGTCTGAATACGAGAGTTGTAGACCTCGGAAATACCTTTCCATCGAGGGGTTACGCGACTTCACCGGATTCCTGTAGGCTCGGGAATCTCCGGTTGACGTTGCTGTCCAGACTATTCCTGCACTTTAAAATCTGGGTTTATAACATTTGGATTTGGATTCGGAGAAACTAATATTACAGGTAACCCTGAGGCTTGGATAAACTCTTATGAATAATTAATTCAGTTGCATAAATGATGAAGATTATTAATCGGATTCCATGTGATCGAATTGTAAGATAGTATACTTGAATGATTTGACTTGTTAGAAGTTAGTAGATTCTTATACATGTGCATCTTGATATATTGTGTTGAAATCACCTGATATGACATATAGAAGGATAACTCATGGCCATGTGAATGTTGAATAGTGGATTGAATTTGGTAGTCCAATAGTTAGAGCGTCGCCTTCCTATGGGTAGTATTGTGTAAGTTTGTAAGTGCGGTGTTGACCGCCACTTGTTTTGGTTGTGTTGAGGTAAGGTGTGGATGGATGGTTGGGCTGTGTCCTCGTGCTCACTCCGAGGCCCCTTCCATGGTATGATGAGGTAGTGAATTGCATGTGGTGTGAGTCGACACGCGGTGTCGTAATCCTGGGTTAAGGATAGTGTGGCAGGTCTACGGGCTCGCCAGTCGTCACACCGACGGGAGTTGGCAGTTAGACTTGGTCGGTTTGGGCTGTGTCCTCGGTGTTCACGTCCCGAGGCCCCTCCGACCATGTGAACGGTTGGGCTGTGTCCTCGTGCTTTCTTCCGAGGCCCCTTTCGGGTCACGCAAGGCCAGTTCGGGCTGTGTTCTTGGTGCACATCTACCCAAGACCCCGCTGGGCCATAGTACGCATGGGCTCCGTTGTTGTGTTCTTAGCGTTGAGGCGTACGGAGGCCTAGGTGAAGTAGTGTGATACCCGCCTAGTAGTAGAAGTGCCCGTTCTACTGTCACCGCCTGGCCACGGCGGCTGATGCCTGAGAGGTTAGCTACCTGCTCGAAAAGTGGGAACTATGGTCTGTGTCGACATAGCAATTGCATGGGTGTGCATGGGTGAGTCATTGCATAGCATTCATAGCATTTCATATCATTGCACAACAAGATCCTCATCGTATAAGTTTGTATGGGCACTCTTATACGATGAGTTACTTTTATGTAACCCGATCCTTAACTTATAAGTTTGTATGCGTATTCTTATAAGTTAAGTTACTTTCCTGCTGTTACTTATACTTGCTAGTTTAGTGTAGCTTTTACATAAATGCTGATTATGATGCTGTTACTCTTACACTACTGCCACCTGCTTGTACTTCCTTTACTTGCATACTTGTTATATACTATACTCTTGTTCCTTTTCTCCGCCCGGTGCCGAGGAGTCGCCGGGGGAGCGGATGTGAAACCACTTAGTCGTTTCGACTAACGGTTGCTACGTCTTCCTTTTTAGGAGGTCACGCCGCAGGTAGAGCAGCCGCAGACTACGCGGCAGGACAGCCAGGCCAGGGAGATAGGGCCTGAAGTGACGGTGCCATCGATGCCGTCGGTTACCGATGTTAGTTCTATTACTCTGTTGTAGCCCGTTTGGGCAATGTTTAGTTGTACTCTGATATATTGTAGAAGCATGTTTTAGCTTCTCCTTATTGATGTATTTGGACATTATAACTTAGTGTGGATTTGACTTCTGGTTGTTTATTTATTTGGTTGGGTTGGCATGTTATATTGATATTGTTGTAGCCGGCGGAATAGGCGTCTTGTGGTACAGGTTAGCCCGTGTGCTAATGCTACCGCAAGGCGGCTGTTCCGGGCATAAGACTCCCCCTTCGTGTCGTGTTTTGGGATCCGGGGAGGGGGGAGTTTTACAACTTTAGCGTGCAGTTGATGGTGCGTCGCCGATAGTTCGTTTTCGCGTCTTTTCGATTAAGTCGGCTGAATTCGTGAATCTTTGGCGGAAACGGAAAATTTTACATTTGGAAAACTCAATTGTTTGATTTTATTTTATTTTATTCTCTGGGTGCTGTCTGGGTTCGACGATCGTTGAGCGGAGCTCGACGATCGCTTTTTCTTTCTGGTGCTGTCTGGGTTCGACGATCGTCGAGCGGAGCTCGACGATCGCTTTTCCTTTCTGATTGCTGTCTAGGTTCGACGATCGTCGAGCGGAGCTCCACGATCGCTTTTCCTTTCTGGTCATTGTCTGGGTTTGACGATCGTCGAGCGGAGCTCGACGATCGCTTTTCCTTTCTGGTCACTGTCTGGGTTCGACGATCATCGAGCGGAGCTCGATGATTGTTGTTTTTTTTCTGGGCGCTGCTTGGAGTTTGACGATCGTCGAGCGGAGCTCGACGATTGTTAGTTTCTCTGGGCGTTGTTTGGGGGTCGACGATTGTCAGCTCGACGATTGTCATGCTGAGCTCGACGAAGCGTCGAGCGGAGCTCGCTATAGGTCTAGCAGTTCTTGGTGTTGAGTTCGTCGACCAGGCCTGGTCTTGACACAGTTGTGTCGACACTGCTGAGCTATCAGGTATCGACACCGTTGTGCCGTCGGGTGTCGACACAGTTGTGTCGACACCGCTGAGCCGTCAGGTGTCGACACAGTTGTGTCGACACCGCGGTGCCGTCGGGTGTCGACACAGTTGTGTCGACACCACGGTGCCGACGGGTGTCGACACAGTTGTGTCGACACCGCTGTGCCATCGGGTGTCGACACAGTTGTGTCGACAATGCTGTGTCGTCGGGTGTCGCCACAGCTGTGTCGACACCGCTGAGCTGAGCCGTCAGGTGTCGACACATTTGTGTAGACACTGCTGAGCCGTCGGGTGTCGACACAGGTGTGTCGACACCGCTGTGCTGTCGGGTGTCGACACAGCTGTGTCGACACTGCCGTCGGGTGTCGACACAGTTTTGTCGACACCGCCGGCTCGGTTTTGTTGAACCCGGTCTTTTTTGCTGTTGAGTATTTATACTTTCTGCTTCTTATTAATCTTTAAGTCGACCTAGAATTTCTCCTGCCTTCCGTACCAGAGCGGCGTGTGAGGATAAGGTTGTCCGTCCGTGATTCTTTCGGTGACCACCGACGGAGCTCCGGTGCTCGGAATTTCCAACCGATCGTAGATCTGGAAAGCTCTCATCGAGAGCTGCGACCTCATGGTAATTTCTTCCCCATTTCTCGAGATTTTCTTGTTATGTTTTTTGGCCCTAACCATTATTTCGGACATTTTCGCCCAGATTTCGGCTCCTATCGCGACGTGTGGAGATTTGGAGATTTTTTCTGGTAAATCGAGGCAGGTGGTGTTCTTGCTCTCCCTCTTGTTCTTGATTCTTAATTTTTCCCCTTTTTCTACACTTGTTTGAGTTTATTATGTTTCGATTGTTGAGATACTTGTCCTGAAATCCTAATTCCCCCCCCCCCCCTCTATTCCTGGAATTGTGACTTGATGTCCCTAAAGCCTTAACCCCAAAATTCTAGTCCATTGAATTGGTAAACAAATTGGTTGTCTTGCTGTTATAACCATCGAGTCATCTTGTTCATTTTTCTTATTAAAACTTCACTTGTTATACCTTGAAATGCTCTTATGCAGTCCACTTGGTTGGTTATCCCTTGAGTTTATGATGAATAAAAAAAACACATGAACCCTGCTTGAATAATTATGTAACTAAAGGAACTCATATGAACTATGCGTGAAAGTGCAGGTTAGATCTGAAATACTCTAGAGGGGTGGGGGGGGGGTAAATAGAGTATACTGCTCACTAAAAACTTTTTACAACTTTTGTTGTAAGTCTAGGTGAACAAGTTAGCAAGTAAATAAAACTAAGCACAACAAACTAAGCAATCACAGAGCATAGCCAAAACACAAAGAAGGACAACCAGATGACACAAGAAATTTTATAGTGGTTCACCAACCTGGGTACATCCACTCTTCTACCACCCTGGTAGAAATCCACTCAGGTTTTTGATCAGGTGCCGGACACCAATGAGATTTTGTTCAGGTGCTCAAAAACCAATACCTCAAGTCTTTTGGAGGGAAACTTCCAACCAGAATAATTTTGAAGGGAATTAAAACCCTGTACAGGAATTGGAAATAAAGAGATGGTGTCTTCTCTTTCTCAAAACAGCTGAGAAGACTTGTGGATTGATTGTAACAGATCTTGCTCCCCCTGAGATCTTGAATTAATCAGGAATGCTGGAGCACTGCTTCAGGGTGATAGGTCTTCAAAGACCTAGAATGCCTGGACCAGAAATTATTTCAGGAACTCCTTTGACAGATTGAAATTTGTTGTCCTTTGAAGTAGTCCTGTAGAATTAGAAGGAAGAAGACTCTTAATAATGATTGGTTGTTCTTCTTCTTCGTGAAAATGTTCTCTGGTCAGCCTGATTGCAGTAGAACTTTTGATTTCAGTATGATTGTTCTTCTATGCAATCTGAGTGTGTATCTGATTGTCTGTATTGCTTGCAGTACTGTAATTCTATTTTTTTGTTGCTGCTTAATCCTTTTCTTTCTGTATATCTTTTCTGACTGAGGAACATTCAAAATTCGAATGTTGAGCAGTAATTGCATTCGGCCTTGGAAGGAAGCAGCAATCAATGATTTCCCCAACTGTCCCATGGAAAAATGGCATGTAATCGTCCATAGTAAATGCACGTTCTAACGGTAACATTCCGAGAAGATCTGGCATTAATAACTCTGGATTCATTTCCGAGAAACGGGACGGGAAACCTGAAGAAGACCTAGTTTGGATTCGTCGAACGAAGAACGCAATTCGTCGAGCGGAGATTGAGTTCGTCGAGCTGAGCTTGAGTTCGTCGAGCTGAGCTTGAGTTCGTCGAGCTGAGCTTGAGTTCGTCGAGCTGAGCTTGAGAGAGTTCATCGACCAGACAATCTTCATTAGTCGAACAGACAATCTTCATTCGTCGAGCAGATAATCTTCATTCATCGAGCAGATAATTATCACTGTCAGACAGTATTCATTGAACTGAGATCCAAATTCGTCGATCGAAGAAAGATTGTGGACTTAGCCAAATATTATGCATCTGCTGAAATCCTGTGTCGACATAAGCTGGTGTCGACTGATTGATCTTGGTGATGACTCAAATCTTTCTGTGTCGACATGAATTGGTGTTGACTGAAATCCTGGTGTCGACACAAGTCCTCTGGTGTCGAAATAGATTGACTGGTGTCGATACAAACCCTAAGTGTAGACACAGATACTCTGAGTTCACAATTCATCGAGTAGAGTACTACATTCATGGACCTGAGAAGCTGACTTCGTCGACCTGAGAAGCTGAGAACTTGAGGTCCAAGTTCGTCGAGCTCAGAATCTAATTCATCGACCAAAGCTTGAAGTTGGACTTAGAAAAATTCTGAAGTTGTCCTGAATTTGGCTTGAAGTAGAAACTGAGTATTCATCGAACAAAGAACCAAGATCGTCGAGCTCAGCACCAAGAATTGTCTCACGATCGTCGAGCGCAGAACACCTTTCGTCGAGCTGAGTTCGACGAACGTCGAACTCATTTAACTTAGTCTTGAAAACTTCTAAATTTGGAATCTCTGATGGTCTTGTTGATAGCTGGTCCATCTGAAAGTGACTCTAAGGACTTGGCCTAGACGCTAGGACACAACTTTGGCCCTGGCTATACATGATGGGTCACATCCTAAGTCAGTGAACCTAGCCCAAATCAACTAGGGATCCAACAATCTCCCCCTATTTGGGTGAGGTCACCAACAAAGACTCAAACTAGAAACAAACAGAAAAACAAAGCAAGAAAAGAAATATATCTGGCAGAGAATTATAACACATGCAGTAGATATATATATACACAGCTTTGTTTGAAACAGATTGCATAGTTTGAACAATAAAAACAGACATAAAATGAAATAACAAGAAAATTACTTCTTTTGCTTCTTCTGCTTGGATTTGTCTTCAGCTGTCTGCTCTCCTGGCTTCTTGAAAATGATTTCTCTCTTTGGATCTTGAGCTTGAGCTATTGTCATAGTCATATCAGCTGCCCCAATAATATTCAATGAAGTTGCCCTGGGGACAACTGCTTCTGGGTGGAGCTTCATGTAGTCATCAACATTAAACAATTTATTTCCTTTGTCAAACCTTTTCAGCTCTTCTTTTCTATACTTTGACATTGTTGTGAATCCAGAAATATCTTTTCCTTCAGCCTTGGCTTTATTAATCAGAGATAGTCCAATCAATTCCTTGTATCTAGCCATTCTTGCTGTGTTAAATATTTCAGGATCTTCAAATGGGATTAGAGGAGAGAGAGGCCTTTTTGGACTTTCTGCTTTCTGAACTTCAGATGATTGTTGTTGATGTTGCTGAAGTTGTTGATGTTGATGTCCTGAAGAGGATGGCTACCTCTACTTGCTGCTTCCAGAAGATCTCCCTGATTGTCTCTGATATGTTTGCATTGGGGCAGATCTCTGGGAGCTAGAGGAGCCAGAGGCACCAGCTGCTAGAGGAGGAGGAGGAGGATCCTTCCTGAATCTGTGCACTGGAGGAGGGGAATATCTCCTACTTCTCTTTCTATCCTTCTGCTGGTTCTTTGATAGCCACATCCATCCAGGCATTCCCTTGTATGAAGCAATATTGTGCATAATATAATAGGGGGTGTCAGCACTTAGATTTGGCTTAGGAGCTGGAGGAGGAGGAGCATTTCTCTTCTTTGTCAGCATCTTCTTTTTCTTACTAGAAGCATCTTTATCAGAATCATCATCATCATCATATTCTTCTGAATCAGAACCCTGAGGGATGTCATAAAGAGCATCCAAAGCTTTCAAAGCTTTTTCATCAATAATAGCTTTTTCTGGAGGAGGGGCAGAAGGTTCAGGAACTGGAACTTCAGCAATAGGAGAGGAGGAGACTGCACAGGAGTCAGAAACAACAGGGACAGAGCTTTCAACTGCTGTCTTATTCTCTTCTTCAATGTCATCTAGAATTAGCTCATCCAAATCTGGCAGGGGAGAGTCATCCATAACAAAGCTGGGGGATGAAATTTCTTCTGGAATGACCTCTGGACTAGAAGATGAGATGGAAGCTGAAGCTTAGGTAGAAAAATTGTCACTGAGTTGCTTAGCAACTACTGGACTTACTGGAGAGGTGTACGGTACAATAGCCAAACTTGGCTTAGTAAAATCAGTTGGAAGAAATTGCATAAAAGCTGTATCAAAACTTCTTAATAAAACAGACAAATTTACTGTGGGATTTAAATAGAAATCACCAACAGGTTTTATTTTCTCAATTGACTCATCTAGATCTTTGTCAGTATCCATAAAATGAATTAATTCAATCACCTCAGAATCAAAATCTGTCAAAATTTCTGTATCTTCATCTGAATCTGCATCTGCTGGAGAGGGAATTGCTGTTGTGACTGCTGCTGCTGCTGTATCTGAATCTGCTGCAACTTCATCACTGAGCATCTCCCCCTGCCTGGGTTCAGGAGAACCTGGAGCCAGGCCCCTGGATGAAGAGGGGGTAGCAGATAGGGCAGAAATCTGGGCAGATAAAGAAGTTATAGAGGTCACAAGAGGTGTAATGGCCTCTTGGATGAGAGATTTGATGAGGGGAGTGAGCAAGGAGATGATGGTAGATGTATCAAATGGGGAAGGGGAAGAGGATGGAATGGAAGGTGGAATATCAGATGGAATGGGGGCATCTGGCATGATAGTGTCCGTGGGTATGTTGTAGGAGGGAATGGATGATAAGTGAGGGGAAAGAGAAAACTGAGGAGGTGAAGGGACAGATGTCTCATGAGGTGAAGCTGGAGATGTAAGAATGTTGGTAAAGTCCAGTGGTGGAGATGGAGGAGGAGTAGGCACATGAGTATGTGGTTGAGATTTAGGTGTGGTAGCAGGAATGGAAGAGGAGGGGAGTTGTTTGGCTGGAAATACAGGAAGAGATGATGGAGATGGAAGGACCTCTTCTGTAGGGAGGGGAGCAGCCTTTATAGCCCTGGTTCTCTCAGAAGTTTGGATGGAAGAGGATGAAGCCTTTGAGGGCTTGGAGATAGTCCTCTCCCACTTGCCAAACAGAGCGCAGGTGAGGCGCTTGCTGGTATTTATGAAGATGGTCGGGGAGACCATACATTCAGCAGCCTTCTCTTGGAGGAAAATTCCCAAAATTCTGCCGAAGCAGACTTCCTTCTTGCTATTCTTTTTCTTTATCAATTCAAAGAAAATTGTGCTCCAGTTGACACGTCTCTTATTCACCACGGCGCACATAACTAGAAATTGGTGCCAGGTTATGTAGTCATGCGCTGAGTGCTTTCCCATTAGCACTTTCCCTATAATGTCTGCCAGAAATTGGTAGGCGGTGGACAGTTGCTTCTTCAACAGCTTATTAGGGTTGCTTCCTGAAAAACCCATTAACTTCAGCATGTCACCAAACTCTTCAGAATCCATTTCTATGTTATCTTCTCCATTGACTAATCCAAAAATCTCAGATAGAGTTGCGGGAGATAGGAAAACAGCAGTACTCCCGATATTTCCTGTCACGGTATCATCTTCAGAAGCAGTAGATGTATATAACCATTCTCTTATTTCAGTCGCGTGTAGTTTATTTCTCCGGGTCATGAAGTCCTTTAGATTCAGTTCCTCTAGCAATTCCAAGATATAGAGGAAAATGGGATCAGAATGCTGAAAAAAATCAAAATCCATATCGAAACCCGTATCAAACTTCATTGCGGCGAGGGTGCTTGCTGGAATCGCCATTGATGACCTGCAAGAAATCACAGAGAAACGGCGATCAAGAGCAAAAGAACTGAAAGCGCGGGACAGAGGTCGAAGAAAACCTAGATATAAGATTTTTAGAATATGAATTGACAATCTCCGTTCCACGAAAGAGAAAAATTCTTCGAACTGAGCTCGACGAAATAAATTATAGACAGATAATTCGTCGATCTCATCCAGAAGAATCGAAAACAGTTCGTCGAACTCCGTTCGACGAAATGTCTTCTGAAGCAAAGTTCGTCGATCTCCGGTCGACGAAACTTGTTTCCACACACAGAGAATTCATCGATCTCCGGTCGACGAGAATCTCTCAAACTTTCCCTAATTCGTCGAACTCCGTTCGACGAACTCTGGAAAATTTGTCGAATGCAGACAGAAGTTAATTTAACTCTTCTCCCTTAATCATTCCCAGTTGATTTATAAAGAACAGATGAGTTTTCTCATCCAAAGGCTTGGTGAAAATGTCTGCTCTCTGTAAATCAGTAGGAATATGGATTAAGTTGATTTTCTTTTTGTCTACATTATCTCTAATGAAATGATGTCTTATTTCAATATGCTTAGTCCAAGAATGATGAACTGGATTCTGTGCTATAGCAATAACACTAGTATTATCACAAAATAATGTTGAATTATTTAAGTTGACACCATAGTCTAGGAGTTGATTTTGTATCCATAACATCTGTGAACAGCAGCTGACAGCAGCCATGTATTCTTCTTCTACAGTTGATGTAGACACAGATGTCTGCTTTTTACAAAACCAGGAGACAAGTCTTATACCCAAGAACTGGCAAGTTCCAGAGGTGCTCTTCCTATCCACTTTACATCCTGCAAAGTCAGCATCTGAGTATCCAGTTAACTCAAACTCTGACTCTACAGGATACCAGAGTCCTAGATTAGGGCAACTCTTTATATATCTCAAAATTATTTTTAGAAAAATAAGGTGAGATTCTTTGGGGTTTACTTGGAACCTAGCACAAAGGCATGTAACAAACATTATATAAGGTCTGCTAGCTGTTAGGTATAATAGGGATCCAACAATTTCCCTATAATGTTTCTGATCTACAGGTTTCCCTGCTACATCAGAATCCACAACAGCATTTGTAGCCATAGGGGTTTTCATCCCTGAAGCATCACCCATCCCAAAATTTTTGATAAACTCTTTAGCATACTTAGCTTGGAGAGGAAGATACCATCTGGGAGCTACTTCACTTGGAGACCAAGGAAGTAGGAAAGCTCACCCATGCTACTCATCTCAAATTTAGAATGCATAAGGTCAGCAAGCCTCTTGCACAATTTGGGATCAGTAGACCCAAAAATAATGTCATCTACATATATTTGTACTAACAAAATTTGGTCCTTATGATGTCTAGTGAAAAGTGTTTTATTTATGGTTCCTCTTGTAAATTTATGCTCTAAAAGAAAGCTTGCTAAGGTCTCAAACCAAGCTCTTGGAGCTTACTTTAAACCATAGAGAGCTTTATATAATTTAAAAACAAAAGAGGGTTGAGTTGGAGAGATAAAACCTGGAGATTGTTCTACATAAACCTCTTCTTGAAGTACTCCATTCAGAAATGCACTCTTGACATCCATTTGGTAGACCTTGAATCTCTTGTGGGCTGCATAGGCAAGGAAGATTCTTATGGCCTCTAACCTTGCAACAGGAGCAAAGTTTTCGTCATAATTGAAAGAAATTGTACCTAATCACCTAGAGGGGGGGGGGGTGAATAGGTGTCTTAATCTTTTTAACACCTTTTAGGCAGATTGCAGGTTATATTACAGATTTATAACTAATTCTACACTGCAGTCATTCAGCAATCACAGCAATCAAACAATCACACAGTGAACACACAAATTTATAGTGGTTCCCCAAGGTTTGGGTACATCCACTTTCCCCCTTCGCCTATCTAGTAGTGTACTAGATTCAGCCAAACTCCTCCACTATCTCAGATCCTCAGATCTTACACTCAGAACCTCAACCAGGTTCCTACAGCTCAGGCCCAAGGCCCTACAACTCAGCTTCTTCACAAAGCCTACACTCAGCTTCTTCATAAAGCCTACACTCAGCCACAACAGGCCTACACTCAGAGAATTAGATCTCCTACCCTCAGGCACTCAGGCCCTACACTCAGCCTTTATAATTACAGGCTTACAACTTAGATCCCTAAGGATCTTACAGGAAAATATGAATACAAAGATTATACCTACAACTTAGAGAAAAGAGAGATGAGTTGATAGGTTCTTGATGAGTTCTTGGAAGAACTCTGTTGAGAACAATCTCACTTGGCTTTCTTCAAAGCTTCTTGAATGTAGAACTCAATAGGATTGATTCTCTGCAGTTGATCTTCAATCACTGCAACTTAAGATTCAGAACTAGGTCTGAACCCTTCTTCACAGCCTGGTTCCAACGACTGTCTTCTTGGATGGAGCTCTCTCTCTCCAACTTCTTAGATCTTCAGATCACTTCAACTGATTTGTGTTAATCTGTGTTCAATCTTCTGATCATCTGTTTCTGTAAGCAGTATAAGCCTATATATAGGCCTTCTTCATGGTGACCGGCCGATCCGGTTCCTAACAGCTTTCTAACAACTCTGACAGGTGCAGTAGATCGGCTGGAATGGCAGCTGTCAAGTCATCCAGTCAGTTCTTGAAATATCTGAATCTGTCTGAAAGTGTCGAGACAATCTGTCTTTAAGTGTCGACACTTATGGACTAAGTGTCGACACAAGTTGACTAAGTGTCGGCACTAGCCTTCAAGGTGTCGACACAACTCCTTGTGTTGTAGAATTCACTTCTCGACACAGCTTCTTCATCATGTGTCGACACTGATAATGTGTGTCGACACAAGTCCTTGTTCTTCAGTACTTTGTTGAATTCTTGTAAGTGTCGACACAACTCCTTTGTGTCGACACATCTTCATGTGTTGAACTTGTTCAGTGTCGACACTTCTTCTTGGTGTCGACACATAACTTCTGTGTTGATACTTGCTGAGTGTCTACACTTCTCCTTGTATTGACACATCTACTTTTGTTGAGACTTTTAGCTGAGTGTCGACACATCTCCTTTGTGTCGACACTTGTACTTAGAATTTTGTTGAACTTTGCTAAGTGTCGGCACAGCATCCAAGTGTCGACACTTTCATCAAGTGTTGAGTCTTCTGCTGAGTGTCGACACATTCTTTCTTGTGTCGACACTTTCTTCATGTGTTGAGTCTTCTGCTATGTGTCGACACATTCCTCATTATGTCGACACTTATACTTAGTCTCTGCTGACTTTTGCTGAGTGTCGACACAGCCTCCAAGTGTCGACACTTTCTAATGTAGACACAAATCCTCTGGGTGTCGACACTGCTTCTAAGTGTCGACACTTCTTCACTGTACTTTTCTTCATTGAGTGTCGACACAGCTCCTTGTGTCGACACTTTCTGTCTGGTGTCGACTCTGCATCCCTGTTGTCGACATAATTACTCCAAGTGTCGACACTGCTTGTTTGGGTGTCGACACAAGTCTTCTTAAGTGTCGACACTTTCCCACTAGGTGTCGACACATGGACTTAGAATCTTTTCTGCTTTCCCTGAAAATACTTAACCTGCACAAGGCAACTCAAAAATACATCAAATACAATTTGATGTATATCATTGAGTAGGGTGAGGCTTCTTCAAATCAGGTACATTTAAACCAATGTACCCAACAATAATCAATTCCTTCCTCTTGCATGTAGCCTTGAGCAACAAGCCTAGTCTTGTTCCTCACTATGTTGCCTTGAGCATCCAACTTGTTCCTATAGACCCATTTGGTTCCAATAACTGGGTAGTTATGGGGTCTTGGAACCAAATCCCAAACTCTACATCTCTCAAACTGATTTAGTTCCTCTTGCATTGCAATGATCCAGTGGGGATCTTGCTCTGCTTCATTGATGGTGAGAGGTTTAATTTGAGAGAGAAAATATGCATGCATCAAGTCTTGGTTGAGTTGATTCCTTGTCTGTACACCTGCTGAAATGTCTCCAATCACTTGAGATTTGGGGTGATCTCTAAGTGTGACAAGATCAGTTGGTGGAGTTTGTTGAGCAACAACTTATGTAATTAATCTCTCTTGAGGAATGGTACTAGATGTTGAGGGAAGTTTAGTCACTTCCTCTTAAATTTCTTCTTCACTTTCTTCAGCAACATGTATAGTAGGATGGTTTGATACCTCTTGGGTAAGGTTTAGTCCATCCATACACTCACACAGTTGTGGAACCTGCAAAAGGCTATTGGTAGAAATCTCTTTCTCCTTATATGACATGTTAGCTTCATAAAAAGATACATGAAAAGATTCTTCAATTTTAAGGGTGGATTTATTAAAAACCCTATAGACCTTGCTTACTTGGGAGTATCTTAGAAAAATCCCTTCTTCAGCCTTGCCCTCAAACTTTCTAATGTATCTCTTGTTATTAGTGTGAATGTAACAAATGCAACCAAAAACTTTAAAGTATGTGATTTTAGGTTTCTTCCCTTTAAGTAATTCATAGGGGGTCTTATTTTTCAGCTTATGTATAAGACTTCTATTCGGGACATAGTTAGCAGTATTTACAGCTTCTGCCCAAAAGGATAGAGGCATGTAAGCATCTGCTAATAATTTACCTGCAGATTCAATGAGTGTCCTATTTTTCCTTTCAGCAACCCCATTTTGTTGGGGAGTTTTAGGAGCTGAGAAGCACTGCCTGATACCTTCCTTCTCACAGAACTCATGTATAAGAAGAGACTCAAACTCTGTGTCATGATCACTTCTAATCAATGCAACATGAGTAGAGAACTCAATCTGTATGGTCCTGAGAAAATCTGTAAGAACCTTGAATGTATCTGACTTAGCTCTCAGAAAGGCTACCCAACTGAATCTAGAGAAGTCATCAATAATCACTAAAGTATAAGACTTCCCTCCTAGGCTTTGAACTGTAATGGGTCCAAATAGATCCACATGAAGCAAATACAATATCCTAGGTGAATCACTTTTATTAATGGATTTAAAGCTAGTTTTGGTTTGCTTGCCTAATTGACAAGCCCTGCATAGGCTTTCCTTCTTGTAGGGGCCAGAAGGTAAGCCTTTAACAAAGTTGTCCTTAGATAACCTAGATATATTCTTAAGGTTTACATGTCCTAATATTTTATACCATAACTCATTTTGATTATTAGTAACATTCAGTAAGCAGATATCAGTTGTGGCAGAAATAAAATCTACTAAATATATGTTACCTTGTCTAAGTCCAATTAAAATAGTTTTGTTTTTATTATCAATAATAGAACATGAATTAGAGGTAAAATGTACCTGATAACCTTCATCACATAATTGACTTATGGATATAAGGTTATGTTTGAGTCCTCTTACATAAGTTACTTTCTTGAAAGTCACTGATCCAATCTTCACTGTTCTATATCCTTCTGATTGACCACTGTTGGAATCTCCAAAAATCACCTTTGGTCCTAGCTTGGGCTTGTAATTGGATAGATTGCCCTTGCTGCCTGTCATGTGTTTGGAGCAACCACTGTCCAAGTACCTTGTCTGACTTACCCTTGGACAGCTCTTCACCTGTACCTGCAAAGAAAAACAAAATTCAATTGTTCTTGACCCAGGTTACCTTGGGTCCTTTATTTTGTTGAAATGAGTAGCTGGAAATAACTGATAATGCAGGTTGGGATTTATAACCTAAGGGGTGATATCTCCTAGGTGTAATTACCCAATTAGCTACTAGATTAAATGTATTATTAATAGGCTTAGAGTTTTTGTAAGAGAAATGGTTTAAGTTTGGTCTTTCTGGGTTCGACGAATTGTTATAAGTTCGTCGACCAGAGTTCGACGAATAGGGTTGAGATCGTCGATCTCTGCTCAGAGAATGACAGTAGTCATTTTTTGTGCCCCAAGTTCGTCGACCCCTGCTCGACGAACCATACACAGTTCGTCGATCGAGTTAGACGAATTATTATATCTGAAGTTTGCGTTCAGCGTTCGTCGATCTGGGTTCGACGAACTAGCTACATTGGTTTGTCCATTAATTTTTCTTTTCCCTTTGTAGAAATAAACTTAATGGGGGTTGAAAGAAAATTCTTCTTAATTATGGGGGGTAAACTTGATGAAGCACCCAAGCCCAACTTGCCATTTAATATGGCATTCACTGTGCTTGTAATGTCCATCAGCTTGAGGCTTCTCCCATTGAGAGATTGCTCAAGTTGTTTGGCCTCACATAATTCAGATTTTAATTTAATTATTTATTCATTAGCTAAGGTTAGTTGGTCTGTTAGCTTTATGTTCTCTGAATTTACAGATTCAAAACTTCCTAGTCTTTCTCTAAGAGTTTTTATTTCCTTTTCTGAATTAATTAAGTCTAAGCACATAGATTTGAATTCAGTTTTAAATAAATCAGAACTAAAGTCAAAGCTAGAAATAACCTGATCTGCCTCTGAGTCTGAGGCAGCTTCATCTTCAGAATCTTCTTCTGATGCAGAATTGTTCCTAGAGGCATCAATTGCCATTAGGCTCACCTCCTTGGATCTTGCTTCTTCCTCTTCTTCACTTGAACTGGAGGAAGATGTTTCTTCTTCAGTGTCACTCCAAGTCTCAGCAACAAATCCCTTGTCCTTCTTTTTATATTTGCTGGAGGAGGGTATGCTGCTATGCTTTCTCCTTGAGTCCTTTTCTCTGCTCTTATCTTTCTTTTGATTTTCTGGACATTCTGAAATGTAATGTCCAGGCTTTCTGCAACCAAAGCACACAACCTCCTTGGTTTGTGTCTTGTCATACTTGGGCTTATCATCCTGTCTGGATGATTTCCTTCCGAAGTCCTTCCTTGCCATCTTGTAGAACCTTTTGGAAAAGAGGCTCATGAGTTCTTCATTTGAAGTTGATGTCTCACTTTATTCAGATGCTTTGAAGGCTATGCTTTGCTCCTTTCTAACTGGAGTTGTTGTCTTCTGTTCTGCTGCTTCTCTTGATTTTATCAGCTGCTCATAGGATTTCAATTTGCCTAGAAGAGACTCAGTTGATATCTCATTGAGGCTTCTGGCTTCTTTGATTGGCCGGATTCTGGAATCCCAAGAGCTAGGGAAGCACATCAATATCTTGTCATTCACCTCTGTCAAGGTGATGTCCTTATCCAGGGTTTTGAGCTCATTGATGATTGTGCTCAGCCTGTTGTACATTTCTGCCACTGATTCATTCTCATCCTTTTTAAAGTTCTCATACAGGGATATGAGATTGGATCTTCGGTCCTTTCTTTCATCTGCAGAGCCAGCTACCATTTGGTTGAGGGAATCCCAAATGGCCTTGGCTGAGGTGCACTCAGCCACCTTCTGGAATATGTCATCTAACATAGTCTGGGCTAAGATATTCATTACCTTGGCATCTGCCATCCTGGCTTTCTTGTAGGCTTCATTGTTCTCTGGAGGAGGCACTGCAGTCATGTTTGTTGAAGTGCTGGTAGAAGCTGTAGGTGCTGGAGGTACACCTGTCAAGATAACAGAAAAGATATCCTCATCAATAGAATTCATGTATAATCTGATTCTTGCCTTCCAGATGGCAAACTTGTTAAGATTGCACACTGGAGGTCTGATGCTTGCATAGTCTTTGTTTTGGGCCATGTCTTGTGAAGAAATAAATCTAATAACAAAAGGAAACAAGCAGATCTAACAAGAGGGATCTTTGTGGTTCAGGTGTTAGCCTGTACAACCGCTAAGATATGGTATTTTAACCAACCTGCTTCTGATACCAATTGAAAGTGCAGGTTAGATCTTAAATACTCTAGAGGGGGGGGGGGTGAATAGTGTATAGTGCTCACTAAAAAGTTTTACAACTTTTGTTGTAAGTCTCGGTGAACAAGTTAGCAAGTAAATAAAACTAAGCACAACAAACTAAGCAATCACAGAGCATAGCCAAAACACAAAGAAGGGCAACTAGACGACACAAGAAATTTTATAGTGGTTCCCCAACCTAGGTACATCCACTCTTCTACCACCCTGGTAGGAACCCACTCAGGTTTTTGATCAGGTGCCTGACACCAATGAGCTTTTGTTCAGGTGCTCAAAAACCAAAACATCAAGTCTTTTGGAGGGAGACTTGCAGCCAGAATAATTTTGAAGGGAATTAAAACCCTGTACAGGAATTGGAAATAAAGAGATGGTGTCTTCTCTTTCTCAAAACAGCTGGGAAGACTTGTGGATTGATTGTAGCAGATCTTGCTCCCCCCTGAGATCTTGAATTAATCAGGAATGCTGGAGCACTGCTTCAGGGTGATAGGTCTTCAAAGACCTAGAATGCCTGGACCAGAAATTATTTTAGGAACTCCTTTGACAGATTGAAATTTGTTGTCCTTTGAAGTAGTCCTGTAGAATTAGAAGGAAGAAGACTCTTGATAGTGATTGGTTGTTCTTCTTCTTCTTGAAAATGTTCTCTGGTCAGGCTGATTGCAGTAGAACTTTTGATTTCAGTATGATTGTTCTTCTATGCAATCTGAGTGTGTGTCTGATTGTCTGTATTGCTTGCAGTACTGTAATTCTATTTTTTTTGTTGCTGCTTAATCCTTTTCTTTCTGTATATCTTTTCTGACTGAGGAACATTCAAAATTCGAATGTTGAGCAGTAATTGCAGTCGGCCTTGGAAGGAAGCGGCAATCAATTATTTGCCCAACTGTCCCATGGAAAAACTGCATGTAATTGTCCATAATCAATGTGCGTTCTAACGGTAACATTCCGAGAAGATCTGGCATTAATAACTCCGGATTCATCGCCGCGAAACGGGATGGGATACCTGAAGAAGACCTAGTCTGGATTCGTCGAACGAAGAACGCAATTCGTCGAGCGGAGATTGAGTTCGTCGAGCTGAGCTTGAGTTCGTCGAGCTGAGCTTGAGTACGTCGAGCTGAGCTTGAGAGAGTTCGTCGACCAGACAATCTTCATTAGTCGAACAGACAATCTTCATTCGTCGAGCAGATAATCTTCATTCATCGAGCAGATAATTATCACTGTCAGACAGTATTCGTCGAACTGAGATCCAAATTTGTCGAGCGAAGAAAGATTGTGGACTTAGCCAAATATTATGCATCTGATGAAATCCTGTGTCGTCATAAGCTGGTGTCGACTGATTGATCTTGGTGACGACTCAAATCTTCTAGTGTCGACATGAATTGGTGTTGACTGAAATCTTGGTGTCGACATAAATCCTCTGGTGTCGACATTGATTGACTGGTGTCGACACAAACCCTAAGTGTCGACACAGATACTCTGAGTTGAAAATTCGTCGAGTAGAGTACTACATTCGTCGACCTGAGAAGCTGACTTCGTCGACCTGAGAAGCTGAGAACTTGAGGTCCAAGTTCATCGAGCTCAGAATCTAATCCGTCGACCAAAGCTTGAAGCTGTACTTAAAAAAATTCTGAAGTTGTCCTGAATTTGGCTTAAAGTAGAAACTGAGTATTCATCGAACAGAGAACCAAGATCGTCGAGCTCAGCACCAAGAATTGTCTCACGATCATCGAGCGCAGAACACCTTTCGTCGAGCTGAGTTCGACGAACGTCGAACACATTTAACTTAGTCTTGAAAACTTCTAAATCTGGAGTCTCTAATGGTCTTGTTGATAGCTGGTCCATCTGAAAGTGACTCTAAGGACTTGGACTAGACTCTAGGACACAACTTTGACCCTGGCTATACATGATGGGTCACATCCTAAGTCAGTGAACCTAGCCCAAATCAACTAGGGATCCAACAATGCGCGTTGGGGTCCTCCCTTGTCATAGTGTTTAATACTCAGATGAACTGTGCGCGTTGGGGTCCTCCCTCGGCATAGTGTTTAATACTCAGATGAACTGTGCGTATTGGGGTCCTCCCTCGGCATAGTGTTTAATGCTCAGATAGACTGTGCGTGTTGGGGTTTCTCCCTCGGCATAGTAATTATTAATGAAAGATTGAACTTCTGGTTCTGGTGCTTGTTATGTCTTGTTAATGTGTTTAGCTTTTCTTGCTCAGCTAGTTTTATTGTTGCTTACTTTTACTCTGCTGACCGTTTTATTGCAGTCACTTTTCATTCTCCTTCACTTTGAGGTTTGTGTAGTCCGTTTTTTTACTCTTGTACTACTTGTGACTTGCTTCTGAGGTGTTCTTCTTTTGAATGCCTTAGGATCAGAGCTGTAGCAGGTTTAGCTGACAGTGCTCGGCTTCGGGTGCTGCTGGTGTCTGCGACCGTTGGATTCCATCTCTGAGCTTGAGGTAGTTGTCTTTGTTTAGACTTGTCCGATTTTACTATGGGTTCGTGTCAGTTGTTGATGCCCATAGACTTTGACTTTTCTGTGATGGACTACTTGCTGTTGTTACTTTTTACCTGATTGTTCTTGCTCTCTGGGAACGATTTATGTTAGGATGCATTTAGTTATTTTAAAGTATACAAACTACATTCTGTAATATTGGCATGACATGACTTCAACTACTAAATCTACTACTTTTAAGCGTACAAAAGATTTCTATATATCTCTAGTAAATGTAGAAGTCACATCATCATTTTATGACACTGGACCATCACTCCCATGTAGGATAACAAATGAGCTAACTCATTAATTTTCCGCCGCGTAAAATATATATTTTTTCTCACCTTTGGACTATTAGTCCACCCGACCGAGGGACGCGGTCATGTACCCTATTAATTTATACATATTGTTTTTTTTACTAAAAGTTATAAATCTTTTACTTGAAGTAAATGTGAGGACGGGATGCCTGAGCATCTGGAGTTTTCCCCTGCATGGCGTGGCATCACGACGCGTAGTTTCTCTACTCTGACGTATTTTTGAATACGGAGAAAATGCGGGTCGTGACAGTTGGTATCAGAGGGAGGTTTTGCAAGAGGGTCGGTTGGTTTGACAAGCCAATCGAACAACTTCCCCTTAAGCAAAACTCTAATCGTATCATTACATTGCATACACACACCAATATGTCATCAGTAGATTTTGATGGAAGCATGAACACTACACTCATAGCATGATAAGAAGTATACGGGGCATATTATGTAGTATGGGATGCATAATATGTGGTTGTATATGGATCCACCATAGGTGGCAACATGTGACGGTTATGTAGTATGGGATGCATAACCATCATCACATGTATGCCCATTAGCGCGTTTTCTTTTCTTCGTTACATACAATATTATGTAGTATGGGATGCATAACATTGTATGTGTACGCCACTCATAGCATGCACTAAGGCTTTTTTTAGTATGCATAGCACTGCATACATAATGAATCATTGCATAAGCACACGTGCCAAGTTAAAGATCGGCATGATGACATATGTACACCCATGATTTGAGATGAAATTTATACATTCATGCATTCATATTATAGGCACAAGTTAGAAGCATAACATCATTTTATGATTTCCCAGAGCAAGGTAACAGCAAGAGCAAGTATCGGTTCTTTTCCGATCTGATCTGAGTTTGTTCGTTCCTGATCTGATCTGTGTTAGGGTATTCAAGTTCTCTAGCTTCAGTGTCATAAGCTAGGTCCCTGATAAGTCTATTGTTCGTATCGGTTATATATTAACCCGAAACAGTGTGTTTAGGGAATATTTTCCCAGTTTGTGATGTCTTAGGCAAAGTCTGACTAGATATCCGTTTATTCTATAGAATGCCGCCTAAGCGCGTTGCGATGAGGTTGACTCCCCAGTCAGAGGGTGAGTCTTCTGGTGCCCAAAGCGAAGCGCTGAGGCAAAGTAATGAGACCCTGGCAAGGCAGATGATGGACATGCAGTCCCAGATGCAATCGTTGTTGGTTGTCATCGCCGGGCAGCAGACCAGAGCGCAGGGCCCTGCTGTGGACCAAGCTGTTCCTACTCCACCTGCTGCTCTAGTTCCCCCAGTCGCGCTACCGCCTGAGATGAATTTTATTTCTCACTTCCAGCGATTAGGACCTCCTTCACATGACGGTAGGGCAGACTTCATGGCATTGGATGACTGGATTATTTCCATGGAAGAAATGTTTTCCTACTCTAGCATTTCTCCCAATCAAAAGGTGATGATTGCGGCATATCAGCTCAAGGGTCTTGCGAAGAGTTGTTGGATCAGAGAAAAGAGAACCTTTCTGATGGTTGCTCATGGGAATCGTTCAAGAGTATGTCACTGAAGAAGTTCCTACCATCGGTCGAGTGAGACCGCCTAATGAATAACTTCTTGCACCTAAAGCAGAGGCAACTCACTGTTGGTGAGTACGAGGTCGATTTTGGCAAGCTCAGTCATTTCGCCCCAGATCTGATAGCATTTGAAGAAGGCAGAGTGAAGCGCTTTCTGGGTGGTCTGAGGTATGACATCCAGCAGTTGGTTAGTGCATACAAGTCTGAGACCGTTGCAGAAGTAGTCGAAGCTGCCTTAAAGGTTGAGGCGATAGAAAATGCGAAGAATCGGGGATCGCTTGCAATGAAGGACAAGAGGAAATCTGACGATGGAGGAAGTGCAAGGGCATCTGGCCCTGTAGTGAAGAAGGATAGAAGAGAGGCGTGTAGCTTCAGTAGTAAGTTGGGGCACCCTTTCGATAAGTGCTTTAAGAGATTGGATGCGCAGAAGCTGTCTCAGGTGCATGCGATCCAGGATGCTCCCAAGTGGGGTCCTGTCTGTTCTTTTTGTCAGAGGAGTGGGCATGATTTGGCCCGTTATTGCAAGAAGGCTGGAGCCTGTTACCTTTGTGGCCAAAAAGGGCACATGAGGGCTAATTGCCCTCAGAGCCAGCCTGCGCTCCATGCAGTCCCATTGCAGACTTTACCGTCGGCCCCACCTCTCGTGGACAAGGGCAAAGGAAAGTTGAATGTACTGACCAAGGAGGAAGCCCAATCTTCGACTCAAGTGATAGCAGGTTAGTCTCTGACTCGGCTAGTTATTTATTTTAGTAGATTTATGGTTTCCGCATATTAGTTGAGCACGTTATGTGTTTAGGTGACTTTAAGGTGAAAAATAAGTGGGCGCGCATTTTGTTCGATTCGGGTGCTACTCACTCTTTTATGGGAAATAGTTTTGTAGACCGACATCGCTGGGCTCTCGACCAGTTAGATACCTCCGTAAATGTCAAATTTCCTTTAGGAGAGTTGGTGAGGTCAAGCCAGGGTATCCAACAATGCCCCATCTCCCTAGGCGGATTTCTAGGATTTGCGGATCTGAAGGTGCTAGATCTGGTAGACTTTGATGTGATATTGGGCATGGACTGGTTGTCCAGCTATGATGCAGTCATTTAGTGCAAGCACAAGCGCTTGGATTTCAAAGGTAGCAATGGTCAGCCCATGAGTGTGTATGGTTTGCCGCGTCAGGAATCTCGGATCATTTCTGCGGTGCGTGCTCGCAAATTTCTATAGTCTGGCTGTGATTCATTTCTTTTCCCTGTTTCTGTTCTGGGTGCTGCACCGGTTGAGCCTCGGGTAGAGGACGTTTCTGTGGTGTGTGAGTTTCCAGATGTTTTTCCAGTTAGCCTTCCTGGACTTCCTCCTGAGATAGAGGTGGAGTTTGTTATAGACCTCGAGCCAGGCACTCGCCCTATTGCAAAGGCACCATACTGCATGGCGCCGTGTGAGTTAGAGGAGACGCGTACTCAACTGGATGAGTTATTGCAGTGCGGTTTTATTAGACCCAGTTCTTCCCCCTGGGGTGCACCAGTGCTCTTCATGAAGAAAAAGGATGGAACGATGAGGCTATGCATCGATTATCGAGAGCTAAACAAGGTAACAATTAAGAACAGATATCCATTGCCTAGAATCGATGATTTGTTCGATCAGTTGCAGGGAAGCTCCGTGTTCTCGAAGATTGACCTCCGTTCAGGTTACCATCAGTTGAGAATCCGGGAGTCAGACATTCCGCGAACCGCTTTTTGTTCTCGTTATGGTCACTTTGAATTTCTGGTAATGTCATTTGGATTAACGAATGCACTGTCAGCTTTTATGGACATGATGAACATGGTGTTCAAAGATTTTCTGGATAAGTTCGTGGTGGTATTCATTGACGATGTCCTAGTATATTCTAGAAATTCAGATGAGCACGCCTTGCACTTGCGCTTGGTCATGTCTACTCTAAGGGAGCACAAGATGTATGCGAAGCTTAGCAAGTGTGAGTTCTGGATATCTCAGGTGTCATTCCTAGGACACATTATAAGTAAGGATGGTATCTTAGTGGATCCTGCAAGGATAGCTGCGGTATTGGATTGGAAGAGACCTACATCACTTAAGGAGATAAGGAGCTTCTTAGGGTTGGCAGGTTACTACAGAAGATTTGTGGAAGGATTCTTTGTTCTCTCTGCGTCATTGACCAGGCTTACGCAAAAGAGTGCAGCTTTTGTTTAGAGTGATGCCTTTGAGGAAGCTTTTCAAGAGCTCAATAGGCGTTTGTGTTCTGCTCCCGTGTTGGCATTGCCAGTGGAAGGAGTGGAGTATGCTGTTTATGTGGACGCCTCGCGAGTCGGACTCGGTTGCGTGTTGATGCAGGATAGCAAAGTGATTGCGTATGGATAAAGATAATTGAAGGTGTATGAAAAGAATTACCCTACGCATGACCTGAAATTTACTGCCGTCATTTATGCCTTGAAGTTGTGGAGACGTCTTCTGTATGGAGTGTCATGCAAAATTTATTCGGACCACAAAAGTTTGAAATATGCCTTCACTCAGAAGGAACTGAATTTGTGCCAGCGTTGATGGTTAGAGTATGTTGCGGACTACGAAGTCGATATCCTTTCTCATCCCGACAAGGCTAATGTTGTAGCAGATGCTTTGAGACGGAATCCCGCACATATCTTTAACCTCTCGGTGCAATCCCTTGTTGAAGAGTTCTTGCTCTTGGACATAACCATAGGGAATAGCGCTTCACTGAGTAGCCTAGAGGTGGTTGAGCCTTCGTGAATTACTCTCGCTAGGCTACATCAGAAGGACGATCCTGACTTGCAGCACCTACGCAGTAGAACTGAGAAATGGGAATTACCTGACTTTACAATTGACGACGAGGGTACGCTAAAGTACCGTGGCAGATACTGTATTCCCGCTGTTGGGGACATCCGATCAAAATATGCAGTGAAGCGCATTGTTCCAGTGTTGCATATCATCCTGGCTCCACGAAAATGTACAGAGATTTGAGGCAGATTGTTTGGTGGTCAGGCATGAAGAATGACATTGCAAGATTTGTATCGGAATGTTATACTTGCCAGCGTGTCAAGGCTGATCACAGAAGGCCGGGTGGTAAGTTAACGCCCTTAGATATACTAAGTTGGAAATGGGAGAGTTTATCCATGGATTTCATAACCGATTTGCCTAGATCTCCCCGCGGGCATGATACAGTGTGAGTTATCGTGGACAGACTAACCAAGTGTGTACACTTTGTGCCTTTCAAGGTTAGTTATTCCATGGAAAAGATAGCTGAGCTTTATCTGAACGAAGTTATCAGACTTCATGGTGTACCTACGAGTATTGTGTCAGACCGAGACTCCCGATTCATGTCTCATTTCTAGCAAAGCTTACAAGGAGCTCTAGGTAATAACCTTAGGTATTCTACTGCCTATCATCCTCAGACAAATGGTCAGACGGAGAGAGTGAACCAGATCTTGGAGGATATGATTAGATGCTATATTCTGGACCATGGTGGGGCTTGGGATAAACGCCTCGGATTGATGGAGTTTGCGTACAATAGTAGTTATCAGGAAAGTTTGCAGATGACGCCCTTTGAAGCTTTATATGGAAGGCGTTGTCGAACTCCCCTGTTTTGGGCAGAAGTTGGCGAGAAGTCGTTGCTCGGACCGGAAGTGCTGGAGGATATGAGTACTTCAGTAATGCGTATTCGTGAAAAGCTGAGGTTACCTCAGGAGCGATACGAGAAGTATGCAAACCAGCACAGAGTTGATCTGGAGTTTGCAGTTGGGGACATGGTGTTTTTGAAGGTCTCTCCGATGCCGGGTGTTAAAATATTTGGAAGAAACCATAAACTAGATCCCAGGTATGTAGGGCCTTTTCAGATTCTGGAGCGCATTGGAGTTTCTGCCTATAGACTAGAATTGTCTGATTCTTTCCCTGGTGTTCACGACGTGTTTCACGTGAGCCAGTTGCGAAACTGTGTCCGTAGTGATCGACATGTTCTTGAATCAGTACCCCAATTGCTGCCTAATCTCTCGTATGTTGAATAACCTGCCCGTATTCTGGAGATGCAAGACCGTGTGCTAAGAAAGAAAATAATTCCAATGGTTAAGGTTCTCTAGCGAAATCAGGATGCAAGAGGTGCAACTTGGGAATTGGAATCCGCGATGAGAGAATCTCATCCTCAACTGTTCTCCTAGTCTCCCTGGTTAGTATTCTTGTTTCAAGAATTCTTCTGTCTTGTCTCGTTCTCTGTCCTCTTTTTTCCGTTCGTGTTCCAAGTTTCAGGACGAAACTTCCTTTTTGGAGGGGTGACTGTAATGCCCCTGTTTTTTCCGGCATTATTTACTCCTCTTGTTGACGTCATAATGACATAAGGGCATTACTTTACCGTGCAGTTGATGGCGTGTCGTCAATAGTGCGTTTTCACGTCTTTTCGATTCAGTCGGCTGAATTCGTGAATCTTTGACGGAAACGTAAAATTTCACATTTGGAAAACTCAATTGTTTGATTTTATTTTATTTTATTCTCTGGGTGCTGTCTGGGTTCGACGATCGTCGAGCGGAGCTCGACGATCGCTATTCCTTTCTGGTGCTGTCTGGGTTTGATGATCGTCAAGCTGAGCTCGACGATCGCTTTTCCTTTCTAGTCGCTGTCTGGGTTCGACGATCGCTTTTCCTTTCTGGTCGCTGTCTGGGTCCGACGATCCTCGAGCGGAGCTCGACGATCGCTTTTCCTTTCAGGTCACTGTATGGGTTTGACGATCGTCGAGCGGAGCTCGACGATCGCTTTTCCTTTCTGGTCGATGTCTGGGTTCGACGATCGTCGAGCATTGCTCGACGATTGTTGTTTTTTTTTTCTGGGCGCTGCTTGGAGTTCGACGATTGTCGAGTGGAGCTCGACGATTGTTAGTTTCTCTGGGCGTTGTTTGGGGGTCGACGATCGTTGAGCAGAGCTCGACGATTGTCATGCTGAGGTTGACGAAGCGTCGAGCGGAGCTCACTGTAGGTCTAGCTGTTCTGGGTGTTGAGTTCGTCGACCAGGAATGGTGTTGACACAGTTGTGTCGACACCGCTGAGCCGTCGGGTGTCGACACAATTTTGTCGACACCACTGTGCCGTCGGGTGTCGACACAGTTGTGTCGACACCGCTGAGCCGTCGGGTGTCGACACAGTTGTATCGACACCGCTGTGTCGTCGGGTGTCGACACAATTGTGTCGACACCGCTGTGCTGTCGGGTGTCGACCAGATGTATCGACACCGCAGAGCTGAGCCGTCGGGTGTCGACATAGTTGTGTCGACACCGCTGAGCCTTCGGGTGTCGCCACAGTTGTTCCGACACCGCTGTGCTGTCGGGTGTCGACACAGTTGTGTCGACACCGCTGAGCCGTTGGGTGTCGACACTGATGTGCTGTCGGGTGTCGACACAGCTGTGTCGACACTGCCGTCGGGTGTCGATACAGTTGTGTCGATACTGCCGGGCCGGTTTTGTTGAACTCGGTCTTTTCTGCTGTTGAGTATTTATACTTTATGCTTCTTCTTAATCTTTAAGCCGACCTAGAATTTCTCCTGCCTTCCGTACTAGAGCGGCGTGTGAGGAGAAGGTTGTCCGTTCGTGCTTCTTCCGGTGACCACCGACGGAGCTCCGGTGCTCGGTATTTCCAACCGATCGTAGATCTGGAAAGCTCTCATCGAGAGCTGCGCCCTCGTGGTAATTTCTTCCCCGTTTCTCGAAATTGTTTTGTTAGGGTTTTCGGCCCTAACCGTTATTTCAGACATTTTCGTCCAGATTTCGGCTCCTATCGCGACGTGTGGAGATTTGGAGATTTTTTCTGGTAAATCGAGGCAGGTGTTGTTCTTGCTCTCCCTCTTGATCTTGATTCTAAATTTTTCCCCTTTTCTACACGTGTTTGAGTTTATTATGTCTCGATTGTTGAGATACTTGTCCTGAAATACTAATTACCCCCCCCCCCTCTATTCCTAGAATTGTGACTTGATGTCCCTAAAGCCTTAACCCCAAAATTCTAGTCCATTAAATTGGTAAACAAATTGGTTGTCGTGCTGTTATAACCATCGAGTCATCTTGTTCGTTTTTCTTATTAAAACTTCACTTGCTGTACATTGAAATGCTTTTATGCAGTCCACTTGGTTGGTTATCCCTTGAGTATATGATGAATAAAAAAAACACATGAACCCTGCTTGCATAATTATGTAACTAAAGGAACTCAGATAAACTATGCGCGTTGGGGTCCTCCCTCGGCATAGTTTTTAATACTGAAAGAATTAGTGCCTAACCACCTAGAGGGGGGGTGAATAGGTTCAAATCCTTTTTAAATCCTTTTTATTTTAAGGCAGATAATAAACTCTAGTTTTCTGTTGATTATACTACTATCACAGCAAACACATCACAAAAATATATCCAATCACAGAGTGCACAGTATTTATAGTGGTTCCCCAAGTATTGGGTACATCCACTTTCCCCCTTCGCCAATCTAGCAGTGTGCTAGAGTCAGCCTAACTTCTTCTCTTCACCTCAGATCCGCAGATCTTACAGCTTAGAACCCAATCAAGGTTCCTACAACTCAGAGTGAGTCCACACTCCTATAGCTCAAGCAAACTGCCCTACCTCAGCCTTCAACAAGGCCTACACTCAGAGATCACAATCTCCTACAATTCAGGCTCACAGCCCTACCTCAGCCTCCAACAAGGCCAACCACTCTGAGAAAATACTCTCTTACACTCGGCCTTTATAAACACAGGCTTACAACTCAGATCTATAAAGATCCTTCAGAAATTTGATTTAACAAAGTATATTACCACCACCCTGAAAGAGAGAGAATGGATGGATGGCTTCTTGATGAGTTCTTGGAAGAACTTGATGGCAGAGAACAACCACTCTTAGCTTTCTTCAAAGCTTCTTGAATCTGAACTCAGTAGGGTTGAATCTCCTGTGAAGTTGATCTTCAATCAGCTTCTGACTTGAGATTCAGATCTCAATCTGAATCTTTCTTGGCAGCCTGGTTCAGCAACTGCACTTGAGTAGACGAAGCTCTCTCTCTCCTTCTTCTTAGATTTTCTGATGAAAATCTTCTTCTGTCTTTTTTTTGTAACTGTTCTTCAGTTATCACTTCAGTTGTTATCAATCTTCTTTTCTGTTGAAGGAGAATGTCTTTATATAGACTTTCTCCAAGGTAACCGGCTGATCCGGTTTCTAACAAACTTCTGACAGCTCCGACAGTTGCAGTAGACCGGTTGGAAATGGAAGCTGTCAAGTCATACAGTCACTTCTTGAAATACTATCTCTGTCTGAAAGTGTCGAGACTGAACTTCATCATGTGTCGACACAAATTAGACTAAGTGTCGACACAAGTTTTGGTGGTGTCAACACATCTCCTTTGTTGTTGTTATTGCTTCTCGACACAGCTTCTTTAGAATGTGTCATGTCGACACTCATTTTGTATGTCGACACAATCACTTCTTTTCTTTAACTTTGCTGAAACTTTGTTGTATGTCGAAACAAGTCCTGTGTGCCGACACAGTTGATGTCGATAAAGTCTTCTGTGCGTCGACACTGCCACTCTGTGTCGACACAATTGATGTCGACTAAGTCTTTTGTGTGTCAATACTGCCTCTTGGTGTCGACACAGTTGATGTCGACTAAGTATTTTTGTGTGTCGAAACTGCCTCTTGGTGTCGACACAGTTGCTTCTGGTGTCGACATAGCCTTTCCAAGTGTCGACACAATTAACTTCAAGTGTCGACACAGCTTTTCTCTAGTGTTGACACAAGCCTTCATAAGTGTCGACACAGCTTTTCCTGGTGTCGACATATGGACTTAGAAATTTTTTCTGCATTCCTGCATTTACTTAACCGACACATATGAAATTAAAACAACATCAAAGACACCTTGATGCATATCATTGAGTAGGGTGAGGCTTCTTCAAATCTGGTACACATTTTCCAATGTACCCAACAATCTCCCCCTATTTGGAGAAGTCATAACCCTTAGTCAATGATATACATCATTCAAAACAAATACACATTATGATGTATAAAAATATTATATGACAGGGTAACTACTAAACAAAATTATATATAATATAACATCACAGAATAACAATGCTAACACAATGAGCATTCATCAATGTTTTGTTTCAACTTCCAAAAGTTTCATAACAAATGTTTACATAGATTTTAATACTAAAGATTACAAAGTTGTAAACTTAAGTAAATCTAGTCTAAAGCTGATCTGGCTCCTTGATAACTATGCCTTTGCATGATTGGACCTTGGCTTGTACTGGAGCATATGTATCATCAGCTGGCTTCTTGCCCTTCAGATCTTTCTTCTTTTGCTCTTCAGCCCTTATTCTTTGCCTTTCAAAGTAGTGAAAGGGCTTTGGGAAATATTTTCTAGGCTCCTGAGCATTAGGAGGTAGCTTCCCAGCCTTAGCCTTTCTTCTATATTGAACAATAACTTCTTGCCTGGCTTCATGCTTTCACCATTCTTGTTCAGCGTACCATTTACCCCTCTCTTGGGTCTTGTCCTTTACAGCATTCCAAGCAGTCAGTATAATGTTCCTAGAAGTAGGACTCCACTGCTCAAAATCAGGCTTCAACTCTGCCTGTTCTCTGAATCTTTTCTTAGACAATAGAGTTTCTTGCTCTTTTTTCAAAACTTCCTCTAGCACTGGCATGTCTACTTTTTCAAGGATAATATTTTTATTACCCTCTGGAGGACTGTACATAGACTGTACTTCTTGATGAATCATCTCAAAATCTGCTGGAGGATAGATGACTTGAGCAACTTCAGGTTGCTCACCTCCAAAATATGCTGGGTGTATACCAGACTCAGCCACATTGTCATCATCACAGAGGGGTGGATATTCAAGTGTGTCTCTGATGCTATTAGATATCCATTTAGCATGATCTGAGCCAGCTTTGACTAATACTCTCTCTCCCTTTATGACTTTTCTTTCAATATGATCCCTGAGATCATCTTTTTGAAATCTGATTTGTTCATCCAGAAAATTCACATCTTTATAAAAAGGCTTTAACTTTAGTAGCTGTGTAGAAATAGTCTTTTGAGATTCCTCAATAGCAGTTTTTACAGCAGCTATTCCTTCTTGTAATTGCTTGTCAAAATCTGCCTTGGCTTGAGTCCTTGCTGCAGTTTGGGCAGTAGTAATATTCTTCATTTCAGTAACAATTGCATTATGTGATGCACTCAGATTATCATTCATTCTAATCTGATTCTCTAGGACATAACCTTGTTTAACAGTCATATCATCAACTTGAGTCTTGATTTTCTCTTGATGAGTTGCTAGGTAAACCACTACATTGCCTCCTTTATGAAAACAATCAGTCATTTCCTTCTTATGCTGATTTACTTCAAATCTTATTGACTTTATATTCTGAGCCAAAGAGAATTGTAGATCTTTGTGAGTCTTATCCATATATTTCTCCATGGCAATCCTTTGCTCATCTAGCTTTACTTGCAGTGAGATTAATAAGGAGCTATAATCAGGTGTTGGGGCAGATTGTGGAGCAGTAGTTTGTAATGCCTTCTTGTAGCTTTGGCTTCTTCTTTTGATGACCATTAGCTTCCTCTTCTCAGCTCTTGTAGGTTCTTCATCCTCAGATGCTGAGGAACTAGCTATATCAACTCTTTATTTAGGACTAGGAGGCAATTCCTGTGCAGTTCTAGGTTGCTCCCCCTGAGTCCTTTGCTCCTCCTCAGTTCTTACATTCTCCCCCTGAAGGTTAGCTTGCTCCTCCTCAAGGTTAACTTGCTCCCCCTCAAAATCTGCTTTCTCCCCCTCAAATCTTTCTGTCTCCCCCTGAGTCTCTTGCTCCATAGCAGTGAACAACTCATCTAGGTGAATTCTTGTTGAGTAGGTACTTGAGGTATACTTAATTCTGGAGCATTAACAGCAGCTGATGTATCCTCCATGATAACATCTCGAGCTTCACTATTTAGATGAGTTGGCTGATCAACATCAATCAAAGATTCAGTTAGAGTTTCATCCTTATCATTAAGAATTGATTGATTCACCTCTTGAATTACCTAAAGAATTGTTTGTGTAGCCATTTCACTATCCAAGTGGGTTAGCTCTTCCTCAAGATGTGGCTCCCCATGCACCTGTGCACTATCTGGAACATCTTGTGCAGCAGTTTCTTATGCTGTAGATTTTTCAGGAATCTCTTGACTCTCCTCATCAGGCATGTCCTTAGTTAGAACCCTATCCCATGTGGAGATGATCCTGATGTCCATTCTTCCCATATGATTAATTTTGGACCCAACAACCTACTCCATTACTTCAGGAATGGTTCTAGCCAAGTATAAACTCATGATCCTGCCCAGGTTGGGCTTCTTAAGACTTTCCTTAATCTTTTCAAAAATGACTTCTGACCAATCTGTGTTTATTCTATAGATGATTCTGGTCATAAGGGTGAACATATATGCAGAAATCCTATCATGCCCCCTGGCTTACATAGAATCACTTTTCCTATAATTTTAGATAAGAACTTCCCTTGCATATTCATGCCTTTCCTGTTCAAAGCTGAACCAATATTTATGGTGGAATCCAGTCCACACCATTGAAGTGCTTCCCTTAGATTAGATGCGAGTACATCTTCTTTTTCTTGTGTTCTTGGCAGGTGAAGAATTTTCCTTAAACTCTTCTGGGTGATTTTCACCTTTACTCCATGGACTGTGGATCTAATTTTGAGTCCAGTTTGATCTAGGGTAGCAGCACCAAAGAATTCTAGTGTTTCTTTCTTCCAAATCTTAGTTGGTTCAGAAACTAAGAATTCCAACCCATTTTCAGCTATTAGGGTTACTACAGCTTTAATTTCAGGTTCCGCTAGGTCAAAGGCGTTGCGTACCAGCTCATATCATTCATTGATATTGTTTTCAAGCTTAGGTGCCATTAGGGTTGAGAGAAATCTTGAATTTAGATGAGAGAATTTGTCGACATAATGTTTTGGTCTCTAAACTATGGTGAGTGTGTCGACAGACAATGTTGTTGGCCTATTTATACCTTTCTAAATAAGGAAGGTCAAAAGGCTTGTCAAAATCCTCTAAATGTGTCGACACATACTTCTAATGTCTCGACATAAGTGTTGACTTCTATGTGTCGGCACTTATTCCCTTGCGCTTGACGACCAGTCGATTCTCCACTCGACGAAATCTGTGTTGATCCTAAGTGTCGACACCACCTCTGGATTTGTCGACACCACTTCTGGATGTGTCGACACTACTTCTCTGAAGTGTCGACACCAATTTTCTAGATGTGTTGACATCATTTCTCTGGAATGTCGACACTACTTCTATGTGTCTACACAGACAACTCCTTGTGTCGACACAATTTTACTTAGCTAATTTTGTTAAACTAATTTATGTCAACATACCTAATTCAATTTTAAACTTATTGAATTTAGTTTCATCTAGAGGCTTAGTAAACATATCTGCAATTTGATAATTTGTTTTGACAAATTCTAGTGAGATGTCCTCTTTCTCTACATGTTCTCTAAGAAAATGATATCTAATTTCTATATGCTTAGTCCTACTATGTGAAACAAGATCATTAGCAATAGAAATAGCACTAGTAGAATCACAAAGCAAAGGTGTTCTACTTACTTGAATACCATAGTCTTCTAGCTAATGCTGAGTCCACAACAGCTATGCACGGTAACTTCCTGCTGCCACATATTCAGACTCGGCTGTGGAAATTGCCACACTAGTCTGCTTCTTACTTCTCCAAGACACCAATCTTCCTCCTAGAAATTGATAGGTGCCTATAGTACTTTTTATATCTTCTTTGCAACCTGAAAAGTCTGCATCTGAATAGCCTGTCAGTAGAAAATCTCCATTCCTAGGGTACCAAAGGCCTAGATGAGGTGTGCCCTTAAGATATCTCAAAATCCTTTTGACAGCAGTCAGATGAGATTCTTTAGGGCAGGATTGGTACCTAGCACAGATACATGTAGCATACATGATATCTGGTCTACTAGCAGTCAGATATAGGAGGGAGCCAACTATCCCTCTATACAAAGTTTCATCTACAGGTTTCCCTACATCATCTTTGCTTAGAGACACACTTGTCCCCATTGGAGTTCTCATGGTAGTGGATGACTCCATACCATACTTCTTAATTAACTCCAAGGTGAACTTGGACTGAGATATGGACAAGCCATCTTCAGTTTGTCTTACTTGAAGACCCAAGAAGAACTTAAGTTCTCCCATACTGCTCATTTCAAATTTCCCTTGCATAAGTTTTGCAAGCTTCCTACAAAGGTTACTTTCAGTAGACCCAAATATTATGTCATCAACATATATTTGGACTAGGATTATATTTCCTTTGGATTCCCTAAGGAATAGAGTCTTGTCTATTTTCCCCCTTGAGAATTTGTTCTCAATGAAAAAACTAGACATAGTTTCATACCAAGCCCTTGGTGCTTGTTTCAACCCATACAAAGCTTTCCTAAGTCTATAAACATAATCAGGTTTGAGAGGATCAACAAAACCCAAGGGCTTCTCTACATATACTTCTTCTTTTAGATTTCCATTTAGGAATGTTGATTTTACATCCATTTGGAATACCTTGAAGCCTTGATATGTTGCATAAGCAAGGAACATCCTAATTGCTTCCAGTCTTGCTACTGGGGCAAAGGTTTGATCAAAGTCAATACCCTCTTCCTGCCTGTACCCTTTTGCAATAAGTCTTACTTTGTTCTTCACAATGATTCCATTCTCATCCATTTTGTTCCTAAAGATCCACTTTGTTCCAATGATGTTGTGGTCTTTTGGTTTAGGAACTAACTTCCAGACCTTGCACCTTCTGAACTGATTCAGCTCCTCTTGCATGGCGTCAATCCAATGTGGGTCTAGAACAACTTCTTCAAATTTCTTGGGTTCAACTTGAGATAAGAAGCAAGAGCACAGAACTGTGTTCAGATTCTTGCTCCTTGTTTGAACTCCTTATCTTGGATCACCAATTATCTGATTTGTTGGATGATCCTTTAAGTGTCTATTAGCTGGAGGTAGTCTATCTTCAGGTTGAACACCTCCAGTTTCTTTATTATGCTGCACCTCTTGGTTTTCATCAGCATCTGGAGAGTCTTGTACTCCCCCTGGACAGCAGCCACCATTTTCCACTTCCTGATTTGTAGTTGAATCTTCTGTAATGGTAAGCTTGTCTATTCTCTCATTTATACCTGTAGAACTGCAAGATATACTTGACAACTCACTGTTAATAAGTCTTGTTTCATCAAAGACTACATGTACAGATTCTTCTACAACTTGAGTAATCAAGTTGTAGACCCTATAAGCCTTACTATTGTTGATGTACCCAACAAATATCCCATCTTGGGATTTGACAGCAAACTTAGTTAGAAAAGACTTGCCATTGTTAAGGATATAACACTTGCAACCAAAGATCCTAAAATAGGATAAGTTTGGTTTTCTGCCCTTCATAATCTCATAGGGAGTCTTTTTGTGGCTTTTGGTGATAGTAGCCCTATTGATCACATGACATGCAGTGTTTACTTCCTCAGCCCAGAAATATTCTGGGAGAGAAGTGTCACTCAATAGAGTTCTACCAGCCTCAATCAGTGTTCTATTCTTCCTTTCAGCAATACTATTTTGCTGTGGTGTTCTAGGTGAGGAGAATTCTTGAAAAATCCCAAATTCTTCACACAGTCTTGTCATACTCTCAGTTTGAAATTCAGTGCCATGGTCACTTCTTATTTTGACCACTGCACTCTCCAGCTCATTCTGAATTTGTTTGACAAAACTATGTAAAATACTTGGGGTTTCAGATTTTTGTCTCAGAAAGAACACCCATGTATATCTAGAATAGTCATCTACCATCACAAAAGTGTAGACCTTCCTACCTAGACTATGAACTGGCATATGACCAAATAGATCCATATGCAAGAGGTATAGACACCTCACTGAATCCTTGTTTTCAAGGCTATGAAAAGAAGATTTGGTCTGCTTGCCTTTTTGACGAGCTGAGCATATCCCATCCTTTATACACTAAACTTGAGGACCATTCCTCACTAACTATTTGCTAAAGAGTTGGCCAATAGTCTTTTAGTTAAGATGGGTCAGCCTCTTGTTCCATTTAACACAATGAGAGGCTCTCTCATCAGCTGCAAGACAAATAGGAGAATCATTGTTCTCACACTTACAGTTAAGACAGTACACATTTCTTTTTCTATATCCTGTCAATATTACCTTTTGATCACTTGACCTTTTGATATGACACCCATTCTTGACAAATGAAATGTTGTATCCTAGATCACTCAGTTGGCTTATACTTATTAGGTTATGTTTCAAACCCTTTACATAGGCGACTTGAGTGATAGTAATCTGGTTAATAGAAATGTTACCAAATCTTTTGATGACTCCCTTTTCAGAACCACCAAAGATTACGTTAGGCCCATTCAGCATAGGTGAGTAGTCCTTCAGCAATCCCCTTGTTCCAGTCATGTGCCTGGAACAACCACTGTCCAAGAACCATATAGAGGCATGGCCACTTGGACTCACCTGCAATAAAGACTACTTAACCTTAGAACCCAAATGAGTTTTGGGTCCTTGGTTCATGTTAGCCTGAAATTTAACAAATCTGCCTACAGCTCTTCTAACAGGCAGACTGCTACTCTCCTTGACACTGGAATTGTGCCAACAATCTAAGGCAAAGTGGCCTAACTTGCCACAACACCAGCACTCAAACTTATTATACCTTTGTTTAGGTACAATCTTTGCTGAATTGTTTACAGCAGGTCTCTTGTTTTGTGCAGGGGCTTTTCCTTTCTTATTGTACTTAGCAGCCCATGCTGTTCTCTTAAACCCTAATCCAGCCTTACCCTTTTGTGACACAAAATCATCTATTAAGGGTAATACAGATTTTGGCTTTGAAAAACTAGCCACAATCTCCTTTTTTTTCTGAAGTCTAATCTCCAGATTTTTAATATGATCATTCTTGAATGTGATTGTGCCCATTTGAATAACAGTTAGGTTTTTCAATTTGACAATCTCATTCATCTTTTGATCCAGAATCTTCTCTGAATCAGATGCAGCCAACTTAAGATCTGCAGTTTCCGTAGCCAGTGTTTTGGCCAGGTTTCTGCTTTTCTTTAGTGCCTGCAACAAGTCTCCATATTCATCTATCATCTGATGAATATCACCTTCAGACTCAGACCCATCCACATCACTTGATGCAGAAGTTTCTGACTCTGACCCAGTACTATAATCTGAATTTCTAGAAAAACATTGTACCTTACTAGGACCATGCTGATCCTGGCACTTGTCTTCTTCTGACACAGCCATCAGTCCCTTGCACTGATGGTCTTCTTGTTCATAGATAGAGTTCAGCACTTGCAGAAACTCATCTTCTTCTTCAGCTGCATATAGACCAATATATGCCTCAGCTTCAGATTCTGACTCTGAAGATGATTGGTCTGTCAAGCTCTTCTCCTTCTTAGCAACAAAGGATTTCTCCTTCTTGCTCTGGTGTTGAATCTTCTTTTTATCAGCAGACTCTTTTCTTTTGTCTCGACACTCAGCCACAACATGTCTAGGCCTATTACAGCAGTAGCAAACTAGATGTTGTAGATTTGCTTGGCTTAGTCCTGCTCCTGTCCTTCCTGGATGACTTCCTCTTTTGATAATAGTCATCCTTAGGCTGAGATGTGGAAGGCTTAAACTTTCACTGCTTCTTCTTCAGGAATCTATGAAACTGCCTTGTGAAGGCAGCAAAGTCTTCATCTGAGTCACTGCTGTCTGAGCTTTGGTTGTCTAAATTATCTGAAGGAATTTCAGCAACTATCTTAGGAGGTGATGGTGACATCCTCCTATTCTTCCTAGTGGCTTAAACCTTAAAGGCCACAGACTTTTCTCTATGCTCCCCTTTTGCACTTTTCTCTTTCTCTTTCCTAGCCATCAGATGCATCTCATATGACAGCAATTTTCCAAACAAAGTTTGCGGAGAGATATCTGCAAGTTTGGCCACTTCCCTAATGGCACAAATCTTAGTGTCCCAATACTTTGTCAAGGATCTTAGGAATTTATCATTCAGTTCATATGTACTGAAGATTCTTCCATAGGACATCAGCTCATTTACAATTCTATAGAACTTTTTATAACACTCAGTTATACTGTCAGACTTTCCTTGTCTGAAACTCTCATATTTCTGGTTCAGCATAGACTTTCTATCTTGTCTGACTTCTTCAAAACCCTCCATGTAGACTATCAAAGTATCCCACATTTCCTTGGAGGTCTTGCAGTGAATCAAATTTTGAAAAGTTGCATCATCTATGACACTTACTATGATATTCTGAGCTCTTTTATCCATAGTTGCCAGGATGATCTCATCCTTAGTCATCTCTGAAAAATCTTTGGGAATTCTTTGGTTGGCATCAAGAACTGAAATCTTCATAGGAATATAAGGACCTTCCTTTACTGTAATATAGATCCTTGGATCAGAAGCCTCCAAAAACAGCCTGACCCTTTCTTTCCATATTCCAAATATCTCCTTCCTGCATATGGGTAATTTCATAGAACCTAGTTCCTTATAATTTTCTCCTGAACCCATTTTCTTGATCTTGAATCTACCTTATGAATCTAACTCAGACTGTTAAGTCCTTCTTTGAGTAACCTGGCTCTGATACCACTTGAAAGAATTAGTTACTAACAACCTAGAGGGGGGGTGAATAGGTTCAAATCCTTTTTAAATCCTTTTTATTTTAATGCAGATAATAAACTCTAATTTTCTATTGATTATACTACTATCACAGCAAACACATCACAGAAATATATCCAATTACATAGTGCACAGGATTTATAGTGGTTCCCCAAGTATTGGGTACATCCACTTTCCCCCTTCGCCTATCTAGCAGTGTGCTAGATTCGGCAAAACTTCTTCTCTTCACCTCAGATCCGCAGATCTTATAGCTCAGAACCCAATCAAGGTTCCTACAACTCAGAGTGAGTCCACACTAATACAGCTCAGGCAAACTGCCCTACCTCAGCCTTCAACAAGGCCTACACTCAGAGATCACAATCTCCTACAACTCAGGCTCACAACCCTACCTCAGCCTTCAACAAGGCCTACCACTCAGACAAAATACTCTCTTATACTAGCCTTTATAAACACAGGCTTACAACTCAGATCTATAAAGATCCTACAAAAATTTGATTTAACAAAGTATATTACCACCACCCTAAAAGAGAGAGAGTGGATGGATGGCTTCTTGACCAGTTCTTGGAATAACTTGATGGCAGAGAACAATCACTCTTAAATTTCTTCAAAGCTTCTTGAATCTGAACTCAGTAGGGTTGAATCTCCTGTGAAGTTGATCTTCAATCAGCTTCTGACTTGAGATTCAGATCTCAATCTGAATCTTTCTTGGCAGCCTGGTTCAGCAACTGCACTTGAGTAGACGGAGCTCTCTCTCTCTCCTTCTTCTTAGATTTTCTGATGAAAATCTTCTTCTGTCTTTTTTTGTAACTATTCTTCAGTTATCACTCCAGTTGTTATCAATCTTCTTTTCTGTTGAAGGAGAATGCCTTTATATAGACTTTCTCCAAGGTAACTGGATGATCTGGTTTCTAACAAACTTCTGACAGCTCTGACAGTTGCAGTAGACCGGTTGGAAATGGAAGCTGTCAAGTCATCCAGTCACTTCTTGAAATACTGTCTCCGTCTGAAAGTGTCGAGACTGAACTTCACCATGTGTCAACACAATTAGACTAAGTGTCGACACAAGCTTTGGTGGTGTCGACACATCTCCTTTGTTGTTGTTATTGCTTCTCGACACAGCTTCTTTATAATGTGTCGACACTGATTCTGTGTGTCGACATTGTAACGCCCCGAAACTCAAAAGAGCGATGGGAGGTGTTTTGGGACAAATCTGGAATCTGGCAGGAGGCACACGGCCTGGGACACACGGCCTGAGACATAGGAGTGTCCCAGGGCGTGTCGGGCTGGAGTCGACGACTTGGCCGCGAAGTCGACATTTTGCGCTCGACGAAGTTTCAATACGGGGCACACGGCCTGAGACATAGGAGTGTCTCAGGGCGTGTCGAGCCCGTGTCGACAACCGGCCCGGGGTGTCGACATTTTCGCTCGATGATGTGTCGAGACAAGGCACACGACCTAGGACACTGGCGTGTCCAAGGCCGTGTCAGGAAGTCGACGAACTTCGCTCGACGAAGTGTCGAGACTGTGAACATGGCCTGAAGCCCAGGCGTGTTCGGGTGTGACACGGGTGTGGACACGGGCGTGTCCAATACCCGTGTGAGTCTCGGGTTATTTTCGGGGTTGTGTCGATGGGGGCACACGGCCGACCACACGACCGTGTCAGGTGGAACACGGGCCTGTCAGATCAAAAACGGGCGTGTCAGATGCCCGTGTGCTGTTCCAGGCGCGTCGATTTTGACGGCGAATGAGGGACACGGCCCTGGACACGGGCGTGTGCCAGGCCGTGTTCGGCCCAGATTCTGCATTTTAGATCTGGATCGTGGCCGTTCGTTTCTTTAATTCAGGATCCGACGGCTGGGGGCTGTTAGTACTTGGATATATACGGGATTGGGCCTTTGAAACCCTCACTTTTACTTGAGTGGTTCTCTTTCTAAGTCAAGAGAGAGAGGAGAGCAAAGGAAGAAGAAGAAGCTAGATCCGGCCATTGGAGGAGCTTCGAAGCTCCAAATCGCGAGCCTACTTCGGATCCACAGAGGCGAAGAGAGTGTGGTGATTTTCATCCACTTACTTTTCCATGGCGCCGAGGAAGAACGCTAGGGTAACGATTCTCTTCTTGAGCATGTGAAGCTCTCCTTCTTTGCATAGGAAGCCCGCTCTCGCGAGTTTGCGGTGAGTTGGAGGCGTTCCTTCGGGTAGATATGTAAAGTCCCCGTTGTTTAGAGTCTGTATTCGAGAACAGACATAGGCATGATGTGTGAAGCCTACCCAGACATGTTGGTCTGGATCGGTGATGTTGCATTGCATAAATGCCGGAGAAGACTCCGTGCGATTGTTTGTTTTTCGGGTTTTCTACGTGGTAGATTGCAACAGGGAGCCTTGGGGATTAACCCAAAGAAGCACCTGGAAAACTGGGCGGATGCGTGATCTTGCCAACTTGGTAGCCTGAGAGCCAACTTGAACATAACCAAGTTATGTGAATTGTGATGGAAACGGGACTAGGGAGAAGTTTGACCTGCGCATATGGTTTAAATTACCGTTGCGATGTGAGCACGGGTCAGATGGAACTCTACCCGTTCTATGTCGTTCGGGTTAAAGAGACCTAAGGTTACGTGGCACTTGCCATTGGCATAGATGAGGGTCTTCAACGGTATATGGTTTTAATTACCGTGACCCATGCCGGGAAGACAAATTGCTCATTATTTTCCCGTCCAAAGGGACGGTGGTGAGTCGACAGACTTAGACTGTGTTCACCAAGAATCTGCCCTGAGTGCACGGGGTGTGAGGCCGTGTGAGCCTACGCCTGTGATGTAATGAATATTTATACAATGCTCGCTTACGCTAATAAAGTGCACGGAAGGAGCATCGTCGCCCCGAGTTGGGGGCGGGAACGTTATAATTTGGTCAGCATTGCTGACCGTTACTTTGTTTGCCACCCTGCGGTGGTTTTGTTACTTGCAGGTGCTGCTGGACCAAGCAGTCAAAAGCGGGCTAAAGCCCAAAATGCGAAGCCGGCCCTCGAAGGCCTAATTGGAGTGTTTACTGCTTTTATTCATGTATGACCGGCCTGCGTGCCGTGGTTTGCAAATCATGTAATATTAAGTAAACAATTTTGTAAGGCCTTAAGGCCAGTACTGGTGTATGTACTACATTCCTATTTGGTATATTTAGTGGATATTCGTGCTCTTTGTGCTGGGTTCTTTAATTGCAACTTATAAAACTGCTTCCGCTAGAATGCTCTGTGTAGGACGTTAGATTGGTTGGATGGTTTCCATTGTGTAACCACCCGGCCTGTCTGTAGTATATGGCGTCAGGCCCCGGCCAGACCTACTGCTATATGCTATGCGACGGATAGGGGGTGTTACAATTTGGTATCAGACTACTGGTTTTGGTCGGGCTTAAAATGAATTCGTGGACGAATTCTTTTTAAGGGGTGGTGAGCACATGTGTGTGCGTCATCGTTATAACAACAAAAGAACCCATTAATATGCACTTAAGAATGAAAATGCACGTGTTTGGAGAACTTGAGTGTTCCTATAATTGTTGTTTGCAATTTTATTTGGTCGCTTAACGGTGTTTTGTACCACTATAGGTGACCGGAAGCTGTGCTGGACCCCCAAAATGTCCGGTTTCTGAGGGGTTTAGTGCGCCCGTTGAGGTGTTTGAGACCACTCCTTCATATGAAACCATTAAAAGGATCGTTGAAGCGGTGTTCGCTGTGACGGGTGCACAGCATGGAAGAGATATACAACCATGTGCCCCTGTTGTGGCTTCAACGCCGATTGGCGCGATGGAGTAGATGACCTTTGGTAGACCATCGGGGCAGCAGCTAAATATACATTTAGTGCAGGGAGCGCACACAGTTGAGGAATATTTGCAAGCATTTCTTATGATAAGCCGCTACCCATGCTTCGAGTTGGATAATGAGTAAGCTACAGTCAATAGATTTTATAATGGCCTGCGCGCCGATTTACGAGTTCTACTGCTAGGACCAAAGTTATTGGGATTCCGAGCCTTGGTGGAATCAGCTAGATCTTTGGAGGCAGATTTGAGGAAGACTCTCCCGATGCTAGTGACCATGGTATCGAACTATGCAAGCCCCATAAGAGTTGTATCCGGCGGAATGCTGGAGAAAAGGGCTACGACATCGACTAGCAAAGCTACTTACACATGTTTTACTTGTGGAAAGAAAGGGCACTTTGCCCGAGACTGTTGGAGAGGTGCTCAGAAGGCCAAGAAAGCTATGTCAGGAGCAGTCGAGGACTTTAGTGCAAAGTAGATGGCATTCAAAGTGCCGAACAACTCAAAGTTTGTATATCGAAAATGGTTTAAGAAAGCTAGGACTTTGGGTCTAGTCCCTCCTCTCGGTGCTTCAGGGGCATCTACAGGCCAAACCCCGGGCGCATGTTATAACTGCGGGGAGTCGGGGCACTATGACTGTGGGTGCCTAAAGCCCGGGAGAATGCACGACGCCGTGAAGACAGGTATGGTTTAAAGTTATAGCAGCTTAGCCTTAAATACTTGTCGCCCTTGTGCGTGTTAACTTAGAACTACTTGTGCTAAGCTTTGTTCTGATTTTCGTTTATCCGGTGAGAGCACCGTTCGTATAAACGAAGCTTCGCATTCCTTTATTTAGGAACTATATTGCGCGTCGAAGTACCTCCTTCGATGGGAAGAGACATATTAGATGCGTTATGGTCCAATGGTGCTCAATGTGCGCGGGTAAAATCTTTTGCATTTAGGTGTGGTCAGGGAGCCAAGACTTTGACTTACAAGTGTCGTTACTACCGTTAGGGGAGCTCGACGTGATATTTGGCTTGGACTGGCTCTCAGAGCAGCCAACCTATATTGATTGCAGTCGCAAGGAAGTCAAGTTGGGAGTAAGTCGTGAGACGACTTTTATAGACTTGAATAGGTCGAGCAAGTCGTTGGTGTCTGCTCTTCCGGGGGTGAAGGCGTTTCATGCTGGTGCAGAACTGTTCTTTACACTATTGGAGGTTGCAAAGCCAAAGCTTACGTTGGATAGTTTATCAGTGGTAGCTGAGTACCCTGATGTGTTCCCCGCAGATCTCCCTAGAGCCCCGCCTCAACGGGAGATAGATTTCATGATTGAGCTCGTACCAGGTGCAAAGCCAGTGTCACGCTCTCCATATCGACTAGTGCCTAAAGAAATGGCGGAGCTGAAGGTTCAACTGCAAGATTTGTTGGAGCAAGGGTATGTGCGTCCAAGTTCTTCGCCTTGGAGCGCGCCGGTCCTCTTTGTTAAGAAGAAGGACGGAAGCTTGAGGCTATGTAATGATTATCGGGAGCTCAACAAGCTAATGAAAAAGAACAAGTACCCAATCCCAAGGATCGATGATCTTTGTGATTAGTTGGTCGGGTCGACGGTGTACTCTAAATTGGATCTCAAGTCTGTAACTATCAGTTGAGGATAAGGGAGTGCGTTATCCCTAAGACAACGTTCAGTACAAGATACGGGTGTTACGAGTTTACGGTCATGCCGTTTGGGCTGACGAATGCGCCGTCAGTGCTCATAGATTTGATGAACATGACGTTCAGGGAGTACTTGGACCATTTTGTGATCGTCTTCATCAACGACATTTTGGTGTACTTGCAGAGTGAGGAAGATCACTTCTGGCATCTTCATTTGGTTTTGGAGACGCTAAGGAGGAATCAATTGTATGCCAAGTTCTCGAAGTGCGAGTTTTGGTTGTTCTCAGTGGCATTCCTCGGTCATATAGTGAGTGGGGCAGGTATTGCAGTGGATCCGACAAAGATTGTTGCGATACGGGAGTGGCCTGAGCTTTCTACGGTAGCGGAAGTCCGGAGCTTTCTGGGGCTTGACGGCTATTATAGCCGCTTCGTAGAGAACTTCTCGTGGATAGCGTTACCTCTCACTACTTTGATGAGGAAGGAGCAGAATTTCATTCAGACGCCGGAGTGCGCTCGAGCTTTTGAGGAGTTGAAATGTCGGTTGACCACGGCGCCTGTGCTGAGTTCGCCGAGTGGGACCGAAGGCTATGAGATGCTTCGGGCAGCGGTTTGGGTTGCGTGCTACTACAACACGGAAGTGTAATAGCTTATGGTTCGAGACATCTAAAAGTGCACGAGAGGAATTATCTGGTCCATGACTTGAAATTAGCGGCCGTGATTTTTGCCTTGAAGCTGTGGAGACACTAGTTGGACGGTGTGAAGATTGATATCTACACGGATCACAAGAGCCTGAAGTATCTGATTGATCAGAAAGATCTGAATATGCGGCAGGATAAATGGATGGAGTACCTGGGGGACTATACTTTCAAGATCCACTACGTGCCTGGTAAAGGTAATGCAGTTGCGGACGCGTTGAGTCGTCGGGCCCCAACTCAAGCCAATTGGCTGTCGATCCATGACGAGTGGTTGGTTCGGGAGTTGGAGGCATTAGAGATTGTTTGTGTAAATAAGCAATCAAGTGTTGAAGCAGTACTGAATTGGACTGAAGTCCAATATGACCTGGCTGATCGGATTCGGCAGGCTTTGGATTTGGATGACCACATGAAGCAGTTCGTGGTAGAGGCTCTGGATGGGTCAAATTCCCAATTCATTGTGGAGGACGGATTACTTTGGAAAGACGGTCGTCTGTGCGTCCCAAGTGTGGGCAATTTGCGGGTGGAGTTGTTGTACGAGGCACACCATACTAAGTACTCGATTCACCCGGGGAGCCCAAAGATGTACCGCGACGTTAAGAAACTGTTTTGGTGGCCGGGTATGAAGAAGGAGGTGGCGCTCTACGTGGCGAAGTGCCAAATTTGCGCCTTGGTGAAGGTGGAATGCCAAAAGCCGGGAGAATTTCTGAAGTCCTTGCCTATTCTGGAGTGGAAATTCGACGATATCTCTATGGACTTTGTGCACGGTTTTCCAAGGTCGCAAAAGGGGAAACGACGACATCTGGGTGGTTGTAGATCGGTTATCAAAGGTGTCACATTTCATTTCGCATAGGAAGGATGACCCGGTGGAGAAGTTGTCAAAGCTATATGTGGATAATATAGTATGGTTTCACGGTGTGCCCCGCAGCATCGTGAGTGACCGAGATGGGCGGTTCACGTCCAATGATTGGAGGCTAGTGCAGCAAATGTTGGGAACAAAATTAAAATTCAGCACAGTCTTTCATCCGCAAACGGATGGCCAGACTGAGAGGGTCAATAGAGCTATGGAAGACATGCTCTGCATGTGTGTCTTGGACTTTGGAAGGCAGTGGGAAGACCATCTTTATTTGTTGGAGTTTGCATACAACAATAGCTACCAGGCGAGTATTCAAATGGCGCCCTTCGAGGCCCTATATGGTAGAAGATGTCGCACATCGTTGTCTTGGCTAGAAACGGGCGAGTCAAAGTTGTATAAGCGCTTAGAAGTGGAGGATGCTACTTCGTTGGTGCGAACCATTCGGGAGAGGTTGCTTATCGCTCAGGATCGGCAAGCGAAGTACTATAATGCCAAGCATATGAACGTGAAGTTCGCTGTGGGCGACTGGGTGTACTTAAAGATCAAGCCGTTCAAGGGTGTCTCGCGGGTTCGGCGATTGAAAAAAAAAATGTAAGCCCGAGGTACCTCGGGCCGTTTGAGGTTCTGGAGCGGGTTGGTGAAGCAACCTATCGGTTGAAGCTTTCGGTGGAGCTTAGTGGCCTACAAGATGTATTCCATATTTCGGTGCTAAGGAAGGCGGTGCATGAGCCTTCGCAAGTGATCGCGGTTGATCAAGTGTCGGTGGATAGTGGGTTGACGACAAAGGTCAAACCCGTGCGGATTGAGGACTCGGAGGTCAAGCGGCTACACAATAAAGAGATCAGGATGGTCAAGGTCCGATGGGACAATTGCGGTCGTGAGGAGCTCTCTTGGGAGCGAGAGCAGACTATGCTTGATGAGTATCCGGAGTTGTTCCGCTCAGGTACAATTTAATTTTGGTACTTGTCTTTCCTCTATTTTAATTTCGTGGACGAAATTCTTTTAAGAGGGGGAGAATTGTAATGCCCCGAAACTCGAAAGAGCGATGGGAGGCGTTTTGGGCCAAATCTGGAATCTGGCAGGAGGCACACAGCCTGGGACACAGGCGTGTCCCAGGGCGTGTCAGGCTGGAGTCGACGACTTGGCCGCGAAGTCGACATTTTGCGCTCGATGAAGTGTCGATACGGGGCACACGACCTAAGACACGGGCGGGTCTCATGGCGTATCGAGCCCGTGTCGACAACCGGCCCATGGTGTCGACATTTTCGCTCGATGATGTGTCGAGACAAGGCACACGGCCTAGGACACAGGCGTGTCCAAGGCCGTGTCAGGCAGTCGACAAACTTCGCTCGACGAAGTGTTGAGACTGTGAACACGGCCTGAAGCCCAGGCGTGTTCGGGTGTGACACGGGTGTGGACACGGGCGTGTCCAATACCCGTGTGAGTCTCGGGTTGTTTTCGGGGCTGTGTCGATGGGGGCACACGAACGACCACACGGCCGTGTCAGGTGGAACACGGGCGTGTCAGATCAAACACGGGTGTGTCGGACGCCCGTGTGGTGTTCCAGGTGCGTCGATTTTGACGGCGAATGAGGGACACGACCTTGGACATGGGCATATGCCAGGCCGTGTTCAGCCCAGATTCTGCATTTTAGATCTGGATCGTGGCCGTTCGTTTCTTTAATTCAGGATCCTACGGCTGGGGGCTGTTTGTACTTGGATATACACGGGATTGGGCTTTTGAAACCCTCACTTTTACTTGAGTGGTTCTCTTTCTAAGTCAAGAGAGAGAGGAGAGCAAAGGAAGAAGAAGAAACTAGATCCGGCCATTGGAGGAGCTTCGAAGCTCCAAATCGCGAGCCGACTTCGGATCCACGGAGGTGAAGAGAGTGCGGTGCTTTTCATCCACTTACTTTTCCATGGCACCGAGGAAGAACTCTAGGGTAACGATTCTCTTCTTGAGCATGTGAAACTCTCCTTCTTTGCATAGGAAGCCCGCTCTCGCGAGTTTGCGGTGAGTTGGAGGCGTTCCTTCGGGTAGATATGTAAAGTCCCCGTTGTTTAGAGTCCGTATTCGAGAACGGACATAGGCATGATGTGTGAAGCCTACCCGGACATGTTGGTCTGGATCGGTGATGTTGCATTGCATAAATGCCGGAGAAGACTCCGTGCGATTGTTTGTTTTTCAGGTTTTCTACGTGGTAGATTGCAACAGGGAGCCTTGGGGATTAACCCAAAGTTACACCCGGAAAACTGGGCGGATGCGTGATCTTGCCTACTTGGTGGCCTGAGAGCCAACTTGAACATAACCAGGTTATGTGAATTGTGATGGAAACAGGACTCGGGAGAAGTTTGACCTGCACATATGGTTTAAATTACCGTTGCGATGTGAGAATGGGTCAGATGGAACCGTACTCGTTCTATGTCGTTCGGGTTAAAGAGACCTAAGGTTACGTGGCACTTGCCGTTGGCTTAGATGAGGGTCTTTGGCGGTCTATGGTTTTAATTACCGTGACCCATGCCGGGAAGACAAATTGCTCATTATTTTGCCGTCCAAAGGGACGGTGGTGAATCGACAGACTTAGACTGTGTTCACCAAGAATGTGCCCTGAGTGCACGGGGTGTGAGGCCGTGTGACCCTACGCCTGTGATGTAATGAATATTTATACACTGCTCGCTTATGCTAATAAAATGCAGGGAAGGAGCATCGCCGCCCCGAGTTGGGGGCGGGATCGTTATAATTTTGTCAGCATTGCTGACCGTTACTTTGTTTGACACCGTGCGGTGGTTTTGTTGCTTGCAGGTGCTGCTGGACCAAGCGGTCAATAGCGGGCTAAAGCCCAAATTGTGAAGCCGGCACTCGAAGGCCTAATTAGAGTGTTTACTGCTTTTATTCATGTATGACCAGCCTGCGTGTCGTAGTTTGCAAATCATGTAATATTAAGTAAACAATTTTGTAAGGCCTTAAGGCCAGTACTGGTGTATGTACTACATTCCTATTTGGTATATTTAGTGGACATTCGTGTTCTTTGTTGGGTTCTTTAATTGCAACTTATAAAACTGCTTCTGCTAGAATGCTCTTTGTAGGACGTTGGATTGGTTTGATGGTTTCCATTGAGTAACCACCCAGTCTGTCTGTAGTATATGACATCAGGCCACGGCCGGACCTACTGCTATATGCTATACGACGGATAGGGGGTGTTACAGACACAATCACTTCTTTTCTTTAACTTTGTTGTGTGTCAACACAATTCCTGTGTGTCGACACAGTTGATGTCGACAAAGTCTTCTGTGTGTCGACACTTTCACTTGGTGTCGACACAATTGATGTCGACTAAGTCTTATGTGTGTCGACACTGCCTCTAGTGTCGACATAGTTGATGTCGACTAAATATTTTTGTGTGTCGACACTGCCTCTTGGTGTCGACACAATTGCTTCTGGTGTCGACACAGCCCTTCCAAGTGTCGACACAATTAACTCCATATGTCGACACAGCTTTTCTCCAGTGTCGACACAAGCCTTCATAAGTGTTGACACAACTTTTCCTGGTGTCGATATATGGACTTAGAAATTTTTTCTGCATTCCTGCATTTACTTAACCTGCACATATGAACTCAAAACAACATCAAATACACCTTGATGCATATCATTGAGTAGGGTGAGGCTTTTCAAATCTGGTACACATTTTCCAATGTACCCATCAAATACTCAGATGAACTATGTGCGTTGGGGTCCTCACTCGGCATAGTGTTTAATACTCTGATGAACTGTGCGCGTTGGGGTCCTCCCTCGTCATAGTGCTTAATGCTCAGATAGACTATGCGCGTTGGGGTTTCTCCCTCGGCATAGTAATTATTAATGAAAGATTTAACTTCTGTTGATGGGCTTGTTCTCTCTTGTTAATGTGTTTAGCTTTTCTTCTCGGTTAGTTTTATTGTTGCTTACTTTTACTCTGCTGACTGTTTTGTTGTAGTCGCTTTTCATTCTCCTTCACTTTGAGGTTTGTGTTGTCCGTTTTTTGCTCTTGTACTACTTGTGACTTGCTTCTGAGGTGTTCTTCTTTTGAATGCCTCAAGATCAGAGCTGTAGCAGGTTTAGCTGACAGTGCTGGGCTTCTGGTGCTGCTGGTGTCTGCGGCCGTTAGATTCCACCTCTGAGCTTGAGGTAGTTGTCTTTGTTTAGACTTGTCCGATTTTACTATGGGTTCGTCTTAGTTGTTGACGCCCATAGACTTTGACTTTTCTGTGAAGGACTACTTGCTGCTGTTACTGCTATTACTTTTTACCTGATTGTTCTTGCTCTTTTGGAAGGATTTATGTTAGGATGCATTTAGTTATTTTAAAGTATACAAAACTGCATTCCAGAATATTGGCATGACATGACTTCAACTACTAAATCTGCTACTTTTAAGCGTACAAAAGATTTCTATATATCTCTAGTAAATGTAAAAGTCACATCATCATTTTATGACACTGGACCCTCACTCCCACGTAGGATAGCAAATGAGCTAACTCATTAATTTTCCGCCGCGTAAAATATATATTTTTTCTAACCTTTGGACTATTAGTCCACCCGACCGAGGGACGCGGTCATCTACCCTATTAATTTATACGCATTGTTTTTTACTAATAGTTATAAATCTTTTACTTGAAGTAAATGTGAGGACGGGATGCCTGAGCGTCTGCAGTTGTCCCCTGTATGGCGTGGCATCACGACGCGTAGTTTCTCTACTCTGACGTATTTTTGAATACGAAGAAAATGCGGGTCGTGACACTCCTCTCTTTTTTCTGTGAGTCCTCCGCCGCCTCCTTTGCTCATCCTCCTGTGCTCTTCTCTTCTCATCGGCTACTCTCTCCTCTGCTCTTCATGCCTCTCTGGCACGACTCTGACCCCTACTTTTGAAGGTCCTCCTCTTTCCCTGCCTCTCAGGTTCTCCCTATCCTATCTCCCTAAGAAGTCCGGGTCCCAGTCCTCTCCCTACACAAACTTGTTCGCCTTTTCGGTCATCGCCTCAAAGGATCTCGGGGGCTTGGAGATGATTTCCAGACTAAAGGGACTCTGCTTTAGGCAAAACTTTAGGGTCAGATGTAGGGTGAAACCATCCACTTGCATGACTTCTAGAACCTCCTTCTGGAAACGGTCTATATAGTGGTCAAGACTCTTGCGCTACCATTGCTTGATCTGGAAAAGAGTGGTTACATCCTTATTCCTCCACTTGGATGTCGTGAACCTCACCATCAGGCCCAGACGCAGGCCTTTGAAGTGGTAGATGGAACCTTCAGGCAGCTGGTGTAACCAATCTCTCGCCTTCCCCTGGAAAGTGATGGAGAAGAAACTGCATTTGAATGCATTAATCATGTTGCGGATAGACACCACGTCCTCGAACTATTGGAGATACCTGACCGGGTCATCTCTGCCGGAGTAGTAGCTCAGGACAGGCTCTCTGAAGCATTCATAATCTAGGGTTGTTAGTACTTCGTCACAGAAGGGGATCCTCCCTGTTGGGTATTGTATCCACAATTACCTGGATTTGAGGAAGCCACCTGTCAAGCTAAGATGAATTCACAATGTATTTGATGAAACCTCTTAAGTTGTGCTTGCAGTTATTCCATGCTAAGTGCACACCAATGTCAGGGTGCAGTAGGTCAATATACACGGGTCTACACGACGTAATCTCTCGTTGAGCAGATCAGTGTGTTGGCCTACGTGTACTCTCTCTATTGGAGTGCACTTACTTCAAGTACAGGGCCGTGTTTATGCAAGAGCAGACAAGGAGCAAGGATGGGTCAAGGAGCAGCTCTTGGGTGGAAAGACGAAAATTCGTCTAAGTATAATTCGACGAGAATCACCAAGTGATTCTCGCCGATTCGGCGAGAATCACTGGTGATTCTCGCCGAATCGTCGAGAATCATTACTGATTCTCGCTGACTCTATCCGGCTACCTCAAAACGGTGCCAAGTAAGATTCGGCGAGAATCACTAGTGATTCTCGCCGAACCCATCGTCGAGCAGATCATGGCCAAGTAACATTCGTTGAGAATCAACAAGTGATTCGGCGAGAATCACTAGTGATTCTCGACGAATCGTCGAGAATCACTAACTGATTCTCGCCGATTCGTCGAGAATCACCTTCGATTCTCGCCGATTTTGACTTAGCAATTTCTCTGGAAGCTGCTGGACCGGATTCTGCCGCTGGGACTGTGCTGAACCGGAACTAGGGTTTCCTTCAGGTGGGACCCACAACGGTCATTTAGGAGTATACGTGTGTATAAATACACGGGTATTTTTGAACAGTAAAGCAGAAAAAGAAGAAAAGAAATACACGAGCCGCGACGTGACCTAGATCGCTGTTTCCGCTCCACCGCCGCCGCCGTCGCCGCTCGCGCCGAGTAGTTCGCCGTTTGATCGTGGTTTCGCCCAGATCCTCCTGCGACAGAAGCCTAGCCAAGCTTAGAGTCTCACGTGTCTAACCGGAGATCTCTTGTCTCTCGATTTGTAGATCGGGAAAATCTTCCCCATCCGAATCGATCGAGACGATTGATCCTAGTGTGACCGTTGGTAGACCTAGCTAGCTTCGCTACGAAGTTTGGATCTCTAAAGAACAACAACCGCACATCGTTGTTGCCGCCAATCCCGTGAACCTAGCCGCCGCCCATCTTGCCATCGCCGGTTCCGGGGAGATTCTCTCCAAGTGAGATCTTGGGTAGTGGACTCTTCGTGGACTTCAAAAACACGTCGTCAACGAAGAGGGACACCTAAGTCTCCAAACGTAGTTTGTATCTCTTGTACATTCTATTTTTACTTTTGTTGTAAAGGAACGGTGGTTCCTAGTTGTAAGGGTTGGGTGCAACCCAGGTTGTGGGAGTGTTGACTCCTACGTGTGGAAGGGTTCCTTCCGATAGTGCAAGGATTGGATTTCAATCCTGTTGGTGAAGAGACCTAGTCGTCCCTTGTTGGGAGATAGGTCGAAGGGGGAAAGTGGATGTACCCAAATCGGGGAACCACTATAAATAGCTTGTGTATTCTGTGTGCTGTGCTGTTTATTTTTACTGTGCAGGTACAATCTTAAATTCCGCAAAAACGCTGCACGTCACCTATCCCCCCCCATAGGTGAAGATAGTTGACACTATGTGGACTTTCAAGTGGTATCAAAGCCAGGTTGCTCATCAAAAGGTTTACACCTTGAGTAGAATCCTGCAACCAGTGTCAGAAGCATGGAGCTGGATCATGAGATATCGCCACTAAGACTCCCCACATGCACAAAGGAGTTTTATCCCGTCTGGAGGATGAGAGTGTCGTATCACTTGGATGCTATCAATCCTCGAGCATCTTTCATCCTGGAAGAGGGTCCTTTTATTCCTATGAAGACCTCCGACTCTGGAATTCAAGTGCCCAAGTGCATTGCTGAGATGTCGGAGACGGAACTTTCATTATTCAATTTGGACAAGAGGATTCGTCAAATTATCATGGATATCTGGTCTGGAGCTTCTCGCTCTAGATTGGAAAAATGTGAGTCGGCTAAATCTATGTGGGTGATGATCTCAGAGCTGATGGGGGGGTCAGAGAAAGCTGTAATCTGCTGTCAATCAGAGGATGAAGCCTATGTGGGGGTCCTCGCCTCTGAAGATGAAGGCAAGGATCTATCGGACAGCATCAGAGCTCCAGTGTCCGTGTCAGAGACTGAAGAGGCCAGTGAGGAAAGCAGCTCTGATGAGGATGACACAACGGTCACTGGATCTAATGACAATAACGCTGAAGAGCAGGTAACTTCTTCATCCTGCCCCGTCTCTCTTAAAGTTTCTGAAGACAGGAACTGCTTTCCTCCAGAAAATTCTGATTCTCTGAAGAGAGCCCTTCAGACAAGCAACCTACTTGCTGAGGAGCAAGCTCAAGAGATTGCTCGACTGAAGATCTTATTGGTTCTCCAATTGGCATCCAACAAGGTCAAGGACTCTAAAATCTCAGCTCTAGAGAGTAGTCTAGAGAATGAGAAAAGAATAGTATCAAACTTTTCCAAGGTTGATGCTATAAAGAGAAAACAAGAAAATGGGTGGATCTCCCGGATTATCAATTCGTGGAGAAATGGGGAAACAGTATTCTGACCCCCCACTCCAAGCAGGAAGGCAACTAATCATGCCTTCAGGTATGACCATAGGAATAATCGTGGTCACTGCAAGGGTGATCTGTCCTCATGTGGAGACACTCGTAGTGCAAGGGCCGTCGTGGCCACCCATGAGAGAATACCTAAGGCTCATTCTGAGCCCTTTGTATTCACTGCCACTGCCTCAACTCGGTGTGAATCTGCATGTCCCAGCTCACAGAACACTTCTCACCACCCGAGGACACAGGACAGGGAGGTTAGAAGTCATGGTGTAAGTTTTCATGGGGCCTCAGGAAGGGGGATGCCTGAAAGGAAGGCACCACCTCCCCGGCCTCATTACGCTCGCAACATGCATTCCTTCCACCCTTCCACGTGTCACGGTGGAAGAGGAAATTTTGTGAGGAGATCATGCCCTATCCCGTTTAGACCTAGGACCGTGACTACCTCAGTCACTAGATCAGGTCAGAAATGGCGATACAACATTCACCCGTGTTGGTGCTGTGGCAAAGTGGGACACTTTGCCATAGACTGTTGGCACAACCCCTCTGTGTCAAGGGCAAGGGCCTATCCACATTTTCGGGGCAGAGGTAGTCTTCCTGATAGGTTTTCTGAAGGAAGGCAGTCGAGTGCTTATACTAACAGGAACCTAGGACCCAATATGTATTGGGTTCCTAAGGTAAAGTAACTCCTTCTTGCAGGGTAGTCTAGGTTCCCGTAAATATGATGGGAACTAGACAGTTGATGGCTCAAGACTAAATTGGAATAAGCGTCTGAAATAACAGATGTGATATCTACATGGGCATACTCACATTGAGCTCCTAATATGTTTTACCTGAGGGACTAAATGATAACTCTCATAATCTCAGGTACTTTTGATCAGTTCCAGGACTTGAGTCATATTGTATCCACATTTTCATATATATATATATATATATATTTATACCTATATTTACACTTTTATGTATGTACATCTAAGGATATGTTAACATAGTAAACATAAACCATAGATACAATAATGAAGACTTATCGGAAATTCCCCTGGTAGACTCGAGATCTAACTTCTACAGGCTTAAATTAGTTCACTGAAAACTAGCGTAGATTGGCCTTACGAAGTATTTACATATTTAGAAGATGTTCAAATTAACTTATATGGAAAAGCCGGAAACCCGTTAAAATCCCCTTTACCCGTCGATCCTTCTTATTCCCGCCGACTCTTCACATTCCGTAGGAATCCCGCCGAAGGATCTTCTCCGCAGGAAACTCGCCGAAACCCGCAGGAGTCTCGCCGATTCACCGAAGGTCACCATCATCTTCTGGTATCAAAGCTTTCCGCAGGTCTCCCGCCGATTCCCCCTCGCCGAAGATACGAAGGTCTCTCGCCGAAGCTCACCGAAGCTCTCTCTCTCGCCGGAAGCTTCTTCCCGAAGATCTCTCGCCGAATCGTGAAGGCTTCCGTCGACATCCCGCAGGACGCTCACCGAAGATCTCTCACAGGAAGCTCACCAACGTTCTCTCCCGTTTTCGATTCTTCCGTCCAGGAATTTCTCAGTGTGCACTCATCCGGTGTCCATCATCTTCAACCAACTAACTCCCGTCTACGCTTTTAGGTAACCTCTTCCTTACCCGTACTTGGACGTTGTCACTAGTGTCGGTTCCCTGTTGACTGCTAATTAAGCGTAAAGTAGGGATTCTCTCCCTAGGTGTGCAATGGCTCCAAGGACAACCGCTGGGCTGGTCACTGGATGCGAGCTGGTTCGAACAGGGTTCTCTCATGCCTCTGACGAATTCAGAAACATCATTCTTATGCTGGAAGAGGCTGGGCTCTCATTCGTACTGGAGCACCCGTGTAAAATCTTGGACAAAGAGGTGCTGGAGTTCTTCGCTACCGCCAGACTCCGAAATGAAGACTCTCTTATCAAGAGCAAGGTGGCTGGGGAAAAGATCAAGATGTCTGCCAGCAAGCTGACCCGCTTCCTGCAGCTCTCTAGCTCGGAGCACGAGAACTATCTTGATGAAGAAGACAAAACCAGGACTCTATTATTCTGTGGACTCCCTCGAGGAACTCGGTCGATAAAGAGAAAGGATATGAATGAAGAAGGGAAACTTCTGTCCGACATAGTTGGGAAGGTACTCATATGCAAACCAGGTTCTCATGACCACATCTCTGCGGATATGTTCAAGATCCTGGTGGCAATTGTCTGCCGAAAACGATTCAACTGGGGGGCATTGCTCTTTGAGAAGATAAAGGACACCCTGAGATCTCCGAGTTTTGGCCGAATCATTAGTCTGTATCTCAATCAGCTGAATGGAGATAAATATGACATGAGTAAAGGTGTTCCTATACATTACTTAAAGAAAATGGACTCGAGTGTATTTGACAGATGGGAGAGGCGAATTGGGCAGGCTGCCGTGGAAGAACAACAGGACGTATCTCCAGCAGCAATCCCTAGTGAAATTCCTGATGCTTTGACTGCAGGAATTGAGGGGGAGCCTCTACCCACTGATGCTCATATCGTATCTGACATCTCCCAGATAGCCAGAGCTGCAGTGGCAGCCATACCAGAAGCAAGTGAAACTGTGCTGGAGAATGAGGAGGCTCTGAACCTGAATGATCAAGGCGCCGAAGCTAATGTAGAGGAGACTGCTGACGACGATGATGCTGATGCGCCTGATCTCATGGATGATGAAGGTGAAGAAGAAGGCAATGAGGGACAAGAAGCATTGGAGACTCAGGATATCATTGAACCTCCATCTGACAAGCACGCACCTGAGATCATTCCTGAGAACATTGGTGCACGAGTGGAGGGGGAGTCCGAGAAATCTACAGATGCTGCAAGTATTCCTCCCTTAGAGGCTGTGCTCGTGTCCAGCTCTACAGGTGCATCTGCTGACGCGCAAGGCCAAGGAGTGCCTCAGGATCCTCCCCTACGAGATGATATAGCCACTCACACCGTGAATATCATTCAGGGCATAGTGGATGAGCTTAAAGCCTCTTTTGAGACAGCTCAGAATAAAATGTTGAAAAGGATTAAGAAATTCTAAAATCTCATGCTCAAGAACATGGTGGAGATCAATCATAAACTTGACGTGATGGAAAAGAAATTTGAAGATAAGTATACAGCGGCCGGCCAAGCTGTCACTCTTCTTATGGCCGGATTGAAAAAGAACACCGATACTCTCGCTGTAGTGAATCAGAATGCTCATGTCGTAGCAAACAATATTCAAAAGTTTGACGGTAATATGGTAACTCTCAACACCAATCAGCAGGCCTTGGTCACTGAATTCTCCAGGACTACAAAGCATATTGATGACTCACTGCACTCCTATGCTAACTCCATCGCAGTCGAAGCCAAAAAGGGGGAGAAGGAATATATAGCTAAGATGGCTGAGCTTCGGGAAGTCATGATCAACAACTTCGAACAGTCAAACAAATATGTCTATGACAGTTGCTGGTGGATGCTCCAACAGGCGTTAGGCATCGATTTGAATCCTGCGGGTATTCATGCTCCTGAGGGAGTAAGTGCTGCTGAGGGAGTAAGTGTTGCAGATGTTCCCATGAGTGAAGCTGATGCTAGGGCTATTTCCAAAGCAAAACGTATGGCCATGTTTGACCAAGAGGCCCTAGCAAAAGCCAGGGACAAGAGAAAGTTTCAAGAAGGGACGTCAAAGGAAACACAAGCTGAAAAGAGAATCAGACTGAAGGAGGAGGAAGTAAGAAATGAAAAGTGGAGTCCAGTATCCAAGAGTATCATATTGGACACATTCTGGCTACAGGAACAAGGGGAAATCAATCGAAACGATGTATACAGCCAGTATGAGTGGGAGATGCATAAGACGTATGAATCCAAACGGAACATCTTTTTCAGGACCAATACTGCGGCAGATAAAGCTTCTCCTCCCAGATATTATCCGAAGCACAAAGAGTATATGGAGAGGCAAAGAAAGAAGTATTTGGCTCAAAAACTCAAGGATGACTTAGCCAAAGAAAAATAGCCAAAACTTTATAGCCTGTCATTCTCTCTTAAGAACAATTAACGTTTATTGTTATTATAAGAACAATCTTGAGATTATATATATGTATATATTTATATATGTATTTGAATTTGTGAATGACTCAAGTCTTGATCTGTTTGCCTATATTCTCTTGTGCTGCGTATTTAAATTCTAAATGTTGTTTATATTATCTGGTTGGTGTTATTCATCTTAGCTAGTAGGATTTTGGTTTCGTCAAATAGGGGGAGATTGTTGGGTATTGTATCCACAATTACCTGGATTTGAGGAAGCCACCTGTCAAGCTAAGATGAATTCACAACGTATTTGATGAAACCTCTTAAGTTGTACTTGCAGTTATTCCACGCTAAGTGCACACCAATGTCAGGGTGCAGCAGGTCAATATACACGGGTCTGCACGACGTAATCCCTCGTTGAGCAGATCAGTGTATTGGCCTACGTGTACTCTCTCTATTGGAGTGCCCTTACTTCAAGTACAGGGCCGTGTTTATGCAAGAGCAGACAAGGAGCAAGGATGGGTCAAGGAGCACAGCTCTTGGGTGGAAAGACGAAAATTCGTCTAAGTATAATTCGACAAGAATCACCAAGTGATTCTCGCCGATTCGGCGAGAATCACTGGTGATTCTCGCCGAATCGTCGAGAATCATTAGTGATTCTCGCCGACTCTATCTGGCTACCTCAAAACGGTGCCAAGTAAGATTCGGCGAGAATCACTAGTGATTCTCGCCGAACCCATCGTCGAGCAGATCATGGCCAAGTAACATTCGTTGAGAATCAACAAGTGATTCGGCGAGAATCACTAGTGATTCTCGACGAATCGTCGAGAATCACTAACTGATTCTCGCCGATTCGTCGAGAATCACCTTCGATTCTCGCCGATTTTGACTTAGCAATTTCTCTGGAAGCTGCTGGACCGGATTCTGCCGCTAGGACTGTGCTGAACCAGAACTAGGGTTTCCTTCAGGTGGGACCCACAACGGTCATTTAGGAGTATACGTGTGTATAAATACACGGGTATTTTTGAACAGTAAAGCAGAAAAAGAAGAAAAGAAATACACGAGCCGCGACGTGACCTAGATCGCTGTTTCCGCTCCACCGCCGCCGCCGTCGCCGCTCGCGCCGAGTAGTTCGCCGTTTGATCGTGGTTTCGCCCAGATCCTCCTGCGACAGAAGCCTAGCCTAGCTTAAAGTCTCACGTGTCTAACCGGAGATCTCTTGTCTCTCGATTTGTAGATCGGGAAAATCTTCCCCATCTGAATCGATCGTGACGATTGATCCTAGTGTGACCGTTGGTAGACCTAGCTAGCTTCGCTACGAAGTTTGGATCTCTAAAGAACAACAGCCGCACATCGTTGTTGCCGCCAATCCCGTGAACCTAGCCGCCGCCCATCTTGCCATCGCTGGTTCCGGGGAGATTCTCTCCAAGTGAGATCTTGGGTAGTGGACTCTTCGTGGACTTCAAAAATACGTCGTCAACGAAGAGGGACACCTAAGTCTCCAAACGTAGTTTGTATCTCTTGTACATTCTAGTTTTACTTTTGTTGTAAAGGAACGGTGGTTCCTAGTTGTAAGGGTTGGGTGCAACCCGGGTTGTGGGAGTGTTGACTCCTACGTGTGGAAGGGTTCCTTCCGATAGTGCAAGGATTGGATTTCAATCCTGTTGGTGAAGAGACCGAGTCGTCCCTTGTTGGGAGATAGGTCGAAGGGGGAAAGTGGATGTACCCAAATCGGGGAACCACTATAAATAGCTTGTGTATTCTGTGTGCTGTGCTGTTTATTTTTACTATGCAGGTACAATCTTAAATTCCGCAAAAACGCTGCACGTCACCTATTCCCCCCCCCCCCCCATAGGTGAAGATAGTTGACACTAGGTGGACTTTCACTCCCTCCTTGGCCATGATGGTCTTCATACTTACGAGTATCCTCCTCATACTCACTACCAGGCCGAGTATCCTAGAACTTCGTCGGCAATTCCGCATCTCTGAACCTAATCCACTGGCAGCTGGCCAGGCAGTACTACGACTGCATTGGTCGCTCCCGCTCCACTCTTGCTCGTTCCTTCCCTGGTCGCATGGGCGGCTCCCCCTCCTCTGACGGTTTCACGCGATGAGGCGAGTTCGCTGTGACATCGGGACGAGGAGGGAAGCCTGCTAGGAAGCACCTCGTGAACTACTCGATCACTGCCACAATCACAAAGTCACATCCACTTGTCGAGTTGCTAGCTATATCCTTATTCTCACCTCCATCCATCATCTCGTCTACTCATGAAACTTTTCTCCTCGGCTATGATTCACGCTCATTGCACCAAAGTGTTGAAGCCGGGAAAATTACTACTCTAAAAATCGGATCAAGACATCCTAATGTTACTAGTCTAGCAGTCGGGCTTGACGGCTTAACGGGCCAGAATGCAGAAACAGGGATAAGAAAAAGGGCCTCAGGTGCTGCAGCAGGGAGGTCCCACCACGTACTTGAATGCTTAGAAGAAGCTTCCCCTCCACAGCAAAAAATTGTCGAGCAGGGTACAACATTGACTCTAGTTGACAACTAAGTCAAGGCGACGACTAAGATGAATAATCGTTAGATCGCTACTTATCTCTTTGAAGAAAGGATCCAAAGGCTTAGCTCGATGTCCAGAAGAAAAGGTGGTCGAGAACTTTTGTGAGATTCTGAAGTTCATATCCTTGTACCCTTGGGGTCCTATTTATAGGCAAATCCAAAGAGAGGGGGGTCTTATTTATAGCCCCACCCCCAATGACTTGGTGACTTCTGAGGGTGCTCGCTCGGCTGCAGGCGAGCAACTTCCCTAGTCTCCTACCTGGCAAGTATACGAGGGGAGCTCGCCATACTCGCACAGGACTTCTATATACAAAAAAACATGAATTAGCAACGAAAATTAGAAAGGCTAACTAATTTGTTGCTAATTAGCAACGAATTTAGCAATTTAGCAAGGTATTTGGTTTCTTGCTAAAAGTAGTTTTTCTTGTAGTATACTATCTCGAATGTTGACTCTGACCCCTACTGGGTGTTGACTTTGACTTCTTGTTGACCTGCCTTTCGAGGGATCCACCCTAAATGAATATGGGTTGTACAAGTGTGTTTTATATTTTGGACACGTACTGGGCCTAAGCCCTTGCTCTCCTTTTTTTCTCATTGTGGGACTACGTAATTTTTCATACGAACACGATATTTTCACCCAAACGCGCTATTTTCGGTCGGACGGGATTTTTTGCCCAGATGCGGTTTTTGTCACCAAAGTAATTTTTCTCCCGGAGGCGATTCTTCGTACTGGACGCAATTTTTTTGTCCAGGCGTGATTTTTTCGCCGAGACACATTTTTTTTGCTCAGTCGTGATTTTTTCGCTGAGACACATTTTTTTAGCTCGGACGCCCTTCTTGCCTGAGCTCGAATTTTTTGACAGGACGTTATATTTTTTCCCGTACACGTCCGGAGGTGATGTTTTCGCCTGAAAGCAAAAAAAATGCGTCTGGGCGAAAAAATCATGTCCGGTCAAAAAAATCCGCCCTGGCAAAGAAACGCGGTCGAGAGAAAAAATTGCGCACGTGCAAAAAAATGCACCGGCCGAAAAATACGTGCCCGGGTGAAAAATTGCGTCTGGGCGAAAATATTGCATCCAGGATAAAAATGCGCTCGGACGAAAATACGCGTCGGGCTCAAAAAAACGTTCCCGGAAAAAAAAACTCCCTCGGGCAAAAAAATCGCGTCAGGGCAGTGTTGGGGCGAAAAAATCGTGCATGCGCGAAAAAATGCCCCCGAGCAAAAAAGAATTGTGGTCCGGTGAAAAATTGTGCCATGGCGAAAACAAATCTCATTCAGGCGAAAAAAAGCGCTTCAGCAAAAAATTATGCTCAGGCAAAAATATTGCGCCAGGGCAAAAAAATCGCTCTCTGCCTAAAAAAATCTCTCCGGGCCGAAAAAATAGCACCCGAGCAAAAAAAGAGCGCCTTGTCAAAAAACTCCCCCCGGGAAAAATATAGCGTCCTGACTAAAAATTTTCGTCCGGGGGAAAAATCACGTCCAGGATTTTCCTAGTAGACGACGGTGACGGCCGAGGCACAAGATTTCAACGCCGGATTGCATTTTCTTCCGCCTCAACATCAGAGGTATCGCGAGGGCTAGAGACGGGTTTCAATAAGCGCTTAGGACTTTTTTAAGAGAAAAGTGCTTTTGGGATGTCATAAGTTGGACTCATATAGCTTATGAAAAAGTAGCATATCGTCAATTTTAAAATAATTGATTTTTAACAAAAAGCCACATAAACAAACATCTGTATAACTGCGTTACGTTTTGAATAGAGATTATACATCAACATAAATTGGCTCAAACATGGCCTAAGCCTTGGCTCTATTGCTCTGCATACCAAATGATCATTAAATAATTTGTATATATTTCTCACTTATGCACAAATGGCAACAATACAAAAAAAACAAATAATCTGGAATATAAAAAAGAAACAAATAAATAGGTTAAGATGAGTAATACCAAATATGATGAGATTAATTTGAAGATGTCAAATTAAGAGTCTCTAAAGCTTGTGAATATTTGAAATATAAAGTCGAAAAAGAATAGATCTTCCACAAATAGTATTTTCTAAGTCCCCCCCCCCCTCCCAAATTTCCCAATCTCACCTCTCCTAAGTCCCACAGTCCACCCTCCCACTATTTTTTTACGTCGAATATGTCATCGACGATGGCGTCATCATCATCATCAGTCACTCACGAAGTGGTGGAGCACAAGCATACGGTGCCAGTTTGGAAATATTTCGACAAAGTGAAAGACGGCTCCGAGCATAAGTCGAAGTGCAAGCAATGCTCGAAATTACTTACTCTCAGTGGCAACTTGACACTCGCAAGACACATTAAGTCTTGTACTGCCAAGCAAGCTCCTCTCGAGTCCAGCCAGGCGTAATTATCTACATCTGAACAAATATGGACAAATATAGACGTACGATCAAGGTCGGCAGCGGGAGCTGCAGGTGAAGAACGTCATCAGACGTGGGTTGTCGTTCAGCCACTACGATGACGAGCAAGGGCTACAACCCACACGACGCACTTAAATATCATTAAGTAAGTCGATCTTCCATTAGACGCGACGCACTTAAATATTATTTAAAAGTTAAACAATATTTAATTAATTATTTTGAAAATTTTAAGGGTCGAGTGAGTTTAACGAGCAGCGTTTGGACAAGTAGTATCAAATTAGGATTATCATATATTTCCATCACTTATCACTGGGTCGATCTCGTTTCCTGGGATATAAATAAGCGTATAATATGTTTTGAAGGTTTCGAAGTCCAGCACACCGGTGTCGCGATTTATCAAATTATTTTAAAATGTTTACGAGAATTTAAAATAAAAGATAAAATTATGAGTATTTCTTTCGACAACGCCACAAATAATACCACCGCAATTGAGTGGTTAAAACGTGATTTAAAACCTAGGTCAAACAGTGTTTTTTTCATACTCGTTGCGTCTGCCACGTTTCAAATTTGGCCATACAACATAGTTTAACATATATGGAACCATACATTAATAAATACATTTAATGTTATAATTTATTTCTAAATCTAAACAACGACGACAAGATTTTAAAAAAATCGCAAACGCCCAAGGTCAAAAATTTTTGAAACCTATATTTGACATGCCAATTAGATGGAACTCGACATTTACAATATTAAAACGAGTGATTTGTCAAAAAACACTACTAATGAAATACTATACTATGCTAGATCAACATGAATTAACTGAGTCTGATAGAGCTGTTTTAGAAAATTATATGGATTTATTAGAAGTTTTTTATACGGCGACAAATTCTCTCTCTGACATATATTATCCTACTAGCACGCTAGTTATTGAAAATATTGTTAATATTTCACAAAAATTAAATTATTTTAAGCAATACGCCGGATGGAGTGGTTTAATAGAAATAATGGAAAACAAAATTTTAAAAAAATTATTGAGAAATCTCGGTCATGTTTTCATGCGCCGCCGCTTTGAGTCCTCTTTTCGGCGTAGACGGCGTAGAAAATTTTATAGAAGAATAAATAATAATTTAGACATAAATCTCAGTGATTCGGATTTGGATAATCTTAGTATTTTAAATTTTAAGACTATTTTTACTGAATGTTATAATTTATACGGATCGCGCCCCCGAGAGAATGTGTCGCAACCAAAAACACGCGATAGTTTTAAAAATAAAATGTTAGAATTAGCTTCAAGAAAAAAAGCGCGCACCACATCTAGTAGTTTAAATGAATTAGGCTTGTATACAAAAACCCAATTTTGTGATTTTATAAATATACACGAACTAGAAAATTTTGATATTTTAAAATGGTGGAAATGTAAAGTAAATACTTATCATATTATGGTCTATATGACCCGAGATTTACAAACGATCTAAGCTAGCACAGTAGCTTCGGAGTCTGTTTTTTTCTCTTAGTGACATGATGTTGAACGAGCGAAGAAGTCGCCTAAGCGAAGAATTGCTCAAAATCTGCATATGTTACAAGGACAACTTGGACGCGATCAAGAGAAGCAACATATTTCATCGATCGAGGATAGCTCGTCGGACATGGAAGAAGAGATGGACGCGATCAACTTAAATTAAAACTTAAAAATGGCGAGGCGGATTTTTGAAATTTTGAAAATTTTTAAAGATGGCGGACATGTAATTTTATTGTATTTATAATTTTGGATTTTTCGATCACAAGTATTTTTTTTTGTGTATTTATAATTTTGTATACTTCCGTTACCCCGTTCAACATTAATAAAATTATTATTTTTTCTTCCAAAATATGAAATTAGTCGTATTTTTTCCATATTCATTGTATTTATAAATTATATTTAATTTTGTTTATAAAAAAAAAAAAAAATTTTTAAAAAACCGGGCCCGGCCCTGGGGGCCTTAGCAGGCCCCATCCCGGAGGCAGGTGCCCGGCCCGGCCGGACTATAATCAGGGCCCGGGACCGGTTCGTGAAAGCCCGGGCCTGGGAGGCCCAGTTTAGGCCCGGGCTCGGGGGGCTTTATGAACACGACTAATGTACAACATTAAAATTTGCATTCCAGCTATAGATGAGGTGAGGTTATAAGAACAAGTCTCCCTAACTATGCCTTAGAGCTTCAACTATATATAAATGATGTTAGGCTGATAAGAGTCATGCATCCTTAATTTTATTTCTTCAACCACACACCACAATTTAATTGTATCCGTCAATCATAATTAGTCAGCATGAAGTTCTTCTATCAAGGAATAGTTTTAGTAGCAGCACTCCTAATTCTTCCAAATTTAGGTAATTATCTCTCTCTCTCTCACTTCCAAATTGAGGTAATTTGTTCTTCTCTCTCTATATATTCCTTTCTCCCAAGCACAGTTAATTATGGTGATTGTTAACCGCAACCCGTTATTTTGCTAGTCGCACCACAAAATCTCCTAATTTTTCGCGTCTTTTTGAAATACGCCTTGTATATGCAATATCAGGAAAAGTGTTCAACACGAAAGTTGTAGATATCGACGAGATGTACAACTTTTGTGTTGATCACATTTCCTAAAAATGCATGTGCAAGACGTACTTTGGAAATATGCCCAGGTTTTGAGCCTTTCTGAAATACGCCTTGTACATGCAATTTCAGGAAAAGTGTTCAACACGAAAGTTGTAGATCTCGTCGATATCTACAACTTTCGTGTTGAACACCTTTCCTGAAATTGCATGTACAAGGTGTATTTTGAAAAGACAGGAAAAATAGAGAGATTTTGGGGTGCGACTAGGCAATTACGAGTTGCGGTTAACAATCACCTTAATTATATGATCCAACTATTGTTTAATTATATGATATTAAAATTTTTATATAGATTATAATTTAGTACATGGGATATATAGTTTGTCGAGCCCTATAATATATATAGCTCAGAATATAGGTGTGCTAATAGCTTGAATTAATTTGCACGTATCTAAACTAATAATGTGCTCATATTGTTGGTTGTAGTGATTGCCCCAAGAAAGAAAATTCCTAATGATTGCTATGGTCATTTAATCAAGCTTACGTGGCCTTCATCTTGTCATGTCCGTGCAAACCTACGTGTGCTCTGCCAACCCCTTTGTGACGAAGTGTTAAGAAAGATAATAAATTGCAAGCTTCGCAGTTTCAAGTGCGTGGAGGGGGATGAGGGGGAGTCAAATGTCTGCGAATGTGTGTTTTGCCCTTTAAGGCAACCCAGTAACGCACCTTGGCTTGGCCCCTTCTTCTACCTCTCAAAGGAGAATCCATTTATCCGTCCAAAGGGATATGTAGGATTACATTAATTTGTTTTGGTAGCTGGAGAAGGCCGCATTCTTGATGCTTGCCTGCATGAAACTTGTGCATCTCCAGCATGTGCGTTCTCCCGCCTTCTATGAAAGCATGGAAAAAGAATTTCAGCTAATGTTTGGGACGGTGGTGGCAATAAAAAAAGTTGTGGTGGGAAATAAACGATGGCATTAGAGTGTCAAAAAGCTGTTTTGAAATGGTTTAGAGTGTTTGAATAATCGTTTCATGATGTTATACATCTATTGTATGGAATACCAACTTTTTAGTAATAGCCTTTTCACTTTTTTAGCATGCATGAGAGAGAGTGAGAGAGAATTGATATTGAAATTGGTATTGAAAAGAAGGGCAAAAATTTCGTGCTCATGCAAAAAATGCGCATACGGGCGAAAAATGCTCGTCGTGAAGGATAGTGTGTACAATTTTTTTTTGCATTTGAAAAGCCAATTTTTGAATATCAATGCGCGCTCGGGCGAAAAATCGCGTCCGGGCGAAAAAAAACGTGTTCGGGCGAAAAAAGCGCGCCCGGACGAAAAAAATGCGTACGAGCGAAAAAATAGCGTCCGGGCCAAAAAATCGCGTCCGTGCAAGAAAGTTGCTTTCGGGCGAAAAAATCATGTCTGGTTCAAAAAAATCGCATTCATGCTGAAATTATTACTCTTCTTTCAAAAAGCGAATGTTGACAATCTCAATATTCGCACTTGGAGATAAATATTCAACCAATGAGTTTTTAGTTTTGTGAGAATATCAACGGGTTTCCACCAGAAAACCAATTTCACTCTACAATTGTTGATACGAACAACGAAAATGACTCATTTTCTTAAAGTCAATACTTTAATATCAATGTCGTTGAAACAAACGAACTCTTATGAAAAGTAGGTTTTTAAAGAGTGTTTATGAAAAGTAGAGGCCACCAACTTTTTAAAAAAACATGAAAACAACTGTTTCCAAAAAGTTCTTTTGTGAGTGCTTCACAAACAAACGCACTATTGGCGATGGGAATAGAACTTTTCCCACCAATAACGTTCCAAGCAGAGCCTAAATAATAATAATAATAATAATAATAATAATAATAATGTATTCATTCAAATATATTTTGCACTCCATATTTTATACATGTGTGTTTAAACAAAATTCATTGTAGTTTGTCACATCTAATGTTGTAATTCTAATACCAAAATATTTAAATCAAGCATTTAATATACAATATTGTTATATGCAGTCCGAGTCTTGATATCGCTACCCCAAAAAAACTTGTTTTTTTAACATTTTTGTTAACCTACGTGTTTTAAATCGCACACCTATTTCTCCCTACAGTTGAAATATAGCGCCTTCATCTTCACAACTTGCTCCGGAGTTGTCATTTTCATCCAAAATGCATATATCGCCGCTGCAAATTTTGGCAAACTGGCACGAATTTGACACCGCTAGCCATAGACTCACACTTATTGTGTTGTTATACCACTAGTAATCAATTTCTGTCGATCCCAATCCCTTCATTTTCCCTCTTGCGTCTTGATTCCCACCTCTCTCACAACCATCCCTCACATTTCCCACAAGCACCCCCCCCCATCGCCGCTCCCCTTCTTTCTCCTTTCTCATTTCTTCCATAAAATGCTCGGTGGAAGAACATCATAGCCGCAGAAATTGAGGTCGAATACCAAGAGGCGTGTTTTCCAATCCAATTCCATTTTTTATTTACTTTTGACATGATATTAAGAAGCCATGATTAGTCCAACTCTTCACTTGTCGATGGCTTCCCTTTTCTTCGCCGATGAAGGCGAAGAAAAGGGAAAACAAGGGTCAACCAAAATTGAACATTCATTATGTAACAACTCCCTCCTCTGATCATCCTAGAAGATTTAGGATGAGCTATCTCAAACCCTATCAGTATGCAATATGTATAATAAAACCCGTAAAGAGTAAATAAACTACTCTACACATTGTATCTCAAAAATCACACAAGTATTTTGTTGAGCATGTAAAATAAAAAAGACGTATATTGTATCATAACTGAGTTGTGTTCGTCTAGAGACACACTGAAACCCAGCGGAACATCACACGAGTCTAACTAAGCATGCACACATCATTAAAGTAGAAGTCACTCATGGCCTCACAACCACCCATTACAAAGGATTTATGCTTGTTCAAATATTCTTTTAGGACAATGTTAAGGTAGAGATGTGTGCTTTTAAAGCCCGCCCAACATGTAATTTTCTGACTATTCTTTCAAATCAATATTTAAAGCACGAGCATGCCCAACATGTGCAGTCCAATAATGCTCAAAATTTTCATTTCACTCCGGTTTCTCCAAGGTAAAACCAAATACCCTCACGAGTGAGTATAAAAATGTACACATACATTCATGGGTTATTTTTGGGGCATCACACTCAATTTGAATTTTACATCCCCAAAATGTTAACTTATGTTGATAATTTATGTTGTTAATTTATGTCTAATTTATGCACGAACGAACACAGGTTCTTTGCTACCTCCACTTAAATGGACCTCAGTCCTCCTGAGCTGCGAACAAACAAAGGTTCTTCGTCACCTCCACTTGGACGAATCCTTTTTCTTCTGAGGGGCGAGCGAACAAAGGTTCTTCATCACCTCCACCTGGATGGACCCCGGTCCTCGTGAGGCGTCAACGAACAAAGGTTCTTCGCTACCTCTACCTTGATGGACTTGGTTTTCCTAATGCAAGAACAAATAAAGGTTCATCGTCACCTCAACCAGGACGGATCTTGGTCGTTCTGAGGTGCGAATAAACAAAGGTTTTTTGCCACCTCTACCTGGACAGATCCCGGTCTCCTGAGGCGTAAACGAATAAAGGTTCTTCACAACTTTCATCTGGATGGTCTCAGGTCCTCTAGAAGAGCGAACGAGCATAGGTTCTTTGCTACCTCCACCCGGATAGACCATGGTCCTCCTGAGGTGCATACGAATAAAGTCTTTTCGTAGCCTCCACCAATAATGGAGCAGATCCTCAATCCTTCCAAGCCATAAACAAATAAAGATCCTTTTCCGCCTCAAAGGGAACGGAATCCGAGCCTTCCCAAGATAGGAATAAGTCACAAATCCTCTTATGGACTCGGGCCAGGGCAAACTGTGAGTCCTCTTGCGCCACTTAGCCGAATGCGGACTCCAAGTTCCCAGAAGCCATGTAAACAAAGGGAACATCCCCTCGCATTACATTCAAGCATAAGACCCAGATGCTCATGCCCGTCAAAAATTGCATGATCAACATGCAAGAAAGGTAAAATGCTTTCGATTCAGCAAGGCACCCAAGGCTCAAACAAGAGGACACCTCTGTGACACACCAGGAGATATATCGTGAGAAAAATGCAAGGTGTTGGGGTAAGTCATGAATGCTGTAGTAATGACAAAGCACTAATAAAAGATATAGAGTGTGCGCACGACACACATACAATCAAGTAATCTTTCATCGTCAACGTCAGCACCACCATTTGAGGCATCACCCATTCAAAGGATGGAATACCCTCACATCCCACACACTGGATGAAATCTCTTGTCAAGAGCAATAACGCGTTCATCCATTTATAATGAACCGACCTCCAAAGAAGTTATCTCAGGATCCCCCTAACCCTCTGACACTGTTCCTCTCAAAGGGTTAGTTGTCGTGGAAGCTTGACATTCTAAGGAGCATACGTTATCCTCCTCCACCAACGACACCAACTCGGCATCTGCCTCGGGAACGACCACAAGGAACACAGTTGCACTGGGGCACTATCGCACGGGGTTCGGCCGCACAGGCTGGCCGCGTGGGGCCGCACGGAGTATGGTCGCGCTCGTGATGAGCCGCACGGGCCAGGACGTGCGCACTGGTCGTGTGGGGAGCGGTCGCGTGCACTGGCAATGCGCGCTTGAGCAAAGGCCAAGCACGTTTGCATGGCCTTGTCGTGCACGTGCGCTGGATCGGCCTCTTCTTTTGGGGTTCCTTGGGCTTGGGACTTTTATGTGCATAATTCGATCGATTGGTCCCAGGGAAACTATGTCTAAGTCGCGTTGGTTTGTCTTAGAAATTTCAGGGGAAATCTCATCAATCATGTTTAGTAAACCGAGCCGAATCTTTCTCCTGACTCCGATATGGCTAGCCAGGCGCTGAGGTTTGCCTAAAACCATTTCCACAATTTTAAGCATAAATTATTATTATTATTATTACTTACGCTCCGTTTGGCAAGGTGGTGTCAGTAGTAAACACATGTGTTAAAACGTCCTTCGTCAAGGAGCATCTAACAAACATCATTCGTTTGAACATAAAAGTCGATGAAGTACCTTAGGTAGGCATTAACAAATGACAACTTAGCCCCCGTATTCATGACCGTCATCATCGTGCCAGACAGAGTCTTAAGAACCAAACAACATTATTGGAATTGGTCATCCAATGTTAATTCCAAGTCTCCAATTTAGTTCAAACGAATGACCCTTATGGATTTGATGTAAGAAAATACTAATAAAGACATATGAAGGAGAAAGTAACTGTTGCAGCTTCTGAACCGTCTTATCCAGCTGAGTGGTCTGGCATGCAAACAGTCAGAGATTCACTGGGTGGTGAGATAGAGACTTGATTACGTGGAAAACACACAATCGGGGTGAAAAATAATGCTGTCAGAACGATGTCGACCTAAATTTCACTATCTGAGAGTTTATTACAGGGCTTCGGTGGGGAATGCGAGGGCGACAAGCCACTCATCATTACACTTAGAGAGATGAGAGAATGGCGAACATTGGGCATGACGGGCTTCGGTACTCTAACAATCTTCATTCACTCGCTTCATGGAGAGTAGGTGTAACCCTACCTTCCGAGCCGATCTAGCATATTGATGGAGATTATCAACTTGACATGTATTCCCTTCTTTGTTAGTGGCCGATGGTTTGAGGCATTGTCTGGGAGTCTGCACGTATTCTGTGTTTGACTTGTTTCTTTGCCAACTTCACCTTACTTCACCGACATTTGCGGAGTTCTGTAGGAGCGGACTTGGGTTGAGATCCTGACCATGATGATATAAGAGGAACACTCATAGACTAAGATCCCGACCATGATGATATTTTGAATGTTGATAGCTAGAGTTTTATTTGATTTCTTCTAATTTATCTCTACTCAAAGCATGGTTTTAACCATATTTGTCAAACTTATTTCATTGGACTATGTTTTTGCTCTGTTATTGATCTGGTGACACTAGACGAGATAAGGACGGTGTCCTGATCATACTTTATAATATGATGTTGTGGTGTTGAGTTTATGTTATACTTGTGCGTGCATGCTATTTTTTGTTTAAATCTAATATGTTTGATAGGTGTTGGACACGGTTGTGAATGATTCGCGTTTTATTGAACAGTGCGCAAACTACCCAATCCGACGTCTGGTTTGCTTCAACATATGAGGAAATTGCTATATATTTAATTATATGTCCGCGCATGTTGAGCTCGACTTGGAGCGATCTAATGCGTTTCGTGTCATTTTAAGGCTAGACTCCATACTAAAAATATTATATTAATCATATTCCAAATCTCATGTCATATGGACTATCTTGAGCTAGAGCTAACCCTACACCAATTTTGTCCACTATACATGCATCATTGTGTTGTCATTCATGAACCAGTGTCGTCATTCATAAACACTGGCGAGAAGTGGCAAACACTAGCGATAAGTGGCAAATACAGAAGTTCGCTGGTGTAGTGAACTTGGTCACGAGTTTGTGACAAGTCCGGGTTGTTGCCTAGTTTGTCGAGACCGTCTGTGTTGAGTTGTCTACTTCTGTAGTTCGTCGAGTTTGGCTGGTCGACTAGGTGGATTTTATTTTAGTCACTGGTTGTAGTTTGTGCGGGCTGGTTGCGGAGACCGCTACCCAATGCGGTCTAGTGGCTGAGTCCGGCAGTCCGACGTTGGCATGATTGGATCAGTTCGTGTGGCCTGGCTGCTATGATGAGCGATTTTTATTAAAGACCGCTAAATTGCGTGGTTTTGTATCAGTGTCCGTTGAACTGTGCGGTTTGGTTGCGGAGACCGATATTTCGGCATTGGCACGGTCGTTCAGGACACGTGGCTAGATTGATCAAGTCCATGCGGACTGGTTTTGTTGTTCGCTCAGCTTGACAGGCTGGTCCTTCTTTTTGCCTATGCAGATGTTTTCTTGTGGCAGACTAATGATGTGTCCACGTTTTCTACGAACAGGTGATGCTAGTTGCAGAATGATAGGTGGTTATCCTATCATTATGGGCGATGACGGCACTCGTCTTCATTTTTATAAATAGGAGTCCTCAGCTCGTCATAAATAAAAAGAATAAAGAGAACTTTACTCCCACTTTAATCTTGCAGTTAAGATTTTCTAACCTGCGCGACTAAGTGACATTTAATCTGTGCAGATTATGCGATTAGCATCAGGCGGCTAGGCAACAAGTGGAAGCTTGGTGTGGAACAATTCGCGGTTAACAGTCAGCTATGTTGGGTCCATTGCTCACAATGTCCCAAATTTGTAGAAGTCAGACAAATCAATGTTATACACATAATTGTGTTTGATGTATGTTCAAGTTCATGCATGCAGGTTGGCACTTGTCACATTATTTACACAGGTTCTCTGTTGGAACACCCTATTACTGATTTGGGCAAGGATCACTATGTCTCTTAGGAAACCTGTCTTGACCTCATTGTATAGAAATAAAGGTCAATTAGAATTGAGTCTAAGGGTTAGTAGTTAGGTTTGAAAGCTGCCCTCAAGACCAGAGATTTCAGTCAGGAGACTAAGTCATTTCGTCGAGCTCAGTACGATGAATTGTCGAACTCCATTCGACGATCGTTGAGCTCACTTCGACGAATCATCGAACTCCATTCGACAATCTCTGAGCTCAACTTCAACAAGTCGTCGAACTCCATTCGACGATCTTCGAGCTCAGATCGACATTCTTGACTCCAGTTTGATTCTCTATCTCTGAGCTCAGTTCGACGATAGTTGAGCTCAGATCGACGATCTATGTTTCTATCTAAGTTCAATCTCTGAGCTCAGTTCGACAATAGTGGAGCTCAGTTCGACGTTTTTCTGAAGAGTTAGACGTTTTTCAAGATTCAAATTCAGACAGTTGTAGAATTATTCTCAGCATTTATGTCAAAGATCTTGTAGCCATTTTTAATTAATCTGAAGCAAGTTTCAAGGAATTTTCAAGGAATGTTTTATTAGACTTTCCTCCAGAAGACAAAATGCAGTTATGGAAGTCATTTATGACATGCATAACAACTATCTTGGACAGAGGATCATTTCTATTCAGACCTAAGGAATAAAAGATCAGTTTTTCATTCTCTTCTCAGAGTCAGACACAACTTCTGCAATAACAATTCTCTGCAACAACAAGAATTACAACTCTTACAACAACAATTACACAAGAGAAAGAAAGAGAGTTACAGACATTCTCAGTCTCAAGAATTCATACAAGAACACACATCACAAAAGGAGATCAACTAACTGAAATTTTCAGATCTCTCTTGATTCAAGTGTTCAAAGGCCATCATCATTCAAGACTCTAGACACCACACATTTCAGCTGTTGTTGAAATCATCTTTTGCTGGAGATCAAATCATCTGAAGGCCTATCACCCTACTACAAAGCTTCTCTTCCTGAACAACTCAAGATCTCATGGGGAGCTTTGACAACATCCACTATCTTCTCTCTGACTGTTACAGAGAAGATTATCTCATCCCTCTTTTTCTCTCTCTCTCTGCTGTAAAGGGTTTTTCAAACTCCCTTCAAAAGTTTGTGTTGGTTTCTGAGACCTTATCAAAACTCAGTGGTGGCAAGACACCTGATCAAAAAATCTGGTTTGGTTTTTGAGTACCTTATCAAAAGCTCATTGGTGCCCAGGACACCTGATTCAAGTGTCTTCTGGTTGCTTGTCTTACTTTTATTTCTGGCTGTGGTTTGTGATTGATTTGTGATTAATCTGTGATTGTTCTGTGTTTAGATTTACTTTATATTATTTGCTTCCCTGTTCACTTAGGAATACAATAACTGTTGTAAAAAGTTTTTAGCAAGCACCATACTCTATTCACCACCCCCTCTAGAGTATATCAGATCTAACCTGCACTTTCAATTGGTATCAAAGCCATGTTGTTTAAAAATACCACATCTTCCAGGTTGGTTAAAATACCATACCTTAGTGGTTGCACAGGCTAATACCTGAACCCAAAGATCCCTATAGTTAGATCTGCTTATTTTGATTTTGTTATTAACATTATTTCTTCACAAAATATGGCCCAAAACAAAGATTATGCTAGCACCAGACCTCCAGTGTGCAATCTATCTAAGTTTGCACTTTGGAAGGCAAGGATTAGACTGTACATGAACTCTATTGATGAGGACATTTTCAATTCTGTTTTGACAGTGTGTCCAAGACCTCCTGAGAACACAAGTACAAGTGTTGTTCTACCTCCTTCAGGAACAGATGCAGAAATAAAGAAATGGAAATTGGCTGATACAAAAGCTATGAACATTCTAGCCCAGACTATGTCTGATGACATATTCCAAAAGGTAGCTGAATGCAACTCAGCAAAGGACATCTGGGACAAGCTATGTGAAATAGTCTCAGGATCAGCTGATGAGAGAAAAGACAGAAGATCTCACCTCATAACCCAATATGAGAATTTCAAGAAAGGAGAAGCTGAGTCAGTAGTAGATATGTATAACAGACTCCGTCTCATAGTCAATGAGCTGAAGACTTTGGATAAAGAGATCTCATTGACTGAGCTAAATGATAAAATCCTAATGTGCTTCCCAAGCACTTGGGACTCAAGGATCTGGCCAATCAAGGATGCCAGAAGTCTAAATGAGATCACCACTGAAGCTCTCTTGGGCAAGCTCAAGTCTTATGAGCTGCTCATTAAAAATAGAGAAGAAGAGCAGAAGGCTACCTCACCAGCTACAAGAAAAGAAAAGTCAATAGCTTTCAAAGCCACTGAAGATCAGCCTGAAGACAAGGTCACAGGCAATAAGGAATTGCTAAGTCTACTGGACAAAAGATTTTACAAAATGGCCAGAAAGGACTTCAGGAAGAGATCATACAAAGAGCATGACAAGCCAAGGTATGATAAATCAAATAACAAAGAGATTATCTGTTTTGGTTGCAGGAAACCAGGCCACATTGTGCCTGACTGTCCAGAAAATAAAAACAAGGACAGAAAGGACAAGAAAGAAAGAAGAAAAGACAAGGACTTTAAGAAGAATAGCAATGAAAAACCCTCCTCCAGCAAGAATAAACACACAAAGAAGGGATTTGTTGCTGAAACTTGGAGTGAGACAGAAGAAGAATCAGAAGCTTCATCCAGCTCAAGTGATGATGAAGATGATGTTGATGAAAAGGAATTCTGCATGGTGGCTATAAATGCCTCACAACACAATTCTGATGCAGAAGAGTCAGAGTCAGACTCAGAGACTCAATTTGAAGAGGACCAGGTAATAAGTTCTTTTGATTTTAATTTTGAGGACTTTAAGTATGAGTTTAAAGCACTATGTTTAGACTTATTAAAATCTGAGAAGGAAATCATTTATCTCAGAAATCAATTATCTGAACACAGTACCTTAAAATCAGAAAACCTCAAACTCTCTGAGGAGTTGGAGTGCTGTAGGGAGCAGATAGCTTCACTAAAAAGTGAGCTATCAGAGGCCAAAAAGCTTGAAAAATCCCTTAATGGGAGAAGTATCAAGCTAATGGACATCACAAGCACAGTGAACTCAAGATTCAATAGTACACTGGGCTTGGGTGCTTCATCCAGCCAACCTATAGTACTAACAACCCCAATTAAGTTCATTTCTGATCAAGGTAAGGGAGTTGTAGAGGTAGCTAGGAAAAATTCTGACTTACCTAAGAAAACAAGAGTTCAACAGAAATCGTCGAACGGAGCTAGACGATCGCCGAACGGAGATCAATGATCTCAGGCAAAATCATCGAACTCAGGTCGACGATCTCTAAACCCTGAACTCTGCCACAGTCGATCTTCGAACAGAGCTCGATGATCTGACCCAAGATCGTCGAACTCAGCTCAACGATCGTCGAGCAGAGATCAGAGCTTTGAAAACTTATTCAAGGGTAAATCAAAATACAAACCTAGGGGTCCTTCATCCAAAAGATTTAACACTTATACTGAATGGATAATACCTCCAAGGATATATCATCCTGAAGGTTATAAGAGTCAACCAGGGATGTCTTTTATTTCTGAATTTAAAGGTTATCAACCTAGGCCCAAGGTAAACTGGGTCAAAAACAAGTAAATTATTTTATGTGCAGGTGAAGACCTATCCAACATCAAACCAGCAATGGTATTTGGATAGTGGGTGCTCCAAGCACATGACAGGAAGCAAGGATAATTTCACATCCTTCAAAGCCAAGCTTGGACCCAAAGACATAATTGGTGATTCAAACTTTGGACTAACAAAAGGATATGGTGCAGTCCAGATTGGCACAGTCACATTCAAAAAAGTAGCCTATGTGGAAGGACTGAAGCACAACTTGATCAGCATCAGTTAACTATGTGATGAAGGCTACCAAGTGACTTTCAGCAAATCCTTATGCAAGATCAAATCAGAGGACAACACAACTGTGTTGACGGGTAAAAGGAAAGGTAACATCTATTTAGTAGACTTTCTTTCAACAGAAGTAGATATTTGCCTGTTTAATTTTATTTGTAGACCTAATGAGTTATGGAATAAGAGATTAGGACATATAAACCTTAGAACCATTGCTAGGCTATCCAAGGACAACCTTGTTAGAGGACTACCTTCTGGCCCCTACAAGAAGGAAGGACTCTACAGAGCTTGTCAATTAGGCAAGCAAACCAAAAATAGTTTCAAGTCACTTAATAAGAGTGATTCACCTAGGATATTGTATCTGTTACACATGGATCTTTTTGGACCAATTATAGTACAAAGCTTAGGAGGGAAATCTTATACTTTAGTGGTTGTAGATTACTTCTCTAGATTCACATGGGTGTTCTTTCTGAGGAAGAAGTCTGATAACTTTATGTGTTTGACAGAGTTTCTCAAATGCATACAGAGTGAGTTCAATACTCACATTGCCCTGATCAGAAGTGATCATGGGACAGAGTTTGATTCTCTTCTTATGCAAGAGTTCTGTCAGAGTGAAGGGATCAGGCACACTTTCTCAGCTCCTAGAACTCCTCAACAAAATGGGGTAGCTGAAAGGAAAAATAGAACCCTTATTGAATCTGCCACTACATTGTTGTCAGATGCTCACCTTCCTCTATCCTTTTGGGCAGAGGCAGTGAACACCTCCAACTATGTGTTGAATAGAAGTTTAATACATAAACTGAAGGGCAAGACTCCCTATGAATTACTCAAAGGGAAGAAACCTATAGTAGACTATTTTAGAATTTTTGGTTGTATCTGTAACATTCATAATAATGACAAGAAATATTTAGCAAAATTTCAAGCTAAAGCTGATGAAGGAGTGTTTCTGGGATACTCCATGATCAGTAAGTCTTATAGGGTATATAATAAATCAACTCTTAAAATTGAAGAATCTGTTCATATATCTTTTGATGAATCTAACATGTCTTTCAAGGAGAAAAATACTTCTACCAAAGAACCTTTGCAGGTACACTCTCTTGCAGAAGACTTGGACAGGTTACAAATTACTCAAAAAGAGGAAAGCAGTGAAGATGAAGAAGACATTCAACATCTTGAAGAGAAACTTCTTGAAGAGCCAGTTGTTGTACCACCAGAGGAAACAACAACATAGGTTGGTGAACAATCAACACCTCCTGTTGATTTAGTAACATCAAGAGACCATCCAATTTCCCAAGTGATTGGAGATATCTCAGCTGGTGTGTAAACCAGAAATCAGGTCAACCAAAACCTGATACACACTTGCTTCCTTTCTCAAATTGAACCTCAATCCATTCAAGATGCTGAGCAAGATCCACACTGGATCATTGCAATGCAAGAAGAGTTGCATCAATTTGAAAGGAACAAAGTTTGGGAACTAGTACCAAGGCCAAAGGATCACTCCATTGTTGGAACAAAGTGGGCGTTCAAAAATAAGTTAGATGATCAAGGAGTCATTGTAAGGAACAAGGCAAGGCTAGTTACTCAAGGGTATTCTCAAGAAGAAGGGAAAGATTATGACCAGACCTTTGCACCAGTTGCAAGGTTAGAGGCCATAAGAATCTTCTTAGCATATGCAGCACACAAAGGATTCAAAGTATACCAGATGGATATAAAGAGTGCTTTTCTCAATGGGGATATCAAAGAAGAAGTCTATGTTAGACAACCCCAAGTTTTATCTCTTCAACTCATCCTGATTATGTTTTCAAATTTCATAAAGCATTATATAGTCTAAAGCAAGCTCCTAGAGCATGGTATGAGACCCTAGTATGCTTTCTTCTGAAAAATGAGTTTATAAGGGGTAGAGTAGACAAAACTCTTTTTATTAGAACCCATAAGTTTCATACCCTACTAGTACAAATCTATGTAGATGATATTATCTTGGGTTCTACTGATTCAAATTTGTGCAGAAGGTTCTCCAATCTAATGCATTCTAAATTTGAAATGAGTAGCATGGGTGAGCTATCCTTCTTTTTAGGAATGCAAATCAAGCAACTTGCTGAAGACATATTTATTTCTCAAACCAAGTATGCAAAAGAATTGGTTAAGAAATTTGGTATGTCTGAAGCATCATGTATGAAAACACCTATGCCTACTAATGTTGTATTAGATGCTGATGAACATGGGAAACCTGTTGATCAGACAACATATAGAGCAATGATTGACTCTTTATTGTACCTTACAACTAGTAGACCTGAAATAATGTTTGCTACATGCATATGTGCTAGATTCCAAGTGAGCCCTATAAAGTCACACCTAACCTTAGTAAAAAAGATTCTTAGGTATGTAAAAAGTTGTCCAAATGTAGGTCTCTGGTATCCAAAAGATTCAGCATTTGACTTAACTGGATTTTTAGATGCTGATTATGCTGGATGCAGAATAGACAGGAAAAGCACCAGTGGAACTTGTCAGTTTCTTGGTGACAGATTTGTCTCCTAGTTTTGCAAGAAACAAACATCTGTGTCAACTTCAACTGCTGAAGCTGAGTATATGGCTGCAGGTAGTTGTTGTTCACAAATTTTATGGATTCAAAACCAACTCCTAGACTATGGCTACAACTTAGAGAAGTTTAAAATATTTTGTGATAATACTAGTGTTATTTCTATAGCACAAAATCCAGTCCTCCATAGTAGGACAAAACACATAGAAATTAGGCATCACTTTCTAAGGGATAATGCTGAGAAAAATAAAATTGAATTTCAATATATCCCAATTGATTTGCAAAGGGGAGATATTTTCACCAAACCTTGGATGAAAAGAAACATACATTCTTCCTGAATCAGTTAGGAATGTTAGATGGAGGAAGTCTAAAATAAGATCCAAGATTTTAAAATTATAAAAATGACCAACACTAGGCAAACATCTTAATTTTTCTAGTGTATAAGAGTGTTTCTGGTCTCTGAACTGCGCTCGACGATTTTCCCCCAGATCGTCGAACGGAGATCGAAGACTTCCGAAATCGTCGACCAGAGTTCAGCGCTTCTCAGATAGTGCTAAACTATCTTTCTCAGGTCAGCGATCGTCGTGCGGAGCTCGACGATTTGGTTTTCTGAACTATCATCGAACGGAGCCCGACGCTCTCCAATATCGTCGAACGGAGATCGACGATGTTGATGACCTTTCAGTTTCCTTTAGAAGCCCAGATCGTCGAACTGAGTTCAACAATCTTTCCATTTCTGCGTCGAACCCTAATATAAAACTCATTTTTCGGTCGTCGTTCTCCCTTTGCGCTTTCATACTTTATGCAAACTTCCTCTTTCCCTCCAAACTTCTCTACACTTGGTCGTTTGTTTGTTCATTTTTTGCAGGAATCAATGGCCGTTTCAGTCGCCATCTTGGCAGCAATGAAATTTGATGCAGGTTTTGATATCGACATGGACTCTTTCAATAACAGTGATCAAATCTTCAAAGATATTCTGAAACTTTTCAAGGAACAAAAGCTAGTTACCATAATGACTACCAGGATCAAATTAGCTGCAGATGAGATCAAAGAATGAGTGTAGACTGCCCACAATCAGGATCAGAATACAGTGATTGGAACAATCTCAGGAACCTAGGTATCTCTCACACCTGCTGCCCTGACAGAAGTTTTTGAATTGACATCTGGAGAAGACTCTGCTGAACTTTCTAGAGAAGAGTTTTCTGATTTGCTTGAAAGAATGGGACATTCAGATGCAAACCCTAGCAAATTGCTGAAGAAAAATCTGTCTGTTGAGTACAGATTTCTAGCTGATGTTGCTGGGAAAGTATTGTTGGCCAAACACTCAGCCCATGATACCATATCAAGGTATCATATCTGCTTGATGGGTTCCCTTGTGGACAAGAAACAATTGAACTGGGGAGAAATCTTCTTTGACCTAATCAAGAAGAAAATTAACAAAAACATTGTTAATTTTGGGAGAATCTTAGGGTTGTTTCTTCAGAACAGATGCCCTGCACTGCTAGTTTCAAATGAGATGCACATCAATGCCTCCAAGAGGCTCTCCTGTGCCCTATTTGGAAAATGGGACAGGCAAATTGTGAAGCCCAGCATGCCTTCTAGCATTTCTACTTCAGGCACAAGGACTGCTTTAGTCTCTTCCCCTCAAGTTTTTGCCCCTGTAGAAGACTTGCCTGCTTCTTCTTCTCCTCCTCCACCTCTTGTTTCATCTACCACAGTTACCTCCACCATCATAATCTCCACCCCATCTCCAACTTAAATTCCTTCTCCAACTCCACAACTCACAGAAGAACTCTTCCATCCTCTACATCACTATCCACACCTAGATATTGATTCATCCTCTCGCATTCCATCTTTCAACCTTATAGATGATTCCTATATGGATGATTCTCCCTCATCCCCTCCTGAGCCACCATCTTCATCCACCTCATACCAACAACTACTTCAAGACATCATTGTATAACCCTCCTTCACACCATCTATTTCCATTCCACTATCTTCCATTTCCACAATTCCCATCTCTCAACCTTCATTTCCACCATCCACAAGTTCTCTCCCAACATCTCATACTACCCCACCTTCAATTCCTACCTCTACTCAAGTCCCTCTTGAGCATGTAGATCTTCCATCTCTAGCAGACAGGCTCTATGAGATGATAGCTCACAGGCTATCCCTCTTACTGGAGACCTCTATGGCTCCTCTTCTCAAAATAGTTCAGGACCTGTCTGACAGGCTTTCTTCCATTCTTCCTTCTCAGGCAATCTCTTCTTATGGGTGCCTTGATCCAGTTGCCACTGAATCTAGGCAGGGGGAGATGCCTCATGAAGTTGAAAGATTGCCTGCTGCTGCTGTTGTTACTTCAGTCCAAGCTCAAGCTCCAACACCTCCAATTGCAGTTATCACAGTGGACCTCAAGTCACTGTTATCAGTTTTTGATTCTGCTTATTTCAACTGTCTTCCAGTCCAGCACACTGAAGACCAGCAATCTGAAGATCTCTCTAAGGCCATTGTGCCTATTTCAAGCTGTGACACCAGTTTAATAAATTCTTTTGTAAACTCCCTCTATACTGCTGCTCATTCTGTTTCTGTTGCTCTTACTGATGCTGCTCCAACTGAAAATGTTGATATTGTTGTTAGCTCTATTACGGCTATTTCTGAGGATATGCATATGACAGAGGCATTTGATTTTGAGTCTGCTGTTACTGCTGATGTTGTTCCTGTTGCTGAAAATGTTGTACCTGAATCTGCTGCTGTCATAACTTCTTCTGCCAGTAATGTTGTATCTGAATCTGCTGTCACAACCCCTTCTGCCAGTATTGCTTCTATTGCCACTATTGCTGTTTCTGCTGTTTCTCCTGCTCAGTCACAACAACAAAAAGATTACCTCAAAAAGATTGATGCAGTGTATGATAACCCTCCAAGCTCAGACTGTGATCAGTTCAGGACTGATTCAGATGATTCCTCTACTATAATTACACGAAAAAAAAGGCCAGAAGCGAAGCAATGAAGAGAGTTCCCCCAGCAAAAGTGAAAGACACTAATGACATTCCATACTATATACTGCATAGTTGCCCTATCACAGAACATTGGATGCAATACTCCAAAAATCAACTAAAAGCTATGAAGAAGAAGAGAAAATATGATAAAGGATCATCCCAGTTCAATCCTCCTCCTCCTCCTCCTTCACTTGATGCAAGTGCAAGTGGAAGTTCTGCATTTCAACCTTCTGCTAGAAGCCAAACCACTTATCAACCTCAAGGAAGATCCCAATACAATGGAAGTCAATATAGAGGCTACCAGTCAAGAAGAGGAAATTATAAAGGAAATCAAAGAGAATTTCAAGTATACTCCAAAGGATATTCCAGGCAACATCCATATTCAAGGGAAGGACAAGGTCCATCTGACACAACTTATGGTCCATTTCCTTATAAGCTGAAAGATTTAGTCTCTTCTAGAGCTCCTCCTGATAATCCTTCAAATATATATGAGCCTCCAGTTCCATTTGAGGATCCCGAAAACAATCCTACTTCATGGATAGCTAGGATGAAAGAATCGGCTGCTTTAGATCAGATCAAGAAAGCCAGAGAACAAGAAAAAGACACATCCAGTATCACTACATTATTAGATCAAAGGAAGAAGGAACTTGAAAGATACTCATCCAGCAAATTTTTTGATTCAGAAAGCTACATGAAGCTGCATCCAGAAGCTGTAGTGCCTAGGCCAAAGCAACAAACCTCTCTAGGTGCAGCTGATGATAGAAGATCTAAGAAGGAAGCTCTCAATCCCAACAGAGAAATAATACTTATAAAGAGAAAGGAAAAAGAATAATTCTGTAAGGTGACAGTATATTTTGTTTTCTGAAACTATCTGAGATAATGTCTGTGATTCTGCTATGTTTTGTTTGTTGCATTTATGCTTTGTATGTTTTTATTTTTTCAATATCTGTAAATAGTAATCCTAACCCAAATAGGGGGAGATTGTTGGAACACCCTATTACTGATTTGGGCAAGGATCACTATGTCTCTTAGGAAACCTGTCTTGACCTCATTGTATAGATCTAAAGGTTAATTAGAATTGAGTCAAAGGGTTAGTAGTTAGGTTTGAAAGCTGCCCTCAAGACCAGAGATTTCAGTCAGGAGACTAAATCATTTCGTCGAGCTCAGTACGACGAATCGTTGAACTCCATTTGACGATCGTTGAGCTCACTTTGACGAATTGTCGAACTCCATTCGACGATCTCTGAGCTCAACTTCAACAAGTCGTCGAACTCCATTCGACGATCTTCGAGCTCAGATCGATGTTCTTGACTCTAGTTTGATTCTCTATCTCTGAGCTCAGTTCGACGATAGTTGAGCTCAGATCGACGATCTCTGTTTCTATCCAAGTTCAGTCTCTGAGCTCAGTTCGACGATAGTGGAGCTCAGTTCGATGTTTTTCTAAAGAGTTAGACGTTTTTTAAGATTCAAATTCAGACAGTTGTAGAATTATTCTCAGCATTTATGTCAAAAATCTTGTAGCCGTTTTTAATTAATCTGGAGCAAGTTTCAAGGAATTTTCAATGAATGTTTTATTGGACTTTCCTCCAGAAGACAAAATGCAGTTAAGGAAGTCATTTATGACAGGCATAACGGCTATCTTGGACAGAGGATCATTTTTATTCAGACCTAAGGAATAAAAGATCAGTTTTTCATTCTCTTCTCAGAGTCAGACACACAACTTCTGCAATAACAATTCTCTGCAACAACAAGAATTACCACTCTTACAACAACAATTACACAAGAGAAAGAAAGAGAGTTGCAGACATTCTCAGACTCAAGAATTCATACAAGAACACACATCACAAAAGGAGATCAACTAACTAAAATTTTCAGATCTCTCTTGATTCAAGTGTTCAAAGTCCATCGTCATTCAAGACTCCAGACACCTCACATTTCAGCTGTTGCTGAAATCATCTTTTGCTGGAGATCAAATCATCTAAAGGCCTATCACCCTACTGCAAAGATTCACTTCCTGAACAACTCAAGATCTCAGGGGGAGCTTTGACAACATCCACTATCTTCTCTCTGACTGTTGACAGAGAAGATCATCTCATCCCTCTATCTCTCTCTCTCTCTGCTGTAAAGGGTTTTTCAAACTCCCTTCAAAAGTTTGTGTTGTTTTCTGAGACCTTATCAAAACTCAGTGGTGGCCAGACACCTGATCAAAAAATCTGGTTTGGTTTTTGAGTAGCTTATCAAAACCTCATTGGTTCCCAGGACACCTGATCAACTCATCCTATAGTGAATTCCTACCTAGGGTGGTAGAAGAGTGGATGTACCAGATTGGTTGGGGAACCACTATAGCTCCTTGTGTCTTCTAGTTGCTTGTCTTACTTTTGTTTCGGGCTGTGCTTTGTGATTGCTTTGCGATTAATCTGTGATTGTTCTGTGTTTAGATTTACTTTATATTATTTGCTTTCCTGTTCACTTAGGAATACAACAACAGTTGTAAAAAGTTTTTAGCAAGCACCATACTCTATTCACCCCCCCCTCTAGAGTATATCAGATCTAACCTGCACTTTCATTGTGTAAGTGATTGTGATAGGTGGTCACAAGGTAGAGAGATGGAGAGATAGAAATCTGTCCAAATCCATAGGCATTGAGTGAAGAAAGTTCGCTCAACACTAGATGCCAAGGAAGGATAATGGAAAGGATGAAAATCGCCTAAGTCCACAGGCGTTGTGTGAAGCCAGTTCACTGAACATCAGATGCCAAAAAGCACTGAGTAAAGTGTGGACAGTCAAAGCTCATCTGTTTGCAAGACAAAAATGCGGCTAAGTCCATAGTCATTACGTGAAGGCAGTTCAGTCAACGCCGTATAATAAGAGGCGTCGAATATAGCTAAGTCTGTGAAAGCTTCAGTATTGGCAAGATAGAAAATCCACTAAGTCTAGAAGTGCCGAGTGAATATAGCTTACTCAACGCTAGAGAAGAAAGTATCATGTGATGTCAAAGATCGAGGAAAAATGGACAGAAAAATCTGTCTAAGTCTAGATGTGTTGAGTGAGGACGGCTTACTCAACGCAAGCTCATCAAGAAGTTGCGGCTAAGTACAGAAGTGATGAGTGATGAAGGCTCACTCAATGCATTGATAAAGAAAGTTGCGCCTTATTATCAAAGCGTTGAGTGAAGTCAGTTCACTCAATGCCTCAGCAAGGTGATAGACTTCAGAGAAGCAGCTAAATCCAGGGGCGTTGAGTGATGAAGGCTCACTCAACGCACTCAGCTCCTGGTAGTGCAGAAAAATTTGCCCAAGTCCAAAAATGTTGAGTGATGAAGGTTCACTCAACGCACTCAACGGCTGATAGTGAAGGAGAATTTGGTTGTCCAAATTCATTGAGTAAAGCCAGTTCACTCAACGTACTCAGCGCATGATGGTGTAGAGGAGTTGGTTATGTCCAGATTTGTTAAGTGAAGTCAGTTCACTCAACGCACTCAACACATGGAATGAAACTAAAAATTTGGCTAAGTCCACAGATACTGACGTCAGCAAAAGTCAACAGAGTTCAAATTAGTTGCGAGAAAGCTATAGTATGCGAGAAACGGCACCACAGGTCTACAGTTTAACTTTTGTATATAAAGGTAGAGTTGTAGCCAACAACTACAGGTGGGGCCCAAAACTCAAATAGCCGTTGAACGGTGGAAGAAAAAAAATGACAAGATCAGGAGATGGAACATAACTTTTAGGGTTTACTCATTTCGAAAAGTAGCGGCTGGACTTCATCTTTCTCCTCTCCATTGTTGTCGAGCTTGAAGCAGGAAGTTAAACCAGCTGAACTAAAAGTTCCACTGAGTTAGCTGTAGCAATCTTCAACAAGTACATGAAGATTAAAAAAGATTTCTGAGAAAGAAGACTAAGCAATGCCTTCAAATTTCTGTAGTTAAAGTTAGCTGATTGAAGGGCAAATCAACTGCAATTTCAGAGACTTTTTATCTTAGACACTTCCAGCACAAGCAGCAGCTTATTGAAGATCTTTATCCTTGCTGCTGAGAAGAAGTTATGGCTGAGATAACTCAGCTCAGGAAGCAGTTGACACAGTAAATTTCTCTGGTGTCAATACAACACCAACAAAACCTCTTTCATTTATGTAGGATCCTTTTGGATCTGAGTTGTAGGTCTGATTTATAAAGGCTGAGCTAGGATCCAAGTTTGGATCTGAGTTGTAGGGCGGTTTTGCCTGAGGCAGGATCCAAGTGTGGATCTGAGTTGTAAGACACTTTTGCCTGAGGTAAGATCCAAGTGTGGATCTGAGTTGTAGGGCAGTTTTGCCTAAGGTGGGATACAAGTTTGGATCTGAGTTGTAGGGAAGTTTTTCCTGAGGTAGGATCTAGTCTTGGATCATAGTATTTTGGCTCTTGTGCCTGAGCTGTAGGAAATTCATTCTCTATGAGTGTAGAACCTTTGGGTCTGAGGTATGATCCAGCTATGGATCTGAGGTAGGGCCTTTGTGTCTGAGCTGTAGGAGAGTCATCCTCTCTGAGTGGTAGGGCTATCCTCCTAGCCTGAGTTAAGTGATCTTTAAATCACTGAGCTATAAGAATAAGCTTGCTCTGAGGTAGGGCTTTATGCCTGAGTTGTAGGTCTTGGAGGATACCGAGAGATCCTGCGGGATCTGTGTTGTAAGCTCTTAGGAGCCGAGTTTTGGTGAAGTTGCCTTGTCTAACAAACTATTAGAAAGGTGGTAGGTAAAGTATACGTACCTATAATCAAGGGAACCACTATAAATATTGTGTGTGTTTTTGTGGATTATCTTGAAGCAAGCTAACCTAGCAAACTCACAACACACTAAGATTTTCTAGTCATAAAAGACTAGAAAACCTATTCACCTCTCTTTAGGTGTTTAGCTGTAACATCTCATTTCCAACTAGACCCCTAGGAGTGGTTTTGTCAAGACTAGATCATGAAAACAATCCTAGGAAGCCCAAGAAGACCAAGTGAGCTTAGGCATGAAGTTGGAAATCACCATGGTCTGCAAATAGTAGAATTCTAAACAATAGTTCAGGATGACCATAGGGCTTCACCATGACTCCATGACCCCATCACAACATCCTTAACCAATTAAGGGGTCCATTAGAGCCATAAGGATCCATTGGGGTCAACCCAAAGTGGTCAAATTGACCCAAGTCCACCATAGCCCTAAATTGGGCAAGGTGCCCTAATTAAGTGCAATTGTCCTCTAATATGCCCAATTGACCATACCTAGACCTTTCCAAGCCCTAAGGGAGGCCAATGGGTCACCAAGGACTCATTGGGGTCAATCAAAGAGACTAAGTTGACCCAAGTCAACCCTAGCCCTAGAATGGTCAAAGTGCCCTAACTAAGGGTCAAGTGACCACCAAGATCCCCAACCAACCCTACCAAAGCCTTCCTAGATGTTGGAACACCCTATTACTAATTTTGGTCAGGATCACTATGTCTCTAGGAAACCAGTTTTTGACCTCCTGTATAGATCTAAAGGTCAACTAGAATTGAGTCTAAGGGTTAGAAGCCTAGGTTTGAAAGCTGCCCTCAAGTCCCAGAATTTTCAGTTTGAGACTAAGTCACATCGTCGAGCTCCGCACGACGTTTCGTCGATCTCCATTCGACGATCGTCTAACTCAACTTCGACAGATCGTCGAACTCCATTCGACGATCGCTGAGCTCAACATCCATAAATCGTCGAACTCCACTCGACGATCTACGAGCTCAGTTCGACGATCTTGACTCAGTATTGGATCTCTATCTCTGAGCTCAGTTCGACGATCTTTGAGCTCAGATCGACGATATTTTTGTTGCTATATAAGTCCATATCGCTGAGCTCAGTTCGACGATAGCAGAGCTCAGTTCGACGTTTTTGGATGAGTTAAAGGAATTTTCAAGATTCAAATTCAGATCAGTTAAGGAGTTATTCAGCAATTAATTCAGAAGATTTTCTAGCCGTTTTCATTTATTCTGGACCAAGTTTCAAGGGATTATCAAGGAATATTTCTTTGGACTTTCCTCCAGAAGACATTTGCAATTAAGAATGCAATTAATGCAGGCCAAAGACTATTCATGACAGAGAGGATGTTTTTCCATTCAGTACCAGAGAATAAAAGACAAGATTTTTTTTGAATCTCTCAATCACTGAGTACTCAGAACACAGACAAGAAGAGCAAGAACAATATACTCTCTGTCCCAAAGAATTCTCTCAAGAACACACATCCAAGGAGATCAAACTTTCTGAAATCTTCTGATCTCTCTTGTCTCACGTGTTCAAGGCCAACATCTTTCAAAGACTCCAGACACCTAACATTTCAGCTGTTGCTGAGATCATCATTTGGTGGAGATCAACTTCTGAAGGCCTATCACCCTACAACAAAGCTTCATTTCCTGAACATCTCAAGACTCAAGGTGAGCTTTGACACCATCAAATCCACATAGTCTTCTCAGCTGATTTGAGAAAGAGAAGACTTCCATAACCCTCTCATCCTCATCTCTGTAAAGGGTTTCTCAAACTCCCTTCAAAAGTTTGAGCTTGGTTTTTGAGCACCTTGTCAAAAGCTCATTGGTGGCAATACACCTGATCAAAAAAATCTGATTTGGTTTTTGAGCACCTTATCAAAAGCTCATTGGTGCCCAGGACACCTGATCAACTCATCCTGCAGTGGATTCCTACCTAGGGTGGTAGAAGAGTGGATGTACCCAAGTTTAAGGGAACCACTATAGCTCCTTGTGTCATCTGGATTGCTTCTCTTTATCTTTTGTTTCTGGCTGTGATTCTTCTGTGATTATTTTGTGATTAGTTTAGATCTGTGATTAATTTCTGTTGTAGGTTATTTTGTGATTAGATTTAATAGCTGCTTCCCTGTTCACTCAGATTACAACAATTGTTGTAAAAAGTTTTCAAGCACCATATACTCTATTCACCCCCCCCCCTCTAGAGTATTTCAGATCTAGCTGCACTTTCAATTGGTATCAGAGTGAGGTTGGTTAAACATACCACACCTTGGTGGTTGCATAGGCTAACACCTGAACCCAAAGATTCCTAGTTAGATCTGTTTTCTTTTGAGTTTATTATTAGATTTTGTTTTCACCAATCATGGCCCAAAATAAAGATTATGCTAGCACCAGACCTCCAGTGTGCAATCTGTCCAAGTTTGCACTTTGGAAGGCAAGGATCAGATTATACATGAATTCTATTGACGAGGATATTTTTAACTCTATTTTGACAGTTTGTCCAAGACCTCCAGAGAACTCAAGTACAAATGCTGTTCCACCTCCATCAGGAACAGATGCTGATATCAAGAAATGGAAGGTAGCTGATGCCAAGGCTATGAACATCTTAGCCCAGACAATATCTGATGACATCTTTTAAAAGGTGGCTGAATGCAATTCAGCAAAGGAAATCTGGGATAAACTCTCTGAAATAGTCTCAGGCTCAGCTGATGAGAGAAAGGACAGGAGACCCCACCTCATATCTCAATATGAGAATTTCAAGAAGGGAGAAGCTGAGTCAGTTGGGGATATGTACAACAGGCTCAGTCTAATAGTCAGTGAACTCAGGACCTTGGATAAAGAGATCTCACTAACTGAACTCAACGACAAAATTCTAATGTGCTTCCTTAGCACTTGGGATTCAAGAATCTGGCCAATCAAGGATGCCAGAAGTTTGAATGAGATCATAACAGAAGCTCTATTGGGTAAGCTCAAATCTTATGAGCTACTCATTAAGAATAGAGAAGAAGAACAAAAGGCTGCCTCACCAGCCACAAGAAAAGAGAAGACAATAGCCTTCAAGGCAACTGAAGATCAGCCTGAAGATAAAGTCACAGGCAATGATGAACTGCTCAGTCTGTTGGCCAAAAGATTTTACAAGATGGCCAGAAAGGACTTTAGAAAGAGATCATACAAGGAGCATGATAAGCCAAGGTATGATAAGTCTAATAATAAGGAAATTGTCTGCTTTGGTTGCAGGAAACCAGGGCACATTGTACCTGACTGTCCAGAGAACAAAAACAAGGACAGAAGGGACAAGAAAGAAAGAAGAAGAGAAAAGGACTTTAAGAAAAGAAACAATGGCAAGCCCTCCTCAAGCAAAAACAAACACAGTAGGAAGGGATTTGTTGCTGAATCCTGGAGTGAAACTAGAGAGGAGTCAGAAGCCTCATCTAGCTCTAGTGATGATGAAGATGATGCAGAAGAGAAAGAGTTCTGCATGATGGCAATCAATGCCTCTCAACATAATTCAGATGAAGAAGAGTCAGAGTCAGATTCAGAGACTCAACCTGAAGAAGATCAGGTAATTAGTTCTTTTCATTTTAATTCAGAGGACTTTAAATCTGAGTTTAAAGCATTATGTTTAGACCTGCTAAAATCTGAGAAAGAAATTATCTCTCTCAGAAATCATTTATCTGAACATAATACCTTAAAGTCAGAAAACCTCAAACTCTCTCAGGAGTTGGAGTGCTGTAGGGAGCAGATAGCTTTATTGAAAGGTGAGCTATCTGAGGCCAAGAAGCTTGAAGAATCCCATAATGGGATAAGTATCAAGCTGATGGACATCACAAGCACAGTGAACTCCAGATTTAATAGTACACTAGGCTTGGGTGCTTCATCCAGCCAACCCATAATTCTAACAACTCCAATCAAGTTCATTTCTGATAAAGGAAAGGGAGTTGTAGAGGTAGCTAGGAAAAATTCTGATCTGCCCAAGAAAACTAAGTCCCAGCAGAAATCGTCAAACGGAGATCGACGATCGCCGAACGCAGATCGACGATCTCAAGCAAAATCATCAAACTCAGGTTGACGATCTCAAGTTCCTGAACTCTGCCATAGTCGACCGTCGAACGGAGCTCGACGATCTGACCCAAGATCATCGAACGCAGCTCCACGATCGTCGAATAGAGGTCAGAGCTCTGGAAATTCTTTCAAGGGCAAATCAAAATCCAATCCTAAGGGTCCTTCATCCCAAATCTTTAACCCTTATACTGAATGGATTATACCTCCAAGGAGATATCATCCTGAAGGTTATAAGAGTCAACTTGGGATGTCTTTTATCTCAGAATATAAAGGTTATCAACCTAGGCGCAAGGTAAACTGGGTCAAAAACAAATGAATTATCTTATGTGCAGGTGAAGACCAATCCAACATCTAACCAACAATGGTACTTGGATAGTGGGTGCTCTAAGCACATGACTGGAAACAAGGACAACCTCACATCCTTTAGAGCCAAGCTTGGACCCAAAGTTATCTTTGGTGATTCAAACTTTGGACAAACTAAAGGAAATGGTGCAGTCCAGATTGGATCAGTAACATTCAAGAAGGTAGCTTATGTGGAAGGACTGGAGCACAACTTAATAAGCATCAGTCAGTTGTGTGATGAAGGCTACCAGGTGACCTTCAGCAAAGCATTATGCAAAATCAAGTCAGAGGACAACACAACTGTGTTGACAGGTAAAAGGAAAGGTAACATCTATCTAGTAGATTTTCTTTCAACAGATGTAGATATTTGCCTATTCAATTCTATTTGTAGACCAAATATTTTATGGCATAAGAGACTAGGACACCTAAACCTTAGAACTATTGCTAGGCTATCCAAGGACAACCTTGTTAGAGGACTACCTTCTGGCCCCTACAAGAAGGAAGGACTCTGCAGGGCGTGTCAATTAGGCAAGCAAACTAAAAATAGTTTTAAGTCACTTAATAAGAGTGATTCACCTAGGATATTGTATCTGTTACACATGGATCTCTTTGGACCCATCACAGTACAAAGCCTAGGAGGAAAATCTTACACTTTAGTAGTTGTAGTTGACTTCTCTAGATTCACTTGGGTGTTCTTTCTGAGGAAGAAGTCTGATAACTTTAAATGTTTGACAGAGTTTCTCAAATGTATACAGATTGAGTTCAATACTCACATTGCCCTGATCAGAAGTGATCATGGGACAGAGTTTGATTCTCTTCTTATGCAAGAGTTCTGTCAAAGTGAAGGGATCAGACACACTTTCTCAGCTCCTAGAACTCCTCAACAAAATGGGGTAGCAGAAAGGAAAAATAGAACCCTTATTGAATCTGCCAGCACATTGTTGTCAGATGCTCATCTTCCTCTATCCTTCTGGGCAAAGGCAGTGAACACCTCCAACTATGTGCTGAATAGAAGTTTGATACATAAACTAAAGGGAAAGACTCCCTATGAATTACTCAAAGGGAAGAAACCTAAAGTTGATTATTTTAGAGTTTTTGGTTGTATTTGCTATATACATAATAATGACAAGAACTATTTAGCAAAATTTCAAGCTAAAGCTGATGAAGGAGTGTTTCTGGGATACTCCATGATCAGTAAGGCTTATAGGGTTTATAATAAATCATCTCTAAAAATTAAGGAATCTGTTCATATATCATTTGATGAATCTAACATGTCTTTCAAGGAGAAGATCTCTTCTACCATATAACCTTTGTAGGAACATTCTCTTGTTGAAGACTTGAACAAGTTACAGGTTACTCAGAAGGATGAAAGCAGTGAAGATGAAGAAAGTATTCAACATATTGAAGAACAACCTGAAGAGCCAGTTGTTGTACCACAAGAGGAAACAACAACACAGGTTGGTGAACAATCAACACCCCCTGTTGATTTAGTAACATCAAGAGATCATCCAATTTCCCAAATAATTGGAGACATCTCTGCTGGTGTGCAAACCAGAAATCAGGTCAACCAAAACCTGTTGCACACCTGCTTCCTATCTCAAATTGAACCTCAGTCCATTCAAGATGCAGAGCAAGATCCACACTGGATCATTGCAATGCAAGAAGAGTTGCATCAATTTGAAAGGAACAAAGTGTGGGAACTAGTGCCAAAGCCTAAGGATCACTCCATTGTTGGAACAAAGTGGGTGTTCAGAAACAAACTGGATGATCAAGGAGTAATTGTAAGGAACAAGGCAAGACTAGTTGCTCAAGGATATTCTCAAGAAGAAGGAATAGTCTATGACTAGAATTTTGCACCAGTTGCAAGATTGGAAGCCATCAGAATCTTTTTATCCTATGTAGCACATAAAGGATTCAAGGTATATCAGATGGATGTCAAAAGTGCATTTCTAAATGGAGACATCAAAGAAGAAGTATATGTCAGACAACCTCCAGGTTTTATCTCTCCAACTTATCCTGATTATGTTTTTAAATTGAACAAAGCATTATATGGTCTCAAGCAAGCTCCTAGAGCATGGTATGAGACCCTAGCATGCTTCCTTTTGGAAAATGGATTTATAAGGGGTAGAGTAGACCAAACTCTTTTCATTAGAACCCATAAGTCTCATACCCTACTAGTACAGATTTATGTAGATGATATTATTTTTGGTTCTACTGATTCAAAATTGTGCAGAAGGTTTTCCAACCTAATGCATTCTAAATTTGAAATGAGTAGCATGGGTGAGCTATCCTTCTTCCTAGGATTGCAAGTCAAGCAACATGCTGAAGGCATCTTTATTTCTCAAACCAAGTATGTAAATGAATTGGTTAAGAAATTTGGTATGTCTGAAGCATCTTGCATGAAAACACCCATGCCTACCAATGCTGTATTGAATGCTGATGAACATGGGAAACCTGTTGATCAGACAACATATAGTGCAATGATTGGCTCTTTATTGTACCTTACAGCTAGTAGACCAGATATAATGTTTGCTACATGTATATGTGCTAGGTTCCAAGTAAGCCCTAAAGAGTCACACATAACACTAGTAAAGAGGATTCTCAGGTATGTTAAGAGTTGTCCAAATCTAGGTCTCTGGTATCAAAAAGATTCAGCATTTGATTTAACTGGATTTTCTGATGCTGATTATGCTGGATGCAGAATTGACAGGAAAAGCACCAGTGGAACTTGTCAGTTCCTTGGTGACAGACTTGTCTCTTGGTTTTGTAAGAAACAAACTTCTATGTCAACTTCAACTGCTGAAGCTGAATATATGGCTGCAGGCAGTTGTTGTTCACAAATCTTGTGGATTCAAAAACAACTCCTAGACTATGGCTACAACTTAGAGAAGTCTAAAATCTTTTGTGATAACACCAGTGCTATCTCTATAGCTCAAAATCCAGTCCTCCATAGTAGGATAAAACACATAGAGATTAGGCATCACTTTTTAAGGGATAATATTGAAAAGAATAAAATTGAACTGCAATATATCCCAACTGATTTACAAAGGGGAGATATTTTCACCAAGCTCTTGGATGAAAAGAAACACACCTTCTTCCTAAATCAGTTAGGAATGTTAGATGGAGGAAGTCTAAAATAATATCCAAGATTTTAAAAGTTCAAAACTTGACCAAGACTAGACAAACATCTTGATTTTTCTTAGTGTTTAGAGTTTTTCTGGTCTCTGAACTATGCTCGATGATTTTCCCCCAGATCGTCGAACGGAGATCGACGATTTCCGAAATCGTCGACCTTAGTTCAGCGTTTCTCAGATAGTATGAACTATCCCTTCGGGTCAACGATCGTCGAACGGCGCTCGACGATTCTGTTCTCTGAACGATCGTCGAACAGAGCTCGACGCTCTCCCATATCGTCGAACGGAGTTCGACGATGTGGAAGACTCTTCAGATTCCTTTAGAAGCCCCGATCGTCGAACTGAGTTCAACGATCTTTCCTTTTCTGCGTCGAACCCTAATATAAAATTCATTTTTCATCGTCGTTCTCCCTTTTGCGTTTTATATTTCTATGCAAAAACTTTCTTTCCCTCCAAACACTTCTACACTTGGTCGTTTTGTTTGTTGAATCTTTGCAGGTAAACATGGCCGTTTCTGTTGCTGTTCTCGCCTCCACGAAATTTGATGCCGGCTTTGACATTGACATGGAGTCCTTCAGCACAAAAGATCAGGTTTTCCAGGACATCTTGGAGTTGTTCAAAGAGCAGAAACTTGCTACACTCATGACCACTATAATTAAACTTGTTGCTGATGAGATTAAAGAGTGGGTCTACACTGCCCACAACCAGGATCAAAACACAATCGTTGGGTCAAATTCTGGCACCCAGGTACCCTTGACCCCAGTAATTCTGAAAGATATGGTACCTAAACACCTAGAGGGGGGGGGGGGGGTGAATAGGTGACCTAAACCTTTTTTAAAACTTTGTTGGCAGCAACACAGTTATTTCACAGATTTCTACAGCTAACAGCAATAATAAAATATAAACTGCTAATCCACAGCACAGCACAGCACAGTAGACAGACAAATTTATAGTGGTTCCCCAATCTTTGGGTACATCCACTTTCCCCCTTCGCCTATCTAGCAGTGTACTAGATTCGGCCTAACTTCTCCACTATCTCAGAACCCAACTAGGTTCCTACACCTCAGGCCCAAAGCCTTACACTCAGCCACCAAGGCCTACACTCAGCCACCTAGGCCTACACTCAGCCAATCAAGGCCTACACTCAGCCAATTAAGGCCTACACTCAGAGTTCTTTAACTCCTACACTCAGGCAACCAAGCCCTACCCTCAGCCTTTATAATATAGGCTTACAATTCACTCAGATCCAATGGATCCTACAAGTTAAAATTGAATTACAATAACTAACTCTACAACTCAGAAAATAAGAGAGGAGTTGAGAGTTCCTTGAAGAGTTCTTGGAAGAACTCAGCTAGATCCAAACTGACTTAGCTTCCTTCAAAGCTTCTTGAGTAGAACTGAATTAGTCTGAATCCTCTGCAGTTGATCCTTGACCTCTGCTTCTTGAGATCCAGAAGATTCTGAATCCTTCTTCTCAGCCTTAGTTCCAAAGACTGAATTCTTGATTGGAGCTCTCTCTCTCCAACTTCTTAGATCTGCTGTTGGACAGCAAGATCTTCTTGATTTGTATCGCTTGGATAGCTTGATCAGCAACCACTTGAACAATTCTCTTAGATTAATCCTTTCAACAACTTCTGCATTAACAACCCCTTTCTGTAAACAGTCTGTGCCTATTTATAGGCCTTCTTCATGGTAACCGGCTGATCCGGTTCATAACAGACTTCTGACTTCCCTAACAGTTGCTGTAGACCGGCTGGATCGGCAGCTGTCATATCAACCAGTCACTTCTTGAAATTCTCTAACTGTCAGATAGTGTCGAGACTTTCTGTTCTTAAGTGTCGACACTTATAGACCAAGTGTCGACACATGTTATGTAAGTGTCGACACAAGTCTACAAGATGTCGACACAACTCCTTGTATGTCTCGACACAGATTCTTCTTCAAGTGTCAACACTGAAATTAAGTGTCGACACAAGTACTTGATCTTCTGTAACTTGTTGAATTCTTCTAAGTGTCGACACATCTCCTTTGTGTCGACACATCTTCATGTGTTGAAACTGTCAAGTGTCGACACTGCTTCTTGGTGTCGACACAAGTCTTCAATTTTGTTTCTTCAGCTGAGTGTCGACACATTCCCTTAGTGTCGACACTTGTACTTAGAATATTTTGTAAACTTTTCTGTTCTCTGCTAAGTGTCGACACAGCTCCTTGTGTCGACACTTTCTTCAAGTGTAGAGTCTTCAACTAAGTGTCGACACATTGTGCTGGGTGTCGATACTTTCTTCAAGTGTTGCCTCTTCTGGTTGTGTGTCGACACATTGTGCTGAGTGTCGACACTTTCTTCAAATACTGACTCTTCAGCATAGTGTCGATACATTGTGTTGAGTGTCGACACTGCTCCAAGTGTCGACACTTTCTGGTGTAGACTCAGCTCTTCTAGGTGTCGACACTTCTGCTATGTGTCGACACAGCTTTTCTGCATTCTTCTTCACTGAGTGTCGACACAGCTCCAAGTGTCGACACTTCTTCCCAGGTGTCGACACAATTACTCCAAGTGTCGACACTGCTTGTCTGGGTGTCGACACAAGCTTTCTCAAGTGTCGACACTTTCCCTCTAGGTGTCGACACATGGACTTAGAAACTTTTAGCTTCAGTCCAGTGAGTACCTAACCTGCACAAGTAACTCAAACAAACATCAAATACATTATGATGTATATCATTGAGTTAGGTGAGGCTTCTTCAAATCAGGTACATTTGACCAATGTACCCAACAATCTCCCCCTATTTGGAGAAGTCATAACCCTTAGTCAATGATATACACCACTCATAATTAAAAATTAGAGAATGATGTAAAGCAGGTATATATCAACAGGGTAAACTTAAACATGTAATAAAGCACACATGTATACTCATTCAGCATTACATAACAAACAAGAATTAGACACATTCTACTGAACAATCATGAGATATATTTATCAAAAATTGTTCTTACATTGTTTTAATACATTTCCATTGTTTTACAAAAATATTGCATATGTAAAAGATTACAACAATGTGTCTTAGTCTAATCTTAGTCTAGTTCTGATCAGGCTCTTTTATAACTATGCCTTTCCCAGCTTGTACTTTGGCCTTTACAGCAGCAGCAGCAGGCTCAGTATCAGCAGTCTTCTTGCCTTTGGAGTCCTTCTTCTTTTGTTCTTCAGCCTTGATTTTCTGCCTCTCAAAATAATGATAGGGCTTAGGAAAGTACTTGCTAGGCTCCACAGCTGTAGGAGGTAGCTTTCCTAACTTAGCCTTCCTTCTATACTGGACAATGGCTTCCTGCCTAATCTCATGCTTCCTCCATTCTGCTTCTGAGAACCATTTGTTCCTCTCATGTGCATTGTCCTTGGCTGCTTTCCAGGCTGTGAGAATGATGTTCCTAGAAGTAGGGCTCCACTATTCAAAATCAGGTTTTTGCTCAGCTAGTTCCCTGAACTTCTTCTTTGACAGCCTTGTCTCTTCTTCTTTGTCCATAGCCTCTTGCATAGCTGCTGTAACAGGTTGAACAACCTTTTCCAGAACAACATTAGGCTTTCCAGTAGTTGGACTATACATTGTGCTTACTTCTGCATGAACCATGTCAAAATCTGGAGGTGGATAGATCACCTGAGCTACTTCCTGTTGCTCACCTCCAAGATATGCACTTTGAATACCTGATTCAGCTACATTATCATCATCACACAGGGGAGGATAGCCCAGTGTAGCTCTGATGGAGTTAGAAATCCATTTGGCATGGTCAGAGCTAGCTTTGACTAACACCCTCTCCCCCTTTATGACTTCTTGTTCAACATGATCTCTTACATCATCTTTCTGGAACCTGATTTGGCTGTCCAAGTACCTGATGCCATCCTTAAAATAAGGTCTAAGCTTTGTAAGCTGTTCAGAAATGACCTTCTGTGAATCCTTAATTGCAGTCTTGACAGCAGCAATTTCATCTTGAAATGCTTTATCAAATTCAGCCTTTGCAGCAGCAGATGTGGAAGATTCAGCTGGCTTATTCTTCAGTTCAGTGACTATAGCATTGTGGGATGCAGTCAAATTATCATTCATTCTCAACTGATTTTCCAGCACATAGCCTTGCTTCAGTGCTATATCATCTACTTGAGACTTTATTTTCTCTTGGTGGGTTGCCAGATAGACCACTGCATTAGCACCCTTTGTAAAACAGTCAGTCATCTCCTTTTTATTAAGGTTCATTTCAAACCTTATGTACTTGATTTCCTGTGCCAGATCAGATTGTAGGGTCTTGTGCCCTTCATCAACATAAGTTTCTATAGCCTTCCTTTGTTCATCCATCTTGATTTACAGTGCAATCAGTAGAGCACTATAGTCAACAGTTGGGGCTTGTTGAACTATGGGCTGTGGGGCAATGAATTGCAAGGCTTTCTTGTAACTCTGACTTCTCCTCTTGAAGACATAGAGTTTCTTCTTTTTAGCTTGTGCAGCCTCATCTTCCTCAGACTCTGAAGTACTGGCTATATTCACCCTGTCCTTAGGGCTTGATGGTTTTTCAGCTTGCACATCTAGTGCCTTCTCAGTGTCTAGCCTTAAAGGCTCATCCTGAACTTCCAAGTTCTCCCCCTCAACAGCAGCACCCTTCTCTTTAGCAGCAGCATTCTTGTCCATGTCAAAATCCTCTTGATCTAAATTCAGAAAGAGATCTTCCATTGTGTATTCAGGAGGTGACTGTGCAGGAGAAGTTCTGTATTCATCAACTACTTTATCAGGAACTTTTTGCACAACAGCAGATGTGTCATGTAGAACAACATCTGGTTCTTGATTTGCTTGCTGAGTTTGCTGATGGTCATCAGACAAATCAGAATCTATTATAGAAAAATCTAAAGTATTGAGGTCAGAAAGTACCTCTTGGATAATAAGTGTAGCTTGCTCACTCTCCAGTGTAGAGGGTTGTTCTACAGCTGGAGGCTCCCCCTGGCTTGGATCCTTTTGCATGAGGCTAGCTGTAGGCAGCTCCCCCTGGATTTCAGCTGGCTCTTGAGGAGCAGGAGACTTCTCTGCAGCCACTTCCTCATGACTATCAGGAGTGAAAACAACTAGTTCTTCACTACCTGAACTGCTGGAGGACTCCTGTGTCACAGGAGCTTTCTTCCTCTTCTTCTTAGGAGGTGATTCTTTCTTAGAAACTTGTTTCTCAGGGGTGGACAGTTCCTTTGACAGCACCCTTTCCCACCTTGAGAAGATCCTCATGTCCATCTTTCTCATGTGGTTGATTTTGCTACCTGCAACAGTGCTCATTACCTCTGGTATTGTACCAGCCAGGTAGAGACTAAGTATCCTGCCCAGATTGGGCTTCTTCAGACTTTCCTTTATCTTCTCAAAGATAACCATTGACCAGTCTGTTTTGAGGTTGAAGATAATTCTGGTCATAACACTGAACATGGAGGCTAACACCCTGTCATGCCCTCCAGTCTTGCTGAGTATAACCTTTCCCACTATCTCTGACAGAAACTTTCCTTGAGTGTTCATTCCTCTCCTGTTGAATACAGATCCTATCTTCAGCTTAGGATCTAGACCACACCAGGTAAGTGCTTCTTTGGTCTTAGATGTAGTCACTTCCTCTTCTTCTTGAATTTTAGGTAGCTGAAGTACCTTTCTCAGAGATTTGGGTGAAATTTTGACCTTGGTGCCATGAACTCTTGATTTGATCTTGTAACCTGAGTCATCTACAGAAGCTCCAGTAAGGAATTCGAGAACTTCCTTCTTCCATATTTTGGTTGGTTCTGAAACCAGGTACTCCAATCCTGAATCGGTGACTAGGGTTACCACCGATTTGATTTCTTGATCGCCATCGTCAAACGCGCCACGAACCAGTTCATAGCCTTCATTGACATTCTCCTCGAGCTTGGGAGCCATTAGGGTTTGTAGAATTAGTCTTTAGAAGAGAGAAATGTCGACACAGTAGTTTGGTCTCGAAACTCTGAAAGCGTGTCGACAAACAAAGACAGAATCCTATTTATACCTTTCTTGTTTGAAGACGAACAGGCGGGATGGATTACTAAAGATGTGTCGACACTGGCAATAAGTGTCGACACTGACTTATAATGTCTCGACACTCATGTGTCGACACAAGTTTAGTCAACAGATTTTATGTGTCGACACTTGGTTAAGTGTCGACACCACACTACTCGACATGTAGTCGAGACTTTACTTAGAAAATTCTGAGTAAAACTTAAGTGTCGACACCTTATTGGATGTGTCGACACCAACTCAACATGTGTCGACACTAACATTCTGAAGTGTCGACATCAACTTCCTAGATGTGTCGACACCATTTTTCTGAAGTGTCGACACTTACTATTCTGTGTCGACATAGACTTGTCTATGTGTCGACACCTTTTTACTTAGCCAATTTTTAGTTCTGTAAACTTAGTCTAAGTTTATCATACCTAATTCAATTTTGAACCTATTGAACTTAGCTTCTTCTAAGGGCTTAGTAAACATATCAGCTATCTGATTATCAGTTTTAACATATTCAAGTACAATATCATTTATTTCTACATGCTCCCTAAGAAAGTGATATTTAATCTCAATATGTTTTGTTCTACTATGAGATACAGGGTTATTAGCTATTGAAATAGCACTTGTAGAATCACAGTAAAGTGGAGTTCTACTTACCTGAAATCCATAGTCTTCTAGCTGATGTTGAATCCATAGAAGTTGAGCACAGCAACTTCCTGCAGCTACATATTCTGACTCAGCTGTGGAGATAGCCACACTAGTCTGCTTTTTGCTGCTCCATGAAATGAGTCTTTCACCTAGGAATTGACAGGATCCAGTAGTGCTCTTTCTACCTTCTTTGCATCCTGCAAAGTCTGCATCTGAATAGCCTGTTAGATCAAAATCTCCATTCCTAGGGTACCAGAGGCCTAGATAGGGAGTGCCCTTTAGATATCTCAAAATTCTCTTGACTGCAGTCAAGTGAGACTCTTTAGGCCAGGCTTGATACCTGGCACAAACACATGTAGCATACATAATGTCAGGCCTACTTGCAGTCAAGTATAGTAAGGAGCCAACTATCCCTCTATACAAGGTTTCATCTACAGGTTTCCCTGCATCATCCTTGCTAAGAGACATACTTGACCCCATAGGAGTCTTCATGGTACTGGATGAATCCATACCATATTTCCTTATGAGTTCTAGGGTGAACTTGGACTGACATATGGACAAGCCACTTTCAGTCTGTTTAACTTGGAGACCCAAGAAAAACTTCAGTTCTCCCATACTACTCATCTCAAATTGACTTTGCATAAGCTTTGCAAACTTTTTGCAAAGGCTACTTTCAGTAGACCCAAATATAATGTCATCTACATATATTTGGACAAGTATGACTTTGCCTCTAGATTCCCTAAGGAATAGAGTCTTATCTATTTTCCCCCTTGTGAACTTGTTCTCAATGAGGAAACTAGATAGGGTTTCATACCAAGCTCTAGGAGCTTGCTTTAACCCATACAATGCTTTCCTAAGTCTATAGACATAATGTGGAAGAGTAGGATCAACAAAACCTGAAGGCTGCTCCACATATACCTCTTCCTTTAGATTACCATTTAGGAATGCTGACTTGACATCCATTTGGTATACCTTGAATCCTTGATAGGTTGCATAGGCCAAGAACATCCTTATGGCCTCCAGTCTGGCTACTGGGGCAAAGGTTTGATCAAAATCAATACCTTCTTCTTGCCTATATCCTTTTGCAACCAGTCTTGCTTTATTCTTTATGATGACCCCTTGTTCATCTAACTTATTTCTGTAGATCCACTTAGTTCCTATAACATTGTGGTCTTTAGGCTTTGGAACCAGCTCCCAAACCTTGCACCTTTTGAACTGATTAAGTTCTTCTTGCATAGCTTCAGTCCACTGTGGATCTTGTATAGCTTCTTCAAATTTCTTTGGTTCTATTTGAGACAGAAAACTTGAATAAACTACAGCATTCTGATTTCTGCTCCTTGTCTGAACATCTTGTCTTGGATCTCCAATAATCAGCTCTACTGGGTGATCTCTTAGATGCCTGTTGGCTGGAGGCATCCTTACTTCTGGTTGTACTTCTACAGCATCTTCATCAAGCTGAGTTCCTTGTACTTCTTCAGTTCCTGGTACATGTAGTTCTCCCCCTGGACATAAGCCATCTTCTTCTACTTGCTGTCTTGCAGCAGGTACATCTTCTATGGTTAGCTTGTCCATCTTCTTAGTAAGACCTGTGGGGCTGCACACACTACTAGACAACTCATTGTTAATAAGTTTTGTCTCATCAAAAACTACATGCACAGACTCCTCTACAACTTGTGTAGTCAAGTTGTAGACTCTATAAGCCTTACTATTATTGTTGTACCCAACAAACACTCCCTCTTGGGACTTGGCAGCAACCTTAGTTAAGTAAGACTTCTCATTGTTAAGTATGAAGCATTTGCAACCAAAAATCCTGAAATAGGACAGGTTTGGTTTCCTGCCTTTCACAACTTCATAGGGGGTCTTGTTTAACCTTTTAGTGATGGTAGCCCTATTTATCACATGGCATGCAGTGTTAACTGCTTCAGCCCAGAAATACTCAGGCAGTGATGTATCACTAAGTAGGGTTCTACCAGCCTCTATCAAGGTTCTATTCTTCCTCTCAGCAATGCCATTTTGCTGAGGTGTTCTAGGTGAAGAGAATTCTTGAAATATTCCAAAGTCTTCACATAGTTTTGTCATGCTTTCAGATTGAAACTCAGTACCATGGTCACTTCTAATTTTGACCACAGTACTATTTAGTTCATTCTGAATTTGCTTGACAAAGCTGTAGAAGACACTAGGTGTTTCAGATTTCTGCCTTAAGAAGAACACCCAGGAAAACCTTGAGTAGTCATCAACAACTACAAAGGTATAGACCTTCCTACCTAAGCTGTGAACTGGCATTGGACCAAAGAGATCCATATGCAAGAGGTATAAGCACCTCACAGCATCTTTGTTCTCAATGCTTTTAAAGGTGGATTTGGTCTGCTTGCCCTTTTGACAAGCTGAGCAAATGCCATCTTTAACACACTTAACTTGAGGACCATTCCTCACTAACTCTTTGCTAAAGAGTTTGCTAATAGTCTTGTAGTTAAGATGAGCTAGCCTCTTGTGCCACTTGACACAATGAGAGACTGTCTCATCAGCTACAAGACAAACAGGAGAACCATTGTTCTCAATCATGATGTCTAGACAGTAGACATTCCTCTTTCTATATCCTGTCAAAATGATCTCTTGATCACTTGACCTCTTGATATGACAACCATTTTTAACAAATGAGATGTCATACCCTACATCACTTAACTGACTTATACTAATAAGGTTGTGTTTCAACCCTTTAACATAAGCCACTTGAGTAATGGTAACAAGGTTTGAAGAAATGTTACCAAACCCTTTGATGATTCCTTTTTCAGAACCACCAAAGGTCACTTTAGGACCATTTTTGATTGGAATGTAGTCCTTCAGTAGTCCACTTGTTCCAGTCATATGTCTGGAATATCCACTATCCAAGTACCATGTTGGGGTATGGTCACTTGGATTCACCTGCAAAACAAATTAATGAACCTTAGAACCCAAAGTAAACTTGGGTCCTTGGTGATTGTTAGTTTGCAACATGACATAGCTACCTACTGGCTTTCCACCAGGTAGCTTGCTACTCCCATTGGCACTTGCATTGTGCCAACAGTCCAAGGCAAAGTGGCCAACTTTGCCACAGCACCAACATTCAAACTTGTTGTACCTTTGCTTAGGTACAGACTTTGCTGTCTTGACTACATCAGGCTTATTGAATATTGGGGCTTTGCCCTTGGACTTGGACTGATCCTGAACAGTCCTAGCAGGTTTAATAAAACCCAGTCCAACCTTTCCTTTATGATGAGCAAATTCATCAATCAAGGGTAGTACTGATTTAGGTTTTGAAAACCTAGCAACTAGCTCTCTTTCCTTCTGAAGATTGATCTCCAGTCTCTTAATTTGATCATTTTTATAGGTGATAGTTCCCATCTGAATCACAGTAATGTGTTTCAGCCTGGCTACCTCATTGAGCTTTTGATCAAATTTCTTCTCAAAATCTGTTGCAGCTGCCTTGAGATCAGCAATCTCCTTTGCCTGACTTTTGGCTAGGGTCTTGCTTTTCTTATAGGCTTGCAACAGTACTTGATATTCATCTAAGAGCTGATGAATATCTCCCTCAGATTCAGAAACACTTCCATCACTTGATGAAGATGAATCTGACTCTGAACTAGAACTGGAATCTGAACTTTAAGTTGGACTTTGTACCTGACTAGGTCCTGGCTGCTCCAGGATTTTGGTACTTTCAGTCAATGCCATCAGTCCTTGGCACTGACAATCTTCTTGTTCATAGATTGATTCCATGATCTGCATAAACTCTTCTTCTTCTTCAGCAAATAGCCCTATGTAGGCTTCAGCATCTGTCTCAGTGTCTGAAGAAGAAATGTCTGAAAGAGTCTTCTCATTCTTTGCAACAAAGGACTTCTCCTTCTTTCCTTTGAAGTGAGTCTTCTTTTTGTCACTGGATTCTTTTCTTCTCTCAGGACAATCTGCAATAACATGACCCTGTCTATTGCAGCAGTAACACACTATCTTAGACCCAGTTGCCTTGCTAGTCTTTGTCTTTTTCTTGTCCTTCTTTGAAGGCTTCTTCTCCTGATACTGGACTTCTTTCCCTTTGGAAAATGAAGGTCTGGACCTCCACTGTTTCTTCTTTAGGAATTTCTGAAAATGTCTGGTGAATGCAGCAAAGTCTTCATCACTTTCACTGCTTGTAGACTTTGTGCTAACAGACTCATCAGATTCTGATTCAACTACCTCTGGAGGAGGAGTTGATGACTTAGTCCTGCCCTTTCTAGGTACTTCTGACTTGAAGGCAACAGTCCTTTCCCTGTGCTCAGTCCTTGTTGATTTTTCCTCCTCTTTTCTCACTGACAGCTGCATCTCATAAGACAACAACTTGCCAAACAGTGTGGGAGGAGGAATTTCTCCCAACTTTGCCATTTCTCTGATGGCACAGATCTTGGTGTCCCAATCTTTGGTTAGGGACCTTAAGAACTTATCATTCAATTCATAGTTAGTGAACTCTCTTCCATAGGACATGAGTTCATTAACAATTCTATAGAACTTCTTGTAGCATTCAGTGATGCTATCTCCTCTTCCTTGCCTAAAGCTCTCATACTCTTGATTAAGCAAGGACTTCCTATCTTGCCTAACTTCTTCAGATCCTTCCATATAGACACTATAAGAGTGTCCCACATCTCTTTTGCTGTCTTTACAGTGAATTAAGTTCTGGAAGGTGGCATCATCAATGGCACTTACTATAATGTTTTGTGCCCTTTTGTCCATAGTGGCTAGGACAATTTCATCCTTGGTCATCTCAGAGAAATCCTTTGGAGTCCTCTGATTTGCATCCAGTACTGAAATCTTCATTGGCACATAAGGCCCTTCCTTAACTGTGATGTAGATTCTAGGGTCTGAGGCCTCCATAAATAGCCTAACCCTTTCTTTCCAGATTCCAAAAATCTCCTTCCTGCATATGGGTAACTTCATGGAACCCAACTCTTTGTGATTCTCATAAGAACCCATGTTTCTTGAAGTTCTTGAATTTCTTGAATCTGTTTTCTGACTTAGACTGTTTCTGCCAAACAGGATCTCCTTAGACTGTTAGTCCTTGTTTTGAGTAACCTCCCTCTGATACCACTTGAAAGATATGGTACCTAAACACCTAGAAGGGGGGGTGAATAGGTGACCTAAACCTTTTTTAAAACTTTGTTGGCAGCAACACAGTTATTTCACAGATTTCTACAGCTAACAGCAATAATAAAATATAAACTGCTAATCCACAGCACAGCACAGCACAGTAGACACACAAATTTATAGTGGTTCCCCAATCTTTGGGTACATCCACTTTCCCCCTTCGCCTATCTAGCAGTGTACTAGATTCGGCCTAACTTCTCCACTATCTCAGAACCCAACTAGGTTCCTACACCTCAGGCCCAAAGCCTTACACTCAGCCACCAAGGCCTACACTCAGCCACCTAGGCCTACACTCAGCCAATCAAGGCCTACACTCAGCCAATTAAGGCCTACACTCAGAGTTCTTCAACTCCTACACTCAGGCAACCAAGCCCTACCCTCAGCCTTTATAATATAGGCTTACAATTCACTCAGATCCAATGGATCCTACAAGTTAAAATTGAATTACAATAACTAACTCTACAACTCAGAAAATAAGAGAGGAGTTGAGAGTTCCTTGAAGAGTTCTTGGAAGAACTCAGCTAGATCAAAACTGACTTAGCTTCCTTCAAAGCTTCTTGAGTAGAACTGAATTAGTCTGAATCCTTTGCAGTTGATCCTTGACCTCTGCTTCTTGAGATCCAGAAGATTCTGAATCCTTCTTCTCAGCCTTAGTTCCAAAGACTGAATTCTTGATTGGAGCTCTCTCTCTCCAACTTCTTAGATCTGCTGTTGGACAGCAAGATCTTCTTGATTTGTATCGCTTGGATAGCTTGATCAGCAACCACTTGAACAATTCTCTTAGATTAATCCTTTCAACAACTTCTGCATTAACAACCCCTTTCTGTAAACAGTCTGTGCCTATTTATAGGCCTTCTTCATGGTAACCGGCTGATCCGGTTCATAACAGACTTCTGACTTCCCTGACAGTTGCTGTAGACCGGCTGGATCGGCAGCTGTCATATCAACCAATCACTTCTTGAAATTCTCTAACTGTCAGATAGTGTCGAGACTTTCTGTTCTTAAGTGTCGACACTTATAGACCAAGTGTCGACACATGTTATGTAAGTGTCGACACAAGTCTACAAGATGTCGACACAACTCCTTGTATGTCTCGACACAGATTCTTCTTCAAGTGTCGACACTGAAATTAAGTGTCGACACAAGTACTTGATCTTCTGTAACTTGTTGAATTCTTCTAAGTGTCGACACATCTCCTTTGTGTCGACACATCTTCATGTGTTGAAACTGTCAAGTGTCGACACTGCTTCTTGGTGTCGACACAAGTCTTCAATTTTGTTTCTTCAGCTGAGTGTCGACACATTCCCTTAGTGTCGACACTTGTACTTAGAATATTTTGTAAACTTTTCTGTTCTCTGCTAAGTGTCGACACAGCTCCTTGTGTCGACACTTTCTTCAAGTGTAGAGTCTTCAACTAAGTGTCGACACATTGTGCTGGGTGTCGACACTTTCTTCAAGTGTTGACTCTTCTGGTTGTGTGTCGACACATTGTGCTGAGTGTCGACACTTTCTTCAAATACTGACTCTTCAGCATAGTGTCGATACATTGTGTTGAGTGTCGACACTGCTCCAAGTGTCGACACTTTCTGGTGTAGACTCAGCTCTTCTAGGTGTCGACACTTCTGCTAAGTGTCGACACAGCTTTTCTGCATTCTTCTTCACTGAGTGTCGACACAGCTCCAAGTGTCGACACTTCTTCCCAGGTGTCGACACAATTACTCCAAGTGTCGACACTGCTTGTCTGGGTGTCGACACAAGCTTTCTCAAGTGTCGACACTTTCCCTCTGGGTGTCGACACATGGACTTAGAAACTTTTAGCTTCAGTCCAGTGAGTACCTAACCTGCACAAGTAACTCAAACAAACATCAAATACATTATGATGTATATCATTGAGTTAGGTGAGGCTTCTTCAAATCAGGTACATTTGACCAATGTACCCAACAAATTCTGACAGACGTTTTTGAGTTGAGTACTGGTGGAGACTCTGCTGATTTATCTGGAGAAGAATATGCTGACTTGCTTGCAAGAATAGGTCATTCTGAGGCTAACCCTAGCAAGCCGCTGAAGAAGAATCTGTCTGTGGAATATAGATTCCTGGCTGATGTAGTTGGGAAGGTCCTATTGGCTAAGCACTCTGCCCATGATACCATTTCTAGGTATCAGCTCTGCTTAATGGGAGCCATAGTGGACAAGAAGAATCTGAACTGGGGAGAGGTCTTCTTTGATCTAATCAAAAAGAAAATTAATAAGAGTTTTGTGAATTTTGGGAGAATTTTAGGCCTTTTTCTGCAGAACAGATGCCCTGCATTGCTAGTATCTTCTGGGATACACATAAATGCTTCCAAGAGACTGTCCTGTGCCCTGTTTGGTAAATGGGACAGGTAGATCACCAAGCCCAGCAGGCCCTCTTCCAGCACACCTTCAGGCACCAGGACTGTCATAGTTACTTCCCCTCAGATCTCTGCCCCTGCAGATGACCTGCCTGCTGCTGCCTCTCCTCCTCCTCAAATTCCATCCATTCCAATTCCATCTACCATTCAAACTCCATCCACTATCATCATCTCCAGCCCTTCTCCAACATCCATACCATCTCCAATCCCTACTCTACCAACAACAGAAGAACCATTCCATCCATTATACTCCTACTCTCAACCAGACTCTGCCACATCACCATCCATTCCCTCATTCAATCTCATTGATGATTCCTTCATGGATGACTCACCCTCCTCACCTCCTGAGCTACCCTCATCATCAACCTCTTACCAAGACCTTCTGCAAGAGATCATTGATCAACCCACCTTCACACCATCTATCTCCATCCTACTGTCCTACATCACCACTTTACCCACACCTCAACCATCTCTTCCCCAATACACTAGCTCTCCTCCACCATCACCAATATCTCCACCTCCATCATCTACCTATGCTCCAGTCACTGCTGAGCAAGTAGATCTTCCAGCCCTTGTTGACAGGATATATGAATTGCTAGCCCCCAGGCTATCTCTTCTTTTGGAGACCTCCTTGGCTCCATTACTCCAGTCAGTGGTAGCTCTTTCTGCCAGGCTCTCCTCCTTATTCCCTCAGGAAGCCCCTTTAGCAGTGTGCCTTGATCCAGCTCTGTCTGAATCTAGGCAGGGGGAGATGCCCTATGAAGTGAGCTTGCCTGCTGTATCTGCTGTTTCTTCAGCTTTTGTTGCTGCTGCTGTTCTTCCTCAAGCTCCAGTTCCCCTTCTAGTTGCAGTCTTTCCAGTGGACATCAGGTCCTTGCTCTCTGAGTTTGATTCAATATATTTCAGTTGTCTGCCAGAGAAAGCTTGTTTTCCAGAGAGAGTTGCTATCCAGCCCCCAGAGGATCTCTCTAAGGCCCTTGTGCCCTTCTCATGCTGTGATACCAGCATTATAACTTCCTTTGTTAATTCAGTATATGCTGCTGCTACTCCTGCTGAAAGCATGGTTGCTGTTTCTGATGCTGCTGTCCCTCCTGCTGAAGATAGTGTTGATGTATCTGTTGCTATTCATGTTGTCAGTGATGCTGCTACTGTTGTTCCTGTTTCTGCTGATATCCTTATGACAGAGGCACATGATTTTGAGCCTTCTGTGTTTTCTGATGATATTCCTGCTGCTGATATTGTTGTTTCTGAAAGTGAAACTGTTGCTGCACCAACTGTTGTTATTACTACTGCCACAACTTCAGTATCTGCTGCTGTTACAACTGCTTCAACCTTTGCTTCTACTTCAACTACAATTGCTACAAGTGTTGTATCTGCTGCTGCTCCAACCTCTGCTGCCTCATCTGCTTCAACCCAGCTCAAGAAAGATTTGATGAAAAGGATTGATGCTCTTTATGATGATCAAAGTTCAGAAAGTGATGAGTTCAAGACAGATTCTGATGATTCTTCTGCTACCATTGCCAGAAAGAGAAAGGCAAGGAGCAAAGCCATGAAGAGAGTATCTCCAGCCAAGGTCAAGGACAATAATGACATTCCATATTATATTCTTCATGACTGCCCCATAACTGAGCACTGGATGCAGTACTCAAAGAATCAACTCAAAGCTATGAAGAAAAAGAGGAAATATGAAAAAGGCTCTTCTCAATTCCAACATCCTCATCCTCCTCCACCACCTCCTCCTGATGCAGGTGTAGGTGGAAGTTCAGTTGCTCAACCCTCTGCCAAAAGCCAAACCCCCTATCAGCCACATGCAAGATCCTATCATAGGGGAAGCCAGTCCATGGGGTTCTCAATCCAGAAGAGGAAACTATAAAGGCAATCAAAGAGAATTCCAGGTTTATTCTAAAGGATATTCAAGGCAACATCCCTACTCCAGGGAAGGACAAATCTCATCTGACGCAACCTCTGGTCCTTTTCCCTATAAACTGAAGGAAGTGGTTTCATCCAGGCCTCCTCAGGACAATCCATCAAATAGATATGAGCGACCAGTGCCATTTGAAGATCCTGAAAATAATCCAGCTGCTTGGACTGCAAGGATGAAAGAGCTTGCTGCACTAGACCAGATTAAGAAAGCTAAAGGGCAAGGCAGAGACTCCTCCAACATCACTACAATGTCTGAACAGAGAAAGAAAGATTTGGAAAGAATGTTTCAAGTAAATTCTTTGATTCTGATAGATATATGGAGCTGCATCCTGAAGCTGTAGTTCCAAGGCCCAAACAGCAAACCTTTTTAGGTGCAGCATATGACACATGATCAAAGAAGGAAGCCCTCAACCCCAATAGAGAAATCAAACTCATTAAGAGCAAGGAGAAGAAATAACAATGTAAGGTGACAATCATTTTGAATTCTGAACTCTGTCTGGGATGTGTTATATATCTGTGGTTCTGCAATGTCCAGCTTATTGCTTTTCTATTTTGTTGCTGTGTATGTTGTTATTTAATTTTTCCAAATTCTGTAAATATTAATCCTAACCCAAATAGGGGGAGATTTTTTGAAGACCCTATTACTAATTTGGGTCAGGATCACTATGTCGCTAGGAAACCAGTTTTTGACCTCCTGTATAGATCTAAAGGTCAACTACAATTGAGTCTAAGGGTTAGAAGCCTAGGTTTGAAAGCTGCCCTCAAGACCTAGAATTTTCAGTTTGAGACCAAGTCACATCGTCGAGCTCCGCACGACGATTCGTCGATCTCCATTCGACGATCATCTAGCTCAACTTCGACAGATCGTCGAACTCCATTCGACGATCGCTGAGCTCAACTTCCACAAATCGTCGAACTCCACTCGACGATCTGCGAGCTCAGTTCGACGATCTTGACTCAGTATTGGATCTCTATCTCTGAGCTCAGTTCGACAATCTTTGAGCTCAGATCGACGATATTTTTGTTGCTGTATAAGTCCATATCGCTGAGCTCAGTTCGACGATGGCAGAGCTCAGTTCGACGTTTTCGGATGAGTTAAAGGATTTTTCAAGATTCAAATTCAGATCAGTTAAGGAGTTATTCAGCAATTAATTCAGAAGATTTTCTAGCCGTTTTCATTTATTCTGGACCAAGTTTCAAGGGATTATCAAGGAATATTTCTTTGGACTTTCCTCTAGAAGACATTTGCAATTAAGAATGCAATTAATGCAGGCCAACGGCTATTCTTGACAGAGAGGATGCTTTTCCATTCAGTACCAGAGAATAAAAGACAAGATTTTTTTTGAATCTCTCAATCACTGAGTACTCAGAACACAGACAAGAAGAGCAAGAACAATATATTCTCTGTCCCAAAGAATTCTCTCAAGAACACACATCCAAGGAGATCAAACTTTCTGAAATCTTCGGATCTCTCTTGTCTCAAGTGTTCAAGGCCAATATCTTTCAAAGACTCCAGACACCTAACATTCCAGCTGTTGCTGAGATCATCATTTGCTGGAGATCAACTTCTGAAGGCCTATCACCCTACAGCAAAGCTTCATTTCCTGAACATCTCAAGGACTCAGGGGGAGCTTTGACACCATCAAATCCACATAGTCTTCTTAGCTGATTTGAGAAAGAGAAGACTTCCATAACTCTCTCGTCCCCATCTCTGTAAAGGGTTTCTCAAACTCCCTTCAAAAGTTAGAGCTTGGTTTTTGAGCACCTTGTCAAAAGCTCATTGGTGGCAAGACACCTGATCAAAAAATCTGATTTGGTTTTTGAGCACCTTATCAAAAGCTCATTGGTGCCCAGGACACCTGATCAACTCATCCTGCAGTGGATTCCTACCTAGGGTGGTAGAAGAGTGGATGTACCCAAGTTTAGGCGAACCACTATAGCTCCTTGTGTCACCTGGATTGCTTGTCTTTATCTTTTGTTTCTAGCTGTGATTGTTCTGTGATTATTTTGTGATTAGTTTAGATCTGTGATTAATTTCTGTTGTAGGTTATTTTGTCATTAGATTTAATAGCTGCTTCCCTGTTCACTCAGATTACAACAATTGTTGTAAAAAATTTTCAAGCACCATATACTCTATTCACCCCCCCTCTAGAGTATTTCAGATCTAGCTGTACTTTCACTAGACCTTAGGGAAGGCCAATGGGTCACCAAGGACCAATTGGAGTTGACCCAAAAGGTCATGTTGACAAAGGTCAACTCTATTCTAGTGTTAGGTCAAATTAGCCCAAATGGGCTAACCTAATTATCAGATAAATTAGGAAAATTATGAAATTCTGGATTTAGGCTAAAAGAGTCATGTCAGCCCTCTATTAATTATTATAGGGTTACTGGATGAATATTTTAGGTACCTCTCATTTTACACGCCATATAGCTTGGGTTGGTTTGCATTTAGTAAAACTGCAGAATTTAATTTGGAAAATGAATTTGGGCACATGAGTTGGGGTTAGATGTTTGCTGTTCGGATAATTAAAAATGAGTTCACCATTGGAAGATAGGATGAGTAGGGTGTTGGTTGACTAGTGTTAGGTGGTGCTCGGGATCGACGAAAGATTGCCTTTCCCGTGGGGAGGAAGTGTCAAATACTCTAGGGTTAGATCCAGTACAACAAGTAAGGGTTCGGGAAATCTGATAGCAACCAATAATAGTAAGTGGCTTGCGAAATTTAGCTTTGGGCGTAATCCCATCGTAGTTCCTAGTGCCTTCGAGAGCCCTTCACGGGGAATACCTTGGGCAGTCCTGGGCAAACCTAAACAGTAAGAATAAAACATTTCAAGAGCAACTAGTATAACTAGGGTTACAAATTCACACACCCCGGTAGCTCGGGAGGTTGATTAGGTTGTTTTGATTGCCATCCGGACAGTTCGTTCGGAAGGTAGATGCACGGATGATAGTCCGGGGAGCCAGTAGCTCAAAAGGTTTTGGATACAAAATAAGGTGGTGGGTCTTCGGTATCGGACGGTCATTCATACCGACATCGATAGGTTGACTTGGCAGTGTGGGACACTTAGCCAAAGAAAGTCTGGTGGAGATGGCCAACATTAGTATGCAGATACTCTAGGTTGTGTTCTTCTAGGGGCGTACAGGAGGGCTAGGCCTGGTAGTGTGGATACCTACCTAGGAGTGGGGGGCCCGACCCACTGTCTCTGTTTGCCACTACGGAGGTTCCTGGGAGTGAAGCTAGCTGCCCAAATAAGGGGAACTAAAGGCCTGTGCGCATAGAGTCGTGTACGTTGGTTGCACTTGCATGAATCATGGCATAGCATACTTGCATACAATGGACACCCCAACGTATAAATTGGTATGAGACTTTTTATATGGTGGGAGCCTTGCAAAAGACCCCTTAACTTATATGTTTGTATGGGCATTCATATATGTTAAGGTTACTTACTTCTTATCTTGTCTTTCTTACATATGCTGCTTACTCTACTTGCTTACTCTACTTGCTTACCTTACTACATACTATTTTAGAACTGCTAGACTAGTTCCACAGTCACCTGCCACTTTGTACTCTACACCTTTGTAGCTTCCCTTTCCTCCTCCCCGCTCGGTGCCTAGGAGTCATGGGGGGAGGGGTAGGAGATGATAGGTCTTAGTCTTTATGACTAATGGTTTTCGAACCAAAACATTATAGGGGCTCCAGGTGGGAGACAGGGACCAGCAGCATAGGGACCAGCACCAGCAGAGTACGGTGCGCATGGAGGTGGGCCAGTCTACTACCAGAGCAACAGCGACTAGCTTCGTGAGTGATAGACTTTTTATAGCTTCCACGAGAGATTGTATCGAGGATCTGATGTACCGGACTTAAGCCCGTTTATATTTTTGTTTTGTTACTTTATAGTACTTTCTCTTTTATATTTATGGACTTGTTGTGATTTCTCTTATTTCTTGTGATGTTTGTAGAACGAATTATAACCCTGGTTATGATTGCTGCTCTCTTTGTGATGATCGGAGAAGGCCGGCAGAATCAGCGTTTTGTAGTGGCGGTTTTCCCGAGAGTCGGGGCCACCGCAAAATGGCAGTTCTGGGCATAAGACCCCGGGGTTTCTTTAAAAAAAAGGGGGGTCTTACAAGTGGTATCAGAGCAAACCTCATTTGCAGGAGAAGTAGTCCACAAAAACCTTAGGCCATCCCCCCCCCCCCCCCCGCCCCCCCCCCCCCCCCCCCCCGCGAGCTTAGTTTGCGGAAAAACTATCAGCGGAAGCAGTGGTGGGCCCATAAGGGAAATCATATGTAGAAGTACAATTTCCTCCTCCTTTTATTCCATTGGCACGCTATCTAACGGTTGGAATTTTTCCTTGTAGCCTACGACGAACCCTACTCCCCAGCAGGGGACACCTCAGGCTCCGAATATAGTCCCACCTCTGCCGGCTCCAGTTCCATTTCAGCAGATAGAGATGGGGCAAACATTGAAGGCCATCCTGGAGGCCTTCAGAGCTCAGCAGGTCCCGACTCCACAGCCAAATCCCGGGGCCAACTGGATGAGTGATTTCCGGGCACTTTCCCCTCCATCCTACCAGGGGACGGAGTAGGCAGTTCGTATGGAGGAATGGTTGGATACCATTTATGAGATGCTTGCGGGGATTCGATGCCCCGCTGAGGAGGCAGTTGCTTTGGCAGTCTCCTACTAGGAGTCACACGGGAAGAGGTGGTGGAAGTCATAGCTGGACACCACCTTTGAGGATATGGATTGCGCAGATATCACTTGGGGAGAGTTCAGAGCAGCACTTTTGGGACATTTTGTACCTCAGTCGGCGAGGGACGAGCTGGAGGATAGGTTCCTGCGGTTGAAGCAGGGAAACATGACGGTGTTGGAGTATTACTAGGAGTTTACTCACCTAGCCCGTTATGCGGGCTCTTACCAGTTGGATGACTCTGGCTATGCCATGAGGTTCTACAAGGGGTTGCACGATGACATGAGACAGGACTTCCTCTTTGTCTCCGAGGGAAGCTTGGCCAGGATTCTGGAGATGGCTTAGAAAAGGGAGGCAGATCAGCTTACTGTCAAGAGCCGGAAGAGGCCGGCTGACGATGCAGTGATTGGAGGACGTAGAGACCGTCCTCGAGGACAGGTCATCGGGGAAAGAAGGAACAGGGATCAACCCCGTCAGGAGATTGGACCGGAGCGGAGGAATCAGTGGGTTTTGCCCCCCTAGCCATTACAGATACTAGAGATACCGAGGATAGCAGAGCAGGCATCGGTGTGCTTCTATTATAATCAGCCGGGTCATTTCAAGATAAATTGTCCCAAGAGGCGAGCGCCCCCACCAACACTTCAGGGTGACCCACCTCCTCGGTAGTTTGGGGGCCGAGGGCACGACCGAGGACATGGATATCAGGGCAGGGGCCATAGGCCAGAGAGGGAGTAGATGTACGCACTAGATCTGGCTCAACCCCGGAACCCGGAGCAGGTTATAGCAGGTATGCCAGTATATTCAATTTCTTTCTTTCATAAGAACTAGTTCTCATAGACACAAACTAGTTAGAAATTAAGAAAAGAAAGAAAAACTACAACTCGAACACTAAGACACTTAATTACCTCAGGCGTAGTTTTCATCAGTGGCAAGCCCGCTCACACACTCTTCGAAACCGGGGCTTCACACTCGTTTGTGTCAGAGGATTTCGTGAAAGGGCTGGCAGGCGTGGAGCAATTCAAAGGAAGGATGATCATGGTGCGTCTACCCGATGGATCAGAGCTCATGACCTCTTCTCATTGCAAAATGGAGGCGGAGATCGGCGGGAAGGCGTTTGATGCACAAGCGACAATCCTGAGGACGCCGGACTATGATCTCATACTGGGCATGACGTGGTTACACTGGAACCGTGCCTAGATCGACTGCTTGGCGAAGAGGATCACCATGAGGCACGGGGATTCCTTTATAGTTATCGAAAGTATTGCACCAGCCCCCCACATATTAGTATCATCTGTGCAGGCCGTAAAGTCCTACGTACAGGGAGACGAAGTTTATCAGGTTCTCTTCGAGATGGTCATGGCCAAGGAGTCTATGTTAGATATTCCAGTGGTTCGGGACTTTGCTGATGTATTCCGGAGAAGCTGTCAGGGCTACCACCACACTGGGAGAAAGAATTTCAGATTCAGCTCGTGCTGGGGCCTAGCCCGGTATCCAGGGCTCCCTACGAAATGGCCCCAAAAGAGCTGCTGGAATTTCGAAGCCAGCTTCAAGAGTTAGTGGAAGTCGGGTTCGTCCAGCCTAGCTCTTCTCCGTGGGTAGCTTCGGTGCTCTTCGTCAAAAAGAAGGACGGGATGCTTTGGCAGTGTATCTATTACCGGGCCCTGAACAGGCTGATAGTCCAGAATACGTATCCATTTCTAAGGATAGACGAGCTATTTTATCAGCTGGAGGGAGCTCATTGGTTCTCAAAGCTGGACCTGAGATTGGGGTACTATCAGTTACACATTCAGGAGGAAGACATCACGAAGATGGCCTTCAACAACAGATATGGATTGTACGAGTTTACCGTGATGCCCTTCGGGCTCATGAATGCACCCTCCACGTTCATCGCCTTGATGAACCGGGTGTTCGAAGAGTACATGGATGTCTTCGTCATTGTATTCATTGACGACATCCTTATTTATTCAAAGACCGAGGAGGAGCACTCGAGGCATCTATCCTTGACGTTAGAGAAGCTCCGAGAGCATAAGATGTACGCTAAGTTCAGCAAGTGACAGTTCTGGCTAAAGAAGGTGGCCTTTTGGGTCATGTTATTAGTGGAGCGGGTTTGACAGTAGATCCGCCGAAGGTCCAGACTGTGCGAGATTGTCCACCGCTGAAAACAGCCACGGATGTTCGGAGTTTCTTAGGACTTGCCGGTTATTACCGGAATTTCGTAGAGGGGTTCTCTCAGATTGCCCTCCCTCTTACGTCTCTGACGAAGAAGGAGTCTCCTTTCATTTGGACGCCACAGTGCGAATCTGCCTTTCTGGAGCTGAAGGATCGGCTTACCTCGGCCCCTATCCTTGATCTTCTGTCAGGGAAGGAAGGATTCCAGGTGTACATGGATGCTTCTTATCAGGGAATGGGTGTCGTTCTGATGCAGAACGGGCATGTGATAGCCTACGCCTCCCGTCAGCTGAAGAAACATGAGCAGAACTACCCGGTGCATTATTTGGAGATGAGGGCAGTTATATTTGCTCTAAAGATCTGGCGACACTACCTCTATGGGGTCCACTGCGACATTTTCTCGGAACACAAGAATTTGAAGTATGTAGGCCGAAAGGAATTGTACCTAATCACCTAGAGGGGGGGTGAATAGGTGACTTAATCTTTTTAAACTTTTATGCAGATTATATCACAGAGTTGTAACTACTTTTTCACTGCAATCAATCAGCAATCACAGAATAAAGCATGCACACAGTGAACACACAGATTTATAGTGGTTCCCCAAGGTTTGGGTACATCCACTTTCCCCCTTCGCCTATCTAGTAGTGTACTAGATTCGGCCAAACTCCTCCACTAGTCCTCAGATCCTTAGATCTTACACTCAGAACCCCAACCAGGTTCCAACAGCTCAGGCCCAAGACCCTACAACTCAGTCTTCACAAAGACCTACACTCAGCCTTCAACAAGGCCTACACTCAGCCACAAGGCCTACACTCAGCCACAACAGGCCTACACTCAGAGAAATAGATCTCCTACACTCAGGCACACAGGCCCTACCACTCAGCCTTTATAATTACAGGCTTACAACTCAGATACCTAAGGATCCTACAAGAAATTTAGAATACAAAGTATATACCTACAACTCTGAATAAGAGAGAAGAGTTGATAGGTTCTTGATGAGTTCTTGAAAGAACTCTGCTGAGATCAACCTCACTTGGCTTTCTTCAAAGCTTCTTGAATGTAGAACACAATAGGATTGATTCTCTGCAGCTGATCTTCAATCACTGCAACTTAAGATTCAGAACTAGGTCTGAACCCTTCTTCACAGCCTGGTTCCAACGGCTGTCTTCTTGGAAGGAGCTCTCTCTCTCCAACTACTTAGATCTTCTGATCACTACAACTGATTTGTTTTAATCTGCGTGGAATCATCTTCTTCTGTTGACAGAATAAGCCTATATATAGGCCTTCTTCATGGTGACCGGCTGATCCGGTTCCTAACAGCTTTCTGACAACTCTGACAGTTGCAGTAGACCGGCTGGAATGGCAGCTGTCAAGTCATCCAGTCACTTCTTGAAATATCTATAACTGTCTGAAAGTGTCGAGACATTCTGTCTTCAAGTGTCGACACTTATAGACTAAGTGTCGACACAAGTAGACTAAGTGTCGACACTAGCCTTAAAGGTGTCGACACAACTCCTTGTGTTGTAGATTTTACTTCTCGACACTGCTTCTTCATCATGTGTCGACACTGATATTGTGTGTCGACACAACTCCTTATTCTTCAGTACTTAGTTGAATTCTTGTAAGTGTCGACACAACTCCTTTGTGTCGACACATCTTCTTGTGTTGAACTTGTTTAGTGTCGACACATCTTCTTGGTGTCGACACATGCCTTCTGTGTTGATACTTGCTGGGTGTCGACACTTCTCCTTGTGTCGACACATTCTTCTTATGTTGAGACTTTGGCTGAGTGTCGACACATCTTCTTTGTGTCGACACTTGTACTTAGAATTTGTTGAACTTTGCTGAGTGTCGACACAGCCTCCTAGTGTCGACACTTTCTTCATGTACTGAGTCTTCTGCTGTGTGTCGACACATTCTTTATTATGTCGACACTTACTTCATGTGTTGAGTCTTCTGCTGTGTGTCGATACATTCTTCATTATATCGACACTTATACTTAGACTCTGCTGAAATTTGCTGAGTGTCGACACAGCCTCCAAGTGTCGACACTTTCTGATGTAGACAAAGTTCCTCTAGGTGTCGACACTGCTGCTAAGTGTCGACACAACTTCACTGGACTTTTCTTCATTGAGTGTTGACACAAACTGTATGTGTCGACACTTTCTGTCTGGTGTCGACTCTGCATCCCTAGTGTCTACACAACTTCTCCAAGTGTCGACACTGCTAGTCTGGGTGTCGACACAAGTACTCCAAGTGTCGACACTGCTTGTCTGGGTGTCGACACAAGTCTTCTTAAGTGTCGACACTTTCCTTCTAGGTGTCGACACAAGTCTTCTTAAGTGTCGACACTTTCCTTCTGGGTGTCGACTCATGGACTTAGAAACTTTTCAGCTTTCCTTGCAAATACTTAATCTGCACAAGGCAACTCAAAAATACATCAAATACATTTTGATGTATATCATTGAGTAGGGTGAGGCTTCTTCAAATCAGGTACATTTATTCCAATGTACCCAACAATCTCCCCCTATTTGGATAAGTCATAACCCTTAGTCCATGATATACACCATACATAACAAAATTACATTATGATGTAAAACAGGATTATATAATCAGGGAAAGTACATAAACATGTATTAAACAAAACATGTACACACATATATCTCAGAACAAAAATGTAATAGAATTAACACACATCACATAGTTCTAAGAACTTCATCATTTTCATTATTCACAAGTTTACAGAAGTTTTAATACAAGTGATTACAACTGTAAACTAAAGAAAATTCTATTCTATTTCTGCTCAGCCTCCTTGATAACTATGCACTTCCCAGACTGTATCTATGCTTGCACAGGGGCTTCAGCATCTTCAGCAGCAGCAAGCTTCTTGCCTTTAATTCTTCAGCCTTGATCTTTTGTCTCTCAAAATAATGATAAGGCTTGGGAAAGTACTTGCTAGGCTCTTGTGCAGTAGGAGGTAGCTTTCCCATCTTAGCCTTTCATCTGTATTGCACAATGGCTTCTTGCCTGGACTCATGCTTTCTCCACTCCGGTTCAGAATACCACTTGTTTCTATCTTGAATATTATCCTTGGCAGCCTTCCATGCAGTTAAGATAATATTCCTTGAAGTGGGGCTCCACTATTCAAAATCAAGCCTTTGTTCAGCTTGCTCTCTGAACCTCTTCTTAGACAACTGAGTCTCTTGTTCTTTGAGCAGCAAAGCTTCTTGTTCTTTTAGTATAGCCTCTGGCACTGGCTGAACCACTTTCTCTATGATAACATTCTCAATTCCCTCAAGAGGGCTATACATTGATTGTATATCTGCATGTATCATATCAAAGTCTGGTGGAGGGTAAATTACTTGAGCCACTTCAGCTTTCTCCCCTTCAAGATATGTAGGATTAATCCCAGACTCTGCTACATTATCATCATCACACAATGGAGGATATCCAAGGGTGGCTCTGATGGAATTGGAAATCCATTTTGTATGATCAGAGCTGGCTTTGACTAACACCCTCTCCCCCTTTATGACTTCTCTTTCAATATGATCTCTTAGATCATCCTTCTGAAATCTGATTTGTGCATTTAGGTAATTAACTCCATCCCTGTAGAAAGGTTTCAACCTTTGGAGTTTTTCAGTGATCAGCTTCTGAGAATCTTGAATTGCAGAAGTAACAGCAGTTAGGCTCTCTTGCAATGCTTTGTCAAATTCCTCTTTAGCAGTGGTCAGGGCTGCATTCTGGGCAGTTGCTATATTTTTTAATTCAGTTACAATAGCATTGTGGGAAGCTGTCAAATTATCATTCATTCTTATTTGATTCTCCAGAACATATCCTTGCTTCAGTGCAATATCATCCACTTGAGCTTTTATCTTCTCCTGATGAGTAGCTAGATAAACTACTGCATTCCCTCCCTTGTGGAAGCAGTCAGTCATTTCTTTCTTATTCAGATTCATTTCAAATCTGATGGACTTAATATCTTGGGCCAGATCAAACTGTAGAGATTTTTGCCCTTCATCCACATATTTTTCCAGAGCTTTCCTTTGCTCATCAAGCTTTATCTGCATTGCAACCATCAGAGAACTGTAATCTACAGATGGTGCTGGCTGTGTTGTAGGCTGTGGTGCAATGGTTTGCAGAGCTTTCTTATAATTTTGGCTCCTCCTTTTGAAGACTTGAAACTTTCTCTTTTTAGCTCTGGCAGCCTCCTCATCTTCAGAAGCAGATGTGCTTGCAATATCAACCCTGTTCTTAGGGCTTGGAGGTAACTCCTTCTCATTCCTTTGGTTCCCTTCAACATCTTGTGGCACCTCAGTCTCCTGCCTTGCAGTTTCCTTTACACTTCCCACTTGCTCCCCCTCAACATGGGACTTCTCCCCCTCAACAACAGCTACTTCTGTCTCAAGATCTGTTTGGTCAAGATTAAGGAAGAGATCTTCCATTGTAAATTCCTGTGGAGGATGGGCTGGAGAAAGTCTTGCCTCATCAACAAATTGATCAGATACTACTTGAGCTGCAATAGATGAGTCCTCCATGACAATATCTGGGGGTTGACTATGAATCTGAGTTTGTTAAATAACATTATTTAATGAATCAGACAAAACATTATCCTCTATAGGGAAAGCTAAGTTATTAATTTCAGTGAGTACCTCTAGTATTGTGTGGGTAGCTTGTTCACTTTCTAGAGGAGTTAGTTCATCAACCAGTAGAGGCTCCCCCTGGATGGAATCCTGGTGTATTGGGATAGCTTGAGGTAGCTCCCCCTGCCTGTCTGCAGCTTCTTGTCTATCTGGAGACTTTCCAGCAGTTCCAATTTCTTGTTCATCATCTAGTGTAAACACAACTTGCTCTTCAGAGCTACTAGAGGAATCTTGAGCCACATGGGCTGTCTTCTTCTTCTTCTTTAGTGGGGTTTCCTTCTCAGGAGTTGGCATTTCCTTAGTCAAGACCCTATCCCATCTAGAGAAGATTCTCATGTCCATTCTTCTCATGTGGTTGATTTTAGATCCAACTGCTTGACTCATCACCTCTGGTATACTACCAGCTAGGTATAGACTAAGAATCCTACCCAAATTGGGTTTCTTCAGGCTCTCCTTAATCTTCTCAAACACTACTGCAGACCAATCAGTATTTAGCTGGAAGATTAACCTTGTCATTAGATTAAACATATAAGCTTAAATCCTGTCATGTCCTCCAGATTTGCACAGGATAACTTTTCCAACTATTTCAGACAAGAATTTTCCTTGGCTGTTCATTCCCTTTCTATTGAATATTGATCCAATTTTCATCTTGGAATCCAGTCCACACCATGTTAGTGCTTCTCTAGTCTTAGAAGCAGAAACTTCATCTTCTTCCTTAGTTCTTGGTAGGTTTAGTACCTTTCTCAAACTCTTAGATGAGATCTTCACCTTTGCCCCATGAACCCTAGACTTTATCTTTAGTCCTGATTCATCTAGGGATGCTCCATTCAGAAATTCCCGAACTTCTTTCTTTCATATCTTGGTCGGCTCTGAAACAAGAAAATCTAACCCTGAGTTTGCAACTAGGGTTACCACATCCTTGATCTCTGGTTCTGCGTCATCAAACGCATGCCGCACCAGTTCATATCCTTCATTCACGTTCTCTTCGAGCTTGGGCGCCATTAGGGTTTGAAGAATTTGAATTGAGATAAGAGAGGTGTCGACATACAAGTTTGGTCTCGAAACTTTGGTGAGCGTGTCGACAGACAATGGCGAAATCCTATTTATACCTTTCTAGGATCGAAGATGAAAGGGCGCATCAAGAAACTCAAATTGTGTCGACACGGTTAAAAAGTGTCGACATAGACTTATAATGTCTCAACAACTATGTGTCGACACAAGTATAGTCAACAGAATATATGTGTCGACACTTGTTCATGTGTCGACACCACTTAACTCGACACTTAGTCGAGACTTTACTTGTTTAATTCTGTGTAAAATCTAAGTGTCGACACCACCTTGGTTGTGTCGACACCGACCCTGTATGTGTCGACACTAATTTTCTGAAGTGTCGACACCAACTTCCTAGATGTGTCGACACCTTTTCTCTGAAGTGTCGACACCAATTCTCTGTCTCGACACAGACAACTCTGTGTGTCGACACTATTTTACTTAGCCATTTCTGTAAACTTATTCTAAGTTTATCATACCTAATTCAATTTTAAACCTATTGAATTTGGTTTCTTCTAAAGGCTTAGTATACATGTCAGCTAGTTGATTATCTGTATTAACATATTCTAGTGAAATATCTTCTTTTTCAACATGTTCCCTTAGAAAATGATATTTTATCTCTATGTGCTTAGTCCTACTATGGGAAACAGGATTGTTTGCAATAGATATAGCACTAGTAGAATCACAAAATAGTGGGTTCTACTTACTTGAATACCATAATCTTCAAGCTGATCTTGTATCCATAGAAGTTGAGCACACCAACTTCCTGCAACCACATATTCTGATTCTGTTGTGGAGGTAGCCACACTTGTTTGCTTCTTGCTACTCCATGATATCAGTCTTCCACCTAGGAATTGACAGGTTCCAGTTGTACTCTTTCTATCTTCCTTGCAGCCTGCAAAATCTGCATCTGAATAACCTGTCAGTTCAAAGTCTCCATTCTTAGGGTACCAAAGGCCTAGATAAGGAGTGCCCTTTAGATATCTCAGAATCCTTTTGACTACTGTCAAATGAGACTCTTTAGGGCATGCTTGGTACCTAGCACAGACACATGTAGCATACATGATATCTGGTCTACTTGCAGTCAAATACAATAGGGATCCAACTATCCTTCTATACAAAGTCTCATCTAGAGGTTTCCCTGCATCATCTTTGCTAAGAGGCATACTTGACCCCATAGGAGTTTTCATGGTACTGGAAGATTCCATACCATACTTCCTTATTAATTCTAGGGTGAACTTAGACTGGCATATGGATAAACCATTCTCAGTCTGTCTAACTTGGAGACCCAAGAAGACCTTAAGTTCCCCCATACTGCTCATCTCAAATTGTCCTTGCATAAGTTTTGCAAACTTCCTGCAAAGACCACTTTCAGTAGACCCAAATATTATGTCATCTACATATATTTGGACTAGAATGATCTTGCCTCTGGATTCCCTAAAGAATAGAGTCTTGTCTATTTTCCCCCTTGAGAATTTATTCTCAATGAGGAAACTAGACAGGGTTTCATACCAAGCCCTAGGGGCTTGTTTTAACCTATACAAAGCCTTCCTAAGTCTATAGACATAATTAAGTTGAGTTGAATCAACAAAACCTGATGGTTGTTCCACATAGACCTCTTCTTTCAGATTTCCATTAAGAAAAGCTGACTTAACATCCATTTGGAATACTTTAAATCCTTGATAGGTTGCATAGGCCAGGAACATCCTTATGGCTTCCAGTCTGGCTACTAGAGAAAAGGTTTGATTAAAGTCAATACCTTCTTCCTACCTATATCCCTTAGCAACCAGTCTTACTTTGTTCTTAATAATCACTCCATGTTCATCCATCTTGTTCCTAAAGATCCACTTGGTTCTAATTATGTTGTGGTCTTTTGGTTTAGGAACAAGCTCCCAGACTTTGCATCTCTTGAACTGATTTAGCTCCTCTTGCATTGCCTCAATCCAATGAGAGTCTAGGATGGCTTCTTCAAATTTCTTTGGCTCTACTTGGGATAGAAAACAGGAGTAGAGTACTGCACTTAGATTTCATCCATCTTAAATGTCTACTAGCTGGAGGCAGCCTGGCTTCAGGTTGAACTCCTTCAGCTTCTTCAACTTGCTGCACTCCTTGGTCTTCTTCTGCATCAAGTGCATGTAGTACTCCCCTGGACAACAGCCATTATCATCTATATGCTGACTTGCAGTAGATCCTTCTTCAATAGTGAGCTTGTCCATCTTCTTGGTCACACCTGTGGAGCTGCAAATACTTCTAGACAACTCATTGTTAATAAGTCTAGCTTCATCAAATACTACATGTACTGACTCTTCTACAACTTGAGTAGTCAAGTTGTAGACTCTATAAGCCTTACTATTGTTGTTGTACCCAACAAAGATCCCCTCTTGGGATTTGGCAGCAAACTTGGTCAAGTAAGACTTTCCATTGTTAAGTATAAAGCACTTATAACCAAAGATCCTGAAATAGGATAGATTTGGTTTTCTGCCTTTCACAATCTCATAGGGGGTCTTATTGTGGCTCTTGGTGATAGTAGCCCTATTAATTACATGGCATGCAGTATTAATTGCCTCAGCCCAGAAATATTCTTGGAGAGATGTGTCACTTAATAGGGTTCTACCAGCCTCAATCAAGGTTCTATTTTTCCTTTCTGCAATGTCATTTTGCTGAGGTGTTCTTGGTGAAGAAAATTCCTGAAATATCCCAAATTCTTCACATAGTTTTGTCATACTATCAAACTGAAATTCAGTACCATGGTCACTTCTTATTTTGACCACTGTACTGTCTAACTCATTCTGAATTTGTTTGACAAAACTATAGAAGATACTAGGTGTTTCAGATTTCTGTCTAAGGAAGAACACCCAGGAAAACCTTGAGTAGTCATCTACAACCACAAATGTGTAGACCTTCCTACCTAGGCTGTGAACTGGCATAGGACCAAAGAGATCCATATGCAAGAGGTATAAGTACCTCACAGCATCTTTGTTTTCAATGCTATTAAAGGTGGATCTAGTATGCTTGCCCTTTTGACAAGCTGAACATATCCCATCTTTAATACACTTAACTTGAGGACCATTCCTCACTAACTCTTTACTATAGAGTTGGCTAATTGTCTTGTAGTTGAGATGGGCTAGCCTCTTGTGCCATTTGACACAATGAGAAACTTTCTCATCAGCTACAAGACACACAGGAGAACCATTGTTCTCACACATAATGTCTAGGCAATAGACATTTCTTTTTCTATAACCAGACAAAATGATCTCTTGATCATTTGATCTCCTGATATGACAACCATCTTTGACAAATGAGATGTCATATCCTAAATCACTCAGCTGACTTATACTAATAAGGTTATGTTTCAAACCTTTAACATAAGCCACTTGAGTAATAGTTATAAGATTGCTAGAAATGTTACCAAAACCCTTGATGATTCCTTTTTCAGAACCACCAAAGGTGACTTTAGGACCATCCTTGATTGGTGTGAAGTCCTTTAGAAATCCCCTAGTTCCAGTCATGTGCCTGGAACATCCACTGTCCAAGTACCATATTGGGGCATGGCCACTTGGACTCACTTGCAAAATAGATTAGTTGACCTTAGAACCCAAAGAATTCTTGGGTCCTTTGTGCTGGTTAGTTTGCCTCTTAGCAAAGCTACCTATAGATCTTCCAACAGGCGGTTTGCTACTCATCTTGGCACTAGAATTGTGCCAACAGTCTATAGTAAAGTGGCCTACCTTACCACAACATCAGCACTCAAATCTATTGTATCTTTGCTTAGGTACATCCCTAGCTGTTCTACCTACAACAGGCTTGTTGAGTACTGGGGCTTTGCCCTTAGACTTGGACTTTACAGTCCTGGCAGGGTTAGTAAACCCCAATCCAGTTTTACCCTCGTGAGGTATAAACACATCTATCAAAGGTAGAACTGATTTTGGTTTAGAGAACCTTGCAACTATATCTCTCTCATTCTGAATACTAATCTCCAGATTTCTGATTTGATCATTCTTGAATGTTATAGTCCCCATCTGAATAACAGTTATGTTCTTCAGTCTGGCTATTTCATTTAAATTTTGATCAATTAGCTTCTCAAAATCAGTTGCAGCCTCTTTGAGACTAGCAATTTCCTTAGCCTGACTCTTGGCCAAGGATTTGATTTTCTTAAAAGCTTGCAACAGAACTCTATATTCATCAATCAACTGATGAATATCCCCTTCAGATTCAGATCCACTAGCATCACTTGATGCAGATGTAACTGAATCTGAACTAGCCCTAGAAATTGAACTTAAAGAACAATTTTGTACCTTACTAGGTCCAGGCTGATCCTGGATTTTGTCACCTTCTGACAATGCCATCAGTCCTTGGCACTGATTGTCCTCTTGTTCATATATAGAGTTCATTAGCTGGATGAACTCCTCTTCCTCTTCTTCAGCAAACAGTCCTATATAAGCTTCAGCTTCTGACTCAGTTTCTGAAGAAGACATGTCTGACAGGCCTTTGTCCTTCTTGGCAACAAAGGACCTTTCCTTCTTGCCCATGAATTGAGTCTTTTTCTTATCTGTTGACCCTTTCCTTTTCTCTGGACAGTCTGCAATAACATGTCCTTGCTTGTTACAGCAATAACATACAATTTTTGATAAAGTTGCTTTTCTTGACTTGGGATTTCTCCTGTCTTTCTTTGATGACTTCTTGTTCTGATAATAGTCATCTTTTCCCTATGAAGTGGATGGCTTTGACCTCCACTGTTTCTTTTTTAGAAACTTCTGAAAGTGTCTAGTGAAAGCTGCAAAGTCCTCATCACTCTCACTGCTTTCAGACTTTCTGCTTTCTGAATCATCTGACTCGGTCTCAGCAACCTTTGGAGGTGAAGATGGAGACTTACTTTTGTATTTCCTGGTGGCTTCTGTCTTGAATGCCACAACTCTTTATTTATGCTCAATTCTTGTAGTCTTCTCCTCTTCTTTCCTTACCATCAGCTGCATCTCATAGGATAACAGCTTTCCAAACAAAGTTGGAGGAGGAATATCTGCTAACTTGGCCATTTCCCTAATGACACAGATCTTGGTGTCCCAGTACTTTGTTAGGGACCTCAAGAACTTATCATTCAGCTTATAATTGTTGAATTCTCTTCCATAGGACATCAACTCATTGACAATCCTATAGAATTTCTTATAGCATTCTGTTATGCTATCAGACCTGCCTTGTCTGAAGCTCTCATATTCTTGGTTTAACAAAGACTTTCTGTCCTGTCTCACTTCTTCTGAACCCTCCATATACACTATCAGAGTATCCCACATCTCCTTAGATGTCTTACATTGTATCAAGTTCTGAAATGTAGCATCATCTATGGCACTTATAATGATATTCTAAGCCCTCTTGTCCATGGTGGCCAGAATAATCTCATCTTTTGTCATTTCAGAAAAGTCTTTAGGTGTTCTCTGATTTGCATCTAAGACTGATACCTTCATAGGCACATATGGCCCTTCTTTAACTGTGATATATATTCTAGGTTCTGAGGCTTCCATAAATAGTCTCACCCTTTCTTTACAGATGCCAAAAATCTCCTTTCTACATATTGGCAACTTCATGGATCCAAGTTCCTTATGATTCTCTGTTGAACCCATTTTCTTGATTTTCTTGATTCTTCACTTTAATTATACTGAATCTGCCAACAGGATCTACTCAGACAGTTATGTCCTTTTTGAGTAACCTGGCTCTGATACCACTTGAAAGAAATTGTACCTAAACACCTAGAGGGGCGGGGGTGAATAGGTGACTTAATCTTTTTAAACTTTTATGCAGATTATATCACAGAGTTGTAACTACTTTTTCACAGCAATCAATCAGCAATCACAGAATAAAGCATGCACACAATGAACACGCAGATTTATAGTTGTTCCCCGAGGTTTGGGTACATCCACTTTTCCCCTTCGCATATCTAATAGTGTACTAGATTCGGCCAAACTCCTCCACTAGTCCTCAGATCCTCAGATCTTACACTCAGAACCCCAACTAGGTTCCTACAGCTCAGGCCCAAGGCCCTACAACTCAGTCTTCACAAAGACCTACACTCAGCCTTCAACAAGGCCTACACTCAGCCACAAGGCCTACACTCAGCCACAACAGGCCTACACTTAGAGAAATAGATCTCCTACACTCAGGCACACAGGCCCTACCACTCAGCCTTTATAATTACAGGCTTACGACTCAGATCCCTAAGGATCCTACAAGAAATTTAGAACACAAAGTATATACATACAACTCTGAATAAGAGAGAAGAGTTGATAGGTTCTTGATGAGTTCTTGAAAGAACTCTGCTGAGATCAACCTCACTTGGCTTTCTTCAAAGCTTCTTGAATGTAGAACACAATAGGATTGATTCTCTGCAGCTGATCTTCAATCACTGCAACTTAAGATTCAGAACTAGGTCTGAACCCTTCTTCACAGCCTGGTTCCAACGGCTGTCTTCTTGGAAGGAGCTCTCTCTCTCCAACTACTTAGATCTTCTGATCACTTCAACTGATTTGTGTTAATCTGTGTGGAATCATCTTCTTCTGTTGACAGAATAAGCCTATATATAGGCCTTCTTCATGGTGACCGGTTGATCCGGTTCCTAACAGCTTTCTAACAACTCTGACAGTTGCAGTAGACCGGCTGGAATGGCAGCTGTCAAGTCATCCAGTCACTTCTTGAAATATCTGTAACTGTCTGAAAGTGTCGAGACATTCTGTCTTTAAGTGTCGACACTTATAGACTAAGTGTCGACACAAGTAGACTAAGTGTCGACACTAGCCTTCAAGGTGTCGACACAACTCCTTGTGTTGTAGATTTTACTTCTCAACACTGCTTCTTCATCATGTGTCGACACTGATATTGTGTGTCGACACAACTCCTTGTTCTTCAGTACTTAATTGAATTCTTGTAAATATCGACACAACTCCTTTGTGTCGACACATCTTCTTGTGTTGAACTTGTTCAGTGTCGACACATCTTTTTGGTGTCGACACATGCCTTCTGTGTTGATACTTGCTGGGTGTCGACACTTCTCCTTGTGTCGACACATTCTTCTTCTGTTGAGACTTTGGCTGAGTGTCGACACATCTTCTTTGTGTCGACACTTGTACTTAGAATTTGTTGAACTTTGCTGCGTGTCGACACAGCCTCCTAGTGTCGACACTTTCTTCATGTACTGAGTCTTCTGCTGTGTGTCGACACATTCTTTATTATGTCGACACTTACTTCATGTGTTGAGTCTTCTGCTGTGTGTCGACACATTCTTCATTATATCGACACTTATACTTAGACTCTGCTGAAATTTGCTGAGTGTCGACACAGCCTCCAAGTGTCGACACTTTCTGATGTAGACAAAGTTCCTCTAGGTGTCGACACTACTGCTAAGTGACGACACAACTTCACTGGAATTTTCTTTATTGAGTGTCGACAAAAACTGTATGTGTCGACACTTTCTGTCTGGTGTCGACTCTGCATCCCTGGTGTCGACACAACTTCTCCAAGTGTCGACACAAGTACTCCAAGTGTCGACACAAGTACTCCAAGTGTCGACACTGCTTGTCTGGGTGTCGACACAAGTCTTCTTAAGTGTCGACACTTTCCTTCTGGGTGTCGACACAAGTCTTCTTAAGTGTCGACACTTTCCTTCTGGGTGTCGACTCATGGACTTCGAAACTTTTCAGCTTTCCCTGCAAATACTTAATCTGCACAAGGCAACTCAAAAATACATCAAATACATTTTGATGTATATCATTGAGTAGGGTGAGGCTTCTTCAAATCAGGTACATTTATTCCAATGTACCCAACATAGACACACAGAAGGAGATAAACATCAGGCAGAGATGATGGGTGGAGTTTCTTTTGGACTACCAATGCACCATGCACTACCATCCCGAGAAGGGAAACGTGGTTGCAAATGCTCTGAGCCGAAGAGCGAGTACACCAGGGGTAGGCCCGCAGCTGATGGCCTTGGAGTTTGCAGAGTTGTTCAAGAAGATGCAAATATCACTAGTGTCTGAGGGTGACCCGGAGCTTTATACGGAGTACCTGGTATCGATGACTGCCACTGATGACATTCAGGACCGCATCCGATATGGGCAGAGGCTGCGTGCGAGAGCGGAGCTGATATTTAGTGCCTTGGAGGAAGGAACGACAGGGGATTATTCCTTTAGGGATGGACTCCTATGCTTCAGAGGCAGGGTCTACATACCGGCACGCGGCCAAATATGGGAGGACATCTTGACAGAGGCTCAGTGCAGCAGATACTTGGTGCACCCGGGAATCACCAAGATGACAGCAGATTTGAAGAGGACAATGTTCTAGCCAGGCATGAAGAAAGACATCACGTATTTTGTGACGCATTGCGAGTCTTGCCAACTCGTAAAGGCTGAGTGCAGGAATCTGGCCAGTTTGCTACGGCCACTTCCGGTGTCGGAGTGGAAGTTCGAGGATATAGCAATGGATTTCATACATGGGCTACCCCGGTCTCGTACGGGGAATGACTCGATCTGGGTGATAGTGGACAGGCTAACGAAGGTGGCCAGATTTATTCCAGTGGCGAAGGACTCTCGGGTCAGGGTATTAGTACAGATGTTCATCGAGCAGTTTGTGCGCTATCATGGAGTACCTAGGATTATCGTTTCGGATCGGGATGGGCGGTTTACGTCCAAGGAGTAGAGGACAGTTTAGGCCCGTTTGGGTTCTCGGTTGACATTTAGCACAACTTTTCATCCTCAGACCGATGGACAGACGAGCGCACCAACCGTACTTTGGAAGATATTCTGCGCCTATATATCTTAGACCGCGGCAAGCCTTGGGAGGGATTGCTGCTGCCGATCGAGTTTTCGTACAACAACATCCATCAGTCCAGTATAGGCATGGCCCCTTACGAGGCATTGTATGGACGGAGGTGCAGGACCCCACTATAATGGATTCAGGATGAGGATCCTCAGGCACTCGACTCGGAGATTGTGGAGGATACTGATGCTCAGGTCAGGTTGATCCGGGACAGGATGCTGGAAGCCCAGAGCAGGCAGGCCAAATATTATGAGGCGAGGCATCATCAGGTGGAGTTCCTGGTGGGAGACCGAGTCTTCTTGAAGATACGGCCGATGCATGGGGTCTCGTGGGTTCGCGGGTGGAAGAAGCTCAGTCCGAGATATATGGGGCCCTACAGGATCTTGGAGTGGATCGACTCCTTGGCTTATAGACTTGAGCTACCGTCAGAGTTAGCGGGATTGCATGATGTCTTCCACATCTCCTCACTACGGAGGGCTCTACTACGCCCCGAGCAGCTTATTTCCACAGCTGACAGTCCTGTGGCCTCAGATTGATCAGTCAGCTTGGAGCCGATCAGGATCGATGACATGGCAGTGCGGGTCTTACGACGTAAGAAGGTCCCGCTAGTCAAGGTTATGTGGAGAAACCTTGTGTAGGAGGAGCATATATGGGAGCCACAGGACTTGATGCTGTAAAAGTACTCGGAGCTCTTCGAGTCACGTATACCTTAAACTTTAGGGATGTTACAAGTTTTATTTATTCCGTAGAAACCCCCGTATGCTTAACCTTAATTTCGGGGACAAAAACTGTTTTATATATAGTGGGATTTGTAACATCCCATTTCCAACTAGACCCCTAGGAGTGGTTTTGTCATGACTAGGTCATGACAAAAGCCTAGGAAGCCCAATAAGATCAAGTGAGCTTAGGTATGAAGTTGGAAATCACCATGGTCTGCAAATAGTAGAATTCTAAACAATAGTTTAGGAGGACCATAGGGCTTCACCATGACTCCATGACCCCACCAAAACATCCCTAACCCAGTAAGGGGTCCATTAGAGCCATAAGGATCCATTAGGGTCAACTCAAAGTGGTCAAATTGACCCAAGTCCACCATAACCCATAATTGGACAAGGTGCCCTAACTAAGGGCAATTGTCCTCTAATATGCCCAATTAACCATACCTAGACCTTTCCAAGCCCTAAGGGAGGCCAATGGGTCACCAAGGACCCATTGGAGTCAATCAAAGAGATTAAGTTGACCCAAGTCAACCCTACCCCTAAAATGGTCAAAATGCCCCAACTAAGGATCAAGTGACTACCAAGGTGCCCAACCAACCCTACCAAAGCCTTCCTAGAGCTTAGGGGAGGGCAATGGGTCACCAGGGACCCATTGGAGTCAACCCAAATAGTCATGTTGACAAAGGTCAACTCTATTCTAGTGTTAGGTCAAATTAGCCCAAATGGGCTAACCCAAGCTCAAACCCATTTCCCCCAATTGGGCTAACCTCATTTTTATTATTAATATGAGTTAGTTGGCTGCAATAGGCTGGAGGAGACATCAAAATTCGGCCATGGTGAGTAGGAGAAAAAAATCTCCATTTTTTCCTTTAATGGAAGAGAGAGAAAGTGAGGAGTGAAGGCCATTCATGGCTTGGAAGGCCAAAGGCCCTCTCTTCTTGCTGGAATCTTCCTCCCTGGTCAGTTAGGGGAAGATTAAGGGACTTTCCAGACCTTTCCAGTGGCTGGGTGTTGTGAATCTACCTTGGCCAAAGTTGAATTTTCATGGCCATTAATGGCTTTGAAGCAATGCCCCTTCACATACCTCAGCTGGCCCCTTTATCATCTTCATAGCATCATAAGCAGTGGATTTAGGCCTTTACATTGCTGCTTTTTCTTAAGGATAGAGATCTGGAGGTGGAAGCTTTTGGAGCTCGGCGGCCATGGCGCACGACCACCAAACTAGTCGGCAAGCACGGTTGAAGGTCCTCCTCTACTCCTCTCTTCGTGGGCTAGATCTTTAGATATTTTAGGACAGAAATTGGTCTCAATTGAGCCTGATTGGGAGAGAGAAATTTCAGAATTTCTATGGTTTTTCAACCTTTTGGGTTCGCCATAAACCACCACTCCGGCGGTCGTGCCGCCGCCCGATGATAGCCCCCAACTCAACAAAGGTGGTGGCGGTGGTGGCCGGCCAGGGAGGTGGCCGGGTGGCCGAGAAAATGACTTGAAGTAAGCTCCATGTCGGTCTGATCCCAGCCCTTGGCTGGAGGAAGTAGATGACCAGGTGCCCCATGATTTTGCTTTAAGATCCGTGCTGGATCAGATTTTAATAATTCCTGTTTCTATTAATTTCTACCTCATTTGTGGGCTGTTTTTAAATTAAATATTAAAAATACTTAGGGGTTGTTTCAGAAAAAGTCTTCAACATGAAAATTGTAGCTCTATGAGTCTGTTAATTTAAAATTGATTCGAACCTATTTGGGCAAGTGGTTTGACCACAACACCCATTTTGATGAGGACTATACCTAGGCTAGACCAGAGACTATTTTGAGTGACCCCATCAATCCAGCCATCCAAATGACTTGAAATTTTAGATGGGGGTCATTCTTACCCATGCCCAGAACATATACAAAATTGGGAATTTTTGGAAAAACGTTTCCTAACGTTTTTGTAGAAATTTAATAAATACTTTAGGAATTATTTAAAAGGTCCAATTACCTCTAAACCCTCCAAAATTTTGGTGAGTGGTCCATGGGGTCTTCATAAGGCTCTGGTTAAAATTTCATCTCATTTGGAGATGGTTTGAGTTGAAATCATGCAACCCTACCCTTGCCATAATAAGGCTATTTAGGTCAAATGGTGCACTTTGAGTTTTGAGTGGCCAAATACTCTCAACAGAGGTTGAAATTGGGGCCACTGACTTGGCATGACTTTTATCACCATCCTATGGAAGATGGGATAGATGGGACTAGATTTGCCTTAGGACCTAAGGCCAAATGCTAAGGAGGGGCTTTTGTGTCTTGTGAAGGGCATGAAGTCAAAAGATCTTATATGGACTTGAGACATTGTAGAGCGAGAACTAGAGTAGCTAAAACCCCCTGGTAAAATTCTTAAGGGATTTGGGAATGGGTAGGACCCTATAAACCCTAACCCTAGTTTAGAGCACACAACTTGTAGAGATAGAATAGGTTACTAAAACTCATTGAACAGTGATGAAAATTGGGTAGAGTAGTCTTAGGGTCAGTAGGAGCCTCTGGAAATTATTGTAGGGTGTTTGGAAAATAATAACTTATACTTGTAGTTAAAATTTCCAAGTTGCCCCTAAGGATGATTGTGATAAATCATGGTTAAACTAGCTTCAAATGTTATGAAACATGGTCAGTGAGGATTTATGATCATACTATAGCCATGGTAAAGTTTGTGTAAGTTTTGGATAATATTGTAAGGTACTTCTCTATTTAATTCAATTTATTTTATTTATATTGAATTGATTAATTAAGGGCTTAAATATTGCTGAAGAGTTGAGAAACTTTGGATTTTATGTTCAATAGTAATATTATGTTTATCATAAATTTTGTGGAGCATTTACTTCTCTGGTGTTGGCACATCATGTTCAAACTTGGTGTTTTGGATTACTAAAATAATTAAATAAATTACCAGATAAATTAAAAAAATTATGAAATTCTGGATTTAGACTAAAAATGTCATGTCAGCCCTCCATTAATTATTATACGGTTACTGGATAAATATTTTAGGTACCTCTAATTTTACACATCTATAGCTTGGGTTGGTCTGCATTTAGTAAAACTGCAGAATTTAATTTGGATTATGAATTTGGGCACATGAGTTGGGGTTAGATGTTTGCTGGTTGGATAATTAAAAATGAGTTCACCATTGAAAGATAGGATGAGTAGGGTGTTTGTTTGGCTAGGGTTAGGTGGTGCTCGGGGTCGACGAAAGATCGTCTTTCCTGTGCGGAGGAACTGTCAAATACTCTAGGGTTAGATCCAGTACAATAATTAAGGGTTTGGGAAATCTGATAGCAACCAATAATAGTAAGTGCCTTACGAAAGGGAGCTTTGGGCGTAATCCCATCGTAGTTCCTAGTACCTTCGAGAGCCCTTCACGGGGAATACCTTGGTGAAAGTCCACCTAGTGTCAACTATGTTCACCTATGAGTGGGGGAATAGGTGACGAGCAGCATTTTTTTGCGGATTTTACGATTGTACCTGCACAATAAAAATAAACAGCACAGCACACAGAATACACAAGTTATTTATAGTAGTTCCCCGACTTGGGTACATCCACTTTCCCCCTTCGACCTATCTCCCAACAAGGGACGACTCGGTCTCTTCACCAACAGGATTGAAATCCAATCCTTGCACTATCGGAAGTAACCCTTCCACACGTAGGAGTCAACACTCCCACAACACGGGTTGCACCCAACCCTTATAACACGGAACAAACGTTCCTTTACAACAAAAGTAAAACTAGAATGTACACGAGATACAAACTACGTTTGGAGACTTAGGTGTCCCTCTTTGTTGACGACATGTTCTTGAAGTCCACAAAGAGTCCACAACCTTAGATCTCTCTTGGAGAGGATCTCCCCGGAACCGGCGGCGGCGGCAGGGTTCACGGGATCGGCGGCGACGACGATGTGCGGCTGCTGTACTTTAGAGATCCAAACTTTGTAGCGAAGCTAGCTAGGTCTACCAACGGTCACACTAGGATCAATCGTCTCGATCGATTCGGATGGGGAAGGTATTCCCGATCTACAAATCGAGAGACAAGAGATCTCCGGTTAGACTCGTGAGACGCTGAGCTTAGCTAGGCTTCTGTCGCAGGATGATCTAGGCGAAACCACGATCTACCGGCGAACAACTTGGCGCGAGCGGCGGTGGCGGCGGCAGAGCGGAAACGGCGATCTAGGTCACGTCGCGGCTCACGTATTTCGTTTCCTTTTCGCTACCACTACTGTTCAAAAATACCCGTGTATTTATACACTATAGACACTTACAATATGACCGTTGTGGGTCCCACACATAGACACCCGAAATCCAGTTCAAAATAGTCCAGCGGCAGAATCCGGTCCAGCAGCATCCCGAGAAATCGCCAAGTAAAATTCGTCGAGAATCATAGGTGATTCTCGACGAATCGGCGAGAATTAGTTAGTGATTCTCGACGATTCGTCGAGAATCACTAGTGATTCTCGACGATTCACTTGTTGATTCTCAACGAATATAACTTGGTATTCATGATCTGCTCAACTATGGGTTCGGCGAGAATCACTAGTGATTCTCGTCGAATCTTACTTGGCACCGTTTTGAGGTAGCCGGATAGAGTCGACGAGAATCACTAATGATTCTCGACGATTCGGCGAGAATCACTAGTGATTCTCGCCGAATCGGCGAGAATCACTTGGTGATTCTCGTCGAATTGTACTTAGGCGAATTTTCGTCTTTCCACCCATGATGAGCTCCTTGACCCATCCATGCTCCTTGTCTGCTCTTGCAAGATTACAGCCCTGTACTTGAAAGTAAGTGCACTCCAATAGAGAGAGTACATGTAGGCCAACATACTGATCTGCTCAACGAGGGATTACATCGTGCAGACCCGTGTATATTGACCTACTGCACCCTGACATTGGTGTGCACTTAGCGTGGAATAACTGCAAGCACAACTTAAGAGGTTTCATCAAATACATTGTGAATTCATCTTAGCTTGACAGGTGGCTTCCTCAAATCTAGGTGATTGTGGATACAATACCCAACACTTGGGCAGTCCTGGGCTAACCTAAACAGTAAGAATAAAACATTTCAAGATTAGCTAGTATAACTAGGGTTACACATTCACACACCCCGGTAGCTCGGGAGGTTGATTAGGTTGTTTTGATTGCCATCCGGACGGTTCGTTCGGAAGGTAGATGCACAGACGGATAGTTCGAGGAGCCAGTGGCTCAAAAGGTTTTGGATAAAAAATAAGGCGGTGTGTCTTCGGTATCGGACGGTCATTCACACCAACGTCGATACGTTGACTCGACGGTGTGGGACACTTAGCCAAATAAAGTATGTGGATATGGCCAGCATTAGTACGCGGATACTCTAGGTTCTGTTCTTCTAGGGGCGTACGGGAGGGTTAGGCCTGGTAGTGTGGATAACCCGCCTAGGAGTGGGGGGCCTGACCCACTGTCTCTGTTTGCCACTACGGAGGTTCTTGGGAGTGAAGCTTGCTGCCCAAATAAGGGGAACTAAAGGTTTGTGCGCATAGAGTCGTGTGTGTGGGTTGTACTTGCATGAATCATGGCATAGCATACTTGCATACAACCGACACCCCAGCGTACAAATTGGTATGAGATTTTTTATACGGTTGGAGCCTTGCAGAAGACCCCTTAACTTATATGTTTGTATGGGCATTCATATAAGTTAAGGTTACTTACTTCTTACCTTATCTTTCTTACATATGCTGCTTACTCTACTTGCTTACTCTACTTACTTACCTTACTGCATACTATTATAGAACTGCTAGACTAGTTCCACTGTCACCTGCCACTTTATACTCTCCATCTTTGTAGCTTCTCTTTCCTCCTCCCCGCTCGGTGCCAAGGAGCCATGGGGGGAGGGGTAGGGGATGATATGGCTTAGTCTTTATGACTAATGGTTTTCGGACCACAACATTACAGGGGCTCCGGATGGGAGACAGGGACCAGCAGCACAGGGACCAGCACCAGCAGAGTACGGTGTGTATGGAGGTGGGCCAGTCTAGTACCGGAGCACCAGCGACCAGCTTCGTGAGTGATAGTCTTTTTATATCTTCCGCGAGAGATTGTAGAGAGGATCTGATGTACCGGGCTTAAGCCTGTTTATATTTCCGTTTTGTTACTTTGCAGTACTTTCTCTTTTCTATTTATGGACTGGTTGTGATTTATCTTATTACTTGTGATGTTTGTGGACCGAATTATAGCACTATTTATGATTGCTGCTCTCTCTGTGATGATCGGAAAGGCCGGCAGAATCATCGTTTTGTAGTGGCGGCTTTCCCAAGAGACGGGGACAACGCAAAATGGCGATTCTGGGCATAAGACCTCGGGGTTTCTTTTAAAAAAAGGGGGGTCTTACATTAGTTGCCATTGAAACTATAGAATTTCAAGTGGTTTCAAAAGGAACTTGCTCAAAAAGAACTTGACAGTCTGAGTGATCTCCAAGGGTAGCTACAAGGATTATACTTTTAGGTTCAGGAGAGAACCATAAGGAGATGGGTTTAGTGAAACTTTCTATCTGCAGGAAGGAGAGTTTTTTCATCTAGAACGAGATGGTCAAGTTATTTATGGAAGCCTCTTACCCAAGGATCTTTCTGACAGTCAAAGAGGGACCTTTCATCCCTAAGAAAGTTTCATCTCTAGATGCAACAGTCCAGACACCAAAGACATATTCTGAAATGACTAAGGAAGATGTCATATTTGATACATTGGATAAGAGGACACAAAATATAATAGTTAAGTGTCATTGATGACTCTACCTTTCAGAATCTGGTCCACTACAAGACCTTTAAAGAGATGTGGGACACTTTAGTGGTCGACATGGAGGGAACTGAAGAGGTCATAGATGACGGGAAGTTCATGCTCATCCAGGAGTGTGAGGCTTTCAGGCAGTCTAAGGGAGAGTGCATAGCTGACTGTTATGAAAGATTCTTCAGGATAGTAAATGAGATGATGACCTTTGGGAGGGTCTTCAGTCATTATGAGCTTAATTACAAGTTCCTAAGGTCTCTCACTAGATACTAGAAAACCAAGATCTGTGCCCTCAAAGAGGAGGCAAAGTTTGCTGATACTCCTCCCCATATACTATTTGGAAAGCTACTCTCTTATGAGGTGCAGCAGGCTGCCAGGAAAGAGGATGAGACCATCAGCAAATCCCAGGCCAAGTAAAAGTCTTTGGTCTTCAGAGCAGACATTACGAAGAAGAGCAAGGAGAGAATTGCCTCTCCTCCAAGGAGGCCTGATGTAACATCCCATTTCCAACTAGACCCCTAAGAGTGGTTTTGTCATGACTAGGTCATGACAAAACCCTAGGAAGCCCAAGCAGACCAAGTGAGCTTAGGCATGAAGTTGGAAATCACCATGGTCTGCAAATAGTAGAATTCTAAACAATAGTTTAGGATGACCATAGGGCTTCACCATGACTCCATGACCCCACCACAATATCCCTAACCCATTTGGGGGTCTATTAGAGCCATAAGGATCCATTGGAGTCAACCCAAAGTGGTCAAATTGACCTAAGTCCAACATAGCCCTATATTGGGCAAGGTGCCCTAACTAAGGGCAATTGTCCTCTAATATGCCCAATTGACCAAACCTAGACCTTTCCAAGCCATAAGGGAGGCCAATGGGTCACCAAGGACCCATTGAGGTCAATCAAAGAGACTAAATTGAGCCAAGTCAACCCTTGCCCTAAAAAGATCAAAGTGCCCTAACTAAGGGTCAAGTGACCACCAACGTGCCCAAACAACCCTACCCATGCCTTCCTAGACCTTAGGGGAGGCCAATGGGTCACCAAGGACCCATTGGAGGCAACCCAAATGGTCATGTTGACCAAGGTCAACTCTATTCTAGTGTTAAGTCAAATTAGCCCAAATGGGCTAACCCAAGCTCAAACCCATTTCCACCACTTGGGCTAACCTCATTTTTATTATTAATATGAGTTAGTGGGCTACCAATAGGCTGGACGAGACATCAAAATTCAGCCATGGTGAGTAGGAGAGAGAAAGCTCCGTTTTCCTCTTTAATGGAAGAGAGAGAAAGTGAGAAAAGGAGGCCATTCATGGCCAAGGGAGACCAAGGGCCTCTCCAATTGATTCCAATGGCTGAATACATTCCCCCTCATCAGGTTTTAGGAGCTAAATTGCCATGGCCAGCCACCCAAGTTGGCTGAAATCAATTTTTTCAATAAGGAGGAGAGATAAAGAGGGGTTAATAATGGTATGGAAGGTGAAACCACCACAACCCCCCCCCCCATTGATGGTTGGATTCAACTCCTCAGGAGTAGGGGAGGAGTTTCCAGCATTCTTCTGGTCACCATGGGGCTAAAATCAATGAGAATTCAGTTTCCCAAAATTCCCCATTAATGGTGGAAATGAGAATTCAAGCTGTGACCCTCCCTACGGTCGATGCTTGGGGTCTCGTGGGTTCACAGGCGGAAGAAGCTCAGTCCGAGATATATGGGGCCCCACAGGATCCTGGAGCTAGCGTCGGAGTTAGCGAGATTACATGATGTCTTCCACGTCTCCTCACTATGGAGAGCTCTACTACGCCACGAGCAGCTGATTTCCACAGCCGACGGTCCGGTGAACTCAGATCGATCAGTCAGCTTGGAGCCGATCAGGATCGACGACACGACAGTGCGTGTATTATGACGTAAGAAGGTCCCGCTAGTCAAGGTTCTATGGATAAACCATGGGCAGGAGGAGCATATATGGGAGCCACAGGACTTGATGCTGTAAAAGTACCCGGAGCTCTTCGAGTTAGGTATACCTTAAAATTTAGGGATGTTACAAGTTTTATTTATTTCGTAGAAACCCCCGTAGGCTTAACCTTAATTTCGGGGATGAAATTTTTTATATATATATATTAGGATTTGTAACATCTCATTTCTAACTAGACCCCTAGGAGTGGTTTTGTCATGACTAGGTCATGACAAAAGCCTAGGAAGCCCAAGAAGACCAAGTGAGCTTAGGCATGAAGTTGGAAATCACCATGGTCTGTAAATAGTAGAATTCTAAACAATAGTTTAGGATGACCATAGTGCTTCACCATGACTCCATGACCCCACCACAACATCCCTAACCCATTAAGGGGTCCATTAGAGCCATAAGGATCCATTGGGGTCAACCCAAAGTGGTCAAATTGACCCAAGTCCACCATAGCCCTAAATTGGACAAGGTTCCCTAACTAAGGGAAATTGTCCTCTAATATGCCCGATTTACCATACCTAGACCTTTTCAAGCCCTAAGGGTGGCCAATGGGTCACCAAGGACCCATTGGGGTCAATCAAAGAGACTAAGTTGACCAAAGTCAACCCTAGCCCTAAAATGGTCAAAGTGCCCTAACTAAGGGTCAAGTGACATCCAAGGTTCCCAATCAACCATACCAAAGCCTTCCTAGAGCTTAGGGGAGGCCAATGGGTCACCAAGGACCCATTGGAGTCAACCCAAATTGTCATGTTGACAATGGTCAACTCTATTTTAGTGTTAGGTCAAATTAGCCGAAATGGGCTAACCCAAGCTCAAACCCATTTCCCCCACTCGGGCTAACCTCATTTTTATTATTAATATGAGTTAGTGGGCTGCAATAGGCTGGAGGAGACATCAAAATTCGGCCATGGTGAGTAGGAGAGAGAAATCTCCATTTTTTCCTTTAATGGAAGAGAGAGAAAGTGAGGAGTGAAGGCCATTCATGGCTTGGAAGGCCAAAGGCCCTCTCTTCTTACTGAAATCTTCCTCCCTGGTTAGTTAGGGGAAGATTAAGGGACTTTCCAGCCCTTTCCAGTGGCTGGGTGCAGTGAATCTACCTTGGCCAAAGTTGATTTTTCATGGCCATTAATGGCTTTGAAGCCATGCCCCTTCCCATACCTCAACTCACCCCTTTATCATCTTCAGGGCATCATAAGCAGTGGATTTAGGCCTTTACATCGCTGCTTTTGCTTAATGATAGAGATCTGAAGGTGGAAGCTTTTGGAGCTCGGTGGCCATGGCTCACCACCACCAAACACGTCGGCAAGCACGGTTGAAGGTCCTCCTCTACTCCTCTCTTCATGGGCTAGATCTTTAGATATTTTAGGAGAGAAATCAGGCTCAATTGAGACCGATTGGGACAGAGAAATTTCAGAATTTCCATGGTTTTTCAACCTTTTGGGTTCGCCGGAAACCACCACTCCGGCGGCCGTGCCGCTGCTCGGCGATAGTCCCCACCTCAACGAAGGTGGTGGCGGTGGTGGCCGGCCAGGGAGGTGGCCGGGTGGCCGAAAAAATGACTTGAAGTAAGCTCCAGGTCAGGCTGATTCCAGCCCTTGGCTGGAGGATGAAGATGACCAGGAGCCCCACGATTTTGCTTTAAGATCCATGCTGGATTAGATTTTAATAATTCCTGTTTCTATTAATTTCTACATCATTTCTGGGCTGTTTTTAAATTAAATATTAAAAATACTTACGGGCTGTTTCAAAAAAAGTCTTCAACATGAAAATTGTAGCTCTATGAGTCTGTTAATTTAAAATTGATTTGAACCAATTTGGGTAAGTGGTTTGACCACAACACCCATTTTGGTGAGGACTATACCTAGGCTAGAACAGAGAATATTTTGAGTGACCCCATCAATCCAGCCCTCCAAATGACTTGAAATTTTTTGATGGGGGGTCATTCTTACCTATGCCCAAAACATATCAAAAATTGGGAATTTTTGGAAAACATTTTCCTAACATTTTTGAAGAAATTTAATAAATAATATAGGAATTATTTAAAAGATCCAATGACCTCTAAACCCTCCCAAATTTTGGTGAGTGGTCCTTGGGGTCTTCATAGGGCACTGGTTAAAATTTCATCTCATTTGGAGATGGTTTGAGTTGAAATCATGCAACCCTAGCCTTGTCATAATAAGGCTATTTAGGTCAAATAGTGCACTTTGGGTTTTGAGTGGCCAAATCACCTCAACAGAGGTTGAAATTGGGGTCACTGACTTGGCATGACTTTTATCACCCTCCCATGGAAGATGGGATAGATGGGACTAGATTTGCCTTAGGACCTAAGGCCAAACCCTATGGAGGGGCTTTTGTGTCTTGTGAAGGGCAGGGGGTCAAAAGACCTTGTATGGACTTGAGACTTTGTAGAGTGAGAACTAGAGTAGCTAAAACCACCTGTAAAATTCTTAAGGGATTTGGGAATGGGTAGGCCCCTCTAAACCCTAACCCTAGTTTAGGCCTCAAAATTTATAGAGATAGAATAGGTTACTAAAACTCATTGAACAATGATGAAAGTTGGGTAGAGTAGTTTTAGGTTTAGTAGGAGCCTCTAGAAATTATTGTAGGGTGTTTGGAAGACATTAACTTATACTTGTAGTTAAAATCTTTAAGTTGTCCCTAAGGATGATTGTGATAAATCATGGTTAAACTAGCTTCAAATGTTATGAAACTTGGTCAGTGAGGATTTATAAACATACTATAGCCATGGTAAAGTTTGTGTAATTTTTGGATAATATTTTAAGGTACTTCTCTATTTAATTCCATTTATTGTATTTATATTGAGTTAATTAATTAGGGGCATAAATCTTGCTGAAGAGTTGAGAAACATTGGATTTTATGTTAAATAGTCATATAATGTTTATCATAAATTTTGTGGAGCATTTACTTCTCTGGTGTTGATACATCATGTTCAAACTTGGGGTTTTGGATTACTAGAATAATTAAATAAATTACCAGATAAATTAGAAAAATTATGAAATTCTGGATTTAGTCTAAACAGTTCATGTCAGCCTTCCATTAAATATTATAGGGTTACTGGATGAATATTTTAGGTACCTCTCATTTTACACGTCATATAGCTTGGGTTGGTCTGCATTTAGTAAAACTGCAAAATTTAATTTGGAATATGAATTTGGGCACATGAGTTGGGGTTAGATGTTTGCTAGTTGGATAATTGAAAATGAGTTCACCATTGGAAGATAGGATGAGTAGGGTGTTGGTTTGGCTAGTGTTAGGTGGTGCTCGGGATCGACGAAAGATCGCCTTTCCTGTGGGTAGGAAGTGTCAAATACTCTAGGGTTAGATCCATTACAACAAGTAAGGGTTTGGGAAATCTGATAGCAACCAATAATAGTAAGTGTCTTGCGAAAGGGAGCTTTGGGTGTAATCCCATCGTAGTTTCTAGTGCCTTTGAAAGCCCTTCACGGGGAATACCTTGGGCAGTCCTGGGCTAACCTAAACAGTAAGAATAAAACATTTCAAGAGCAACTACTATAACTATGGTTACACATTCACACACCCCGGTAGCTCGGTAGGTTGATTAGGTTGTTTTGATTGCCAGTCGGACGGTTCGTTCGGAAGGTAGATGCACGGACGGATAGTTCGAGGAGCCAGTGGCTCAAAAGGTTTTGGATACAAAATAAGGTGGTGGTTCTTCGATATCGGACGGTAATTCACACCGACGTCGATACGTTGACTCGGTGGTGTGGGACACTTAGCTAAAGAAAGCATGGTGGATATGTCCAACATTAGTACACGGATACTCTAGGTTGTGTTCTTCTAGGGGCGTACTGGAGGGCTAGGCCTGGTAGTGTGGATACCTGCCTAGGAGTGGGGGGCCCCACCCACTATCTCCGTTTGACACTATGGAGGTTCCTGGGAGTTAAGCTAGCTGCCCAAATAAAGGGAACTAAAGGTCTATGCGCATAGAGTCATGTGTGTGGGTTGCACTTACATGAATCATGACATAGCATACTTGCATACAACCGACACCCCAACGTATAAATTGGTATGAGACATTTTATACAGTGGGAGCCTTGCAGAAGACCACTTAACTTATATGTTTGTATGGACATTCATATAAGTTAAGGTTACTTACTTCTTATCTTATCTTTCTTACATATGCTGCTTACTTTACTTGCTTACTCTACTTACTTACCTTACTGCATACTATTATAGAACTGCTAGACTAGTTCCACTATCACCTGCCACTTTATACTCTCCACCTTTGTATATTCCCTTTCCTCCTCCCCACTTGGTGCCTAGGAGCCATGGGGGGGGGGGTAAGGGATGATAGGGCTTAGTCTTTATGACTAATGGTTTTCGGACCACAATATTACAGGGGCTCCGGATGGGAGACAGGGACCAGCAACACAGGGACCAGCACCAGCAGAGTACGGTGCGCATGGAGGTGGGCCAGTCTAGTACCAGAGCACCAGCGACCAGCTCCGTGAGTGATACTCTTTTTATAGCTTCCGCGAGAGATTGTAGAGAGGATCTAATGTTTCGGGCTTAAGCCCGTTTATATTTCCATTTTGTTACTTTGCAGTACTTTCTCTTTTCTATTTATGGACTGGTTGTGATTTCTCTTATTACTTGGGATGTTTGTGGACCGAATTATAGCACTATTTATGATTGCCGCTCTCTCTGTGATGATCGGAAAGGCCGGCAGAATCGGCGTTTTGTAGTGGCGGCTTTCCCGAGAGTCGGGGCCACCACAAAACGGCGGTTCTGGGCATAAGACCCCGGGGTTTCTTTTAAAAAAATGGGGTCTTATATTAGCTGCCATTGAAACTATAGAATTTCAAGTGGTATCAAAAGGAAGTTGCTCAAAAAGAACTTGACAGTCTGAGTGATCTCCAGGGGTAGCTACAAGGATTATTCTTATGGGTTCAGGAGAGAACCATAAGGAGATGGGTTCAGTGAAACTTCCTATCTGTAGGAAGGAGAGTTTTATTCATCTAGAACGAGATGGTCAAGTTGTTTATGGAAGCCTCTGACCCAAGGATCTTTCTAACAGTCAAAGAGGGACCTTTCATCCCTATGAAAGTCTCATCTCTAGATGCAACAGTCCAGACACCAAAGACATTCTGAAATGGCAAAGGAAGATGTCATATTTGCTACATTGAATAAGAGGGCACAAAACATAATAGTTAAGTGTCATTGATGACTCTACCTTTCAGAATCTGGTCCACTACAAGACCTTTAAAGAGATGTGGGACACTTTAGTGGTCGACATGGAGGGAATTGAAGAGGTCATAGATGACGGGAAGTTCATGCTCATCCAGGAGTGTGAGGCTTTCAAGCAGTCTAAGGGAGAGTGCATAGTTGACTGTTATGAAAGATTCTTCAGGATAGTAAATAAGATGATGACCTTTGGGAGGGTCTTCAGTCATTTTGAGCTTAATTACAAGTTCCTAAGGTCTCTCACTAGATACTAGGAAACCAAGATCTGTGCCCTCAAAGAGGTGGCAAAGTTTGCTGATACTCCTCCCCAGATACTGTTTGGAAAGCTACTCTCTTATGAGGTGCAGCTGGCTGCCAGGAAAGAGGAGGAGACCATCAGTAAATCCTAGGCCAAGTAAAAGTATTTGGTCTTCAGAGCAGACATTACCAGGAAGAGCAAGGAGAGAATAGCCTCTCCTCCAAGGAGTCCCGATGTAATATCCCATTTCCAACTAGACCCCTAAGAATGGTTTTGTCATGACTAGGTCATGACAAAACCCTAGGAAGCCCAAGAAGACCAAGTGAGCTTAGACATGAAGTTGGAAATCACCATGGTCTGCAAATCATAGAATTCTAAACGATAGTTTTGGATGACCATAGAGCTCCACCATGACTCCATGACCCCACCACAACATCCCTAACCCATTAGGGGGTCCATTAGAGCCATAAGGATCCATTGGGGTCAACCCAAAGTGGTCAAATTGACCCAAGTCCACCATAGCCCTAAATTGGGCAAGGTGCCTTAATTAAGGGCAATTGTCCTCTAATATGCCCAATTGACCATACCTAGACCTTTTCAAGCCATAAGGGAGTTCAATGGGTCACTAAGGACCCATTGAGGTCAATTAAAGAGACTAAGTTGACCCAAGTCAACCCTTGCCCAAAAAAGGTCAAAGTGCCCTAACTAAGGGTCAAGTGACCACCAAGGTGCCCAACCAACCATACCAAAGCCTTCCTACACCTTAGGGGAGGACAATGGGTCACCAAGGACCCATTGGAGGCAACCCAAATGGTCATGTTGACCAACGTCAACTCTATTCTACTGTTAAGTCAAATTAGCCCAAATGGGCTAACCCAAGCTCAAACCCATTTCCACCACTTCGGCTAACCTCATTTTTATTATTAATATGAGTTAGTGGGCTGCCAACAGGCTGGAGGAGACATCACAATTCATCCATGGTGAGTAGGAGAGAGAAAGCTCCATTTTTCCCTTTAATGGAAGAGAGAAAAAGTGAGAAAAGGAGGCCATTCATGGCCAAGGGAGACCAAGGGCCTCTCCAATTGATTTCAAAGGCTGAATACATTCCCTCTCTTCAGGTTTTAGGAGTTAAATAGCCATGGCCAGCCACCCAAGGTGGCTGAAATCAATTTTTTCAATAAGGAGGGGAGAGAAAGAGGGGTGAATAATGGTTTGGAAGGCGAAACCCCCACAATCCCCTGCCCCACCATTGATGGCTGGATTCAACTCCTCAGGAGTAGGGGGGAGTTTCCAGCATTCTTCAGGTCACCATGGGGCTGAAATCAATGAGAATTCAGTTTCCCAAAATTCCCCATTAATGGTGGAAATGAGAATTCAAGCTATGACCCTCTCTATCCTCCATTTGGCTCTTTTAAAAGCTTCCATAGGCCAAGAGCAATCATTTCCACCATCCCACTGAAGGAGTCGAGGTAATTGGCTGTACAGTTGCTGAGCATGAAAGGCTCCACCGCCGGAAATGGCGACGCGGCGGCCGGCAAGGAAACAACCCCCCACACAGGTCCTCCTCTACTCCTCTCTTCGTGGGCTAGTTCTTTAAATATTTTAGGAGAGAAATCAGGCTCAATTGAGCCCTATTGGGAGAGAGAAACTTCAGAATTTCCATGGTTTTTTAACCTTTTGGGTTCGCTGGAAACCACCACTCCGACGGTCGTGTCGCTGCCCTGCGATACCCCCAACCTCAACGAAGGTGGTGGCGGTGGTGGCCGGCCAGGGAGGTGGCCGGGTGGCCGGGAAAATGACTTGAAGTAAGTTCCAGGTCTGGCTGATCCCAGCCCTTGGCTAGAGGAAGAAGATGACCAGGAGCCCCACGATTTTGCTTTAAGATCCGTGCTGGATCAGATTTTAATAATTCATGTTTCTATTAATTTCTGCCTTATTTTTGGGCTGTTTTAAATTAAATATGAAAAATAATTAGGTGTTGTTTCAGAAACTGTCTTCAACAGGAACATTGTAGCTCTCTGAGTCTATTATAATTTAAAATTGATTTGAATCAATTTGGGTAAGTGGTTTGACCACAACACCAATTTTGGTGAGGACTATACCTAGACTAGACCAGAGACTATTTTGCGTGTCCCCATCAATCCAGCTATCCAAATGACTTGAAATTTTGGCTGGGGGTCATTCTTACCTGTGCCTAGAACATATCCAAAATTAGGAATTGTTGGAAAAAATTTCCTAACGTTTTGGTAGAAATTTAATAAATAATTTAGGAATTATTTAAAAGGTCTAATTACCTCAAAACCCTCCCAAATTTTGGTGAGTGGTCCTCTCGGTCTTCCTAAGGCTCTGGTTAAAATTTCATCTCATTTGGAGATGGTTTGAGTTGAAATCATGCAACCCTACCCTTGCCATAATAAGGCTATTTAGGTCAAATAGTGCACTTTGAGTTTTGAGTGGCCAAATACTCTCAACAGAGGTTGAAATTGGGGTCACTGACTTGGCATGACTTTTATCACCATCCCATGGAAGATGGGATAGATGGGACTAGATTTGACTTAGGACCTAAGGCCAAACGCTAAGGAGGGGCTTTTGTGTCTTGTGAAGGGCATGAGGTCAAAAGACCTTATATGGACTTGAGACATTGTAGAGCGAGAACTAGAGTAGCTAAAACCCCCTGGTAAAATTCTTAAGGGATTTGGGAATGGGTAGGACCCTCTAAACCCTAACCCTAGTTTAGGGCACACAACTTGTAGAGATAGAATAGGTTACTAAAACTCATTGAACAGTGATGAAAATTGGGTAGAGTAGTCTTAGGGTCAGTAGGAGCCTCTGGAAATTATTGTAGGGTGTTTGGAAAATAATAACTTATACTTGTAGTTAAAATTTCCAAGTTGCCCCTAAGGATGATTGTGATAAATCATGGTTAAACTAGCTTAAAATGTTATGAAACTTGGTCAGTGAGGATGTATGATCATACTATAGCCATGGTAAATTTTGTGTAATTTTTGGATAATATTTTAAGGTACTTCTCTATTTAATTCCATTTATTATATTTATATTGAATTAATTAATTAGGGGCTTAAATCTTGCTGAAGAGTTGAGAAACTTTGGATTTTATGTTCAATGGTCATATTATGTTTACCATAAATTTGTGGAGCATTTACTTGTCTGGTGTTGGTACATCATGTTCAAACTTGGGGTTTTGGATACAAAATAGGTGGTGGGTCTTCGGTATCGGACAGTTGTTCACACCGACATCGATATGATGACTCGGCGGTGTGGGTCACTTAGCCAAAGAAAGTCTGGTGGATATGGCTAGCATTAGTATGCGGATACTCTAGGTTGTGTTCTTAGAGGCGTACGGGAGGGCTAGGCCTGATAGTGTGGATACCCACCTAGGAGTGGGGGGGCCCGACCCACTGTCTCTATTTGCCACTACGGAGGTTCCTGGGAGTGAAGCTAGCTGCCTAAACAGGGCTCCGGATGGGCGACAGTGACCAGCAGCACAGGGACCAACACTAGCAGAGTACGGTGCGCATGAAGGTGGGCCAGTCTAGTACCGGAGCACCAACGACCAGCTTCGTGAGTGATAGTATTTTTATAGCTTCCACGAGAGATTGTAGTGAGGATCTGATGTACCGGGCTTAAGCTCGTTTATATTTTCATTTTGTTACTTTGTAGTACTTTCTCTTTTCAATTTGTGGACTAGTTGTGATTTCCCTTATTACTTGTGATGTTTGTGGGCCGAATTATAGCACTGTTTATGATTGCTGCTCTCTCTCTGTGATGATCAAAAAGGCCGGCAGAATCGACGTTTTATAGTGGCGGCTTTCCTGAGAGTCGGGGCCACCGCAAAATGGCGGTTCTGGGCATAAGACCCTGAGATTTCTTTAAAAAAAGGGGGTCTTACACCCGATGTTTCAGACAGCACAAGGACAAGCTCATCAGACTACAACAGATTTGATGAAGAGTTTGTTGGCTTCTCGAGGCAGTTTTAGAAATTGATGAAGAAGAAGTAATGTAGGAGCAGACCTTCCTCCCCATCTCATCACAGGAAGAGACACTTCAAATGAGACAGGTATGACTCAAAACTTAGTAAACCTATTTCCTCTAACTTGTTTGTTATTGTTGCATCAGTCCAGGGCATCTTATAACTGACTGCCCAGTGAAGAGAAAAGTGGCTGGTGAGAAAAAGGTCTACCAGCACAAGGGCAAGAAGAAAAAGTCCTTCATTGCTAAAAAGGAGAAGAGTTTGAGTCAGTTTGATTCAGCATCTTCTAAATCTGAAAAAGAACAATCATACATAGGGATGGTTGTTGCTGAAGAAGGAGCTGGAGAAGATCCCGAAGCTGAAGCAGAAGAATATCCTACTGCCAGGAAAGGGATCAGGGCCCCTCTTTCACATTCAGATAGTGACTCAAAGGTGGATGATGAAGAATAAGATGCCTTCAGCTGCTTTGGGCTGATCGCAATGTCTGATGAAGAATCTTACCAGGATCAGCCTAGTCCAGTAAAGATACACTCTCTATCCAGCTCATCTTCTTAATCAGATTATGAGACTAGTCAAAATTCTAAGGCATCATCATCCAGTGGTGATGAAGGGTCAGAATCTGAGGAAGATGTCAATAAATTGATTGACGGGTATGGTGAACTTATGTATGCCTTTAAGAAAAGTGAGAAGTTAACTAAGAAGCAGGCTGAGAAGATAACCTCCCCTCAACTAGCTGCTTTACAGCAGGCTAAAATAACATCATTGTTGGATCAGAAGGCTCGGGAATTCAGCCAACTCAAGAACATTACTCTCATCCAGATTGGCACCATCAAGTACAAGGATAGTCTCATTAGAGATTTTGAAGAGAAGCTCCAAAGGGAGAAGAGAATTGTGGCTAGTTATTCTAAGCCTAGTACAGTGTTTCCCTTGATAGACTTCTTCTGCTCTCAGAAGGGTAAGAAAGTGTTGGGGTTTAAGGGAAACACTGGAGTTGCCCCTTCCAAAGGGAAAGGGGATGCTCCATTCCATCCTCTGGCTTCTAAGCCTCCCATCCATTTTAAAAAGGTGATGTTGCCTTCAAACAGGTATGACCAAAAAGCATTTATGGTCACTGAATGAAATATAGATACACTAGTGTGAACAAAGATGTTCACAGCTATGGTGGAAGGTATAGTAGGGGAATGAGTGCCTTTAAGGATCCTCATGAGGAAATTCAAATGGTCAATCCTGGACCATTTGTTTTTTGTACCCTAGCCCCCACTCTCAAGAATAAGGCAATAGCCTTCACTCAAGCCCATCCAGCAAAGGTTCAGACCAAGGGTAAGTCTGTTAGTAGGCCAAATCTAGCTATCTCTAATGATATAAACAACATGTCATATGCAAAGAAGACTACTTCAAATGGCAGTCAGAGCCAACTAAGAAAGATTGTTGCAAGGCTCACCTTCAGTCAGATTCTTGCTGAAAGGAACTTGAAGAATGCTGTTTCACCTCTTCCTTCTGTTCCGTCAGTAGTTAACCATATTGCAGGACCTACTCAGAAAAGAATATACAACATTCATGAGTGTTGGTACTGTGGGAAAGTGGGGGCATTTTATCTTAGATTGTTGGTACAATCAGACTATATCGAGAGCTAGTGTTAGTCCTCTTGTCAAAAAATCTATAGGAAGAGATATTTATCTTCAGGCTAATTAGAACCTAGGACCCAATAATTATTGGGGTCCTAAGGTAAAATAAATCATTTGTTGTAGGTTAGTCCAAGTGTCCATATCCCTATATGGTACTTGGACAGTGGTTGTTCCAAACACATGATTGGAACAAGGAGCAATTTAAAGGAGTACACTCCAGTGAAGTATGGACCCAAAGTTATCTTTGGTGGTTCAGATAGAGGAGTGCTAAGAGACTATGGTAAGATTGCCAATGGCATAGTCGCAATATCAAAAGTGACTTATTTTGAGGGGTTGCAACACAACCTCATAAGCATAAGCCAATAATGTGATCTTGGCTATGCCATTTCTTCCACAAGTATGAGTGTCAGATTAAGAGGTCAAGTGACCAAGAGGTCATCTTGACAGACACTAGGAGTGGAAATATTTATTGCTTAGATTTCCTTTATCTTAATAAAGACTCTCCTATTTATCTAGCTGCAATTGAGAAAGCCTCATATTGTGTATAATGACACAAGAGACTAACACATTTGAATTATAAGAGTATTGGCAAGCTCTTTAGTGAAGAGCTAGTTAGGAATGATCCCAAAATAAAATGGAACAAGGAAGGCATTTGTTCAGCTTGCCAGAAGGGCAAGCAAATCAAAGCCCCCGTCAAGGGCATTGGGACCAAAGATTATGTGAGGTGCTCGTACCTATTGCATATGGACTTGTTTGGTCATATGCCAGTTCATAGTCTAGGTAGGAAAGTTTACACCATTGTGGTGGTTGATGACTATTCTAGGTTGGCTTGGGTTTTCTTTCTGAAGAAAAGTTTGGAACCCATGATATCTTCAAGACATTTATCAAGCAAATTCAGAATGAGCTAGACAGTACTGTGATCAAAATTAGAAGTGACCATGAGACTGAATTCCAATCTGATAGCATAATAAGGTTCTGTGAAGGGCAAGGGATTCATCAAGAATTTTCTTCTCCAAGAATACCACAGCAAAATATGATTGTTGAGAGGAAAAATAGAACAATCATAAAGACTGGTATGACCTTAATAAGTGACACAACTCTCCTAGAATATTTCTATGCTGAGGCAGTAAATAATGCATGTCATGTCCTTAATAGAGTCTCTATCACCAAGAGGCACAAGAAGACTCCCTATGAGATCTTGAAGGGAAGAAAACCAAAGCTGGGCTACTTAGGATTTTTGGTAGCAAGTGTAATGTGCTTCATATTGGTAAGTCAAATGCGACTAAGTTTGTTGTCAAGTCCTATGACGATATTTTTGTTGGTTACAACAATCATAGTAAGGCCTATATGATCTACAACTTTTTAAGTGTCAAGTTTTACAAGAGTCTATACATATAGTCTTTGATGAGTCTACCATGATTAACAGTGAGCTGTCAAGCTCCTCTTCTAGTACTGCAGGTACATAGCTAATGATGGACAATCTAACCATCAAAGATGTTGCTCCACTAGTCCAAGATGGAGTGGATATTCTAGGAGAAACATAAGACACACTTGATGTAGATGAAGATCAGCAGGATGCAGCCACTAAAGCTAATGCTGAAAGAATATTACCTTTAGCTGTCAAGCATCTGGGAGATCATCCAAGACACCAGATTGTTGGTGATGCAAACCAAAGAGTGGTGACAAGAAGAAAGAGCCTTAATACAATAATGTATGCAAGTTTCCTATCACAGTTTGAGCCCAAGAGATTTGAAGAGGCCAACATAGATTAGTTTTGGATTGTAGCAATGCAAGAGGAATTAGACCAATTTAAGAGATGTAAGGTTTGGAAGCTGGTTCCCAAATTATAAGGACATAATATCATTGGAGTCATGTGGCTTTACAGGAATAAACTTGATGAAAATGGCATTATAATCAAGAACAATCCTAGGCTAGTAGCTAAGGGTTACAGACAAGAAGAAGGTATTGACTATGATCAAACCTTTGCCCTTATAGCAAGATTGGAAGACATCATACTATTCCTTGCATATGCTGCATTCAAAGGATTTAAAGTCTACCAGATGGATGAGAAGTCAGCCTTCCTGAATGGTGACTTAAAGGAAGAATTCTATGTTGAACAGCCTACAGGTTTTGCTGTTCCTAACTAACCTAATTCTGTTTATAGACTTAAGAAAGCTCTATATAGGCTGAAGCAAGCCCCTAGAGCATGGTATGAGACATTGTCTAGCTTCCTCAATGAGAACAAACTCTGAAGGGGGAAGATAGACAAGACCATATTCCTAAGGTAGTCTAAGGGTAAGAACATTCTAGTCCAGATTTATTTAGATGACATAATCTTTGGATCTACTGATGAAAACCTTTGCAGGAAGTTTGTTAAACTTATGCAAGAGAAGTTTGAGATGAGCAGTATGGGTGAACTTAAGTTCTTCTTGGGCCTCTTAGTAAGACAGATTGAAGATGGATTATCCATATTCTAATCTAAGTTCACCAGGAAGTTGATCAAAAAGTTTGGTATGGAGAATGCCTCCACCATTAAAACTCTCATGCGGTCAAGTACGCCTATAGACAAAGATGAGGCAGGGAAACCTGTTGATGAAACTTTGTATAGAGGGATAATTGGATCCCTTCTATATCTAACTATAAGAAGGTCAGACATCATATCTGTTACATGTGTTTGTGTTATGTATCAAGCAATCCCCAAAGAATCTCACTACTCTGCTGCAAAGAGGATTTTGAGGTATTTTAAGGGCACACCAGATCTTGGCCTCTGGTACCCTAGAAATAGGGATTTTGAACTAAGAGTATATTTAGATGTAGATTTTTCAGGATGCAGAGAGGACATGAATAGCACTTCAGGCACCTGTCAATTATTGGGAGTAATACTAGTGTCTTAGAGTAGTAATAAGCAGATCGGTGTTGCAATCTCAATAGTTGAGTTAGAGTACATCACAACACGTAGCTGCTGTGCACAGTTATTGTGGATCCAACATCAACTTCAAGACTATAACCTCAAGATAAGTAGAACTGATTTGTACTGTGATTCTACTAGTGCAATCTCAATTGTTAGTAATCCTGTATATCATAATAGGACTAAGCACATTAAGATTAGGTATCATTTCATTAGGGAGCATGTGGAATGTGAAGATAATAGTCTTGAGTTTGTCCCTATAGACAGGCAAGTGGCTGACATCTTCACTAAGCCACTAGATGAAGCAAAGTTCAATACCTTCAATCTTGAGTTGGGTATGTTCAACTTGGTATAGCTTCAGTTGTTCCTTATGTTTTTTTTGTTGGAGGTTGTACTAATTCTTGCAGGTGAAAAATACCTTCAGTGGTATGAAGATTTTCAAGTGGTTCAAGTGCTATCTAGACTGAAATAGACTAAAGTATATACCAGGAAGGATGATAGAACATGCTCCAGTTGAGGGGGAGCAAGTCCAGCTTCCTGTAGAGAAGGAGCATGCAGCTGCAACAGTTAATTATCTGAAATCAAAAAGGGGGAGAAGATAATCAGTGAAAGATGATCAGGAATATAGAGAAGGCCAGCTCCTCCCTGACTATTTTATAGAAGTCAAAAGGGGGGAGAAGGAAATGATCAATGAAATGATCAAATCAAGGCCTTGCAGCAAAACAGGGGGAGCAATAAGTGATGATGATCACCCTGCAAGCAAAGGAAAATGTGGTAACTTATAACTTGTTACACTTTTTAGAATGTTTCCACATTTGTTGTTCTATCTGCTGCATATGTTGATGTATATCATTGACTAAGAATTTTAATTAAGAGTTCTGACTTCTTCAAATAGGGGGAGACTGTTGGGTCCATTTCTCACAATGTCCCAGATTTGTAGAAGTCAAACAAGTCAATAGTATACACATAGTTGTAATTGATGTATGTTCAAGTTCATGCATGCAGGTTGGTCCTTGTCACATTATTTAGACAGGTTGTTTAAGTGATTATGATAGGTTGTCACAAGGTAGAGAGGTGGAGAGACATAAATCTATCTAAGTTCATAGACATTGAGTGAAGCCAGTACACTCAACGCCAGATGCTAATAATGAATACTGGAAAGGCTGAAAATCGCCTAAGTCCACAGGAGTTGAGTGAAGCCAGGTCACTCAATGCTAGATGCCAAAAAGAGCTGAGTAAGGTATGGAAAGTCAAAGCCCAACAGTTTGCAATATAAAAATGCGGCTAAGTCCATAGGCATTGCGTGAAGGTAGTTTACTCAACTCCATATAACAAGAGGCGTTGAACATAGCGGAGTCTGTCAAAGCTTCATTATTGGCAAGACAGAAAATCGACTATGTCTAGAAGCATCGAGTGAATATAGCTTACTCAACGCCATAAAATAAAGCATCGTGTGATGTCAAAGCATAAGGAATGATTTACAAAAAAATCTGTCTTAGTCCAGATACGTTAAGTGAGGACAGTGTTGGTATTACCATGGTGATCTGAAAGTGATCAAACATGTAACGTCACTGCTAACGCAATATGAGCTTATGGGGTCGCACATAAGAGCTCTCGAGAAGTTGGAAAGGTTTGTGTTGGCCTTGCTCATATGTGACATGAGTGAAGGACCAAGCCTATGATATTTTGGATATGAAGGTATTTAATTCCGGGACCTATATTGTGAATATAGGACATCAGGTAAGTGGTCGAAATTATCTAAGGGAATTTCATCGAGTATAGCAAAGAGGTTTCGATGAATGGCTTGAATTTGTCGAATATCGTCTTGACATCTCAATGTTTCTGTCTCAGATTCGTTGAGTATCGTCATGACAATTTCGACGAATTAGACTCATTCGTTGAGTATCGCGATTCATCGAGTATCGTGATTCGTCGAGTATCGCGATTCGTCGAATATCCTCTTGATATGTGGACGATTTTCCCTATCTAAATTTGTTGAGTACACTCGTGTTATTTTGACGAATATCTTCTGATTCGTCAAATATCAACGTGATACTCAACGAATTTTGTTTTATCCAGATTATTTCATTTAAGTCCGGTTCGGCCGATCTGCGGTTTATGGCTTGGTTCGACAGACTGTATAAATAGGATTTCTACAGTAAACCGATGGAGTAATTATTCATTCTCTTGACCTAGTCACGCGAGACGATCTCCTCTCGACGGAACTATTCCGCTAAGTCGCGATCACCATTTCTCGTTGTTGTCGACCGCTCGACCTGCTACCATCGCTAGAAAGGGTTTCCTATGTGTCAGACTCATCCCCACCACCTCTCCTTGAATAGATCTAGTAGTCCGTAGAGACGTTGAGGGAAAACCGAATTCCGACCTAGATCTTGTGCGACAAGAGTCTAAGGTTCTTCGTGCTCTTGTGGATATCTGTAGAGGCGTGGACATTATTCTGCGCTCAGAACTCCAGCTGTTGCCATTCGTTGGAATCATTCGGAGCACCTTGGTTGAGTATAGACTAAATCCCTCAAAGGTAAATTTCATTTTACCGCATTTACTTCTTGATCAATGTTCATCGCTAGATCCGAACTTTCTTTTGGGTTTTCCTGTTTCTTTTCCTCTATACACAAGTGTTGTGATGTATAGAAAAACCCAATAGATAGCTCACTCAATGCAAGTTCATCAACAAGTTGCGGCTAAGTATAAAAGCGCCGAGTGATGAAGGTTCACTCAATGCATTGATAAAAAAAAGTTGTGGCTTAGTACAGAAGCATTGAGTGAAGCCAGTTCACTCAACGCCTTAGCAAGGTGGCAGACTTCAGAGAAGCGGATAATTCTAGGGGCATTGAGTGATGAAGGCTCACTCAACGCACTCAACGCACTCAACGCATGATAGTACAGAAGAATTTGGCCAAGTCCAAAAGTGTTGATTGGTGAAGGTTCACTCAACGGCTGATAGTAACAGAGAATTTGGTTGTCCATATTCGTTGAGTGAAGCTAGTTCACATAACGTACTCAATGCCTGATGGTATAGAGGAATTAGCTAAGTCCAGATTCGTTGGGTGAAGCCAATTCACTCAACGTATGGAATGAAAATGAGAATTTGTCTAAGTCCACAGATGCTGACGTCAGCAAAAGTCAACAAAGTTCAAATTAGTTGCGGGAAAGCTATAGTAGGCAACAAACAACACCACAGGTCTACAATATGACTTTTGTAGATAAAGATAGAGTTGAAGCCAACAACTACAGGTGGGGCCCACAGCTCAAATAGTCGTTGAACGGCGAAAGATAAAATGGAAAAGATCCAAAGATGGAACTTAACTTTTAGGATTTACTCATTTCTAAAATTAGCGGCCGGACTTCGTCTTTCTCCTCACTATTATTATCGGGCTTGAAGCAGGAAGATAAACAAGCTGAAGTAAAAGTTCCAGTGTGTCAGCTGTAGCAATCTTCACCAACTACAATAAGATCAGAAAATCTTTCTGAGAAAGAATGCAATGCAGTGCTTTCGAATTTTTACAGTCAACGTTAGCTAATTGAAGGTCAAATCAACACCAAGTTTGGTGACCTTGTTTCTAAGACACTTCCAGCACAAGCATCGGCTTATTGAAGATCATTATCCTTGCTGCCGAGAAGAAGTTAGGGCTGAGAAAACTCAGCTCAAGAAGCAGTTGACATAGTGAAATTTCTCTGGTGTCAAAACAACACCAACAAAACCCCTTTCATTTTTGTAGGATCCTTTTGAATCTGAGTTATAGGCCTGATTTATAAAGGTCGAGGTAGGATCCAAGTTTGGATCTAATTTGTAGGGCAGTTTTGCCTGAGGTAGGATCCATGTGTGGATCTGAGTTGTAGGATAGTTTTGCCTGAGGTAGGATCCTAGTGTGGATCTAAGTTGTAGGGCATTTTTGCATGAGGTATGATCCAAGTGTTGATCTAAGTTATAGGGCAGTTTTTCCTGAGGTAGGATCCAAGTATGGATCTGATTTGTACGACAGTTTTGCCTGAGGTAGGATCTGATCTTGGATCTGAGTAGTAGGGCTTTTGAGCCTGAGCTATAGGAGATTCATTCACTCTGAGGGTAGGACCTTTGGGTTTGAGGTAGGATACAGGTTTGGATATGATGTAGGGCATTTGTGCCCGAGCTGTAGGAGAGTCATCCTCTCAGAGTAGTAGGGTTATCCTCCTAGCCTGAGGTAGGTGATCTTTGGATCACTGAGTTATAGGAGCAAGCTTGCTCTGAGGTAGGGATTTGAGCCTGAGTTATAGGTCTTGGAGGAGACCGAGATATCCTGCGGGATCTGTGTTGTAAGCTCTTAGGAGCCAAGTTTTGGTGAAGTTGTCTTGTCTAACAAATTGTTAGAAAGGTGGGATGAAAAGTGGACGTACCCATAATTTGGGGAACTACTATAAATATTATGTGTGCTTTTGAGGATTGTCTTGAAAGCAAGCTAACTCACAACACACTAAGTTAAAGATAGTCATAAAAGATTAGAAAAGCTATTCACCACCCCCCCCTCTAGATGTTTAGCTGCCCTTGTAACTAAAGACTTTCAAGTGGCATACAACAGGTAACGGTCTCAGCAGCCTAAAGTCACTTCCTCGGGATTACGGTTAAGTTAAGAAGTTCGCCCGATCTATCAACGAGTTATGTTCAAGTTCATCGGCATTCAATGACAAACAGTCTATGTGGCTAGTTGCGGTTTGGCGACTTGGGCGGTTTCAGCGGACAGGGCTTACGATTAGCATTTGTGCAGCCTGGACGGTTAAGTTTTGCAGTCCGTGCGATTTCTCTTGCTTGTACTTTTCTGCTTTCATCGGATATATTGCGAAATCATGTCTCGCAATGTATGTCTCGCTCTGTAAATCTGATTTGTGAATTTCAGATTAAGACTCTTGTGCTTTTATTATGCTGAATTTTAGTTGGTTTTGGTTGTGGTTGAGTGTCCATGTGACCTCTTTTTCATCTTCCCATAAATTTTTACTTCTATGCTGTTCAATTTTACACGCTTTTTCCTTTCATTATGTTTATTACTTCTCTATGATTTGTGGTCTATGTTTATTGTTCAATTGTTTTCTATTATACCCATTGTGTTGGACACACTATCATTTTCTTGTACGCTGAAGCTAAGATAACCTTCAACAATGAGGTCAGGTCTTGGCTCGTAAAATTTGGACTATAATTTGACTGAAAGTTAGCGTTTGTGAATGACCACATAAGCAAGAAGCAGAGAAGATGACAAAATGCTATTTTCTTGTTTGATAAGGTAATCGTGTTACATTGTGTAGGTGTCGTTGCATACCCATGAATGCATATGAACTCCCGCTCTCAAATCATGTGTTGTGTGATTTCTTGAAAAGTAAAAAAAGTTGCAAAATATTCAAATGTTTGACCTTCCTAGGGTGTGAAATGCCTTTGACCAGTTACAATGTGCTCATTTTTATAGACAAATACAATGGGACGAGATACTTTATTGTCAGAATGTGTACCCCATCCCCATTCGAGATCAATAGAGCTCGATGAGTTGACCTGCTGATCTGGATGAGGTGACCTATTGAGCTCACCAGGTGACCATTCAAGCTCGCCAAGGTACACTGCCTCTAGTGTAATTTTGATTTGGATGAATATGGGTACTACAATACAAGTGACTAAGGCTTCGTTTGGTTTGGTGTTTCGCCGCTTCTGTTTGGAGCAAACGCTGTCGGACGGAGGGTAAACAAACAAGCACAAGGCACAGTTGCTCCATTTGCACCCGCCGAATAGAGAAAAAACCACAAAATAGAAGCTTTTCAAGCCCAACCTCCCCCCTCCGATTCAACACCTCTGTATAGACCCATGTGCTCCTCACAACTACGAAGTGGATTCTACTTTAAAAAAAACTATTGCAGACATCTACGAAATGCCGCCAGCCACTCACACCTCTACCGCAGGGAAGCACTACTTTTACTACAGCCATTATCGGCCTTCCAGAAACCGCCCAGTCGTCTTCGGCTATCTTTTCACCAATCGAAAAATCCTACCCTCCTCCACCGTTGAAGGCGACACACTCTCCGGCGGCTGCCAAAGAAAGCACCGCCCCTCCACCACCATCCACTTCCGCGACTAGGATCCCGATCTCCCATCCTCCGCCTCCTCCTCCCCACTTTAATTATTTCTCACCCAAGTCCTAAGTTTTAATTTTAATTATTATATTATATTATATTATAATATATTATAATATATTATATTATATTATATTATAATATATTATATTATATTATAATAAAATATACTAAATTATATTATTTATACTCATATTTATTTATTTATATTATACGAGCATCTTCACCCATGCTCGATGCTCTCGGGCGGCCTTCGTCCGCATCAGGCGGGCTTCGTCCGCCTGCGCACGGGCTTCACCTGTGCTTGTTGCTTCGGGGGGTCTTGGGCCACATAGAGCGGGCTTCACCCGCTTTCGTGAAATCCACCATCTCGGCACCGCAACCGCCACTCGAGGCCCCCGGGGCCATATAGTTATTTGATTTTGTTCCGGAGGGCCGCAAGTGGCGGGTGCGGTGCCGATATGGTGGATTGCGTGGAAGAGGGCGAAACCCGCTTCAATGCGGCCCACGACCCCCCGAAGCATCAAGCACGAGTGAAACCCGCCAGATGCGACCGAAGACCGCTAAAGAGCATCGAGCAAGGGCATAGCCCGTGCGAAGATGCTCGTGTGTGAGTGTGTGTATATATATATATATATATATATATATATATATATATATATATATATATATATATATATATATATATACATATATATATATATATATATGTTAATGTATTTTGTAGATAGAAAGAACACTTCATATTGGCTATCTGATAGGAAAACTTTTGTCTTCAATTGATTGTAATATGCAGTCTATTGTGCCAATTGCCTAATTTTCATGCATCTATATTTCTTCCTCAGTGTAACATATTGCACGCCAAATGTGTGTGTATCGTAGTCATTAATTGGAGCTTAAGCCTTGGCTCTATTGATCTGCATGCCAAATGATAGTTAAATAATTTGTATGTATTTTCCACTCACACACAAATGACAATAAAAATAACTAATAATTTGGAATATAAAAAAAATAATGACGTGAACCAATAGAGAGAGATAAGATTAAGGGAAAGAGAAACAAACAATAGAATAAGATGGGTAATGCTAAATATGAACAGATTCATTAGGTGAAGCCAAATTAATAGTCTTTAAACCGTATGAATATTTGAAATAAAGTCGGCAAAGAATAGAACTTCCACAAATAGTATTTTCTACTCATGATGTACAACGTTAAATTTGGGACTTGTGAGAAGTAGTATTGTTATGGACAAATTTGAAGAAGAAAAATTCTGCACTCCAGTTGTAGATGAGGTGAGGTTATAAGAACAAGTCCCCCTAACTATGCCTTAGAGCATCAACCACACACCACAACTTAAGCTTCGTTTGGCACGGTGGTGGAGGTCGTAAAGATAGGGGTTAAATCATCATTCGTTAAGGATCATCTAACAAACATCATCCATTTGAACTTGAAAGTGGATGATGTTTCTTAAGTGGGCGTTAATGAATGATAATTTAACTCCCATGTTCATGACCATCACCATCTTGCCAAACAGAGCCTTAATTGTATCACTTAATCATATTTAGTCATGAAGTTCTTAAATTTCCAACCCTATGGCCATTCAAAGGCATTTGGAGAATTACATTAATTTGTTTTGGTAGTTGGAGAAGCCTGCATTCTTGATGCTTGCCTGCATGAAACTTGTGCACCTCCAGCATGTGCTTTCTCCTGGATTCTATGAATGCATGTAAAAAAATTTCGACTCTGTTTGGGACGGTGGTGGCAATCAAAAATGTTGTGGTGGGAAATAAACGATGACATTAGAGTGTCAAAAAACTATTTTGAAATAGTTTAGAGTGTTTGAAAAATCTTCATTTATGTTTTTTTATAAAGATGTTATACATTTTTTTGTATGGAATAAAACAATTTACTAATAACTTTTTTACTTTTTTAGCATGCATGAGAGAGAGTGAGAGAGAATTGATAGTGGAATTGGTATTGAAAAGAATGGCAAAAATTTCGTGCTCGGGCAAAAAATGCGCAAACAGACAAAAAATGCGTGTTCTGAAGTGTAATGCGCCCGAGAGAAAAGTGCATGTCCGGGAGAAAATGCGCGCATGGGCCGAAAAATGGGCGCCCGGGTGGAAATGGGTGTCGGGAGGAAAATGCGCGCCTGGGCGAAAAATCATACCCAGAGACAGAAAATGGCACGCCCGAGCGGAAAAACGTGTGTCAAGGCAGAAAAAGACGCGCCTGGGCGAAAAACGTATGACCGGGCCAAAAAAACGCACACCAAGGTGGAAAATGCGCTTCCGGGGGGATGCGTGCCCAAGCGAAAAATGTGCGCTTGGGCAAAAAATGCGCGCTCAGGCGAAAATGCGCGTCCAGATGAAAAAACATGCACAAGGGTGAAAATTGCACAGTCATGAGAAAAATGCATGACTCGACAAAAAATGCACGTCATAGTGTAAAATATTTTCCCTGGGGAAATGTACGTCTCGACAAAAATGTACCCGGTCAAAAATGAGTGTCGATGCTAAAACGCGAGCGTAGGAGAAAACGTGTGCCCCAGTGAGTTCGCTATTCCAGAATGCTTAATCTCAAAACAACGACATGTCCTAAACATTCAATGGAGTGTTTTTGTAGGATTCCATTTAGAATTATGTCGCTTCTTCAAATATATGATCAACTAAAGGTGACCCTTCTACCTTAGAAAAATTCCGTACTAATTGGGAGTTTTAGTAGGATTCAGGAGCATCTCTGGAATGAATTTTAAGGCATATAGAGTAATATTTATAAGGTTTGCACCACACATTGTGTATTGAGGATTAACGGTTAGCACCATTCAATAGAATGTGTCCTTAAGGGTAGACTTTAAATTATGGTCTTATGAGTGGATCCTAATTGATTTAGTGATATAATTGGGGTGTCATGGACTTCTGGTTGAAGTCCTAATGGGTCACCAAGAGGTGCCAAGTGTTAGTGTACACGGACATTAAGGAGAGTTGTTAGTGTTAGAGTTTGGCAATAGACCGTCACTCCCCTGTAAGTATAAAAATCCATCTTAGGATAGTTCAAGAGTAATAATGAGAGTAGGACTTAATGCTGGGTAGTCACCAATAAAAGTAAATATCCTGGAATGAAAATTTGGGCTTCAACCCATCGTATTCTCTAGTACCGTTGCGAGCCTTCACCGGGTAGAACTCAGGAAGTCCAAGATTCACCTTAAACATTTATGTTCAATTAAACAATAGACAAGAATAGTCTAAGTGAGTAAAGATAAAGTAAACCTCATCCTGTATTGGGGGATGGAGTGGTTCAAGGTGTACAACCCCATGTCCGGCGAGCAAGACCACCAGGGGGCGAGCAGATCAGGCTAGGAGCAGCAGACGAGCTTGGCAGCGGCAGGGGCGAGGCTGAGCTCGGAAAACGTCGACTAGAGATCGACGATCGGCGACCCCCGAGCTCGGCGTTCCCCAGGCGAGCCACAGCTCGCGTCCTCACAGTGGAGCTCGGCAGCGATAGACGAGCAGTACATGCCGAGGGGGCCAGAGCTCCCAGCTCGCCTGGGTGTCAGAGGTACTTTTTACTGTTTTACCCTTGCTGGTCTGCCCATAGCCCTTCAAAACAGTTGAGTTTGGTTGTTGCCAGACCCGGCCGAGGGTTTTCTGGTAATTTCAGGTCAGTTATTTTGGTTATTGGCAGTCCGGATTTCAAAAGCTATAAATAGGATCCAAGGGGTACCCCAGAAGGCAGGTTCTTCCCTGTGCTCTTCTCCCCAAAATCTTTAAGTGCTTTCTGAGGGTACCTTAGCTCGGCTTCAGGCTAAGGAGGGGAAGCTGAAGGATCAAGCGCATAACCAACTGTTCCAAAAGCCCGAACTGTTGGAAAGGGTGCTACTTAATTTCTTAAATAAGTAGAAGAGCGCCACGGGTCAAGTGAAGGAACGCCGGACCTAACAATGCCCCCCCACGGCGTCCAGCACAACCCGTCAGCTCAGAGGTGGAGTTACCACATGGCCCACATGGCTCAGAGGTGGGGTTACCACATGGCCCACACGGCTCCGAGGTGGGGTTACCACATGTCCACGGTTTCACGGCTCAGAGGTGGGGTTACCACATGTCCACGGTTGCCTGACCCGCCGGACCCACACAGGTAGAAGGGAAAAATCAGGATTTAATAGCGCTCCCCCGATCTTGAACCCGTGACCTGCTCTGATACCAATTGAAAGTGCAACTAGATCTGATATACTCTAGAGGGGGTGAATAGAGTATATGGTGCCTTAAAAACTTTTACAAGCTTTTACAACAATTGTTGTAATATGTGTGAGCAGGGAAGCAATAAAAAATTTAACCACACTACTAAGTTAAATAAAACACTAAGCACAGACAAATCAAGGCCAGAAACAAAAATGAAAGCAAGCAGAACCAGAAGACACAAGGAAATATAGTGGTTCCCCAAACTTGGGTACATCCACTCTTCTACCACCCTAGGTAGGAATCCACTGCAGGATGAGTTGATCAGGTGTCCTGGGCACCAATGAGCTTTTGATAAGGTGCTCAAAAACCAAAGCAGATTTTTTGATCAGGTGTCTTGCCACCAATGAGCTTTTGACAAGGTGCTCAAAAACCAGATTCAAACTTTTGAAGGGAGTTTGAAAAACCCTTTACAGAGTGGGGGTGAGAGAGTGATGGCAGTCTTCTCTTTCTCAAACAACTGAGAAGACTATGTGGATTGTTGTCAAAGCTCCCCCTGAATCCTTGAAATCTTCAGGAAGAAAAGCTTTGCTGAGGGTGATAAGCCTTCAAATATTGAACTCCAGCAATGGATGATTTCAGCAATAGCTGAAATGTTGAGTGTCTGAAGTCTTGAAATGATGTTGGCCTTGAACACTTTGAGAGCTGAAGAGATATGAAGATTTTTGAAAGCTTGATCTCTTTGGATGAGTGTTCTTCAGAATTCTTTTTGACAGAAGATTTTGAATGAGTCTCTGTAATCTATCTTGTGTGTGCTCTTTTTCTTGTTCTTCTTCTTGATTCAAAAAACATTCTGTCTTTTATTCTTTAGTGCTGAATAGAATATCATTCTCTGTCAAGGATAGCCGTTGGTATGCATTGATTGCATCCTTAATTGCATAATCTCTTCTGGAGGAAAGTCCACAGAATTATTCCTTGAAAAGTCCCTTGAAACTTGGTCCAGAATTGAATGAAAACGGCTAGCAAATCTCTGAATTAATTGCAGAATAACTCCTAACTGATTTGAATTTGAATTCTGGAAGTTATCTGAAATCGTCGAACTGAGCTCTGCTATCATCGAGCTGAGCTCAGCGATCAGGAAATCTTAAGCAGCAAAAAAATCGTCGATCTGAGCTCAAAGATCGTCGAACTGAGCTCAGAGATAAAGATCTAATGCAGAGTCAAAATCGTCGACCTGAGCTCACCGATCGTCGAATGGAGTTCGACGATATTATGAAGTTGAGCTCAGCGATCGTCGAATGGAGTTCGACGATCTGTCAAAGTTGAGCTAGACGATCGTCGACCGGAGTTCGACGAATCGTCGTGCTGAGCTCGACGATCAGACTTAGTCTCTAGACAGAAAAACTTGGTCTTCAGGGCAGCTTCCAAACCTAGACTTCTAACCCTTAGACTCAATTCTAATTGACCTTTTAAGCTATACAGGAGGTCAAACAAAGGTTCCTAGAGACATAGTGATCCTGACCCAAATTAGTAATAGGGTGTTCCAACAATCTCCCCCTATTTGGGTTAGGATTACTATTTACAGACTTTGGAAAATTCAAATAATAACATACAATCAGTAAAACAAGAAAACAGCAGCTAGACATTGCAGAAACACAGAGATATATATATGTCATCCAGATAATCAGAAATTCCAGAAATTGTCACCTTACAATGTCACTTCTTCTCTTTGCCTTTAACCATTTTGATTTCTCTGTTTGGATTTAGAGCTTCCTTGTTGGACCTGGTGTCATCTGCTGCACCCAAGTAAGTTTGCTTTGAAGGCCTGGGAACCACAACAGCAGGATGTAACTCCATGTATCTGTCAGCATCAAAGAATTTGCTGGAGGCATATCTGTCTAATTCTTTCTGTCTTTGTTCTGACATTGTAGAAATGTTGGAAGAATCTAATCCTTGTTCTTTGGCCTTCTTAATCTGATCCAGTGCAGCCAATTCCTTCATCCTGGCAGTCCAAGCAGCTGGATTCTTTTCAGGGTCCTCAAATGGTACATGTGGCTCATACCTGTTGGAAGAATTGTCTTGAGGAGGCCTGGTAGACACTGTCTCTTTTAACTTGTAGGGGAAAGGACCAGAAGTTGTATCAGATGAGACATGTCCTCCCCTAAAATATGGGTGCTGCCTGGAATACCCTTTAGAATAAACTTGAGTATCTCTCTGATTACCCCTGTATCCTCCTCTCCTAGAATATGAACCCCTAGATTGGCCTTCCCTTTGGTAGGATCTGGCATGGGGTTGATAGGGAGCCTGGCTTCTAGCTGGGGGTTGACTTGCAGAGCTTCCACCTACACCTGCATCAGGAGGAGGTGGTGGAGGAGGATGAGGGTGCTGGAATTGGGAAGAGCCCTTCTCATATTTTCTCTTTTTTTTTCATGGCTTTCAGCTGGTTTTTGGAATATTGCATCCAGTGCTCAATAATTTGGCAGTTATGAAGGATATAATAAGGGATATCATTATTATCTTTGACTTTTGCAGGAGGAACCCTTTTCATTGCCTTGCTCCTTGCCTTCCTTTTCCTGGCAATGGTAGCAGATGAGTCATCAGAGTCTGTTTTGAATTCATCAGATTCAGAGCTCTGGTCATCATATATAGCATCTATTTTCTTCATCAATTCTTTCTTCAGCTGAACAGCAGCAGATACAGGAGGTGAAGCAGGAACAACAACAGCAGCAGTAGAGGTGACAGCAGCAGATGGAGCAGCAGATGGAGAGGGTCCAACAGAAGCAATTATAGCAGCAGCAGCAGATACTGGACTGGTGACAACAGCAGCAATTGTCTCACTATCATCAGCAGAAATTTCACTAACAGCAGAAATAACATCAAAAACTGCAGCAGGCTCAAAAACAGTTGCCTCTGTCATAGGACAATCCTTAGATATTTGTGCAGCAGAAACAGTTGGAACTTCAGCATCAATAAAAACAATCTCAGCAGCAGTATCAACAATCCTTTCTTCAACAGCAGTAGCAGCAACAACTTCAGTAGCAGCAATTACTGAGAGTACAAAAGAAGAGATAATGTTAGGGTCACAGTAGGAGAAGGGCACCAGTGCCTTGGATAGGTCTTCTGGGGGCTGGACAGCATTACTCTCTGGCAGACAGCTATAGAAGGCAGAATCAAAAGCAGAAAGCAAAGACCTTAGGTCAATTGCAAGAACTGCAGTAGGAGTCTGACATTCTGGAGGCACAACAACAAGAGCAGAAGGAGCAGCAGACACAGAAATATCAGCAACAGCAGCAGTATCATCAGCAGCAGGAGCAGAAACAGCAGCAGCAACAGCATAAAAGCTTGCTTCATATGACATCTCCCCCTGCCTAGATGCAGAAACATCTGGATCAAGGCACACTGCTGGAGGTGCTGCCTGAGGAAGGAGGGAGGAAAGCCTGGCAGAGAGGGCTGCCACTGACAGGTGTAGAGGAGCCAAGGAGGTCTCCAAGAGTAGAGAGAGCCTGGGGGCAATTAGCTCATACAACCTGTCAGCTAGGGCTGAGAGGTCTACTTGCTCAACTGCTGGAGCAGAGGTAGATGGAATAGGAGTGGCTGAAGATGCTGGAAGTGGAGGGCTGGAGAGTGGTGGTATGGATGGCTGAGGTGTTGGGATGGTGGATATGGAGGACAAGGGGATGGATATGGATGGAGTGAATGTTGGTTGAGCAATGATGTGGTGTAGGAGGTCTTGGAAAGAAGTGGAGGAGGAAGGTAATTCAGGAGGAGAGGATGGGGAATCATCCATATAGGAATCATCCAGGAGGGTGAAGGATGGAATGGATGGTGAAGAGGTGATATCTGGTGGAGGGTATGAGAACAGTGGTTGGAATTGGTCTGCTGGTGGAGGTAGAATGGGGTCTGGAGATGGAGTTGATGTTGGAGATGGGCTAGATATGGTAATGGTGGGTGGAGCTGGAGTGGTGGATGGTAGGGGAAGGGTTGGAATTGGAGGAGGAGGAGAGGCAGCAATAGCAGCAGCCAGGTCTTCTGCAGGAGCAGTGACCTGTGGGAGAGTGACTCCTTGAGTCCTTGTGCCTGAAGGAGCACTTGAGGAGGGCCTGCCAGGCTTGCTTATTTGCCTGTCCCACTTGCCAAAGAGGGCACAGGTAAGTCTCTTGGAGGCATTTATGTGAACTCCAGAGGAGACCAGCAAGGCAGGGCACCTGGTCTGCAGGAAAACTCCAAGAATCCTTCCAAAATTAACAAAACTTTTGTTTATTTTCTTCTTGATGAGGTCAAAGAACACCTCTCCCCAGTTCAAACTTTTCTTATCCACCAGAGCTCCCATGAGGCAGAGCTGATGTCTGGAGATAGTATCATGAGCTGAGTGCTTTGCCAACAGCACTTTCCCTACCACATCTGCCAGGAACCTGTATTCAACAGACAGATTCCTCTTGAATAGCTTGCTAGGGTTTCCCTCTGGATGACCCATCCTGGCAAGCAGGTCAGAAAATTCTTCTCCTGATAACTCAGCAATATCTTCTCCATTTCTCAGTCCAAAGACTTCTGTTAAAACTGTGGGGGTCAAGGGTACCTGGTTTCCAGCAATAGACCCAACTATTGTGTTGTTGTCTTGATTATGAGCAGTGTAGACCCACTCCTTTATCTCATCTGAAGCCAGCTTGATTCTAGTGGTCATGAGGGCAGACAGATTCTGGTCTTTGAACAAACCCAGTATGTCTTGGAAAATCTGATCAGTGGTGTTGAAGGATTCCAGATCAATGTCGAACCCAGCATCGAACTTCATTGCGGCAAGAACTGCAACTGACACAGCCATTGTACCTGCAAAAACTCAACAAACAAAACCACCAAGCGTAGAACTGTTTGGAGGGAAAGAAAATCCTGCAGAGAAATCGAAAGCGCAAGAGAGAACTACGACGAAAAATGAGTTTTATATTAGGGTTCGACGCAGAATTGGAAAGATCGTTGAACTCAGTTCGACGATCGAGGCTCCTAAAGGAATCTGAAGAGACTCCAACATCGTCGATCTCCGTTCGACGATCTTGGAAAGCGTCGAGCTCCGTTCGACGATCATTCAGTGACCATAATCGTCGAGCGTCGTTCGACGATCGTTGACCGGAAGAGATAGTTCATACTATCTGAGAAGCGCTGAACTCAGTTCGACGATTTGGGAAATCGTCGATCTCCGTTCGACGATCTTAGGGGAAATCGTCGAGCGCAGTTCAAAGATCAGAAAAATTCTAGACACTAAAAAAAATCAGAATTTTTGCCTAGTCTTGGTCAATTTTGAGCTTTCAAAATCTTGGATATTATTTAAGGCTTCCTCCATCTAACATTCCTAACTGATTTAGGAAGAAGGTGTGTTTCTTTTCATCCAAAGGCTTGGTGAAAATATCTCCCCTTTGTAAATCAGTTGCGATATATTGTAATTTAATTTTATTCTTTTCAACATTATCCCTTAAGAAATGATGCCTAATCTCTATGTGTTTTGTCCTACTATGGAGGACTGGATTTTGAGCTATGGAAATAGCACTTGTATTGTCACAAAAGATTTTAGACTTCTCTAAGTTGTAACCATAGTCTAGGAGTTGGTTTTGAATCCACAAGATTTGTGAACAACAACTGCCTGCAGCCATATATTCAGCTTCAGCAGTTGAAGTTGACACAGATGTTTGTTTCTTACAAACCTAAGAGACAAGTCTGTCACCAAGGAACTGACAAGTTCCACTGGTGCTTTTCCTGTCAATTCTGCATCCAGTATAATCAGCATCTGAGAATCCAGTTAAATCAAATGATGAATCTTTTGGATACCAGAGACCTAGATTTGGACAACTCTTAACATACCTGAGAATCCTCTTTACTAAAGTGAGGTGTGACTCTCTAGGGCTTACTTGGAACCTAGCACATATACATGTAGCAAACATTATATCTGGTCTACTAGCTGTAAGATACAGTAAAGAGCCAATCATTGCTCTATATATTGTCTGATCAACAGCTTTCCCATGTTCATCAGCATCTAATACAGCATTGGTAGGTATGGGTGTTTTCATACAAGATGCCTCAGACATACCAAATTTCTTAACCAGTTCATTAGCATATTTGGTTTGAGAAATAAAGATGCCTTCAGCATGTTGTTTGACTTGCAATCCTAGGAAGAAGGATAACTCACCCATGCTACTCATCTCAAATTTAGAATGCATTAGGTTAGAAAACCTTCTGCACAATTTTGAGTCAGTAGAACCAAAAATGATATCGTCTACATAAATTTGTACTAGTAGGGTATGGGACTTATGGGTTCTAATAAAAAGAGTTTGGTCTACTCTACCCCTTATAAAACCATTTTCCAAGAGAAAGCATGCTAGGGCCTCATACCATGCTCTAGGAGCTTGCTTGAGACCATATAATGCTTTGTTTAATCTAAAAACATAATCAGGATAAGTTGAAGAGATAAAACCTGGAGGTTGTCTGACATAAACTTCCTCTTTGATGTCTCCATTCAAGAAAGCACTTTTGACATCCATCTGATATACTTTGAAGCCTTTGTGAGCTGCATAAGCTAGAAAAATCCTAATGGCTTCTAATCTTACAACTGGTGCAAAGGTCTGGTAGTAGTCAATTCCTTCTTCTTGAGAATATCCCTGAGCAACTAGCCTTGCCTTGTTCCTTATAATTACTCCTTGATCATCCAGTTTGTTTCTGAATACCCATTTAGTTCCAACAATGGAATTATCCTTAGGCTTTGGCACTAGTTCCCATACTTTGTTCCTCTCAAATTGATGCAACTCCTCTTGCATTGCAATGATCCAGTGTGGATCTTGCTCTGCATCTTGAATGGACTGAGGTTCAATTTGAGATAGGAAGCAGGTGTGCAACAGGTTTTGGTTGACCTGATTTCTGGTTTGCACACCAGCTGAGATTTCTCCAATTATTTGGGAAATTGGATGGTCTCTTGATGTTACTAAATCAACAGGGGGTGTTGATTGTTCACCAACCTGTGTTGTTGTTTCCTCTTGTGGTACAACAACTGGCTCTTCAAGTTGAGCTTCAATGTGTTGAGCATTCCCTTCATCTTCACTGCTTTCATCCTCTTGAGTAACATGTAACCTGTTCAAGTCTTCAACTAGAGAATGTTCCTGCAAAGGTTCTATGGTAGAAGAAATCTTCTCCTTGAAAGACATGTTAGTTTCATCAAATGAAATGTGAACAGATTCCTCAATTTTCAAAGATGATTTATTATAGACCCTGTAGGCCTTGCTAATCATGGAGTATCCCAGAAACACTCCTTCATCAGCTTTGGCTTGAAATTTTGCTAAATATTTCTTGTCATTATTGTGAATATAGCAAATACAACCAAAAATTCTAAAATAGTCAACTTTAGGTTTCTTTCCTTTGAGTAATTCATAGGGAGTCTTTCCCTTTAGTTTATGTATCAGACTTCTGTTCAGCACATAGTTGGAGGTGTTCACTGCCTCTGCCTAAAAGGATAGAGGAAGATGAGCATCTGACAACAATGTAGTGGCAGATTCAATAAGGGTTCTATTTTTCCTTTCAGCTACCCCATTTTGTTGAGGAGTTCTAGGAGCTGAGAAAGTATGCCTGATCCCTTCACTCTGACAGAACTCTTGCATAAGAAGAGAATCAAACTCTGTCCCATGATCACTTCTGATCAGGGCAATGTGAGTATTGAACTCAATCTGTATACATTTGAGAAACTCTGTCAGACACTTAAAGTTATCAGACTTCTTCCTTAGAAAGAACACCCAAGTGAATCTAGAGAAGTCATCTATAATTACTAAAGTGTAGGATTTCCCTCCTAGGCTTTATACTGTGATGGGTCCAAAAAGATCCATGTGTAACAGATATAATATCCTAGGTGAATCACTCTTATTAAGTGACTTAAAACTGTTTTTAGTTTGCTTGCCTAATTGACAAGCCCTGCAGAGTCCTTCCTTCTTGTAGGGACCAGAAGGTAGTCCTCTAACAAGGTTGTACTTGGATAGCCTAGCAATAGTTCTAAGGTTTAGGTGTCCTAGTCTCTTATGCCATAACACATTTGATCTACAGACTGAATTAAACAAGCAGATATCTACATTGGTTGAAAGAAAGTCTACTAGGTAGATGTTACCTTTCCTTTTACCTGTCAACACTGTTGTGTTGTCCTCTGACTTGATTTTGCATAAGGCTTTGCTGAAGGTCACCTGGTAGCCTTCATCACACAGCTGACTGATGCTGATTAGGTTGTACTTCAGTCCTTCCACATATGCTACCTTCTTGAAGGTTACTGATCCAATCTGGACTGCACCATATCCTTTAGTTTGTCCAAAGTTGGAATCACCAAAGATAACTATGGGTCCAAGCTTGGCTCTGAAGGATGTGAGGTTGTCCTTGTTCCCTGTCATGTGCTTAGAGCACCCACTATCCAAGTACCAGTGCTGGTTAGATGTTGGATAGGTCTTCACCTGCATATAAAACAATTTACTTGTTTTTGACCCAGTTTACCTTGGGCCTAGGTTGATAACCTTTAAATTCAGAAATGAAAGACATCCCAGGTTGACTCTTATATCCTTCAGGATGATATATCCTTGGAGGTAAAATCCATTCACTATAAGGGTTAAAGGTTTGGGATGAAGAACACTTAGGATTCAATTTTGATTTGCCTTTGAAAAGGTTTCCAGAGCTCTGACCTCTGTTCGACGATCTTGGAGCTGCGTTCGACGATCGTGGGTCAGATCGTCGAGCTCCGTTCGACGGTCGACTATGGCTGAGGTCAGGTATATGAGATCGTCGACCTGCGTTTGACGACTTTGGCTGAGATCGTCGATCTGCGTTCGATGATTTTTCCTGAGATCGTCGAGCTGCGTTCGGCGATCGTCGATCTACGTTCGACGATCGTCGATCTACGTTCGACGATTTCTGCTGGGACTTAGTTTTCTGAGGCAGATCAGAATTTTTCCTAGCAACCTCTACAACTCCCTTTCCCTTGTCAGAAATAAACTTGATGGGAGTTGTTAGAACAATAGGTTGGCTGGATGAGGCACCCAAGCCCAGTGTACTGTTAAATCTAGAGTTCACTGTGCTTGTGATGTCCATCAGCTTGATGCTTCTCCCATTAAGGGATTCTTCAAGCTTCTTGGCCTCAGAGAGCTCACTTTTCAGTGTAGCTATCTGTTCCCTACAGTTCTCCAACTCCTGAGAGAGTTTGAGGTTTTCTGACTTTAAACATTGTGTTCAGATAATTGATTTCTGAGAGAGATAATCTCTTTCTCAGACTTTAGCAGGTCTAAACACAGTGCTTTAAATTCAGATTTAAAATCTTCTGAACTAAAATCAAAAGAGCTAATTACCTGATCTTCTTCAGGTTGAGTCTCTGAGTCTGACTCTGACTCCTCTTCCTCTGAGTTGTGTTGTGAGGCATTGATTGCCATCATGCAGAACTCCTTTTCTTCTGCATCATCCTCATCATCACTGGAGCTGGATGAGGCTTCTGACTCCTCTTCTGTCTCACTCCAGGATTCAGCAACAAACCCTTTTCTTGTATGCTTATTTTTACTTGAAGAAGGTTTGCCATTTCCATTCCTTTTGGAGTCTTTCTCCTTTCTTCTTTCTTTTCTGTCCCTTCTGTCCTTGGTCTTGTTCTCTGGACAGTCAGGAACTATGTGCCCTGGTTTCCTGCAACCAAAGAAGATAATGTCTTTATTGTTGCTAATGGACTTGTCATACCTTGGCTTGTCCTGCTCCTTGTATGATCTTCTTCTGAAGTCCTTTCTGACCATCTTGTAGAATCTTTTGGCCAACAAGCTGAGTAGTTCATCATTTCCTGTGCTCTTATCTTCAGGCAGATCCTCAGTTGCCTTAAAGGCTATGGTCTTCTCTTTCCTTGTGGCTGGTGAAGCAGCCTTCTGTTCTTCCTCTCTATTCTTGATAAGTAGCTCATAAGATTTGAGCTTACCCAGTAAAGCTTCAGTGGTGATCTCATTTAGACTTCTGGCATCCTTAATTGGCCAGATTCTTGAATCCCAAGTGCTGGGGAAGCACATTAGGATCTTGTCATTAAGTTCTGTCAGAGAAATCTCTTTGTCCAATGTCCTTAGTTCACTGACAATTAGACTCAGTCTGTTGTACATGTCTCTCACTGACTCAGTCTCTCCCTTCTTGAAGTTCTCATATTGGGAGATGAGATGGGATCTTCTATCCTTTCTCTCATCAGCTGAGCCTGAGACAATTTTTGAGAGCTTGTCCCAAATTTCCTTGGCTGAATTGCATTCAGCTACCTTTTGAAATATGTCATCTGACATTGTCTGGGCTAGAATGTTCATAGCCTTGGCATCAGCTACCTTCCATTTCTTGATGTCAGAATCTGTTCCTGATTGAGGTGGAACAGCATTTGTACTTGTGCTCTCTGGGGGTCTTGGACATACTGTCAAAACAGAATTAAAAATGTCTTCGTCAATGGAATTCATGTAAAGTCTAATCCTTGCTTTCCAAAGTGCAAACTTTGACAGATTGCACACTGGAGGTCTGGTGCTAGCATAATCTTTGTTTTGGGCCATGATTTGTGCAAACAAAAACTAATAATAAAATACAGAAGAAAAGCAGATCTAGTTTGGGATCTTGGGGTTCAGGTGTTAGCCTGTACAACCAATCAGATATGGTATGTTTAACCAACCTGGCTCTGATACCAATTGAAGGATCAAGCGCATAACCAACTGTTCCAAAAGCCCGGACTGTTGGAAAGGGTGCTACTTAATTTCTTAAATAAGTAGAAGAGCGCCACGGGTCAAGTGAAGGAACGCCGGACCCAACAGAAGCGCTCTGAGATCTTCCGGGTTTGTGGTGGGACCTCCCTGCCGAGCCCTTGGGTCTGTATCCCCTTGTTTTGTTGTTTTTCTTGCAGGAGCGAAGTAGGCGCGATACCACCCCTCTTCCCCAAGGGCGAGCTCCACAGGAAGCCGGGTTCCAGTTTCAACATTTTGGTGCGATGAGCGTGGACAGTGGTCAGTACAGAAAAGTGCCTGCGAGCTCAATGACGGGACAAGGATCCGATAGGCCGAGCTCGCCGCCCCCCCCCCCACCCCGCCTCTCGCAACGGTGGGGATGTTTGAAGACTTCAGAAACGAGGTGCTGACCCTGATCAAGTTCGCACTCGGCACGCGGGCCGAGTGCTCGACTCCGGCAATCCAGATCGCGGCTGCCCCCTCCTTGGGTGAGGACGCTCCTGGCAGGCGAGCTGGGAAGGAAGTGGCCGAGGAAGGCCGAGGGTGCGAGCTCCCCGGGAGCGAGCTCTTCCCCGGCTCGGCAGGCCGAGGTTGCTTCGGCGAGCTGGGCTCGCGAGACTCGCCAGCTCGCCCAGTGGGGGGAGAGAGCCCTTTCAGCGAGCTGGTCTCTTCAGCTCCAGTTCCAGATGGGTTCAGGGAGCCCGAGATGTCCTATTACACTGGGAAGGGAGACCCGGTCCAGCATGTCCAATGGTTCGAGGACGTGGTCTCCATCCGTCAGATGTCAGACGGATTCAAGTGTCGGCTCTTCGCCATCACCCTCCGAGAAAAGGCGAGAGAGTGGTTCCACCAGCTATCGGCCAGCTCCATCTACTGCTTCGAGGACCTGCGCCGAGGGTTCATGCTGAGATTCACCACCTCGAAGAAGAGGAAGAAGGAGTCCGAGTATCTGTTTCACATTAAGCAAGGGGTGAACGAGACGTTGGGGAGCTACGTGGACCGATTTCAGGAGGAGGTTACTCAAGTCCAGGAAATGCCGGGCCATAGTCTGATGATGGCCTTCACCCTGGGCCTGCAGCAAGGTTTCTTCCGAATGGAGCTGAAAAGAGTTCCTCCCCTCTCCTATGAGGAGTTGATGGAGAAGGCGGCGAGAGAGGTCGACCGGGAGGCGTCAAACCCGGAGTTTGCAAGGAAGTTGGCCAGGTGGGCCACAGAGGAAGAGAGGGAGTCAAAGGGAGGAAGAGGACAGGAGGAGAGAAGAGGGGAGTCCAGGCAGAGGGAGCAGAGGCAGCTCCAAGGGCCGCAGCAGCCGGGGTGGGGGCGTCAGGAGCCCGACCGTCGGTTGGGCTGGAGGCCTGAGTGGCAAGGGCAGGTGCCACAGAGAGGGAACTTCGGAAGGGGTCACATTCAGGGGAGGCAAGACCAATTCCACCCCCCGGGCTGGAGGCAGGGCCAGAGGCCCCGGCTCCCCAATCAAGAAGAGGCCATGGCCATAGCCTTGGGGGCCAGGAGAGGAGTGTGGAGGAGGAGGAGAAGAGAGGTCAGGGTGGAGCTGCCCTATTGCGACTTCCATAAGGAAGAGGGGCATGCAACGGCCACCTGTCCGGAGTTCCTCGAGATGAGGGGGAATAGGGAGCAGCAGCAGCAGCAAGGGAGACAGGAAGTAAAGATTGAGGAGGTCCTACCTCGGGCGGAGGAGGATCGTTGCGAAGACCGGGTGGATGTGGGGACCCGAGGGGGGATCGGGGTGATCCACGGGATAGTAGGGATCGAGGCCTCCGGCAAGGCCAGTCTCCACACCATGTACCGGCGGAGCGTCGCCTCTACATCCCAAACCCCACCACCGGAGGAGAGGATCACCTTCTCCAGGAGTGATATGCCAGACCACGAGGATCCGTTCTGCGATGCGCTGGTCATCAAGGTGGCCATCGAGAACTTCACCGTCTCTCGGATCCTCGTGGACAACGGGAGTTCCGTCAACGTCGTCTTCAAAAAGGCGTTCGATGCGATGAAGGTGGAGGCAAAAAGGGTGCTGGCCTCGGATGGCCCCCTGTTCGGGTTTTCAGGAGAGAGGAAGGAAGTAGAAGGAGTTGGACTCCATGTCACCTTGGGGGGGCAGTCCCGAAACTGTAAGTTCGTCATTGTGGACGCCCCCAGCAGCTACAGTGCCATCTTCGGGAGGCCTCTTATCAGCGCCTTCCGCTGCGTCCCCTCATCTTTTCATCAGTGTTTGAAGTTCAACGCCGAGGGGGTCCAAGTCAGGGTTAGGGGAGACCCGAAGGTGGCGCTGGAGTGTTATGTCACTGCGGTGAACACCATCTCCTGGCAGGAGGGAGCCGAGGAGATGGGGCGAAGGATGGATGAGGTCAAGCAGGAAGCAGGAGGGGAGGAGCTGGGAGTGAAGGACTGCGCAGAGGAGGCGGCAGGAGGAGATCTGGAGGAGGTGACCGAGGTGAGGGCCGAGGGGGAAGAGATGGAGGTAGAGGTCCCCGTTCCGGAGGAAGGGGATGCCGAGGGATGGGGGGAGCAATCCAGGCTGGAGGCAGCAGAGGAAGTGGTGGAGCTGGAAGTGCTCACCCAAGGAGGAAGGATGGAGAAGATCCGCGTCAGCGGGGGGCTGACCCCGGAGGACCAAGGCAGGATGCTGGAGTGCATCCAGAAGAATGTGGACATCTTCGCCTGGAACACCGCGGAGATGTCGGGGGTTGATGCGGATGTGGCTTGCCACCGCCTCAACCTGGACCCGGGAACACGCCCCGTTCAGCAGAAGAAGAGGTCCACTAGGGACAAGCTGGCGTAGCCCATCAGGGAGGAGGTGGCAAAACTCCTCAAGGCCGGCTTCGTCTCTGATATTCAGTACCCCGGCTGGGTCTCCAACGTGGTTATGGTTAAAAAAGGGGACGACCGATAGAGGATGTGTATCGACTTTTCCTTACTTAATAAAGCTTGACCTAAGGATTGTTATCCCTTGCCTCGGATCGACACGCTGGTCGACTCAGCCGTCAGTTTTTTTGTAATGAGTTTTTTAGATGCTTTTTCAGGTTATCACCAGATCAGGATGCACCCCCCAGACATCAAGGATGTCTCGTTCATCACAGGGGATGGATGCTACTGCTACCGGATGATGCCCTTTGGGCTGAAGAATGCTGGGGCTACGTACCAGAAAATGATGGACAGGGTCTTCAAGGAGCAGAGGGGAAGGAATTTGGAGGTGTATGTAGATGACCTCATGATCAAGAGCCGGGATGTGGACTCCCACCTCCGGGACCTGGAGGAGACCTTCGCCACCCTGCGCAAATACAAGATGCGATTGAATCCACTGAAATGTGTCTTTGGGGCCAGCAGGGGAAAGTTCTTGGGACACCTCCTCACCCCCGCAGGGGTTGAGCCGAATCCAGACAAGGTCAAAGCTATCTTAGAGCTGGGGTCCCCGCGGAATGCAAAGGAGGTCCAACGGCTGATAGGGAAGCTAGTAGGGCTGAGTCGCTTCCTTTCACGGGCAGGGGAAAAGTGCTCCCCCTTCTTCAAAACTCTAAGGGGGGGGGGGGGGGGTCATAGGTTTGAATGGACCAAGCAGTGTGAAGAGGCATTCCAGGCCCTCAAGGTGCAGTTGACACAGGCTCCGCTGCTCCAAGGGCCGAAGGAGGGGGAGGACCTGTTCTTATATCTGGGGGTCGGGACGGAGGCCTTGATCTCGGTCCTGGTTCGTGAAGAAGGGAAGAGGCAGCTCCCAATTTATTACGTTAGCCGGGTCCTAAAGAAGGCCGAGCTCAGGTATCCGATTTTAGAAAAGTTAGCCTTCGCACTGATCATCTCGGCTCGGAGGCTGCGACCTTACTTCCAGACACACTCAATCCGAGTGGTGACCGATCACCCCCTCCGCAACATCTTCGACGGGGTGGAGCATTCAGGCAGGTTGGCTAAGTGGTCGGTGGAGATGAGCGAGTTCGACATCTCCTTCATTCCGCGGCTCTCAATCAAAGCTCAGGCGATGGCCGACTTTCTTGCTGACTACGTGGTTGAAGTGGCGGAGGAAGAGATCACTCGCCCGGCTCCTTGGAAGGTGAGGGTGGATGGAGCCTCGGGAAGACATTCCCTAGGAGTGGGGGTGATCCTAGAAAGCCCTCAAGGGACCCGAATCGAGCAGACTATGGTGGTACACTTTCCCATTACCAACAACCAGGCCGAGTACGAGGCCGTGATAGTAGGGCTTCGCCTGGCCAAGGAGCTTGGAGTGTCGGATGTGGAGGTCCTCACGGACTCCATGGTAGTAGCCTCCCAAATCAACGGGGAGTTCGAGGCAAGGGAGCCCACCCTGCGATCATACTTGGCCAAAGTAAAGGGGATCATTGGCACTTTTCAAACTTTCACCATCCGACATGTGCCCAGGGAAGAGAATGAGCAAGCCGATCAGCTGGCCAAGCGCGGTCCCCAGGCGGGGGGCACCATTACCGACCTGTTCCGCCCCTCCATCGAAGAAGGAGAGATCATGGAAATCGATCAGCAAACGTCATGGATGAATCCAGTCATGGCTTTCCTCTCCACGGGTGAGTATCCGGAGGGGGTTGATAAGAAGAAATTGAGGCACAAGTCAGCATATTACCTCCTCTAGGACGGGCAGTTATACAGGAAAACCCTCTCAGGGATGCTGGCTCGTTGTGTGACCGAGGGAGAAGTACGGAGGATCGTGGAGGAAGTCCACTCCAGGGAATGTGGAAGTCACTCCGGGAGTCGGACCCTGGAAGGGAGGATAGTCAGGCAAGGGTATTTCTGGCCCACCCTAGGCCGAGATGCTGTAGAGTTCGCAAGAAGATGTTATAAGTGCCAGATGTTTGCCCCTCTCCAGCTGCAGCCGGCCCAGCGACTCAGAAGTATCACGGCCCCATGGCCCTTCGCAATTTGGGGAATGGACTTGGTAGGACCATTCCCCCAAGCCAGCGGTCAGAGAAGGTTCCTCCTGGTGATGATTGACTACTTCTCAAAATGGATGGAGGTGAAGGTGTTGGCCAAGGTGACCTCCCAGGTGATCAGGAACTTTGTTTGGGGAGAGATCATCTGTCTCCATGGGCTACCCCAGGCCATCGTCGCGGACAATGGGCCCCAGTTCGCCAATGCCGAGTTCACCAGCTTCTGCGAGCAGCTTGGAATCGACCTCAGGTTCGCCTCGGTCCACCACCCCAGGAGTAACGAGCAGGTGGAGGCCGCGAACAAGATCATCGTCAACCTCCTCAAGAAGAAGGTGGAGAATCTGAAGGGGAGCTGGGTGGAGCAGCTTCCTGCGGTTCTTTGGGCCCTAAGGACCACCCCCAACACGGCTACGGGAGAGACTCCCTTCAAACTCTCCCACGGGTGCGAGGCAGTGCTCCCCATAGAATTTGAAGTCCAAATGCCGCGAGTCGTTGCAGAAAAAGAAGGTCGTGGGGAGTGGCAAGCAGAGAATGAGGAGGAACTGAGGTTCTCCCTAGACATGGTGGAAGAGGTTAGGGACCTTTCCGCTATCCGACAGGAGGGGGTAAAAAGAAGAATGACCAAGTACTTTGACAAGCATGTCAGGGTCAAGCAGTTCGTGGAAGGGGACTTGGTACTAAAGAAAGTAGATGCAGCAGGGAGGTCAGCATCCGTGGGGAAGCTCAATCCCAGCTGGGAGGGACCATCATTATAAAGGTAGCCTTGGGGTCAGGGGGCTATCGACTCCAAAATGTAGAAGGCGAGACCCTGAGTCTCACCTGGAGTGGTGACGACCTCAAACGATTTTTCCCCTGAAACATGTAAGCAGCACTTTGATTATAATAAATTCCTTCAAGCTCTCTGATATTGTTGTAACTAGCCTGCATGGTGGAATGTGATGTATTTTGGACCCCGAGCAGATCCCGCTGTCAAGCTATCACCTAGCTGGCAGGGCTGGAAGTCACTCGGTGTCATCCTTGGCCTCGAGCAGATCCCGCTGTCAGGCTCTCACCTAGCTGGCAGGGCTGGAAGTCACTCGATGGTGGTAGTAGCGGACCCCGAGCAGATCCCGCTGTCAGGCTCTCGCCTAGCTGGCAGGATTGGAAGTCACTCGGTGTCATCCTTGGCCTCGAGCAGATCCCGCTGTCAGGCTCTCACCTCGCTGGCAGGGCTGGAAGTCACTCGATGGTGGTAGTAGCGGACCCCGAGCAGATCCCGCTGTCAGGCTATCACCTACCTGGCAGAGCTGGAAGTCACTCGGTGTCATCCGTGGCCTCGAGCAGATCCCGCTGTCAGGCTCTCACCTAGCTGGCAGGGCTGGAAGTCACTCGATGGTGGTAGTAGCGGACCCCGAGCAGATCCCGCTGTCAGGCTCTCACCTAGCTGGCAGGGCTGGAAGTCACTCGGTGTCATCCTTGGCCTCAAGCAGATCCCGCTGTCAGGCTCTCACCTAGCTGGCAGGGCTGGAAGTCAGTCGATGGTGGTAGTAGCGGACCCCGAGCAGATCCCGCTGTCAGGCTCTCACCTAGCTGGCAGGGTTGGAAGTCACTCGGTGTCATCCTTGGCCTCGAGCAGATCCCTCTGTCAGGCTCTCACCTAGCTGGCAGGGCTGGAAGTCACTCGATGGTGGTAGTGGCAGACCCCGAACAGATCCCGCTGTCAGGCTCTCACCTAGCTGGCAGGGCTGGAAGTCACTCAGTATCATCCTTGGCCTCGAGCAAATCCCGCTGTCAGGCTCTCACCTAGCTGGCAGGGCCGGAGGTCACTCTATGGTGCCGGCCTTGAAGTCGTCAGGTACAGGTCAAAGTCTGTGGCAGGGAGCAAAGGGGAAGGGTCCTGTCAGGGCGAGTTCGGGCTCGGCAAGCTCAGCTCGGCATAATCAAGAAGGCAAGCCGGGCAGGAGGGCTCTGCATGGGCGAGTTCGGGCTCGTCATTCCCGGCTCGGCATTGGCGAGTAGTCCGCAATGCGGGCCTCGCCAAAGAAAGACAAGATAGGCTGGGGGATCCCGCCCCCTTGGCCCATTACACTTCAAATATTTCCTCTTTGACGGGCCCAACCTGGATGGCTTGCGTGCGAGTAATAGTGGCGTGATAAGGGCGGAGAGAAATTTGCCACAAAATCGTTTGGGGCTCGGCGAACACTCAAAACGCGTCTCGCTCGCGTGCGCGCTCTCATAATCACTCTACTCGCGGAACCTGTCTCTACGAGGTCGCGGGAGGAAGCACTCGCATACATTCAGAACATAATAAGCATAGTAAAAGGAAATGACACCGGTATGATCAAAAAACTTTCATTATTTACAAAGTTACAGGGAGCTCGCCTCAGCGAGTAATCAAAAAAGAAAGAAAAAAGAAAATACAAGGCTATCAGCTGGCCTCGCCCCCTCCACCGGACTGGTCCTCGCCGTCGCCCGAAGGATCCTGGAAGCTCTTCCCTAACATTGCATATAGGCTATCTTCCTTCTCGCTGGGCGGCGTCGCCGGAAACAGACTCGGCATCAGGTCCCGAGCCGAGATCCCCCCGCACCCTTCCACCAGCACCTTGGAGTCCTTCATCATTGAGAGGGTGCACTCGGCGGTCTGGATTGAGTTGATCCGCAGTCTCTCGACGAGGTCGGCCTCGCCGAAGATACGCGGGCTCTTGTAGGGGAGTATGGGATCGATGTCGTGCGACGGGAAGAAGATCTCCGCCTGGCGACGCACTTCGCCGAGAAGGTGCTGGTTCTTCCCCTTCAGCTTTGCGTTCGCGCCCTCCAGCTCGCCAAGGCGTGCGCGCAGTCGGCCGATCTCCTCCCCTTGCTCGGCGTTGCGAGCCTGGAGCTCCCCAGCGGCGTCGGCATCCGCGGCCAGTTGCGCGCGCATCCGGCTGACCTCCTCCCCCAGCTCAGTGTTGCGAGCCTGGAGCTCGCCCGCCGCCTTGGCATCCTGGAGAAAAGCCCATTTAGCAGCAACACAAAGCTTTCTAAGTAAAAGAGAGCGGTGTGTAACACTTACCAACCCACCGGCGGCCTGGGCGAGAAGACCATCCGCGATGCCGAGCCGCCTCGCCTGATCGGCGATCTGCTCCTTGGCGAGGTCGCGAGCCTGCTCGGCCTTTTCGAGCTATTGGCTGGCGAAGCTGCGGGGTGCCAGCATGTGTTGCAGCTCCAGAGTCCGCAGGTGGGACTGCAGACCCTCATGGCCGAGCTGCCGGAGGGTCGTCCTCTTGTAGGCCTCGGCATCCTCCCGGCCATAAAGGCCGAAGCCGAGGGCATAGGCGTGACCGGTGGCGGGCTCGCGGTCGTGCCAGGACGGGTGTAGAGTGGACATTGAGACTCGATGAGCGAGCTCGTACCACTGCAGCATGGGCTTGCCCGCGGAATCCTTCCAGCGCGCGCCGAAGTTGAAGAGGGGGTGCTGCTTCGGCGGCGCGCGCTCGCGGGCAGCCCTCTTCGCCGAAGGAGGACGGGAGATCGCAGCCGAGGAAGAAGGGCCCTTGCCACCCTTTCGGCCCTTGCTGGTTGTCTCCTTCAGCGGGCTCTCCGGCGACGCGTCGGGAGGAGTCTCCGAGGAGCTGATATACTTGGGGCTGGGCTGATGTTGTTATTGTTGTTGCCCCCGCGGGGCCAGTAGGGCTCTCCGCATCTTTTTCATCTGACGGTGGCCGGATGGCGGGTTCGACCCCGCGTCCTCAGATCGCCTCTTGCTGGAAGAGGGCTGTGAGAGGGTCGCCTCATCTCGGCAGGCCAGAGCCGCCGCCCTCTCGCGAGCAAGCGGGTCAGTATCGAGCCCCGGGTCCGCGAACAGCGGGTTCGCGGGGATTATTCGCTCCCCTGCAGGAAAACACTTGGAAAGGTTAGGAGTTCAGATATGATGATGTGCCGAGTTCGGCGAGTAGGCGAGCTCGACAAGATGAGGAGAGTATACCTTCGCCGGGCAGAACCGGGGGGAGCGCGTCAAGGCCCCTCCGCAGGAAGGCGACCTCGAAATCCTTGTGGAGGAAAAATTTATGGAGCTCGGCGTCGTTGCCGGACACGGCGGGCGGGCGGTACACCTCCTCGCCTTTTTGTTGCGGCGAGTAGGGGATGTTGCCGAGATCTCCCTTGACGAAGGCGATCTTGGTCATCCAGGTATGGTGCTTGTTCGCGATCTCGCGAACTTTGATCAAGGAGCCGCCGAAGTAGGCGACCCCGTCCGTCGTCGCCTTGTAGGAGAAGAGCTTCCTGAACACCGTCAGGTTGAACTTGATCCTCTCCCGCTGGAGGTAGCTCGCGAACGCCGCCATCATTGCGATGGCGTTGGAGTTCAGCTACGCGGGGACGGCCCCGTAGTACTTCAGGATCTGCCGGATCTCCGGCCACAAGGGAAGTCGCAACCCCACCTCGAAGTGCGAGATGGGGAAGGCGAGCTCGTTCTCGTAGAACGTGTTGATGGCCTCGCCCGGCCCCGGCCTGCGTGCCTCAAAGCCCGGCGGCACATACGCGGCCTTGAATTCCGCGAGCTCCTCCTCGCCGGTGTGGCCGTCGAAGAAGCAATAGTCTGCGAAGTGTTGCGCGCATTTGGAGCGGCCGTCGGCGTCCGGGTTGGTCTTGCCCATGATCGCAGAGGAAAAGCACGACGCGAGCAGGGAAAGAAGAAAGCAAAGAAAGGAAAGCACAGCAATAAAGGCAGTACGGGGGTAGGTGAGGGGGGGGGCTCTTTGTAGGAAAAGGAATCTGAGACAGGCTGTCACATCGGCGCAGCTCGCTGCCCCAGCTCGCCACCCAGCTCGCCACCCCAGCTCGCCGACTTCCATCGCATCCCAACCAAGGCTAAGTCAAACATTGCAGCTTTTTATTTAAGTAACATAATTAAGAATGTTCTAAGAATTATTCATCACAGAAGTAAAAAGTTCATAATTGAAAGCAGGGCGTGCGAGCAGGGAGGGCACCGGGATGCGAGCGCCGGTCGGCTCGGCAGAGGAGCCCGCAGACTTACCTACCCCGCCCTCGCGACCCCCGCCCCCTAGGCTGCCGCGCGCGGAGTAGCTCGCGGATCCTTCCAGAATTCCTTTGCGCAACCAAGAGACCGTCGTCTATCTCGTCCAGGAGTCGGGAGGGGGACATCAACTCGCCAGCTTGACCGAGGCGCACCTCCTCAGCAAGACGCACGTAGTCACGCTGCAGCGTCTCGTTGTCCCCCTGCACCTCGCGCAGTCCGCACACCAGCTTCTTGAGGAGCTTGACCTCCCTCCTCGTCAGCTCGCCTTGATCCACCTCCGGGCCCAGGTAAGAGTCCAGCGAGCTCGGAGACAGGAGGGGAGAGTGGTGGGCTGCCCGCGAGGACTCCTCGGCAGCCGATTGACTGGGAAGAGCTGTAAAGGCAGATATCAGTAGAGCAAAAACTTATGAAGCACAGGGTTGAGCGAGGCTGACCTGAAGAGCTCGGCGGCTCAAAGGAGATGCGAGGAGGGATGAACCTCAGGTCCTTCCCGCGACCTGGGCCGCGAGCCCCCGGCGAGATGAGCTCGAAGCCCGGGGTGGGAATGGACCCCAGACCTTCCCCGGCGGCCGCGTCAATTTGCCGAGGAGGAGAGCCCGGTGGTGATGCTGGCCTCTGCGAGCTCACAGGCAGGATCCCGAAGAGGGGCGGCGGATCCCGGGGATGGTTGTCCGGTGCCGAGAATCGCGAAGTGGCGAGCGTGACCTCGCCTCGCGGCGTGGGGACCCGCGGCGCGGTGCCCTCGCCATCTGGTTGGCCGTCCTGATCGTCGCCGACTACGACGACCTCCCTATCCTTCACCAGAATAGTTCGAGTAGAAGAGCCGGTCTCGCGAGCCAGGGTGGTCCTCAGGTCGTGGAATATGGGCTCGGCCTCCTCGGGGAATGGCTTTGTCCTCTTGGAGCTCGGCTCGGCAGAATCAATTTGGGGAACTTTCGCGGGGACCGCCGTCAGCGCGGCAACGCGAGCCGCGGAAGCCTGGCGAGCTCGGTCTATGCGCTCTTGGATCTCCTTAGGGAGGGGCATCTTGGCAAGACAACATGAATGGCAAGAGCAAGGCAGCAGAGCAGGTGCATATATATTGCCGCAGGTGGCCCCCACCAAAAGACTCCCTCCAACTCACCAGCCAGAGCTCGCCACACACTTCGGGTTGGATGTTTCTTTCCGAGCTTTTTGACAAGCTTGAAAAGAGCAGGGATTGTGTACAACCCCGTGTCAGGCGAGCAAGACCACTAGGAGGCGGGCAGATCAGGCTAGGAGCAGCAGGCGAGCTCGGCAGCGGCAGGGGCGAGGCTGAGCTCGGCAAACGTCGACTAGAGATCGACGATCGGCGACCCTCGAGCTCGGCGTTCTCCAGGCGAGCCACAGCTCGCGTCCTCACAGTGGAGCTCGGCAGCGATAGGCGAGCAGTACATGCCGAGGTGCCCAGAGCTCCCAGCTCGTCTGGGTGTCAGAGGTACTTTTTACTATTTTACCCCTGCTGGTCTGCCCATAGCCCTTCAAAACAGCGGAGTTTGGCTGTTGACAGACCCGGCCGAGGGTTTTCTGGTAATTTTAGGTCAGTTATTTTGGTTATTGGCAGTCCAGATTTCAAAAGCTATAAATAGGACCCAAGGGGTACCCCAGAAGGCAGGTTCTTCCCTGTGCTCTTCTCCCCAAAATCTTTAAGTGCTTTCTGAGGGTACCTTAGCTCGGCTTCAGGCTAAGGAGGGGAAGCGCTTTGAGATCTTCCGGGTTTGTGGTGGGACCTCCCTGCCGAGCCCTTGGGTCTGTTTCCCCTTGTTTTGTTGTTTTTCTTGCAGGATCGAAGTAGGCGCGAGACCACCCCTCTTCCCCAAGGGCGAGCTCCACAGGAAGCCGGGTTCCGGTTTCAACACAAGGACTTGTTAGTCCTGCGAGTTGTAGGCTCGGTGTGATAGTGATTGGAGTACTGGTTAGTCCTGGGAGCTGGAGGATCGATTATGAAAAGTTGTGGTGACATCGATGGGTGAAGGACTTGATAGCCCCGCGAGCTATAGGATAGAAAGATTGAGATGATACACTTCTATGTGCGTAACATGTGGCGGGTCTTTGTTACTGCCTTAGTCGTCACGCCTATAGGAGTACGTGGACTTGGCGAGTCCATGCGACCTAGCGGAATAGATTAGTCTAGTGTCTTTTGGCATTTCCCAGAAGCCCCTCACTCAACCCAAAAGACTGGGATTCCCCCAAGCAATATTACGCAAAGACTCTAGAGTGCACCTGAGATGTGTACATAGGAGTATGAGAGGTCTAGGCCAGGTAGTGTGTATACCCGCCTAGTAGTGGAGAGGCTCACTTCATTGCCACTGTGAGCCATGACGGTTGGTACCGGAGCGGTTAGCTGCCTCCAAAAAGTGGAAACTAAAGGTCTGTGTGTATAGAGTCATGTGTGTGAGTTTCACTTGTATAAAACATAACATAAGCATTGCATTGCATAGCATAATATTCATTTCTCGCAGATTCTCATCATATAAATTAGTATGGACTCTTTAATATGTTGAGTTATATTACCAGAAACATTAACTTATATGTTTGTATGGGCCAAAGGCTCAGCTCGATGTCCAGAAGAAAAGGTGGTCGAGATATTTTGCTAGATTACAAAGTCCATATCCATGCACCCACGAGGTCCTATTTATAGGTAAATCCAAACGGAGGGGGGTCTTATTTATAGCCCCACCCCCGATGACTTGGCGACTTCTGAGGGAGCTCGCTGGGCAGCAGGCAAATAACTGCCCTAGTCACCTACCTGGTGAGTATGTGATGGGAGCTCTCCATACTCGCCCAGTCCTTCTACTATCTCGAAAGTTGACTCTGACCCCTACTGGGTGTTGAATTTGACTTCTTGTTGACCTGGCTCTAGAGGGGCCCACCCTCGACGAATATGATTTGTACACAATCCCCACTCTTTACAAGCGATGCAGGAGCTCGGAAAGAAACATCCAAACGCGTATTCAATGAGCTACATCTGTCGTGTATCTGTACTACTCGTGACTTGTAGATACTAGTTGACCCCTGTAAATGGGGGTGGCTCTCTATTATTGTACTCCTTCAGAACTCACATACTATGTAGAAATCTACCGAGTAAGTCTACAACACGAGTATTGCTGCTCTGTCAGGTTTCTTGGAGCCTAAGAAGCCAAAAAGGTCGCGGGAAGGCGACGACGCTGCTAACCTTCCCCAATCGAAGAAGAAGAACTGAAATCGAAAAAAAAGTCGCTAGCTTTGAATAAAAACAACCCACATCCGGACGCATAGGATGTCTCCCCCCCCCCCCGGCTGACCATCCTGAACTTCCTGCTCACACCCAACGAATCCTCGAAGATCTCAGGTTAAGCGACATCCCCAAGCAGACGGCACCTGAAACTTCTCGCCCTCTTCGGCTGACTTCTCCACCTGCTCCGAATCTCTCTGGATCCCAAGCCCAAATGCAATCGGATATTACTGCTGCGTAAGGTTACCATCTCGCCGATGATTCCTTGAGTTGTTGAACAATTCTATTCAATATTGCTTACCCTTATGCTTTACTCGCAGCTCCTCTGCCATCTACCTCTAGCGATCATCTGAATTTCGCTCCCTTTGCGATCTATTCTGTTGGTCTCCCTTGGAGCTCATCAAAAGCCGCGATCTGGGCACACCGTCTGGATCAATATCAGCTCCAAGAAGAGGCTGGAAAAACAAGTTCTCGAGGCAAGGAACATAGATCCTCCCGCGTCAAAGAACATCGTAAACTAGGGCGAGCAAGGCCCCTCCTCCTTCTACTGGCTTGTCATAACCGATGGCGAGCACCCCTTTGCCATCACCTCCTCCATTGTTGCCATCTCCTCCTTTCCATCGGCTCATCCTTTGACGTCGAGTATTGAAGCTCACCCTAAAGTCTGTCCGGAGAAAACAAAGGCCCTTCAAATCTGCCTAAGAGCTCGTCACAAGATCGGGATGGAAGGCGCCCGAACAACTTCCCGTCAAGGATCGGTAGTCATGATCCTGGAGATCGCGGCCAGGGGTAGGCCACCGAGCGCCCAGGAGGCTCATCATCGGGCTAGTGAGAATCATCTCTCCGCAGCCCTTCCCCTCACCAATCTCGATCTTCTCGCAAGCTAACTTGCCTGACGAAGAACTGGTTGGCTGCTGTTACACTACGACTTATACTGACTTATCGACTTCTTCTTTGCTTTACAGCTCGCCCTGTAATCCTGGGAGTGGTTTTCTAAAATTTATTTAACTTTACGTTAGCTAATCACCTAGAGGGGGGTGAATAGGTCTTTGAGCTTTTAATATATCTTTTGTTGTTGTCAACTTGGTCTATCTAGAGCTTGTCCTTAAGTCCTGCAATCAAAGATAAAAACAAGCACACATAGCAAACAATAGAATTTATTGTGGTTCCCCAATTGGGTACATCCACTTTGTTGGAACTCCCTATTACTAATTTGGGTCAGGATCACTATATCTCTAGGAAACCTATTTTTGACCTCATTGTATAGATCTAAAGATCAATTAGAATTAAGTATAAGGGTTAGTAGTTAGGTTTGGAAGCTGCCCTCAAGACCAAGGATTTTCAGTTTGGAGACTAAGTCATATCGTCGAGCTCAGTACGACGAATCGTCGAACTCTAATCGACGAACGTTGAGCTCACTTCGACGGATCGTCGAACTCCATTCGACGATCGCTGAGCTCAACTTCTACAAATCGTCGAACTCCATTCGACGATCTTCGAGCTCAGTTCGACGATCTTGACTTCGGTATTGATTCTTTATCTCTGAGCTCAGTTCGACGATAGTTGAGCTCAGATCGACGATCTCTGTTGCTGTCTAAGTCCAAATCGCTGAGCTCAGTTCGACGATAGTGGAGCTCAGTTCGACGTTTTTCTGAAGAGTTAAATGATTTTCAAGATTCAAATTCAGAACAGTTAGGGAGTTATTCAGCAATTAATTCAGAAGATTTTCTAGCCGTTTTCATTTATTATGGACCAAGATTCAAGGGATTATCAAAGAATGTTTCTTTGGACTTCCCCCCAGAAGACAATTGCAATTAAGGAAGTCATTTAATGACAGGATAACGGCTATTCTGGACAGGGATCATTTTCTATTCAGAACCAGGGAATAAAAGACAAGATTTTTTGAATTTTCACAACACAGATAAGCAGAACAAGAACAAAAATTTTTCTCTAGAACAACATCTTTCTGAACATCAACTGTTCACAAGAGAAAAAGAAAAGAAAACGAACTGTTGACATTCTTTGTCTAAAAGAATTCATACAGAACACACATCTAAGGAGATCAACCATCTGAAATTTTCAGATCTCTTGTGATTCAAGTGTTCAAGGCCAACATCATTCAAAGACTCCAGACACCTAACATTTCTGCTGTTGCTGAAATCATCAATTGCTGGAGATCATTTTCTGAAGGCCTATCACCCTACAGCAAAGCTTCATTTCCTGAACTCTCAAGAACGCAGGGGGAGCTTTGACAACATCAAATCCACATAGTCTTCTCAGCTGCTTTGAGAAAGAGAAGACTTCCATCACTCTCTCATCCCCATCTCTGTAAAGGGTTTTTCAAACTCCCTTCAAAAGTTTGTGCTTGGTTTTTGAGCACCTTATCAAAAGCTCATTGGTGGCAAGACACCTGATTAAAAAAATCTGATTTGGTTTTTGAGCACCTTATCAAAAGTTCATTGGTGCCCAGGACACCTGATCAACTCATCCTGCAGTAGATTCCTACCTAGGGTGGTAGAAGAGTGGATGTACCCAAGTTTAGGGGAACCACTATAGCTCCTTGTGTCTTCTGGCTTGCTTGTCTTTATTTTTGTTTCTGGTTGTGATTGATCTGTGATTAGTTAGGATCTGTGATTAGTTCCTTTTGTAGATTGTAATTAGATAACTGCTGTGTTTAGATTTATTATTTGCTTCCCTGTTCACTCAGATTGCAACAATTATTGTAAAAACATTTTAAGCACCATACTATATTCACCCCCCCTGTAGAGTATATCAGATCTAGCTGCACTTTCAACTAGTGTCAGAGGGAGGTTGGTTAAAAACACCACATCTTCGAGGTTGGTTAAATATACCACATCTCAGTGGTTGCACAGGCTAACACCTGAACCCCAAGATCCCTAGTTAGATCTGCTTGTTTTGATCTTGTTATTAGAATTAGATCTTCACAAATCATGGCCCAAAACAAAGATTATGCTAGCACCAGACCTCCAGTGTGCAATCTATCCAAGTTTGCACTTTGGAAAGCAATGATTAGACTATACATGAATTCTATTGACGAGGATATTTTTAATTCTGTTTTGACAGTTTGTCCAAGACCTCCAGAGAACACAAGCACAAATACTGTTCCACCTCCATCAGGAACAAATGCTGATATCAAGAAGTGGAAGGTAGCAGATGCAAAGACTATGAACATCTTAGCCCAGACCATGTCTGATGAAATCTTCCAAAAGGTGGCTGAATGCAATTCAGTAAAGGAAATCTGGGATAAGCTGTCTGAAATAGTCTCAGGATCAGCTGATGAAAGAAAGGACAGGAGATCCCACCTCATATCCCAATATGAGAACTTTAAGAAGGGAGAAGCCGAGTCAGTTGGAGATATGTATAATAGACTCAGTTTGATAGTCAGTGAACTCAAGACTTTAGATAAATAGATCTCACTGACTGAACTTAATGACAAAATCCTAATGTGCTTCCCAAGTACTTGGGACTCAAGGATCTGGCCAATCAAGGATGCCAGAAGTCTGAATGAGATCACAACAGAAGCTCTTTTGGGCAAGCTCAAATCTTATGAGCTGCTCATTAAGAACAGAGAAGAAGAGCAGAAGCTGCCTCACCATCCACAAGAAAAGAAAAGACAATAGATTTCAAAGCAACTGAAGATCAGCCTGAAGACAAAGTCACAGGCAATGATGAGCTGCTCAGTCTATTGGCCGAAAGATTTTACAAGATGGTCAGAAAGGACTTCAGAAAGAGATCATACAAGGAGCATGATAAGCCAAGATATGATAAGTCAAACAATAAAGAAATTGTTTGCTTTGGTTGCAGGAAGCCAGGACACATTGTACCTGACTGTCCAGAGAACAAAAACAAGGAAAAAAAGGATAAGAAAGAAAGAAGAAGAGAAAAGGACTTCAAGAAAAGTTGCAATGGCAAACCCTCCTCAAGCAAGAACAAACACACAAGGAAGGGATTTGTTGCTGAATCCTGGAGTGAAACTGAAGAGGAGTCAGAAGCTTCATCCAATTCCAGTGATGATGAAGATGATGCTGAAGAGAAGGAGTTCTGCATGATGGCAATCAATGCCTCTCAACACAATTCAGATGTAGAAGACTCAGAGTCAGACTCAGAGACTCAACTTGAAGAGGACCAGGTAATTAGTTCTTTTGATTTCAATTCAGAGGACTTTAAGTCTGAGTTTAAAGCACTGTGTTTAGACTTACTAAAATCTGAGAAGGAAATTATTTCTATCAGAAATCAATTGTCTGAACATAGTTCCTTAAGATCAGAAAACCTTAAACTCTCTGAGGAGTTGGAGTGTTGTAGGGAGCAGATAGCTTCACTGAAAGGTGAGCTATCAGAGGCAAGAAGCTTGAAGAATCCCTTAATGGGAGAAGTATCAAGCTGATGGACATCACAAGCACAGTGAACTCCAGATTCAATAGTACACTGGGCTTGGGTGCTTCATCCAGCCAACCTATAGTTCTAACAACCCCAATCAAGTTCATTTCTGATAAAGGAAAGGGAGTTGTAGAGGTAGCTAGGAAAAATTCTGATCTGCCTAAGAAAACTAAGTTCCAGCAGAAATCGTCGAACGGAGCTCGACGATCGCCGAACGGAGATCGACGATCTCAGGCAAAATCGTCGAACTCAGGTCGACGATCTCTATTTCCTGAACTCTACCACAATTGACCGTCGAATGGAGCTCGACGATCTAACCCAAGATCGTCGAACACAGCTCCACGATCGTCGAACAGAGATCAGAGCTCTGTAAATTCTTTCAAGGGCAAATCAAAATCCAATCCTAGGGGTCCTTCATCCCAAAGCTTTAACCCTTATACTGAATAGATAATACCTCCAAGGAGATATCATCCTGAAGGTTATAAGAGTCAACCTGGGATGTCTTTTATTTCTGAGTTTAAAGGTTATCAACCTAGGCCCAAGGTAAACTGGTTCAAAAACAAGTGAACTGTTTTATGTGTAGGTGAAGACCTATCCCACATCAAACCCACAATGGTACTTGGATAGTGGGTGCTCAAAGCACATGACAGGAAACAAGGACAACCTCACATCCTTTAAAGCCAAGCTTGGACCCAAAGTTATATTTGGTGATTCAAACTTTGGACAAACTAAAGGATATGGTGCAGTCCAGATTGGGACAGTGACATTCAAGAAGGTAGCCTATGTGGAAGGACTGAAGCACAACTTGATAAGTATCAGTCAGCTATGTGATGAAGGCTACCAAGTGACTTTCAGCAAAGCTTTATGCAAGATCAAGTCAGAGGACAACACAACTGTGTTGACAGGTAAAAGAAAAGGTAACATCTACTTAGTAGATTTTCTTTCAACAAATGTGGACATTTGCCTGTTTAATTCTGTTTGTAGACCAAATGTTTTATGGCATAAGAGACTAGGACATTTTAACCTTAGAACCATTGCTAGGTTATCCAAGGACAACCTTGTTAGAGGACTACCTTCTGACCCCTACAAGAAGGAAGGACTCTGCAGGGCTTGTCAATTAGGCAAGCAAACTAAAAATAGTTTCAAATCACTTAATAAGAGTGATTCACCTAGGATTTTGTATCTGTTACACATGGATCTTTTTGGACCCATTACAGTACAAAGCCTAGGAGGGAAATCTTACACCTTAGTAGTTGTAGATGACTTTTCTAGATTCACATGTGTGTTCTTTCTGAGGAAGAAGTCTGATAACTTTAAGTGTTTGACAGAGTTTCTCAAATGTATACAGATTGAGTTCAATACTCACATTGCCCTGATCAGAAGTGATCATGGGACAGAGTTTGATTCTCTTCTTATGCAAGAGTTCTGTCAGAGTGAAGGGATCAGGCATACTTTCTCGGCTCCTAGAACTCCTCAACAAAATGGGGTAGCTGAAAGGAAAAATAAAACCCTTATTGAATCTGCCACTACATTGTTGTCAGATGCTCACCTTCCTCTATCTTTTTGGGCAGAGGCAGTGAACACCTCCAACTATGTGTTGAACAGAAGTTTGATACATAAACTAAAGGGCAAGACTCCCTATGAATTACTCAAAGGGAAGAAACCTAAAGTTGATTATTTTAGAATTTTTGGCTGTACTTGTTATATTCATGATAATGACAAGAGATATTTAGAAAAATTTCAAGTTAAAGCTAATGAAGGAGTGTTTCTGGGATACTCCATGATCAGTAAGGCTTATAGGGTTTATAATAAATCATCTCTTAAAATTGAAGAATCTGTTCACATATCATTTGATGAATCTAACATGTCTTTCAAGGAGAAGAATACTTCTACCATAGAACCTTTGCAGGTACATTCTCTTGCTGAAGATTTGAACAGGTTACAGGTCACTCAAAAAGATGAAAGCAATGAAGATGAAGAAAGCATTCAACATATTGAAGAGAAACAACTTGAAGAGCCAGTTGTTGTACCACAAGAGGAAATAACAACACAGGTTGGTGAACAATCAACACCCCCTGTTGATTTAGTAACATCAAGAGACCATCTAATTTCCCAAATAATTGGAGACATCTCAGCTGCTGTGCAAACCAGAAATCAGGTCAACCAAAAGCTGTTGCACACTTGCTTCCTATCTCAAATTGAACCTCAGTCCATTCAAGATGCAGAGCAAGATCCACACAGGATCATTGCAATGCAAGAAGAGTTGCATCAATTTGAAAGGAACAAAGTTTGGGAACTAGTGCCAAAGCCTAAGGATCACTCCATTGTTGGAACAAAGTGGGTGTTCAGAAACAAATTGGATGATCAAGGAGTAATTGTAAGGAACAAGGCAAGGCTAGTTGCTCAAGGATACTCAAAAGAAGAAGGCATAGACTATGACCAGACTTTTGCACCAGTTGCAAGATTGGAAGCCATCAGAATCTTTTTAGCTTATGCAGCACACAAAGGCTTCAAGGTATATCAGATGGATGTAAAGAGTGTATTTCTCAATGGAGACATCAAGGAAGAAGTCTATGTCAGACAACCTCCAGGTTTTATCTCTCCAACTTATCATGATTATGTTTTTAAATTGAACAAGGCATTATATGGTCTCAAGCAAGCTCCTAGAGCATGGTATGAGACCCTAGCATGCTTCCTTCTGGAAAATGGATTTATAAGTGGTAGAGTAGACCAAACTCTTTTCATTAGAACCCATAAGTCCCATACCCTACTAGTACAAATTTAAGTAGATGATATTATTTTTGGCTCTACTGATTCAAATTTGTGCAGAAGGTTTTCCAACCTAATGCATTCTAAATTTGAAATGAGTAGCATGGGTGAGCTATCCTTCTTTCTAGGATTGCAAGTCAAATAACATGCTGAAGGCATCTTTATTTCTCAAACCAAGTATGCAAATGAATTGGTCAAGAAATTTGGTATGTTTGAAGCATCCTGTATGAAAACACCCATGCCTACCAATGCTGTATTGGATGCTGATGAATATGGGAAACCTGTTGATCAGACAACATATAGAGCAATGATTGGCTCCTTACTATACCTTACATCTAGTAGACCTGATATAATGTTTGTTACATGTATATGTGCTAGGTTCCAAGTAAGCTATAGAGAGTCACACATAACACTAGTTAAAAGGATTCTCAGGTATGTTAAAAGTTGTCCAAATCTAGGTCTCTGGTATCCAAAAGATTCAGCATTTGACTTAACTGGATTTTCTGATGCTGATTATGCTGGATGCAGAATTGACTGGAAAAGCACCAGTGGAACTTGTCAGTTTCTTGGTGACATACTTGTCTCCTGATTTTGCAAGAAACAAACATCTGTGTCAACTTCAACTGCTGAAGCTGAATATATGGCTGCAGGTAGTTGTTGTTCACAAATATTGTGGATTCAAAACCAACTCCTAGACTATGGCTACAACTTAGAGAAGTCAAAAATCTTTTGTGATAACACCAGTGCTATTTCTATAGCTCAAAATGCATTCCTCCATAGTAGGACAAAACACATAAAAATTAGGCATCACTTTTTAAGGGATAATGTTTAGAAGCATAAAATTGAACTTCAATATATCCCAACTGATTTGCAAAGGGAAGATATGTTCACCAAACCCTTGGATGAAAAGAAACACACCTTCTTCCTAAATCAGTTAGGAATGTTAGATGGAGGAAGTCTAAAAAAATATCCAAGATTTTAAAACTTTGAAAATTGACCAAGGCTAGGCAAACATCTTGATTTTTCTAGTGTCTAGATTGTATTTCTGGTCTCTGAACTGCGCTCGACGATTTTCCCCCAGATCATTGAACGGAGATCGACGATTTCCGAAATCGTCGACCTGAGTTCAGCACTTCTCAGATAGTGTTCAACTATCTCTTCCGGTCAACGATCGTCGAACGGCGCTCGACGATGTCGTTCTCTGAACAATCGTCGAACATAGCTCGACTCTCTCCAATATCGTCGAACGGAGATCGACGATATTGGAGACTCCTCAGATTCCTTTAGAAGCCCCAATCGTCGAACTGAGTTCAACGATCTTTCTTTTTCTGCGTCGAACCCTAATATAAAATTCATTTTTCGCCGTCGTTCTCCTTTTGCGCTTTCGATCTATCTGCAAAAATTCTCTTTCCCTCCAAACATCTCTACACTTGGTCGTTTTGTTTGTTGATTTTTGCAGGTAACCATGGCTGTCTCTATTTCCGTTCTAGCCGCAATGAAATTTGATGCTGGATTTGATATAGACATGGAGTCCTTTAGCACCACTGATCAGGTTTTTCAAGACATTTTGGAACTATTCAAGGAGCAAAAATTAGCAACCATCATGTCCACCAGAATCAAGCTGCCTACTGATGAGATTAAGGAGTGGGTCTATACTGCCCACAACCAGGACCAAAGCACAGTGGTTGGTTCAATTTCTGGAACCCAGGTACCCTTGACTCCTGCTATTCTGACAGAGGTTTTTGAGTTAAGTTCTAGAAGAGATTCTGCTGAGTTATCTGGAGAGGAATTTTCTGATTTACTTGCAAGAATGGGTCACTCTGATGCTAACCCTAGCAAGCTGCTGAAAAAGAACCTAGCTATGGAATACAGGTTCTTAGCTGATGTAGTAGGAAAGGTTTTGCTGGCCAATCATTCAGCACATGATACTATCTCTAGGTATCAGCTGTGCTTGATGGGAGCCATTGTGGACAAGAAACAGTTGAACTGGGGAGAGGTCTTCTTTGAACTGATTAAGAAGAAAATAAATAAGAATTTTGTGAATTTTGGGAGGATCCTAGGGCTCTTTCTTCAGAACAGATGCCCTACCCTGCAAGTCTCTTCTGGGATGCACATCAATGCATCAAAGAGATTGTCATGTGCCCTCTTTGGCAAATGGGACAGGCAGATAACCAAACCCAGCAGGCCTTCTGCAAGCATAACTTCAGGCACAAGGACTGTAATAGTCTCTTCCCCTCAAGTCTCTGCCCCTGCAGAAGACTTGCCTGCTGCTTCTTCTCCTTCTCTAACTCATATCTCATCTCCACCAGTAACCTTCACCATTCAAACTCCATCCACTATCATCATCTCCAGCCCATCTCCAACATCAATTCCATCTCCAATCCCCACTCTTCCTATGACAGAAGAAGTATTCCATCCATTACACCACTACCCTCACCCAGATATTGACACATCATCCACCATTCCCTCATTCAATCTTCTAGATGATTCCTTCATGGATGACTCACCTTCATCTCCTCCTGAGCTACCCTCCTCCTCCACATCTTACCAACAGCTTCTACAAGATATTATTGATCAACCCTATTTCACACCCTCTATCTCAATACCACTGTCTTCCATTTCCACAATACCCACACCTCAACCTTCACTTCCCCCATACACCAGCTCTCCTCCACCATCACTAGTTGCTCCTCCATCCCTCTCTACCTCTGCTCAAGTCCCTACTGAGCAAGTAGACATTCCTGCCCTAGCTGACAAGTTATATGAACTGCTAGCCCCCAGACTATCACTTCTATTGGAGACCTCCTTGGCTCCACTTCTTCAGTCAGTGGCAGCCCTTTCTGCCATGCTCTCCTCTCTCTTTCCTCAGTCAATCCCTTCATCAGTGTGCCTTGATCCAGCATTCTCTGAATCTTGGCAGGGGGAGATGCCTAATGAAGTGGTGAGATTGCCTGCTGCTGCTATTTCTTCAATTCTTGTTGCTGCTGCTGCTGTTACCCCAACTCAAACTCCAGTTCCACCTCAAGTTGCTATCTTTTCAGTAGACCTCAGGTCTCTGCTCTCAGATTTTGATTCAATTTACTTCAGCTGTCTTCCATAGAAAGTTGCAGTCCAGTCCTCAGAGGATCTCTCCAAGGCCATTATGCCCTTCTCAAGCTGTGACTCCAGCTTAATTAGCTCTTACATAAATTCCCTCTCTACTGCTGATCCTTCTGGTTCCAGTGATGCTGCTGCTACTCCTGCTGAAAATATTGTTATTGTTTCTATTGCTGCTACTGTCATTACTGCTGCACCCCCTGCTAATGCTGAACCTATTGTCTCTGAAAGTAGTGTATCTGAAACTGCTGATGTTTTTGTATCTGAAACTTCTGTATCTGTTGTTACTACTGCTACTGCTACAACTTCTGTTGTTACTAGTACTGTATCTGCTACTGCTGTCACTGCTGTCTCATCTGCTCCAACACAACAACAAAAAGATTATTTGAAAAATATTGATGCTTTATATGATGAGCAAAGCTCTGAAAGTGATGAATTTAGGACTGATTCTGATGATTCCTCTGCCACCACAGCCAGGAAAAGAAAGGCAAGGAGCAAAGCTATGAAAAGGGTGCCTCCAGCCAAAGTAAAATACACCAATGACATTCCTTATTACATTCTTCATGACTGCCCCAATACTGAACATTGGATGCAGTATTCCAAGAACCAACTTAAAGCCATGAAGAAGAAGAGTAAGTATGAGAAAGGATCTTCTCAGTTTCATCATCCTCATGCTCCTCCACCACCTCCTCTTGATATAGGTGCAGGTGGAAGCTCAGCTACTCATCCCTCTGCCAAAAGCCAAACTCCCTATCAGCCTCATGCAAGATCTCATTATAGGGGAAGCCAGTACAAAGGTTCTCAATCTAGAAGAGGAAACTACAGAGGAAGCCAAAGGGAATTCCAGGTCTACTCCAAAGGCTATTCAAGGCAACATCCTTACTCTAGGGAAGGAAAAGCTTCATCAGATATAACTTCAGGTCTTTTTCCCTATAAGCTGAAAGAAGTAGTCTCATCCAGAGCTCCTCAAGATAATCCATCCAACAGATATGAGCCTCCAGTGCCCTTTGAAGATCCAGAAAATAACCCTACTGCATAGACTGCCAGAATGAAAGAACTAGCTGCCCTGGATCAAATTAAGAAAGCTAAAGAGCAAGGCAGAGATACCTCCAACATTACTACATTGTCTGAACAAAGAAAGAAGGAACTTGAAAGATATGCCTTAAGCAAATTTTTTGATTCTGAAAGATATATGCAGCCGCATCCTGAAGCTGTGGTACCAAGGCCTAAACAACAAACCTCTTTAGGTGCAGCAGATGACAGAAGATCCAAAAAGGAAGCTCTCAACCCCAATAGAGAAATTAAACTTATAAAGAGCAAGGAGAAAGAATAATTCTGTAAGGTGACAATCATTCTGATTTCTGAATTCTGTCTGGGATAATATATCTGTGATTCTGCTTTATTGATGTTTATTGTTGCTTTGTATGTTGTTCTTTAATTTTTTCCAAATTCTGTAAATAGTAATCCTAACCCAAATAGGGGGAGATTGTTGGAACACTCTATTACTAATTTGGGTCAGGATCACTATGTCTTTAGGAAACCTGTTTTTGACCTCATTGTATAGATCTAAAGGTCAATTAGAATTAAGTCTAAGGGTTAGTAGTTAGGTTTGGAAGCTTCCCTCAAAACCAAGGATTTTTAGTGTGGAGACTAAGTCATATCGTCGAGCTCAGTACGACGAATCATTGAACTCCAATCGACGATCGTTGAGCTCACTTCGACGGATCGTCGAACTCCATTCGACGATTGCTGAGCTCAACTTCTACAAATCGTCGAACTCCATTCGACGATCTTCGAGCTCAGTTCGACGATCTTGACTTCGGTATTGATTCTCTATCTCTGAGCTCAGTTCGGTGATAGTTGAGCTCAGATCGACGATCTCTGTTGTTGTCTAAGTCCAAATCGCTGAGCTAAGTTCGACGATAGTGGAGCTCAGTTCGACGTTTTTCTGAAGAGTTAAATGATTTTCAAGATTCAAATTCAGAACAGTTAAGGAGTTATTCTGCAATTAATTCAGAAGATTTCCTAGCCGTTTTCATTTATTCTGGACCAAGTTTCAAGGGATTATCAAGGAATGTTTCTTTGGACTTTCCCTTAGAAGACAATTATAATTAAGGAAGTCATTTAATGACAGGATAACGACTATTCTGGACAGGGATCATTTTTTATTCAGAACCAGGGAATAAAAGACAAGATTTTTTTAATCTCTCACAACACAGATAAGTAGAACAAGAAGAACAAGAACAAAAATTTTTCTCTGGAACAACATCTTTCTGAACATCAACTGTTCACAAGAGAAAAAGAAAAGAAAAAGAGCTGTAGACATTCTTTGTCTAAAAGAATTCATACAGAACACACATCCAAGGAGATCAACCATCTGAAATTTTCAGATCTCTTGTGATTCAAGTGTTCAAGGCCAACATCATTCAAAGACTCCAGACACCTAACATTTCAGCTGTTGTTGAAATCATCAATTGCTGGAGATCATTTTCTGAAGGTCTATCACCCTACAGCAAAGCTTCATTTCCTGAACTCTCAAGAACTCAGGGGGAGCTTTGACAACATCAAATCTACATAGTCTTCTCAGCTGCTTTGAGAAAGAGAAGACTTCCATCACTCTCTCATCCCCATCTCTGTAAAGGGTTTTTCAAACTCCCTTCAAAGGTTTGTGCTTGGTTTTTGAGCACCTTATCAAAAGCTCATTGGTCGCAAGACACCTGATCAAAAAATCTGATTTGGTTTTTGAGCACCTTATCAAAAGCTCATTGGTGCCCAGGACACCTGATCAACTCATACTGCAATGGATTCCTGCCTAGGGTGGTAGAAGAGTGGATGTACACAAGTTTAGGGGAACCACTATAGCTCCTTGTGTCTTCTGGCTAGCTTGTCTTTATTTTTGTTTCTGGCTGTGATTGATCTGTGATTAGTTAGGATCTGTGATTAGTTCCTTTTGTAGATTGTAATTAGATAACTGCTGTGTTTAGGTTTATTATTTGCTTCCCTGTTCACTCAGATTGTAACAATTGTTGTAAAAAGTTTTTAAGCATCATACCCTATTCACCCCCCCTCTAGAGTATATCAGATCTAGCTGCACTTTCACACTTTCCCTCTCCACCTATCCAATATTATTTTTTGGACTCGGCACAAACTCCTCCAAACTGCTCCTAAGAGCTTACACCTCAGATCCCGCAGGATCTTCAAGTCTCCTCAAAGCCTCACTTCTCAGCCACAAGGGCCTACACTCAGTGGTAAGCATACCACCTACCTCAAGCTGTTAAGCCCTACACTCTGGCTACGAGGACAGCCCTACCTCCGATCCCAAAGGTCCTACCTTAGAGCTCTGCAGTGTTCCTACACTCAGTGACCCGCAAGCCACCTACCTTATCCTTATCTCTAAGGCATACCGCTCGGGCTTTTCATCCCTACAACTTCAGGCACAAGGCCCTACTCTCAGAGTGCTGCAACACTCCTACAACTCAGTACGCCTCTAGGTACCTACCTTAGTGCCCCTCCAGGCACCTACAACTAGGTGATAAGATTGTCAACTACCTCAGGCACAAAGTCCCTACACTCAGAGAGCAACACTCTCCTACCTTAGACACTTAAGCCCTACAGCTCAGATCCTCACTTGGATCCTACCTCAGTGCCCATCCAGGCACCTACCTCAGTGACAAATTTGTCACTTACCTCAGGCACAAAGTGTTCTACACTCAGATTCAGGAAATCTGAATCCTATAGGAAATAAAACAGTAATTAAAGAAAATGAATTAACTGACTCAGAGAATTAAGTCTGAGTCAACTTTGCTGGACTAAGCAGATTTCATTCCAGCTCACATGATGTAGAAGGAATCAGCCTTCTTCTACAGCTATCACGTTTATACTGCTGCACTCATGAGCAGCTTCCACCTTGCTGAGAGATGAATTAGCTAAACTGTTATATAGAGAACAACCTTGCTGAGCTTGAAGAGCTTCAGCTATCCTTCTTTTCCTTCAGGCTATCATGGCTGGACTTCAGTTTCAAGTTTGATCAGAAATAAATGTCCAGCCGCCTCTATCAGTTTTTCTTTCTGTTCCTTTTATTCATTAACCCTAATCCTTTACTGTTTACCCTTTTATATGCATTGATTTGAATGTAACCATAGTATGTGGACCCACCAAGGATTGGTGAGCGCCAACTCTATCAGAAAGGGACAAAACATCTTTCGGCACTGTAGCAGCTTTCCCTCAACGGCTTCCTACAATTTTGACTTTGATGACGCCAGCAGTGGTCATTAACATCTGGACTTAGAAAATATTTCAGAATCCCATCAAATGTTGAGTGATGTTGAGACACTTAATGCCATCAGCCTTGGGTCTCAGCGCTTCTGCACTTAGAACATTCCCTGGCTTTATCTCAGTGGTTTTGTCTTAGTGGTCTCAGCGGTCTCAGTGGTTTTCCATTATTAGCTGAGACGAGCCTTTGTCTCAGCACTTTCCTCTTATCTGTTGTCTCGGCGGTTTTTGCACTTTAACTCTCTCAGCGATTTTTTTCTCAGCGGTCTCATTGATTTTTCATTTATCAGCTGAGATAATTCTTTGTTTCAGCGCTTTCATCTTCATTAGAAGCTTTTAGTGAACCTGCTTCACTCAATGCTTCTGGACTTAGAAAAATTCCAGCTAATTTTGTTCTCAGTTGTTTACCTCTTGACTGTCTCAGCGCTTCCAGCTTTATTTAGAAGCGTTGAGTGAACTTGTTTTACTCAACGCTTCTACACTTAGAAAACTTCTGGCTAACTTTGTTTCTGTTGTCTCAGCTATCTCAACGCCATCTTCTCAGCTGTCTCGGTTGTCTCAACGCCATATTCTCAGTTTTCTTCAGCTGTCTCAAAGCTATCTTCCCAGCTGTCTCAGCTGTCTCAGCGGTCTCAATGCCTTCTTCTCAGTAGTCTCAGCGCTTATGCCTTAGACATATTTTCTGGCTTTAGCTTGACAAACTTTGAGCTGAGCTCGATGATCCGCAAACTGAGCTCAACAAACTTTGATCTTCTCAGCGCTCGCAGCACTTTTTTGCCTTAGTCAATTTTTCTCTTGCTTCAGCTTGGCAAGCGTTGGTATGAGCTCGACGAACTGTAACCGGAGCTAGATGAACTTTGAGCTAAGTTCGATGAATTTTGTATCCTGATTTCTTAAGCTTATGTTGAGTTGAGCTCGATGATCAGCAAGTTGATTTTGACGAACCTTGAGCTGAGTTTGACGAAATTTGAGTTTGTTTCTCAACTCATTTTTTTCTTTACTTGACCAATCATGGACTACTTGTATGCATGAACTAAAGCACACATCAAATACATTATGCCCCTTAGCATGATTGGTGATTCCACTTCAAATCCCTAGGAACATTGTATGGCACAATTCCCAACAATCTCCCCCTATTTGAAGTAGGCAGAACACACATCTATACTAAGGTGCATCAACACAGAAAAAATATCATGATAGGTCTAATGATATATTATCATGACAACTAGCCATCAAAGTATAGGGTAACTCCCCCTAGATGAGATGGTTTAACACTATGATTGATAAACTAATGGTACCGGTGAATTAACAATCATTGACAAGAGACTCTGCGCTCAAGTCACCAAGGTGAAAGCTAGCTTCACTAAGATGGGATACCTATTGGGTACACTGTTAATATGTACCAGATTTGGAGAAGCCTCATCTTAATCAATGATATACATCAATTTGTATTTGATGTATGTTTTAGTTTCATTGTGCAGGTTTAAGAATTGGAAGAAAATTTTCTAAGTACAAGTGTCGACACTTGTGAAGAATTATGTCGACACTTGTGAAGAATTATGTCGACACTTGTGAAGAATTGCGTCGAAACCCAGGAGTTATGTCGACACTGAAAGCAGAAGCTGTGTCGACACCCAGGAGTTATGTCGACACTGAAAGCAAAAGCTGTGTCGACACCCAGGAGTTATGTCGACACTGAAAGTAGAAGTTGTGTCGACACCCAGGAGTTATGTCGACACTGAAAGCAGAAGCTTTGTCGATATCTAGGAGTTATGTCGACACTGGAAGCAGAATTGTGTCGACACACAGGACTTGTGTCGACACATTTAACAGATGCTGTGTCGAGTACCAGAAGAATGACTATGTCGACACATGGAGTGTTGTGTCGACATCATCAAGACTTGTGTCGACACTTAGTCCATTTGTGTCGACACATGTGAAGCAGTTTGCTGAGTGGTTCATGCCGAGTTGGAAAGTTTTTTGAAGAATCAGCTGTCATAACCAACCGGTCTGACACCTTTGTCAGAACTGTCAAAAGATTATTTCAAACCGGATCAGTTAGTAATCAGGAGGAAACTCTATATAAAGGACTGCTTTGATACAACAGAAACAAGACACACAACACTAAGAAGTGAATCCTTCGGAGAGAGTTTTCTACAACAAGAAAAGGGGAAACCCTTATGAAGGCAGATCCTGAACTGTCTGCAATGAAGATTCAGATCTCATTCTGAATTCAAGGAGGAAGCCATCGGAAGATCAACTCCTACATCAAGTAAAGATCAACCTTATTTTGTTCTATCAAGAAGCTTTGAAACGGCTAAGTTGGGTTGGATGAGAAGATCAGTTTACTCAAGAACTGATCAAGAAGCTCACACCAATGAAGAAATTTATCTGGTGAAATTTTTGTATCTCTTAATCAAACAATTTCTGGTAGGATCTGTTGTAAGATCTGAGTTGTAAGCCTGTAATTATAAAGGCTGAGGTAGGGCTAAGTGCCTGAGGTGTAGGACTTGTGAAAGTCTGAGTTGTAAGCCTAGTGACATAGGCTGAGGTAGGGTTGAGGCCTGAGGTAGGGTTCTTGGGGAAGAATCTGAGGTAGGACTTGTATAAGTCTGAGCTGTAGGAACCAATCTGGTTCTGAGTTGTAAGATCTATGGATATGAGTAAGTGGAGGGAAGTTATGCCGAATCCAGTTCACTACTGGATAGGTTGAGGGGGAAGTGGATGTACCCAGACCTTGGGGAACCACTATAAATCTGGTGTATGATGTGCTGTGTTAATTGTTCTGTGGTTAACATTTTTTCTGTGCTAAGATAGATTTTACTATTTGCATAAAATTTTGAAGGAAAAATTAGAACCTGTTCACCCCCCCCCCCTCTAGGTGTCTAGGCTCTTGAAATCAAGTCTTTCAATACCTTATCTCCGCCTGACTCAATAACCTACTCACATAGTAAATGGGGGAACTTCCTCTTCCCGTCTTCTTTGACGAGCACAGAGCTAACTGCCTATACTCCCACTCCTTGGTAAAGGATGAGATCTTCTCCTTCTTGTTGTCCTTGGAGTAGAAGAGCTTGTACTAGCTGCTACTTGAGCTTTCCAAAATCCTCCTCACACTTCGCGATCCACTCAAACTTCTGGTTGCCTCAAAGACTTTTGAAAAATGGAGAGAACTTCTCTCCTATCTTAGATAGGAAGCAGCTAAGACCTGCCAGCCTTTCGGTCAGCCTTTGAACTTCCTTTGAACTCTTAGGGGATGCCATCTCAAGGATGGCTCTTACTTTGTTGGGATTAGGCTCTACCATCTTGGAGTGAGGAGGTGACCTAATAACTTTCCCCTACCTACACTAAAGACTCACTTTGCCGAATTAAGCCGCATCTTGTACATTTGCAGAGTTTCAAAGGTCTCCACCAGATCCATAGTATGCTCCATGATGCTTCTTCTCATGACTAGGAGGTCGTCCATGTACACTTCCAGTTTACGCCCCTTTTTCTCCTCTAATACTTGGCCCATCATTCTTTGGTAGGTTGTTCCCATGTTCTTTAGTCTGAAGGGCGTCATTTTGTAGCTATAGCGGTCGTCGCTGGTGATGAAGGGTATGTCGTGCCAGTCTGGGGGATGCATCCGAATCTGGTGATACCCTGAAAATGCATCAAGGAAACTCATCTCGGGAAAGTCGGTGAGTGAATCAACCATTGTTTCGATTAGAGGCAAGGTGTAGCAATCCTTCTGGCAAGCTTTATTCAAAGTAGAAAAGTAAATACCTTGACTCAAGAACCCTCCGGACTTCTTAAGTATTATAATATTGGAGACCCATCATGGATACCTGATCTCCAAAACAAAAACCACCTTTAGTATCGTCTTCACCTCCTCCCGTATCGGCTCGGCTAGCGCAGCTACACTCTTTCTTTGCTTCTAACGAATGAGGGAAATCTTGGGATCCAGGTTGAGGCAATGGAAGAAAACCTCTGCGCCAGTCCCTAGCAACTTTATGGTGCTCCATGCAAAGATGTTTACGTTTTCTTGCAGAAAGGTAGTCATCTCCACCTTTCTCTCCAGCGACACAGATCCTCTAACCTTCAGCAGCCCAGGTTCTCCTACCTTGGAGATCACCTCAACTTCCTCCGGCTCCTTGGCAGCTCTCAACCCGTCTTCTCTGTCCAGGATCTTCTCAAGCCTCTCCTCATCCTCCATCTAGCTGCTAGTACTGGCGACACTGAAATAGATCTCCCTGGCAGCTTTGGGATCGCCTGGACCTCACTTGGACATCACCCCTGCAGTACTTGAAGCATAGATGATCTATTAATGGGACCACCTTGAAGTAGTTGATGAGGGGTATTTTAAAGATCGCGCTCTAGAAGCTCGACACGGCCATGATGACGAACCTGCATCATATCGAGGAGCCTCCAAGGGTCACCAGAAGATTCGCTCCTCCTTTCACCTCCTTCTTCTCTGTAGAGAAGCTAAATAGGGGGTAGTCTGCTGCTAGGTATCTGGACGCTTCCACCTGCAATCTAACAAATGTCTTGTTGAAGATGGAATTCACCGAGCTTTCGCAGTCCGCCAGGATTCGGCCAACGGTGAAGTTCTCGATGGCGGCTTGGATGACGAGTGAATCATGAAAGGGATTCTCATTCAACATGTCCTCCTCAGAAAAATTGATCTCCTCCAATGACGGCTGTGCTTGAGAGGTCGAAATGACGCTCTTGCGGTAAATCTGATGGAGACTTCCCTTGCGGGAAGCTCTAAGCTCAGCTCCTCCGTGGATCACTCCTAAAATCCCTCCTCCTGGGACTTGGACCACCTCCCTGCGACCTCCTTGGTCGACCCTATCCTCATTCCTCCTCCTCCTTGGAGCTTGGAATGTTATTGGTCCTTTGGGGGCCTCTTTCCTTGGCTTCTCACTCTCTGTCGCTCTTGCTTCCAGCCTCCTCCTCGCTTCCCAAAAATCAGGATAAGCCAAGGTCCCATACCCCCTACTTGATGTAGATCGGAGTAAAGGGGAATCTCCTCCACCTAATTCCTTGCTGGTTGATTTCTCACCGACTGGTTTCTCCTGTGATGTATATTCCCTTGTTGGGAAATAGTCATCACCTCCTCCTAGGCTCTTCCTTGCCTCCTCTCTGGTTGGTTGTCATTCCCCCTCTATTGGTTAGATACTGGGGTATTCCTAGAGGTCTCCACTGGGTATGGTTTACGGAATATTGGAATCGTTGTGCCTCCTCCCTTTTCTCAGGAGCCGCTCCGGGCTTCCGCTACTCTTTTCTGTGAGTCCTCCCCTTCCTCCTCTACTCACCATCCTGTGCTCTTCTCTTATCATCGGCTACTCTCTCCTCCGCTCTTCATGCCTCTCCGACACGACTCTGACCCTTACTTCTGAATGTCCTCCTCTTTCCCTGCCTCTCAGGTTCTCCCCTTCCAGTCTCGCCAAGAAGACGTGGTTCTACTCCTCTCCCTACACAAACTTGTTCGCCTTTTCGATCATCGCCTCAAAGGATCTCGGGGTTTTGGAGACTATTTCCAGACTGAAGAGACTCTGCTTTAGGAAAAACTTTAGGATCAGCTGTGCAAGTGAAAGTTAGATCTGAAATACTCTAGAGACGGGGGGTGAATAGAGTATTGTGTTCACTACAAACTTTTTACAGCTTTGCTGTAATCCTAAGTGAACAGATTAATGAATAAAGAAATAAGCACAGCAATCCTAACAAATCACAGATCACAGCCAAAACAAAAGAAAGATGGCAACCAGACGACACAAGAAATTTATAGTGGTTCCCCATCCTAGGTACATCCACTCTTCTACCACCCTGGTAGGAATCCACTCAGGTTTTTGATCAGGTGCCTGACACCAATGAGCTTTTGTTCAGGTGCTCAAAAACCAAAACCTCAAGTCTTTTGGTAGGAGACTTGTAACCAGGAATAATTTTGAAGGGAATTAAAACCCTATATAGAAGATGGAAAAGGGGGTGATGGGGTCTTCTCTTTCTCAATAACAACTGAGAAGACTTGTGGATTGATTTCAGCAGATTGCTCCCCCTGAGATCTTGAATGAATCAGGAATTCTGGAGCACTGCTTCAGGGTGACAGGTCTTCAAAGAGTTTGAGTTCCTGGACCAGAGATTGATTCAGGAACTTCTTTGACAGATAGAATAATTGTTGTCCTTTAGAAGTTATCCTGTAGGGTTGAAGGAAGAAGACTCTTGATAGTGATTGAATGTTCTTCTTCTTCTTGATGATGTTCTCTGGCTTAGGCTGATTGCAGTATGAAAACTTTAGATTTCTGTGTGATTGTTCTTGAGTGTACTGTCTGTCTGTGTGTCTGTAACACTGCTTCAATCTTTTTTTTTTGTTTTACTGACTGAAGACTGGCTGAAGAACATTCGAAATTTGAAACCTAGAGCAGTAAATGCAGTCGACCTGGGAACGAAGCGGCAATCAATGATTTCTCTAACTGTCCCATGAAAAATGGCATGAAATAATCCATGATCAATGCTCATTCCAACGGTAACATTCCGAGAAGATTGAGCATTAATTACTCAGGATTCATCGCCAAGAAAAGGGACGGAAAACTGGAGAAGACCTATGTCTGGAATCGTCGAACAAAGAACAGGAATCGTCGAGCTGAGTTCACAGTTCGTCGAGCTGAGCTGATGAGTTCGTCGACCAGACAATAGCAATTAGTCTTCAAGGGAAACTTGTCAATTCTGCTACAATCTTCGTCGAACTGACAATCTTCATTCGCCGAGCTGAGATCCAAATTCGTCGACCGAAGAATGATTGTGGACTTAGAATCTGAGAAGTCTCTGACTGGGAAGTATTCAAATCGTCGACCAGAAATCGTTGAGCAGAGTACTGAATTCGTCGACCTGACAAGTTGACTTCGTCGACCTGAGAAGTAGTGAACTTGAGGTCCAAGTTCGTCGAGCTCAGATTCTTGTTTGTCGACCAAAGCCTGAAGCTGGACTTAGAAAAATCTGGAGTTAGCTTGACTTTAGCTTGTTGAAGTATCTCAGTCTTCGTCGACCAGAGAACAAAGATCGTCGAGCTTAGCACAGAGAAATGTCTCAAGATCGTTGACCTCAGAACACCTTTCGTCGACCTGAGTTCGACGAATGTCGAACTCATTTTACTTAGCCTGAAATCTTCTAATTCTTGAGTCTCTGATAGGTTTGTTGATAGCTAGTCCATCTGATGTTGACTCTAAGGACTTGGCCTAGATTCTAGGACACAAATTTGACCCTGGCTATACATGTTGGGTCACATCCAAAGCTAGTGAACCAAGCCCAAATCAACTAGCGATCCAACAATCTCCCTCTATTTGGGTGAGGTCACTAAGAGACTCAACACAGATAAACAAAGCAATAAAAAGAAATATATCTAGCAGAGAATTACCAACACATGCAACAGATATATATATATATACATAGGCTTTGTTTAAACAAGTAACATAGTTTGAAAACAAATGCAGAAGGAAATTGAAACAAAATAAAGATTACTTCTTCTTTTTCTGCATAGACTTGTCTTCTGTTGTCTTCTCTCCTGGCTTTTTGAAGATAATTTCTCTTTTAGGATTTGAAGCCTCTGTATGTGTCATTGTCATGTCAACTGCCCCAATGATATTCAGTGATGTAGCTATGGGGACAACTGCTTCAGGATGGAGCTTCATATAATCATCAACATTGAAGAGCTTGTTGCCTTTGTCAAACCTTTTTAGTTCTTCCTTCATGTACTTTGACATAGTTGTGAAACCTGAAATATCTTTACCTTCAGCTTTAGCTTTATTGATCAAAGATAGGACAATTAGTTCCTGGAACCTAGCCATTCTTGTAGTGTTGGCTATTTCAGGATCTTCAAATGGAATAGGAGGAGTGTAAGGTCTTTCAGGATTGTCAGCTTTCTATTCTTCAGATATATGTTGTTGTTGTTGTTGATGCTGATTACCTAAAGATTGTTGCCTCTGCTGGCTGCTTCCAGAGGATCTCCCTGACTGTCTCTGATAGATTTGCATGGGGGCAGATCTTTGAGAGCTAGAGCCAGTGGCACCAGCTATTGGAGGAGGAGGAGGTGGATCCTTTCATTATCTGTGAACTGGGGGAGGAGAATATCTCCTACTTCTTTTCCTTTCCTTCTGCTGATTCTTAGACAACCACATCCAAGCAGACATTCCCTTATAAGGAGCAACATTATGCAAAATGTAGTAAGGAGTGTCAGCAGTTGGATTAGGCTTAGGAGCTGGAGGAGGAGGAGCCTTCCTTTTCTTTGACAGCATTTTCTTCTTTTTCTTTGCAACTTCTTCATCTGAATCATCATCATCATCATCTTCATCATCACTGTCAGAACCCTGAGGGTCATCATATAAAGCATCCAATGCTTTCAGAGTTTTATCATCAAAAGCAGTCTTTTCTGGAGGAGGGGCAGAAGGTTCAGAAGCTGGAGTTTCAGAAACTATACAGGAATCAGAAATGATTAGGATAGAGCTTTCAGCTGCTGCCTTATTTTTCTCTTCAATATTAGGCAAGATTAACTCATCCAGATCTGGCATAGGAGAGTCATCCAAAATAAAAACTGGTACTGAGACATCTTCTGGAATAACTGGAGAGGTTGGAGAAACAACAGGAATTGCAAAAATGTCACAGATTTGCTTAGCAACTGCTGGACTTATTGGAGATGTATAGGGTACAATAGCCAACTGTGGCTTAATGAAGTCTTCTGGAAGAGACTGCATATATACATTATCAAAATTTCTCAACAAAACAGTCAAATTAACTGTGGGATTTAAATGGAAATCACCAACATGCTTGATCTGCTCTGGAACTGACTCATCTAAGTCAATGTCAGTAACCATAAAATGAATCAATTCAATCACATCTGAATCAAATTCTGGCAAAATTTCTGCATCTGTATCTGAAACTGTTGTATCTGCTACTATATCTGCTGCTGCATCTGCTGCTGCTTCATCACAGAGGATCTCCCCCTGCCCGGGTTCAGGAGAACCTGGAGCCAGGCCCCTGAATGAAGAGGGGGCAGCAGAGAGGAGAAAACTTGGGTAGATAAAGAATTAATATAATTCACAAGAGGTGTAATGGCCTCTGTGATTAGGGATTTGATGATGGGAGTGAGCAAGGATAATATTGTAGATACATTGGAGGAGTCCAAAGATGGAGAGGGAGTTGATGTTGAAGGTAAAGAAGTAGATGAAGGAAGGGGAATAGATGGAGGGGATAGAGGTGGAATTGCATCTGTTATGGTGGTATCTGGTGGAGGAGGAGAAGGGGAAGGTATATGAAAATGTGGAATGGTAGATAGATGAGGTGGAATAGGTGATGCTGGAGGAGTTGGGTGTGGATTCTCTTGAAGGGGAGAAGATGGACTATCAGTGATATCAAGAGGTGGGGATGGAGGAGGAGTAGGGACAGAAGTATGCTGTGGAGATTGAAGTGTTGAAGAAGGAATGGGAGAGGAAGGGAGTTGTGTTGCTGGAAAGGGTACTGGAAGAGATTGTGGAGATGGAATTGCCTCTTCTGCAGGGTGGGGAGTGGCCTTCACAGCCCTGGTTCTCTCAGAAGCTGGGATGGAAGAGGAGGAAGACTTGGATGGCTTGGATATCGTCCTCTCCCATCTGCGAAAAAACCGCATGTGAGACGCTTGCTAGCATTGATGAAGATGGTCGGGGAGACCATGAATTCACCAACTTTTTCTTGAAGGAAAATCCCCAAGATTCTTCTGAAGCATACCTCTTTCTTACTATTCTTCTTCTTGATCAACTCTAAGAAAATCTGGCCCCAATCAACTTGTCTCTTGTTGACCACTACGCACATGACAAGGAATTGATGTCTTGTTATGTAGTCGTGCGCAGAGTGCTTGCCCATCAGCACTTTTCCCACAATATCCGCCAAGAACTGGTAGGCGGCAGAGAGTTGTTTCTTTAAAAACTTATTAGGGTTACTCCCAGTAAACCCCATAAATTTCAGCATCGAACTATATTCTTCAGAATCTATCTCCAAATCATCTTCTCCATTTACCAACACAAAAATTTCAGAAAGAACGGCGGGAGATAAAGAAACAGCATTACTCCCGATATTTCCTGTCAACACATTTTCTTCAGAAACAGAAGAAGTGTATACCCATTCTCTAATCTCAGTGGCATGCAGTTTAATTCTTCTGGTCATAAAGTCCTTGAGACCAAGTTCTTCTAGTAGTTCCAGAATATAGAGAAATATTGGGTCAGAGTGCTGGAATGAATCAAAATCCATGTCAAAACCGGTGTCGAATTTGATGGCAGCTAAGGTGCTCGCTGGAACCACCATTGATGACCTGCAAGAGAAACATAGAAAATAGCGATCAAGAGCAAGAGAACAGACAGCGCGGGATGGAGGTAGAAGAAAACCTAGATATAAGGTTTTCCAGAAAATGAATCGACAGCCTTCGTTCAACGAAAAAGAAACAGTTCTTCGAACTGAGGTCGATGAAATAAATTATAGATAAATAATTCGTTGATCTCATCCAGAAGAATCAAAAACAGTTCGTCGAACTCCGTTCGACGAAATTTCTTCTGAAGCAAAGCTCGTCGATCTCCGGTCGACGAAAGTTGTTTCCACACACAGAGAATTCGTCGATCTCCGTTCGACGAGCATCTCTCAAACTTTCCCAAATTCGCCGAACTCCGTTCGACGAACTCTGGAAATTCATCGAATGCAGACAGAAACTAATTAATTCTTCTCCATTGATCATTCCCAGTTAATTTATAAAGAACAGATGATTTTTCTCATCCAAGGGTTTGGTGAAATTGTCTGCTCTCTGTAAATCAATAGGAATATGGATTAGGGTAATTTTCTTTTTATCTACATTATCTCTAATGAAATGATGTCTTATATCAATATGTTTAGTCCTACTATGGTGAACTGGATTCTGTGTTATAGCAATAGCAATAGTATTATCACAAAATAATGTTAAATTATTTAAGTTGACACCATAGTCTAGGAGTTGGTTTTATATCCATAACATTTATAAACAGCAGCTGCCAGCAACCATGTATTCTGCTTCTGCAGTTGATGTAGACACAGATGTTGCTTTTTACAAAACCAGGAGACAAGTCTCATACCCAGGAACTGTCAATTTCTAGAGGTACTCTTTCTGTCCACTCTACATCCAGCATAGTCAGCATCTGACTATCCAGTTAACTCAAACTCTGACTCTACAGGATACCAGAATCCTAGATTAGGACAACTTTTTATATATCTCAAAATTCTTTTTAGGAAAATAAGGTGAGATTCTTTGGGGTTCACTTGGAACCTAGCACAAAGGCATGTGGCAAACATGATATCAGGCTTGCTAGCTGTTAGGTATAATAGGGATCCAACAATTGTCCTATAATGCTTCTGATCTACAGGTTTCCCTGCTGCATCAGAATCCACAACAACATTGGTAGCCATAGGTGTTTTCATTCCTGAAGCATCACCCATCCCAAACTTCTTAATAAGCTCTTTAGCATACTTAGCTTGGGAGAGGAAGATACCATCAGGGAGCTGCTTCACTTGGAGACCAAGTAAGTAGGAAAGCTCACCCATGCTACTCATCTCAAATTTGGAATGCATGAGGTCAGCAAACCACTTGCATAATTTGGGATCAGTAGACCCAAAGATGATGTCATCCACATATATTTGTACTAATAAAATTTGGTCCTTATGATGTCAAGTGAAAAGTGTTTTATCTATGGTTCCTCTTGTAAATTTATGATCTAAAAGAAAGCTTGCTAAGGTCTCATACCAAGCTCTTGGAGCTTGCTTTAAACCATAGAGAGCTTTATTCAATTTAAACACTAAAGAGGGTTGAGTTAGAGAGATAAAACCTGGAGGTTGGTCCACATAAACCTCTTCTTGAAGCACTCCATTCAAAAATGCACTTTTGACATCCATTTGGAAAACTTTGAATCTCCTGTGAGCTGCATAGGCAAGGAATATTCTTATGGCCTCCAACCTTGCAACAGGGGCAAAGGTTTGGTCATAGTCAATTCCTTCCTCTTGTCTGTATCCCTGAGCAACAAGCCTAGCATTGTTTCTCACAATATTTCCTTGAGCATCTAGCTTGTTTATGTAGACCCATTTGGTTCCAAAAACTGGGTAGTTATGGGGTCTTGGAACCAAATGCCAAACTCTACATCTCTCAAACTGATTTAGTTCCTCTTGCATTACAATGATCCAGTGGGGATCTTGCTCAGCTTCATGGATGGAGAGAGGTTCAATCTGAGAGAGAAAACAGGCATGCATCAAGTCTTGGTTGAGTTGATGTCTTGTATGAACACCTACTGAAATGTCCCCAATCACTTGAGATCTGGGGTGATCTCTAAGTGTGACAAGATCAGTTGGTGGAGTTTGTTCAGCAACAGCTTCTATAATTAATTCCTCTTGGTGAATGTTATTAGCTGTTGAGGGAAGTTCAGCCACTTCCACTTGAATTTCTTCTTCACTGTCTTCAGAAACCTGTGGAGAAGGATGGGCTGACACCTCTTGGGTATGGTTTAGTCCATCCATAGACTCACACAGTTGTGGAACCTACAAAAATCTATTGGTAGAAATTTATTTCTCCTTATAAGATATGTTAGCTTCATCAAAAGATACATGGACTGATTCTTCAATTTTAAGAGAGGATTTATTAAAAACCCTATAGACCTTGCTTACTTGGGAGTATCCTAGAAATATACCTTCTTCAGCCTTAGCCTCAAACTTTCTAATGTATCTTTTGTTGTTTGTGTGAATATAACAAATACAACCACAAACTTTAAAATATGTGATTTTAGGTTTCTTCCCTTTAAGCAATTCATAGGGGGTCTTATTTTTCAGCTTACGTATAAGGCTTCTATTCAAGATATAGTTAGCAGTGTTTAGAGCTTCTGCCCAAAAGGATAGAGGCATGTAAGCATCTGTCAATAATGTGTCGGCAGATTCAATGAGTGTCCTATTTTTCCTTTCAGCTACCTCATTCTGTTGGGGAGTTCTAGGAGCTGAGAAGCACTGACTGATACCTTCCTTATCATAGCACTCATGCATAAGAAGAGACTCAAACTCTGTGCCATGATCACTTCTGATCAATGCAACATGAGTAGAGAACTCAATCTGTATGGTCCTGAGAAAATCTGTAAGAACCTTGAATGTATCTGACTTAGTTATCAAAAATGCTACCCAACTGAATCTGGAGAAGTCCTCAACAATCACTAAAGTATAAGACTTCCCTCCTAGGCTTTGTACTGCAATGGGTCCAAATAGATCCACATGAAGCAAATACAAAATCCTAGGTGAATCACTCTTATTAATGGATTTGAAATTAGTTTTAGTTTGCTTGCCTATTTGACAAGCCCTGCATAGGTTTTCCTTCTTGTAGGGGCCAGAAGGTAAACCTCTAATAAGGTTGTCTTTAGATAACCTAGCTATATTCTTAAGGTTTACATGACCTAATCTTTTATGCCACAACTCATTTTGGTTACTAGTGATATTGAGTAAACAAATATCAGTTTTGGCAGAAATAAAATCTACTAGATATATGTTACCTTGTCTAATTCCAATTAAAACAGTTTTATTTTCATTATTAATAAAGAACAGGAGGTAGAGTTAAAGTGTACCTGATAACCTTCATCACATAATTGGCTTATGGATATTAGGTTATGTTTGAGTCCTCTTACATATGTTACTCTCTTGAAGGTAACTGTTCCAATCTTTACTGCTCCATATCCTTCAGACTGGCCACTATTTGAATCACCAAAGATCACCTTTGGTCCTAGCTTGGACTTGTAATTGGATAGATTGTCCTTGCTGCCTGTCATATGCTTGGAGCAACCACTGTCCAAGTACCAAGTCTGACTCACCCTTGTACAGCTCTTTACCTGTACCTGTAATGAAAAACAAAATTCAATTGTTCTTGACCCAGGTTACCTTGGGTCCTTTATTTGGTTGAAAAGAAAAGCTGGAAATAACTGACAAAGTAGGTTGAGATTTATAACCTAAGGGGTGATATCTCCTAGGTGGAATAACCCAATCAGCTACTAGATTGAATGGTTTATTAGCTGGCTTAGAATTTTTGTAGGAGAAATGATTTATATTTGGTCCTTCTGGGTTCGACGAATTCTTGTAAGTTCGTCGACCAGAGTTCAACGACTAGGGCTGAGATCATCGATCACTACTCAGCGAATGACAATAGTCATTTTCTGCGCCCCATGTTTGTCGACCTCTGCTCGACAAACCATACAAAGTTTGTCGATCGCAGTTAGACGAATTGTTATAGCTGAAGTTTGCGTTCAGCGTTCGTCGATCTGTGTTCGACGAACTGGCCACATTTCGTCGATCTGAGTTCGACGAATGTTGCTGAACCTTGTTTTTATTAGCAGTTTTATGATTTTTATTTCTCTTGTCTATGGGTTTTGGGTTATTTTCTGACATTGGTTTGTCTATTATCTTTTCTTTTCCCTTGGCAGAGACAAATTTAATGGGTGTGGTAAGAATATTTTTCTTAATTATGGGGGGAAAACCTGATGATGCACCCAAGCCCAGCTTACCATTTAATATGTCATTTACTGTGCTTGTTATGTCCATCAGCTTGAGACTTTTCTCATTGAGAGACTGCTCAAGTTGTTTAGCCTCACATAAATCAGATTTTAATTTAATTATCTGTTCATTTGCTAAAGTTAGTTGATCTTTAAGTTTAATATTTTCAGAGTTAACAGATTTAAGATTTCCTAGTCTTTCTCTAAGGGTTTTTATTTCTTTCTCTGAATTAATTAAATCTAAACACATAGTTTTGAATTCAATTTTAAATAAATTAGAATTAAAATCGAAGCTTGAAAGAACCTGATCTGCCTCTGAGTCTGAGGCTGCCTCATCTTCAGATTCTCCTTCTGATGCTGAACTGCTCCTGGAGGCATCAATTGCCATAAGGCAAACCTCCTTGGATCTTGCTTCTTCCTCTTCTTCACTTGAGCTGGAGGAAGATGATTCTTCTTCAGTATCACTCCATGTTTCAGCAACAAAGCCCTTGTCTTTCTTTTTGTACTTGCTTGAGGAGGGTCTGCTGCTGTGTTCTCTCCTGGAGTCCTTTTATCTGCTTTTCTCCTTATTCTGATTTTCTGGACATTCTGAGATGTAATGTCCAGGCTTTCTGCATCCAAAGCATACAACCTCCTTGGTTGCTATCTTGTCAAATCTGGGCTTATCATCCTGCCTGGATGATTTTCTTCTGAAATCCTTTCTAGCCATCTTATAAAATCTTTTTGCAAAGAGGCTCATGAGTTCCTCATTGGATGTTGAGGTCTCACTTTCCTCAGATGCCTTGAAGGCTATGCTGTGATCCTTTCTTACTGGAGTTATTGACTTCTATTCAGCTGCTTCTCTTGATTTTATCAACTGCTCATAAGACTTTAATTTGCCTAGCAGAGATTCAGTGGATATCTCATTTAGGCTTCTGGCTTCTTTGATAGGCCAAATTCTTGAATCCTAAGAGATAGGGAAGCACATCAAGATCTTATCATTCACCTCTGTCAGGGTGATATTCTTATCCAAGGTTTTGAGCTCATTGATGATTGAACTAAACTTGTTGTACATTTCAGCCACTGATTCAACCTCATCCTTCTTAAAATTCTCATACAGGGATATGAGATTTGATCTCCTGTCTTTCCTTTCATCTGCTGATCCAGCTACCATTTGGTTGAGAGAATCCCAAATGGCCTTGGCCGAGGTACACTCAACCACCTTCTGAAATATATCATCTGACATAGTTTGAGCCAAGATGTTCATTGCCTTTGCATCTGCAATTTTGGCTTTCTTGTAGGAATCATTATTCTCTGGAGGAGGTACTGCAGTCATGTTTGTAGAGGTGCTTGTAGAAGCTGCGGGTGCTGGAGGTACTCCTGTCAAGATAGAAGCAAAAATATCCTCATCAATAGAATTCATATATAACTTGATTCTTGCCTTCCAGATGGCAAATCTGTTAAGATTGCATGCTGGAGGTCTGATGCTTGTATAATCTTTGTTTTGAGCCATTTCTGTGAAAAAATAAATCTAATAACAAAAACAAAACAATCAGATCTAACAAGAGGGATCTTTATGGTTCAGGTGTTAGCCTGTACAACCAATTAACCTCTTAAGGTGTGGTAGATTAACCAACCTGGCTGTGATACCAATTGAAAGTGCAAGTTAGATCTGAAATACTCTAAGTGGGAGGGGGGGGTGAATAGAATATTGTGCTCACTACAAACTTTTTACAGCTTTTGCTGTAATCCTAAGTGAACAGATTAATGAATAAAGAAATAAGCACAACAAGCCTAACAAATCACAGATCACAGCCAAAATAAAAGAAAGAGGGAAACCAGACGACACAAGAAATTTATAGTGGTTCTCCAACTTGGGTACATCCACTCTTCTACCACCCTGGTAGGAATCCACTCAAATTTTTGATCAGGTGCCTGACACCAATGAGCTTTTGTTCAGGTGCTCAAAAACCAAAACCTCAAGTCTTTTGGTAGGAGACTTGTAACCAGGAATAATTTTGAAGGGAATTAAAACCCTGTACAGAAGATGGAAAATGGGGTGATGGGGTCCTCTCTTTCTCAATAACAACTGAGAAGACTTGTGGATTGATTTCGGCAGATTGCTCCCCATGAGATCTTGAATGAATCAGGAATTCTGGAGCACTACTTCAGGGTGACAGGTCTTCAAAGAGCTTGAGTGCCTGGACCAGAGATTGCTTCAGGAACTTCTTTGACAGATAGAATAATTGTTGTCCTTCAGAAGTTATCCTGTAGGGTTGAAGGAAGAAGACTCTTGATAATGATTGAATATTCTTCTTCTTCTTGATGATGTTCTCTGGCTTAGGCTGATTGCAGTATGAAAACTTTAGATTTCTGTGTGATTGTTCTTGAGTGTACTGTCTGTCTGTGTGTCTGTAACACTGCTTCAATCTTTTTCTTTTGTTTTACTGACTGAAGACTAACTGAAGAACATTCGAAATTTGAAACCTAGAGCAGTAAATGCAGTCGGCCTGGGAAGGAAGCGGCAATCAATGATTTCTCTAACTGTCCCATGGAAAAACGGCATGAAATTATCCATGATCAATGCTCGTTCCAACGGTAACATTCCGAGAAGATTGAGCATTAATTACTCAGGATTCATCGCCAAGAAAAGGGACGAAAAACTGGAGAAGACCTAAGTCTGGAATCGTCGAACGAAGAACAGGAATCGTCGAGCTGAGTTCACAGTTCATCGAGCTGAGCTGATGAGTTCGTCAACCAGATAATAGCAATTAGTCTTCAAGGGAAACTTGTCAATTCTGCTACAATCTTCGTCGAACTGACAATCTTCATTCGTCGAGCTGAGATCCAAATTCGTCGACCGAAGAATGATTGTGGACTTAGAATCTGAGAAGTCTCTGACTGGGAAGGATTCAAATCGTCGACCAGAAATCGTCGAGCAGATTACTGAATTCATCGACCTGACAAGTTGACTTCGTCGACCTGAGAAGTTGTGAACTTGAGGTCCAAGTTCGTCGAGCTCAGATTCTTGTTCGTCAACCAAAGCCTGAAGCTCGACTTAGAAAAATCTGGGGTTAGCCTGACTTTAGCTTGTTGAAGTATCTCAGTCTTCATCGAACAAAGAACAAATATCGTCGAGCTCAGCACAGAGAAATATCTCAAGTTCGTTGAGCTCAGAATGCCTTTCGTCGACCTGAGTTCGACGAATGTCGAACTCATTTTACTTAGCCTGAAATCTTCTAATTCTTGAGTCTTTGATAGGTTTGTTGATAGCTGGTCCATCTGATGTTGTCTATAAGGACTTGGCCTAGATTCTATTACACAAATTTGACCCTGGTTATACATGTTGGGTCACATCCTAACCTAGTGAACCTAGTTCAAATCAACTAGGGATCCAACAAGTTGTAGGGCGAACCCATTCACTTCCACGACTTCTAGAACCTCCTCCTAGAAACTGTCGATATAGTGGCCAAGACTCTTGTGCTACCCTTACTTGAACTGGAAAAAAGTAGTTGTCACCTTATTCTGCTTCTTGGACGTCGTGAACCTCACCATCAGGCCCAGACGTAGGCCTTTGAAGTGGTAGATAGAACCTTCGGGCAGCTGGTGGAACCAGTCTCTCTCCTTCCCCTGGAAGGTAATGGAGATGAACCTGCATTTGAATGCATTAATCATGTTGCGGATAGACACCACGTCCTCGAACTATTGGAGATACCTGACCGAGTCATCTCTGTCGGAGTAGTAGCTCGGGATGGGCTCTCTAAAGCCATCAGAATCTAGGGTTGTTAGTACTTCATCACAGAAGGGGATCCTCCCTCCTTGGCGATGATGGTCTTCATACTTGCGAGTATCCTCCTCATACTAACTTCCCGGCCGAGTATCCTAGAACCTCGTCAGTTGTTCAGCATCTCTGAGCCTAATCCCCTGGCAGCTCGCCAGATAGTACTGCGACTGCATTGGTCGCTCCCGCTCCACACTTACTCGTTCCATCCCGGGTCTCATAGGCGGCTCCCCCTCTTCCGACGGTGTCACGCGATGAGGCGAGGTCGCCGTGACATCAGGATTAGGAGGGAGCCCAGCTAGGATGCTCCTCTCGATCCACCTTGCAAACTACTCGAACACTGCTACAATCACAAAGCCGCATCCACTTGTCGAGTTGCTAGCGATATCCTTATTCTTGCCTCCATCCATCATCTCGTCTACTCATGAAACTTTCTTCCTCGGTGTAAAAGCCGAACAAAAAACAAACCGAAATGGTTTTAAACTGAACTTTATTATCCGAAAAAGGTATCTATTACAAAGGTATGCCCTCCCTTATATAGAATGGAGGAGAGATGAGAGAATACAAATAAGAGATGTGGGACTAAAAATTTACAAGTTAAGCGAACTATACAAAACAAACCGCACAAGCCGCGCGGTTAGATAGAAGGGCTAACCGCACGGCTACCACAAGAGAAGAAGAGAGGTCTCCTGTGAAGACCGCTAGACCACCCGGTCTACAAGCCGGTGACACAAACCGCCAGACCGCGCGGTCTTCAAACCGCCAAGACAGACCGCCCGGTCACCAACTTCAACACTCCCCCTCAAGCTGGAGCATATATATCGATCATGCGCAGCTTGTCGCAAACATGAAGAAACGAGGCGAAAACTGGCTTGGTGAAGATGTCAGCCAGCTCTTTATCAGAAGTGACAAAAAGAGTGCAAATTTGTTCTTTTAAGATCTCTTCACGAATGAAATGGCAGTCAACCTCAATGTGCTTCGTTCTTTCATGGAATACCGGATTTTTGGAGATGTATATGGCGGCCTTGTTATCACAGAACATAGGTAGAGGATGGTTGTACACCTCTCCTAAATCTAGCATGAGAGCCCGCAGCCATTTTAACTCACAAGTGGTTGATTCCATACTGCGATACTCAGCTTCTGCACTGGACCTAGAGACAACAGACTGCTTCTTGCTCTTCCAGCTCACCAGATTTCCCCCAACAAAGGTGCAAAAACCTGAGGTTGACTTGCGATCCCCTTTGTCATCAGCATAACTTGCATCTGAGTAGGCTTCAATCCTCAGATGACCATTCTTTTGAAAAAGTAATCCTTTCCCAGGCGCTGCTTTGACATACTCCAAGATCCGCAAGGCAGACTGTAGATGGCACTCCCTAGGTGCTTGCATGAGTTGACTCACCTTGCCCACAGCATAGGAAATGTCGGGTCTGGTCACTGTGAGATATATGAGCTTACCAACCAGACGCCTGTACCGCGAACTATCTGAAAGAGGAGGCAAATCATCTGTCCAGGTTTTGTCTTCTCCAGTTGCCATGGGGCATCGGGCAGGTTTTGCTCCAGTCAATCCTGCCTCTTTTAAAAGATCAAGGGCATACTTACGCTGAGAGAGAACTAAGGAGTCGGGCTTCCGAGAGATTTCGATCCCCAAAAAGTACTTTGGAGAGCCCATATCTTTAGTGATCAGATGTTGGCGAAGATGTCGCTTTGTCAGGGCTACCCCTTCCTGGTCATCGCCAGTGAGAAGGATATCATCGACGTACACAGCAAGAACAACCAGCCCAGAAGGAGTTTTGCGAATAAAGATAGAGTGATCAGCAGAGCTTCGCACAAAACCAACAGCCGCCACAATGCCGCTGAACTTGTCAAACCAAGATCGAGGACTCTGCTTGAGGACATAAATTGCCTTCTGCAGCTGGCATACTCGTGTCTCCCCCTGAGCAACATACCTAGGAGGTTGCTCCATGTAAACGGCCTCGTGAAGATCACCATAAAGGAAGGCATTCTTGACGTCCAGCTGAGAAATCGGCCAATCCCGATTGACGGCCACAGAGAGAAGGACTCGGATATTGCTGAGACGAGCCACGGGGGAGAAGGTATCAAAGTAATCAACCCCATAGGTCTGAGTAAAGCCCTTAGCAACAAGGCGAGCCTTATACCGATCCACAGTGCCGTCGGGGCCAAATTTGACCACAAAGACCCAGCGACAGCCAACAACATCAGTACCGAAGGGAGGAGGAACAAGAGTCCATGTACCCCGCTCCGTGAGGGTTGCCATTTCCTCATCCATGGCCAGCTTCCAGTGGGGAATAGCAAGGGCCTCCTGATAGGAATGAGGCGTGGCAGTGGCAGAGATAGCCAGCGCAAAGGCCCTGCGAGAAGGTGTAAGACGATCATATGAAACAACAGCAGCAAGGGGGTGTAGGGTACATGTCCGCACCCCTTTGCGAAGAGCCACAGGGAGATCCAGGTCGGCAGCCCCCTCGGGATCCGGAGCGTCCGTGGCAGAGAGAGCTGGCCCGGGAGAAGAGAGCGACGGCGGCGGAGAGGGTGGAGATGGAGGTGGAGAAGTGGGAGAGAGAGGTGGAGGGAGAGGAGGGGACGGAGAGGGCGGAGGGGTGGGTATCTCGGTAGGAGACGAGGGAACGAAGTGAATAGCAAGAGAGTCAGAAGGCGGGGAAGGAGGAGAGGGAGAAGCCGAGAAGTAGGAGGCATTCTCGAAGAAGATAACGTCAGCAGAGACGAACTGCTGACGAAAAACAGGGTTAAAGCAACAATAGCCTTTCTGAGTGGTGGAGTACCCCAGAAAGACACATTTGGTGGAGCGAGGGGAGAGCTTGTCACGGGTGGCAGATGGGGTATGGACAAAAGCAGTGCATCCAAAGATGCGGAGAGGGAGAGGAAAAGGCTCCTTGCCCGGATACAGAATGGAGAAGGGTGTTTTCCCGTGGAGAATGGTGGATGGAATTCGATTGATGAGGTAGCAGACGAGGAGAACGGCATAGCCCCAATATGAGCGAGGGACATGCATCTGGGTCATCAATGTGCGAGCCACATCGAGGAGGTGACGGTTTTTGCGTTCCGCCACCCCATTTTGTTGGGAGGTGTAAACACAGCTAGTCTGATGAATAATGGCATGTTGCACACAAAAAGAAGTAAAAGCATGACTCAGATACTCTTTAGCATTGTCGGAACGAAACGTTTTAATACAAATATTGAACTGAGTTTTAATCAACTGATAAAAGGATATCCATACATCAAGAAGTTCAGAGCGATCTCGGAGGAGATACACCCAAGTACATCGAGAAAAATCATCTATAAAGGTTACAAAATAAGAACTACCCCGACCAATGGTGAGGGTAGGAGCAGGTCCCCAGATATCAAAGTGGACAAGATCAAAAGGACTAGTAGAGCCCCGTCCGTGCTTCGGCGGGAAGGAAGAACGGTGATGCTTGCCGAGTTGACAGGCGTCGCATTGGAGAGGAGTACTGTATGGAGGGAGGTGCGGCAGGAGCTGATGTAGAAGACGTGGTGGAGGATGACCGAGGCGGAGATGCCACTGGAGAAGGTCCGTACAGGAAGACGAGAAGGCGGACAAGGCGGAAACATTATCGAGGAAGTAGAGGCCGCCGCTCTCAGTCCCAGTAGCAATCGTCCGGTGGGAGCTCGGATCCTGAAAAGAACAAGAGGTTGGTGTAAATGTCACAGAACACTGAAGCTGTTTGCATAAAGAGGTAACAGACAATAGACTGCACGGAAACTTGGGCACATATAGAGTGTCCGCTAGGCGTAGTGACGGAGTAACATGAACCACTCCCGTCCCATGAACCGGGGAGGGAGAACCATCCGCAACTAGGACCGGGGGCAACCGATCATGTTGTTCGAGCAAAGAGAAGCACTGAGGATTGCCCGTCATGTGATTAGTGGCACCAGAGTCGATGAGCCATTTACCTTGAGTCTCCATGTGGGCACTACCTGAAGAAGTTACAACAGAGGCAGACGGCTTGGAAGAGTCACCGGAGGGGCGAAGATGAGGATGCTTCGTCCAGCAGCGTTCGAAAGTATGGCCGGTTCGGCCACAATGAGAACAGAGGTAGCGGGAAGAAGCACGGCCGCCGGACTGGTGACTGCGACTACCAGAGCCACTCCGCTGAGTGTGATGAGAATAGTTGTCCGGTGGCGGAGAAGGAGCGGGCAAAAGTGGGCGCTGAAGGAGGGAGGTGACAGCAGCGATGCGGGCAGCGGTGGCATCTAAAGTAGGAGATTCGGCCTCACCCAGAATTTGCTGGCGAATCATGTCATAAGTATCAGGAAGCCGGAGCAGATAACACACAACCAGAATCTCCTGGAAGTGCTTGTGTTGTTGAGCCAAATCCGCAGAAAAGGGGCAATTCTGAAGAATCTCAGCCCCAAGAGCCTGAACCTGTTGGTATGCAGCCGCAGGAGACAAGGTAGGACGGGCAAAGAGGTCCGCATACAACATCTAGATGCGGGAAGTCTGAGCCCCTTTGGAGTATAGAGCGGCAAGATGAAGCCAAGCGGCCTTGACCGTCTCATCATGACGGATGACGGGAAGGCACTCATCGGAAAGACTATTCGCGAGTCAAGTACGCACAAGCGCGTCACTTGCATCCCAGTCATCAAAGAGAGGTGAAGTGATAGGAGGTGGGTCATCAACGAGATGGTTGCGTTTGCGTTGTGAGCGAAGAAGAAAGGTGAAAGAGACGCTCCAATCCGGGTAGTTGGAGCCAACAAGCTTGGAAACGGTCCCAAGGTTACCGGAAGGAGTAGGAGGAAGAGGCGGAGCCGGATTGGTGACAGGGGTGGTGGCAGTAGAGGCATCAGAAAAAGCCATAGGAGCTGGAAACAAAGGAAGCCGGGCGGTTAGGCAACAAACCGCGCGGATAGGAGAAAGAAGGGCGGCAACGGTCACAAGGAGAGAAAACCAGCGGCCAGAAAAGCCACAACCCAGCTGCAGACACAAACAGAGGGGAAGAAGTCGAACGGCTAGAGGGCAGGCCGCGCGAACAGAAGCAGGACAAAACAAGTCGCTATGATGATAGGAGAAAGAAGGGGTTACAGCGGTCAAGGGGCGCAAACCAGCGCAACAAGCCGCGCGGACAGCAAGACACAGAATCAGGAGGAGTAGATCGAGTCCTCTGATACCATGTAAAAGCCGAACAAAAAACAAACCGAAATGGTTTTAAACTGAACTTTATTATCCGAAAAAGGTATCTATTACAAAGGTATGCCCTCCCTTATATAGAATGGAGGAGAGATGAGAGAATACAAATAAGAGATGTGAGACTAAAAATTTACAAGTTAAGCGAACTATACAAAACAAACCGCACAAGCCGCGCGGTTGGACATAAGGGCTAACCACACGGCTACCACAAGAGAAGAAGAGAGGTCGCCTGTGAAGACCGCTAGACCGCCCGGTCTACAAGCCGGTGACACAAACCGCCAGACCGCGCGGTCTTCAACCCGCCAAGACAGACCGCCCGGTCACCAACTTCAACACTCAGCTACGATTCACGCTCACTACACCAAAGTGTTGAAACCGAGAAAATCCCTACTCTAAAAATCGGATCAAGACAGCATAATGTTACTAGTCTAGCAGTCGAGCTTGACGGCTTAACTGGCTAGAATGTAGAAACATGGACATCAAAAAGGACCTCATGTGCTGTGGGAGGAAGTTCCCACCACGTACTTGAATGCTTAGAAGAAGCTTCCCCTCCACAATAAAAAATGATCGAGCAGGGTACAACATAGACTCTAGCTGACGACTAAGTCAAGGCGACAACTAAGAGGAATAATCGTGAGCTCGCTACTTGTCTCTTTGAAGAAAGGATCCAAAAGCTCAGCTCGATGTCCAGAAGAAAAGGTGGTCGAGAACTTTTGAGAGATTCTGAAGTTCATATCCTTTGAAAGAATTGGTTTCAAGATATCCTAAACACCTAGAGGGGGTGAATAGGTTCAATTCCTTTTTATTAAGGCAGCAAATATATTCACTGATTAGACAATTAATTCAGCAATTTAAAGTAGCACAGCAATAAAGAACACATAGCCAACACAGAGTGCACACAGGTTTATAGTTTTTTCCCCAAGTGATGAGTACATCCACTTTCCCCCTTCGCTTATCTAGCAATATACTAGATTCGGCCTAACTTCCTTCTTCCTTCTCAGATCCTTAGATCTTACCGCTCAGAACCCAAAGATGGTTCCTACAACTCAGACTTCAGCAAGTCCTACAACTCAGAGTGAGTCCAAACTCCTACAGCTCAGGCAATTAAGCCCTACCTCAGCCTCTTTCACAGGCCTACAACTCAGAGAAATGAATCCCCTATCTCAGGCACTCAGCCCTACCTCAGTCTTTATAATTTTAGGCTTACAACTTAGAGAGATAACTCTCCTACACTCAGATCTATAACAGATCCTATAGAGAAATTTGATAATACAAAGAATAAATCCTTCACCCAGGTAGAGAGAGAAAGGGTTGAAGGTTTCTTGATCTGTTCTTGATAGATCTGAAAGCTTTAGATTCAACCTATCTTAGCTTCTTCAAAGATTCTTGAATCTGAACAAAGTAAGGTTGATCTTCTTGAAAAGTTGGAGATGATCCTCAATCCAGCTTCTTCTAATCAGATGCAGTCTGATTTCTCCTTGCAGACTGTTCAGGATCTGCCCTCTCTGGATGACTTGTCGATTTCTGGATGAAGACTTCTCTCCTTGTTGTTGTCTCTTCTCTTGTCCTAACTGTTGATAGAATATGTCTTTATATAGGCTTCATCCGAGGTTACCGGCTATTCCGGTTTATAACTACCTTCTGACAGCTTTGACAGATACAACAGCTGTGTTGATCATGACAACTGTCAAGTCTCCAGTCATTACATATGATACTTTAATGAACTTCAGCTCAGCAGCAAAGTGTCGAGACAAGACTGTAAATATGTCGACACAAATAGTTCATGTATCGACACAATCCTTGGTGATGTCGACACATCTCGTATAATGTCGACACAACACTTCTATATCTTCTTGACATAGCTTCTGCGGAATGTGTCGACACAAGTCCTGTGTGTCGACATAATCACTTCTTGTCTTGACATGGTTGACTTCAACAATGATTCTGGTGTGTGTTGACACAAGTCCTGTGTGTCGACACAATTGTTATTAATTGGGCTTTCTGTGTGTCGACACAAGTCCTGTGTGTCGACACAGCTGTTGTAGACTGAGCTTTCTGTGTGTCGACACAAGTCTTATGTGTCGACACAGTTGTTGTCGACAGAGCTTTTTGTGTGTCGACACAAGTCCTGTGTGTCGACATTGTTTTTGTCGACAGAATCTCTGTGTGTCGATGCAAGTCCTGTGTGTCATCACAAACTGGCTCCTGGTGTTGACACAGCCTTCCCAAGTGTCGACACAATTCTTCTCAAGTGTCGACACTTGTACTTAGAAACTTTTTCTCCATTTCCTTAACCCGCACATTCAAACTCAACACAACATCAAATACACCTTGATGAATATCATTGAGTTAGGTGAGGATTCTCCAAATCTGGTACACATTTTCCAATGTACCCAACAATCTCCCCAGATTTGGAGAAGTCATAACCCTTAGTCAATGATATACATCACTTTATAATAAAACACAGAATATGATGTATAAAAGCATTATTTGATAGGGTAATACATAAACAAAACCAGCATATTATGTCATCGCAGAATATGATAAAATATAGTGAACATGAATCGATGTTTTGTTCAATTACAAAAAGTTTCTAAACAACAGATTACATAGATTTTTTAAAACTAATGATTACAAAGCTCTAAAATCTAGTCAATCTATTCTAGGGCTGATCAGGCTCCTTGATTACAATGTCTTTGCCAGACTGAATCCTTGCTTGTACACTAGCTTCAGTGCCTTCAGCTGGCTTCTTTCCTTTAAGATCCTTCTTCTTGTGTTTTTCAGCCTTAACCTTTTGCCTTTCAAAATAATGATAAGGCTTTGGAAAGTATTTGCTTGGCTCCATAGCAGTAGCAGGTATCTTCCCAGCTTTGTGATATCTTCTAAACAGATGAATGGCATCTTGTCTCTATTGATACTTGCTCCACTATTGTTCAGAATACCACTTGCCTCTATCATGCATTTTCTCTTTAACAGCTTGCCAGCCAACTTTCAAAATCAAGCTTCAACTCAGCCTGCTCTCTAAACCTTTTCTTAGATAGTTGAGCTTCTTGCTCTCCTTTTAAGACAGCCTCAGACATCTCGACTTTTTCAATAATTACATTTTGTACCTCTAGTGGAGGACTATACATTTGCTGAACAACAGATTGGATGCCTTCAAAGTCATCAGGTGGATAAATGATTTGAGCCACCTCCTGTTGAACCCCTTCATTGGCAGCAGGGTGAATGCCTGACTCAACAGTGTTATCATCATCACACAAGGGGGGGATAACCAACAGTGGCTCTGATAGCATTGGTTATCCATTTAGTATGTTCAGAGCCAGTATTGACTAACACTCTCTCCCCCTTTATGACTTCTCTTTCTACATGGTATCGCAAATCATCCTTTTGAAATCTTATCTGGTCAGTGAGATAATTTGTACCTTCTTTGTAGAATGACCTAAATTCCTGCAGCTGATCAGAAATTACCTTCTGAGAGGCCTGGATAGCAGTGTTAATATCAGTCAAATTTTTTTTGAGTTGTTTATCAAATTCAGACTTTTCTTAAACATTGCTAGCAGTGACAGTAGTGGCTTGAGTCTTGAGTTCTGTGACATTTGCATTATATGATTCTGTGAGATTATCATTCATTCTTATTTGATTCTCCAGAACATATCCTTGTTTTATTGCAATGTCATTGATTTGTGTCTGAGCCGCCTGTTGTTGCTTGGCCAAGTAGACAACAACATGGCCTCCCTTTTGAAAGCACTCAGCCATTTCCATTTTATGCAAATTGAACTCAAATCTGGTGGACTTTGTTGGAACACCCTATTACTGATTTGGGTAAGGATCACTATATCCTTTAGAAAATTTGTTTTGACCTCCTTGTATAGATCTAAAGGTCAATTAGATTGAGTCTAAGGGTTAGTATTTAGGTTTGAAAGCTGCCCTCAAGACCCTCAAGACCAGATATTTCAGTTCAGGAGACTAAGTCATTTCGTCGAGCTCAGGACGACGAATCGTCGAACTCCATTCGATGATCTCTGAGCTTACTTCAACGAGTCGTCGAACTCCGTTCGACGATCTTCGAGCTCAGATCGACGTTCCTGTCTCTAGTTTGTTTTCCTATCTCTGAGCTCAGTTCGACGATAGTTGAGCTCAGATCGATGATTTCTGTTTTAGTCTAAGTCCAGTGTCTGAGCTCAGTTCAACGATAGTTGAGCTCAGGTCGATGTTTTTAAGGAGAGATCGACGTTTTTCAAGATTCAAATTCAGACAGTTATGGAATTATTCCCAGCATTTATTTCAAGGATCTTGTAGCCGTTTCAATTAATCTGGAGCAAGTTTTAAGGGAATTTTAAAGGAATGTTCTATTGGACTTTCCTCCAGAAGATAAAATGTAGTTAAGGAAGTCATTTATGACAGGCTAACGGCTATCTTGGGCAGAGAATTATTCTATTCAGATCTAAGGAATAAAAGTGTATTCATTCTGCTGATTAATCATAACAATACCCACAACAATAAGAAAGAGAGAAAAAAAAGTTGCAGATATTCACAGACAGAATTCTTACAAGAACACACATCACTGAAGGAGATCAATATACTGAAATTTTCAGATCCCTTTTGATTCCAGTGTTCAAAGGCCTTATCATTCAAGACTCCAGACACCACACATTTCAGCTGCTGCTGGAATCATCTTTTGTTGGAGATCAAATCTTCTGAAGGCCTATCACCCTATTGCAAAGCTTCACTTCCTGAACAACTCAAGAACTCAGGGGGAGCTTTGACAACATCCACTATCTTCTCTCTGATTGTTGACAGAGAAGATCATCTCACCTCTCTCTCTCTCTCTCTCTCTCTCTATTGTAAAGGGTTTATCAAACTCCCTTCAAAAGTTTGTGTTGGTTTCTGAGACCTTGTCAAAACTCAGTGGTGGCAAGACTCCTGATCAAAAAATCTGGTTTGGTTTTTGAGTACCTTATCAAAAGCTCATTGGTGCCCAGGACACCTGATCAACTCATCCTGCAGTGGATTCCTACCTAGGGTGGTAGAAGAATGGATGTACCCAGATTTATTGGGGAACCACTATAGCTCCGTGTGTCATCTGGTTGCTCATTTCTTTACTTTCTGGCTGTGCTTTGTGATTGTTCTGTGATTGCTTTGTAATTAGATAGTTATTGTGTTTGATGTATTTCATTTGCTTCTCTGTTCACTTATGAATACAACAAGAGTTGTAAAAAGTTTTTAGCAAGCACCATACTCTATTCACCCTCCTCTAGAGTATATCAGATCTAACCTGCACTTTCAAACTTAATATCTTGGGCCAATATAGATTGCAGTTCTTTATGGCTCTCATCAACATATTTCTCAAGGGCTGCTCTTTGTTCATCCAGTATAACTTGTAGTTACACCAAAAGAGAACTAAAATCTACTGTGGGAGCTGGAGATTGTGGAACAGCTTGCAAGGCTTTCTTATAGCCTGAGCTCTTTTTCCTGAGTTGCATAAGTTTTCTCTTCTTGGCCCTGAAAACTTCTTCATTTTCAGAAGAATCGGATGAACTTGATAGATCCACAGTGGCTTTTGGACTAGAGGGCAACTCCCTCTCAGTCCTAGGCTGCTCCCCCTCAGTCCTTGGCAGCTCCCCTTCAGTCCTTATTTCTTATGAGTCAGGAAACAACTCCTCTAGAGTGAATTCTTGCTGCATTTGAACAGGAGGAATATCTTGCACTTATGCAGTAGATGGAGTGTCATCTAATGCAGATGTGTCCTTCATTGTAATGTCTGGTGCTGGGACATTGTCTTGGTTAGTCTGTTCAACATCAGTTAGATGCACAATTAGTGTATCTGGCTCAGTATCTATTGTAGCTTGATTAATATCATGTATTACCTCAAGGATTATTTTAGTGGTTGTTTCACTCTCTAATGTAGCTTGCTCTTTTCATGAGCAATCCCTGAAGTTGATGGTACCTGAGAAGCAGGAACTTGAAGAGACTCCCCCTGAAATGGATCCATGAGGATAGTGCTTTTAGGTATCTGCTCCCCCTGCACCTGACCATCATCTATATTGGCAGAAGCAGGTGAATTTCTAGCAGTTTCTGGTCTTTCTTCATCTGAGCTGAAGATCACCTCCTCTTCTGAATCACAGGAAGATTCTGCTATCCTAGGGGTTGATTTCTTCTTGTTCTGTAGTTGTGGTGGTTGTTTTTATTGAGTAGAAATATCCTTTGTTAATACCCTTTCTCATCTGGATAGTATTCTTAAATCCATTCTTCTCATATGGTTTATCCTAGACCCTGTTGTGTGCTTCATCACTTTAGGAATATTCTCAGCCAGATATAAACTTAGTATTCTGCCTAGGTTTGGTTTCTTTAAACTTTCTTTGATCTTCTCAAAGATCACAGCAGACCCGTTAGTTTTGACCTTAAATATGACTCTGCTCATTAGATTGAACATATAGGGTAATATCCTATCATGTCCTCCAGGTTTGCACAGAATTACTTTTCCTATGATTTCAGAAAGAAATTTTCCCTGTGAGTCCATCCCCTTTCTAGGCATAGAAGATCCAATCTTAGTGGTGGGATCCAGTCCACACCATTGCAGAGCTTCTCTGGTCAGGGAAGATTTGACTTCATCTTCTTCTTGAACCCTTGGCAGTTGTAGTGTCTTCCTCAAACTCTCCAGGGTGAGTTTGACCATGGTGCCTTGAATGGATGACTTAATCTTCTGGCCTGTTGAATCCAGTGTAGCTGTTGTGTAAAATTCAAGAACCTCCTTCTTCCAAATCTTGGTAAGTTCTGAGACCAAGTATTCTAAGCCATTCTCTGTGATTAGGGTAATCACGTCCTTGATTTCTCTAGTTCCACTAGCAAACGCATCGCAAACGAGTTCATAGCCTTCGTTGAGGTTGTCTTCCAGTTTTGGCGCCATTTGGGATGAGAGATTTAGGAGAAGAGAGATGAAGGTTTGTCGATACAAAGGTTTGGTCTCGAGAATGTTGAGAGCATAGTCGACAAAGTTGTGCTTTGACCTATTTATATGTTTGTAAACATAGAAGGTCAAAAGGCGGGTTGAAATAAGCCTAATGTGTCGACACTGTTGAGATGGAGTCGACACAGACTTCTAAGGTCTCGACAGAGGCATTCAATACTATGTGTCGACACCGATTGCGATGTGTCGACAAAGACATCCTTAAAAGTAGACACTAGTATCTGTGTGTCGACACAAACGACTGTATGTGTCGACACCAATATCTAAATGACAGAAATTCTATGTGTCGACGCCAAACTCTAAGTGTCGACACCTATTTATTTATGTGTCGACACACATTTACTTAGCTAAATTTGTCATTCTTATTCTAAGTTCAGCATGTCTAATTCAATTTAAAAATAATTGAATTTAGTTTCATCCAGTGGTTTGGTGAACATGTCAGCAATTTGAAAATTAGTATTGACAAATTCTAAACTGATGTCTTCTTTTTCAACATGATCTCTAAGGAAATGAAATCTTATTTCTATGTGCTTAGTTCTGCTATGAGAGACAGAGTTTTTAGCAATAGAAATAGCACTAGTAGAATCACAAAATAATGCAGTTCTACTTACCTGGATGCCATAATTCTCAAGTTGATGTTGAATCCATAATAGCTGTGCACAACAGCTGCCTGCAGCAACATATTCAGACTCAGCAGTAGATATAGCCACACTTGTCTGCTTTTTGCTGCTCCATGACACTAATCTTCCACCAAGGAACTGACATGTGCCAGTTGTGCTTTTCATGTCTTCTTTGCATCCTGCAAAGTCTGCATCTGAATAGTCAGTCAGTAGAAAATATCTATTCTTAGGGTATCAAAGGACAAGATTTGCTGTTCCCTTAATATATCTCAAAATTCTTTTTACTGCAGTATAATGAGATTCTTTAGGGATTGCTTGATATCTAGCACAAACACATGTAGCATACATGGTGTCTGGTCTACTGGCAGTCAAGTAAAGAAGGGAGCCAATTATCCCTCTATACAAAGACCGATCTACAGGTTTTCCTGCATCATCTTTATTTATAGGCATACTTGACCTCATTGGAGTTCTCATGGTGGAGGATGACTTCATACCATATTTCTTAATTAACTCCTTGGTGAACTTAGATTGGGATATGGACAAGCCATCATCAGTCAGTCTAACTTGGAGCCCCAAGAAGAATTTCAGCTCACCCATGCTGCTCATCTCAAACTTCTCTTGCATAAGTTTTGCAAAATTCATATAAAGGTTGTTTTCAGTTGAACCAAAGATAATGTCATCAACATATATCTGTACTAGGATGATCTTGCCTTTAAATTCCCTAAGGAATAGAGTTTTCTCTATTTTCCCCCTTGAGAATTTGTTCTCAATGAGGAAGCTAGACAGTGTTTCATACCAAGCCCTTGGGGCCTGTTTCAAACCATAAAGGGCTTTCTTAATCCTATAAACATAATTGGGATAATGAGAATCTACAAAACCTGTCGGTTGTTCTACATAGACTACCTCTTTAACTCACCATTCAAAAATGCTGATTTGACATCCATTTGGAACACCTTGAACCCTTGGTAGGAAGCATAAGCAAGGAATAGCCTTATTTCTTCCAATCTTGCCACTGGGGAAAATGTCTGATCAAAGTCTATTCCTTCTTCCTACCTATACCCTTTGGCTACTACTGTTGCCTTGTTCTTTACTATAATGCCACTTTCATCCAATTTATTTCTGTAGACCCACTTACTTCCAATAACATTGTGATCCTTTTATTTTGGAACTAACTTCCAGACTTTACACCTTCTGAATTGATTCAGCTCCTCCTGCATGACATCAAACCAATTTGGGTCTTATATGGCCTCTTCTAATTTCTTGGGTTCCACTTGGGACAGGAAACTTGAACAAAGGACTGTGTTCATGTTCTTGCTTTTGGTTTGAACACCATGTCTTGGATCACTAATAATTTGGTGTGATGGATGATCCTTTAGATGTCGTATTGCTGAAGGCAATCTATTTATAACTTGAACTTCTCCAATCTCCTCATCAAGCTGCTTTTCATTGTCTTCATCATCATCATGTGGGTCTTGTACTCCCCCTGGACAGCACCAATCATTCTCTTCATCCTGCCTTACAGGTTGGTATTCACTAATGGTTAGCTTGTCCATCTTCTCTTTCAAGCCTATAGAGCTACAATAATTGCTTGGTAACTCACAGTTAATTAGCTTAGATTCATCAAATACTACATGAACAAATTCTTCTACAACTTGAGTAGTCAAGTTATAGACTCTGTATGCCTTGTTGCTGTTGCTGTACCCAACAAATATCCCATCTTGGGATTTACCAGCAAACTTAGTTAGATGAAACTTGTCATTGTTAAGTATATAACACTTGCTACCAAAGATTCTAAAATAGGATATATTTGGTTTTCCGCCTTTCATAATCTCATAGGGTGTCTTCTTGTGGCTTTTAGTGATGGAAGCTCTATTGAGAACATGACATGCAGTGTTTACTGCCTCAGCCCAGAAATCTTCTGGAAGAGAAGTGTCATTTAGTAGTGTTCTACCAGCTTCAATAAGAGTCCTATTCTTTCTTTCAGCAATTCCATTTTGCTGGGGAGTTCTAGGTGAGGAGAACTCTTGATGAATTCCTAGTTCTTCACAAAACCTTGTTATGCTTTCAGACAGAAATTCAGTTCCATGGTCACTTTTGATTTTGACCACTGAATTATTAAGTTCATTCTGATTTTGCCTAACAAAATTGTGGAAGACAGTTGGAGTTTCAAATTTCTGCCTCGGGAAGAAAACCCGTGTAAATCTAGAACAGTCATCTACAACCATAAGTGTATAGACTTTCCTTCCTAGACTATGAACTGACATAGGACCAAATAGATCCATATGCAGGAGATACAAACACCTCACTGAATCTTTGGTATCAAGACTGTGGAAGGAGGATTTGGTCTGTTTGCCTTTTTGACAAGCTGAACACACACCCTCCTTAATACACATGACCTGAGTACCATTCCTCACTAACTCTTTACTAAAGAGTTGTCCTATAATCTTATAGTTAAGGTGAGATAGCCTTTTGTGCAATTTGACACAGTGAGAAGTTTTCTCATCAGCAACAAGACAAATAGGAGAATCTTTGTCCTCATTTACAAAATTTAGGCAATAAACATTTCCCTTTTTATAACTAGACAAGATGACCCTTTGATAACTTGTCCTTCTAATCTGACACCCATTCCTAATAAATGAGGTGTCATATCCAAGATCACTCAGTTGGCTTATGCTTATTAGGTTATGTTTCAGACCTTTCACATAAGCCACTTGGGTGATAGTGATAGAACTATTGGAAATGTTACCAAACCCTTTGATGACCCCTTTTTCAGATCCACCAAAAATCACTTTGGGTCAATTTTCTATGGGAGAGTAGTCCTTTAACATTTTTATTGTTCCAGTCATGTGCTTGTAACATCCACTGTCCAAGTACCATATTGTGGAATAGCCACTTGGACTCACCTGCATCAAATAAAATTATTTAACCTTAGAACCCCAATAATTATTGGGTTCTAGGTTCAGGTTAGACTGAAACTTAACATACATGCCTACAGCCTTTCTAACAGGTAAGCTGGCATTCTTCCTGACAGAAGTGTTGTGCCAACAGTCAATGGCATAATGGCCCACTTTGCCACAACACCAGCACTCATATCTATTGTATCTTCTTTTCAATACAGTCTTAACAGCTTTGCTGCCAGCAGTTTTTAAAGCTATAGGTACAGTGGTTTTCTTGAGCGTTGGGGCTGGTGCATTAAACATTGATGGTTCATGAAGAACATAATGTGTTTGTTCATGGGCTGCCTTATTGGCATTCACACTCTTGTCATTCAGATAACCAGGCTTACTGTGATCATGAGTAATGTCATGATCATATTTATTAGTTGGCTGCACCACTTTTCTGAAGGAAATAGGGGGTTTGGAGATTAGTGGCTGAACTGAGGCTTTGCCTTTTCTTTTAGAATTTGCTGCCCTAGTTCTTCCATTAAAACCTAAACCTGTCTTACCCTTTTGTGAAATGAAGTTATCAATCAAAGGTAAGACAGACTTTGGCTTTGAGAATTTAGCCACAAGTTCCTTTTCTCTTTGTAGTCTGACTTCCAGACCCTTGATCTGATCATTTTTGAATGTAATCATACCCATCTGAATAACAGTTATGTTTTTCATCTTGGCAACCTCATTCATTTTCTGATCCAGCAATTTTTCTGAATCAAATGCAGCCAACTTAAGAATAGCAATTTCCTTAGCCTGGTTTTTGACAAGATTTCTGCTTCTCTTAAGTGCCTGCAACAGATCACCATACTCATCAATAAGTTGATGTACGTCCCCTTCAGATTCAAATCCATCCACATCCCTTGATGCAGATGCTTCTGATTCTGATCTAGTATAATAATCAGAAACTGATGAGAGGTTGTTTACCCTACTGGGACCAGACGGATCCTGGCACTGATCTTCTTCAGATATAGCCATCAGCCCTTTGCAATGAAGATCCTCAAACTCATTGATAGAATCCAGCAATTGCAAGAATTCTGTCTCCTCTGAATCCTCTTCAGTTGTAAACAGTCCAATGTAGGCTTCAGCTTCAGTCTCAGCTTCAGAATCTGATGATGAGGAATCAGTCCAGCTTTTCTGCTTCTTTGCAACAAAGGATCTCTCCTTCTTGACCTTGTTTTGCAGTTTCTTCTTGTCATTTGATTCCTTTCTTTTTCAGGACAGTCAACAACTACATGTCCAGGTCTGTTGCAACAATAGCAAACAATCTTAGTAGAAGTTAATTTACTAGGTTTAGTGCCACACTTGTCCTTTCTTGAAGATTTCCTTTTCTGATAATAATCATCATTGGACTGTGAGGAGGATGGCTTGGATCTCCACTGTTTTTTCTTTAAGAATCTTTGAAATTGTCTTGTGAAAGCAGCAAAGTATTCATTAGAATTAAGGCTATCTGATGTGTGATTGTCAGAATTTTCTGAGATATCTTCAGCAGCTTTCTTAGGAGGAGATGGAGAGATCCTCTTGTCCTTCTTTGAGGCTTCCACCTTGAAGGCAACTAAATTCTCTCTGTATTCAGACTTATTGCATTTCTCCTCCTCCTTTCTAGTAGTGAGCTGCATCTCATAGGATAATAGTTTTCCAAATAGAGTTGGTGGAGGTGTATCTGCAAGCCTGGTCACCTCTCTGATGGCACATATTTTTGTATCTCAGTCCTTGGTTAGAGATCTAAGAAACTTATCATTGAGCTCATATGTGCTAAAAACTCTTCCATATGACATCAGCTCATTGACTATTCTGAAAACCTTCTTGTAGCACTCAGTTATGATGTCTGTTTTGGCTTATCTAAAACTTTCATATTCCTGATTAAGCATAGACTTCCTGACCTCTCTCACTTCTTCTGATCCCTCCATGTAGACAATCAAGGTGTCCCACATCTCCTTTGAGGTTTTGTAGTGAATCGAGTTTTGGAAAGTTGAGTCATCTATAACACTAACTATTATATTCTGTGCTCTATTATCCATAGTAGCTAAGATGATCTCTTCCTTTGTCATTTCATAATAATCTTTTTGAGTCCTGAGATTTGCATCAAGAACTGAGACTTTCATAGGAATGAATGGCCCTTCTTTAACTGTAATATAGATTCTTGGGTCAGATGCTTCCATAAACAATCTGACTCTCTCTTTCCATATACCAAAAATTTCTTTCCTACAGATAGGTAATTTCATGGATCCAAGTTCCTTGCGATTTTCTCCTGAACCCATTTTGCCTAAAGAATAACTGCCCTACAGATCAACTCAGACTGTTATGTTTCTTTTTGAGTAACCTCCCTCTGATACCACTTGAAAGAATTGGTTTCAAGATATCCTAAACACCTAGAGGGGGGTGAATAGGTTCAATTCCTTTTTATTAAGGCAGCCAATATATTCACTGATTAGATAATTAATTCAGCAATTTAAAGTAGCACAACAATAAAGAACACACAACCAATATAGAGTGCACACATGTTTATAGTGGTTCCCCAAGTGATGGGTACATCCAATTTCACCCTTCGCCTATCTAGCAATATACTAGATTCGGCCTAACTTCCTTCTTCCTTCTCAGATCCTCAGATCTTACAACTCAGATTCCAAAGATGGTTCCTACAACTCAGACTTCACCAAGTCCTACAACTCAGAGTGAGTCCATACTCCTGCAGCTCAGGCAATCAAGCCCTACCTCAGTCTCTTACACAGGCCTAGAACTCAGAGAAATGAATCCCCTACCTCAGGCACTTAGCCCTACCTCAGCCTTTATACTTTTAGGCTTACAACTCAGAGAGATAACTCTCCTACACTCAGATCTATAGCAGATCCTACAAAGAAATTTGATAATACAAAGAATAAATCCTTCAGCCAGGTATAGAGAGAAAGGGTTGAAGATTTCTTGATCAGTTCTTGATAGATCTGAAAGCTTTAGATTCAACCTGTCTTAGCTTCTTCAAAGCTTCTTGAATCTGAAAAAAGTAAGGTTGATCTTCTTGAAAAGTTGGAGATGATCCTCAATCCAGCTTCTTCTAATCAGATGTAGTTTTGATTTCTTCTTGCAGACTGTTCAGGATCTGCCCTCTCTGGATGACTTGTCATTTTTTGGATGAGGACTTCTCTCCTTATTGTTGTCTCTTCTCTTGTCCTAATTGCTGATAGAACATGTCTTTATATAGGCTTCATCTGAGGTTACCGGCTGTTCCGGTTTATGACTACCTTCTGACAGCTCTGACAGATACAATAGTTGTGTTGATCATGACAGCTGTCAAGTCTCCTGTCATTACATCTGATACTTTAATGAACTTCAGCTCAGCAGCAAAGTGTCGAGACAATACTGTAAATGTGTCGACACAAATAGTTCATGTGTCGACACAATCCTTGGTGATGTCGACACAGCTTGTATAATGTCGACACAACACTTCTCTAGCTTCTTGACATAGCTTCTGCGGAATGTGTCGACATAAGTCCTTTGTGTCGATACAATCACTTCTTGTCTTGACATGGTTGACTTCAACAAAGATTCTGGTGTGTGTCTACACAAGTCCAATGTGTCAACACAGTTGTTGTTGATTGAGCTTTCTGTGTGTCGACACGAGTCCTGTGTGTCGACACAGCTATTGTTGACTGAGCTTTCTGTGTGTCGACACAAGTCCTGTGTGTCGACACAGTTGTTGTCGACAGTGCTTTCTGTGTGTCGACACAAGTCCTGTGTGTCGACACAGTTTTTGTCGACAGAATCTCTATGTGTCGACACAAGTCCTATGTGTTGACACAAACTGGCTCCTGGTGTCGACACAGCCTTCCCAAGTGTCGACACAATTCTTCTCAAGTGTCGACACTTGTACTTTGAAACTTTTTCTCCATTTCCTTAACCTGCACATTCAAACTCAACACAACATCAAATACGCCTTGATGAATATCATTGAGTTAGGTGAGACTTCTTCAAATCTGATATACATTTTCCAATGTACCGAACATCCTTGTACCTCTGGGATCCTATTTATAGGAAAATCCAAAGAGAGGGGGGGTCTTATTTATAGCCTCACCCCGGTGACTTGGCGACTTCTGAGGGACCTCGCACGGTTGCAGGAGAGCAACTGTCATAGTCGCCTACCTGGTGAGTATACGAGGGGAGCTCGTCATACTCGCATAGGCCTTCTACTATCTCGAATGTTGATCCTGACCGATGCTGGGTGTTGACTTTGCTTTCTTGTTGACCTGGCTTTGGAGGGATCCACCCTCGACGAATATGGATTGTACAAGTGTGTTTTCTATTTTGTACACATTCTGGGCTTAAGCCCTTGCTCTCGTTTTTGATCATTATGGGACTACGCAATTTTTTGTACGAACGCGATATTTTCGCCCAAACGCACTATTTTCGGTCGGACGGGATTTTTCGCCCAGATGCGGTTTTTTGTCACGAAAGTAATTTTTCTCTGGAGGAGATTCTTCGTACTAGACGCAATTTTTTTGCCCAGGCGCGATTTTTTCGCCGAGACACATTTTTTTGCCCTGACGCGATTTTCTCGCTGAGACACAATTTTTTCGCTCGGATGCCCTTTTTGCCTGGACTCGAAATTTTTGAGTGGACGTGATATTTTTGCCCGGACACGTTTTTCGCCCAGAGATGATTTTTTCGCACCGACACAATATGTTTGCCCGAAATCAAAAAAATGCGTCTGGGCGAAAGAAAATCCGCTCTGGCAAAAAAACGCGGTCAAGAGAAAAAATTGCGCACGGGCGAAAAAATGCACCGGGCGAAAAATTCATGCCCGGGTGAAAAAGTTCCTCCAGGCGAAACAAATTTCGTCCTGTAAAAAAACACGCTCGGGTGAAAAAAACGCGGAGGGTTGAAAAAAACGCTCCTGGGAGAGAAAAAAAATGCTCCCGGGAAAAAAATCGCGTCAAGGCGGTGTTGGGGCGAAAAAATCATGCTCATGCGAAAAAATGCCCACGAGCAAAAAAGAATTGCGGACGGGTGAAAAATATTGTGTCGCGGTGAAAATAATCTCATTCCGGCGAAAAAAACACGCATGAGCGAAAAAATTGCACTCAGACAAAAGTATTGCGTCAGGGCAAGAAAATCGCTCTCAGGCTGAAAAAATCGCCCCATGCAGAAAAAATCGCACCCGGGCAAAAAAGGGCGCCTGGTCAAAAAACTCCCGCCCAGGAAAAAAAACACGTCCTGAATAAAAATTTGCATCCGGGCGAAAAAAATCACGTCCAGGATTTTCCCTAGTAGACGACGGTGACTGCCTAGGCACAAGATTTCAACGCCGGATTGCATTTTCTTACGCCTCAAAATCAGAGGAATCACGAGGGCTAGAGATGGGTTTCAGCAAGCAGCCGCATAAACAAACATCTGTAAAACTGCGTTTCGTTTTTAATAGAGATTATACATCAACATAAATTGTCTCAAACAGAGCCTAAGCCTTGACTCTATTGCTCTGCATACCAAATGATCGTTAAATAATTTGTATATATTTCTCACTCATGCTCAAATGGCAACAATACAAACGAACAAATAATCTAAAGTATAAAAAAGAAACAAATAAATAGGTTAAGATGAGTAATACCAAATATGTGGAGATTAATTTGAGGATGTCAAATTAGGAGTCTCTAAAGCTTGTGAATATTTGAAATATAAAATCGGCAAAGAATAGATCTTTCACAAATAGTATTTTCTATTCATAATGCCTTAGAGCTTCAACTATATATAAATGACGTTAGGCTGATAAGTGTCATGCATGCTTAATTTTATTTCTTCAACCACACACCACAATTTAATTGTATCCGTCAATCATAATTAGTCAGCATGAAGTTCTTCTATCAAGGAATAGTTTTAGTAGCAGCACTCCTAATGCTTCCAAATTTAGGTAGTTATCTCTCTTTCTCTCTCTTCCAAATTTAGGTAATTTGTTCTTCTCTCTCTATATATTCCTTTCTCCGAAGCACAGTTAATTACCGTGATTGTTAACCGCAATCTGTTAGTTTGTTAGTCGCACCTCAAAATCTCCCAATTTTTCACGTCTTTTCGAAATACGCCTTGTACATGCAATATCAGGAAAAGTGTTCAACACAAAAGTTGTAGATATCGACGTACTTTGGAAGTATGCCCAGGTTTTGCGTCTTTTCGAAATACACATTGTACATGCTATTTCAGGAAAAGTGTTCAACACGAAAGTTGTAGATCTCGTCGATATCTACAACTTTCGTGCTGAACACTTTTCCTGAAAATGCATGTACAAGGCGTATTTCGAAAAGACGCGAAAAATTGGGAGATTTTGGGGTGCGACTAGCCAATTACGGGTTGCGATTAACAATCACCTTAATTATATGATCCAACTATTGTTTAATTATATGGTATTAAAATTTTTATATAGGTTATAATTTAGGACATGGGATATATAGTTTGTCGAGCCCTATAATATATATAGCTCAGAATGCAGGTGTGCTGATAGCTTGAATTAATTTGCACGTATCTAAACTAATGATGTGCTGATATTGGTTGTAGTGATGGCCCCAAGAAAGAAAGTTCCAAATTTAGGTAATTTGTTCGTCTCTCTCTATATATTCCTTTCTCCCAAGCACAGTTAATTATATGATCCAACTATTGTTTAATTATATGATATTAAAATTTTTATATAGGTTATAATTTAGGACATGTGATATATAGTTTGTCGAGCCCTATAATATATATAGCTCAGAACGCAGGTGTGCTAATAGCTTGAATTAATTTCCACGTATCTAAACTAATAATGTGCTGATATTGGTTGTAGGTATGGCCCCAAGAAAGAAAGTTCCAAATTTAGGTAATTTGTTCGTCTCTCTATATATATTCCTTTCTCCGAAGCACAGTTAATTATATGATCCAACTATTGTTTAATTATATGATATTAAAAATTTTATATAGGTTATAATTTAGGACATGTGATATATAGTTTGTCGAGCCCTATAATATATATAGCTCAGAATGCAGGTGTGCTAATAGCTTCTATTAATTTGCACATATCTAAACTAATGATGTGCTGATATTGGTTGTAGTGATGATGGCCCCAGAAAAAGAGTATACTGCTGATTGCCTTATTTAATCAACATTTGGCGGCCTTCAAATTGTCATTACCGAAATAAGCAAAATCTGCACTGCGAACACCTTTGTGGAGAAGTGTTAAGCAAGATAATAAATTGCTACCTTTACAGTGCCAAGTGCGTCAGGGGGATCGCCGGGCCCACAAATGCCTGGAGATGTGTGATTTGCCCTTTAATCGAACCTGAAATCGCACCTGAGGTTGACCCCTTCGCCTACTTCGCAGAACACACATTTATCATTCCAAAGGAACATGGAGGATTACATTAATTTGTTTTGGTAGCTGGAGAAGGCCGCATTCTTGATGCTTGCCTGCATGAAACTTGTGCATCTCCAGCATGTGTGTTCTCCCGGCTTCTATGAATGCAAGGAAAAAAGAATTTCAGCTATGTTTGGGATGGTGGTGGCAATAAAAAAAGTTTGTGATGGGAAATAAACGATGGCATTAAAGTGTCTAAAAGCTGTTTTGAAATGATTTAGAGTGTTTGAATAATGGTTTCATGATGTTATACATCTTTTGTATGGAATACCAACGTTTTAGTAATAGTCTTTTGACTTTTTTAGCATGCATGAGAGAGAGTGAGAGAGAATTGATAATGAAATTTGTATTGAAAAGAATGGCGAAAATTCCGTGCTCATGCAAAAAATGCGCAAACGGGTGAAAAATGTGCACCGTGAAGGATAATGCACACAAGTGAAAAATGTGTGTTCGGGAGAAAATGAGCGTTTGGCCAGAAAAATGGGCGCCCGGGCCGGGTGGAAATGGGCGCCGAGAGGAAAATGCGCACACGGGCGGAAAATCGTACTCGGAGACGGAAAAAGGCGCGCCCGAGTGAAACATCATGCGCCAAGGCGGAAAAAGACACGCCTAGGCAAAAAACGCACGACCGGGCAAAAAAATGCACGCCAAGGTGGAAAATGTGAGTCCAGGGGAAAAAAATGCATGCCCTGGCGGAAAATGAGTGTTCGGGCGAAAAATACGCGCTTGAGCGGAAAATGCACGCCCAGACGAAAAGACTGGCACATTGGTGAAAATTGCGTTGTCATGAGAGAAATGCAGGAGTCGACAAAAAATGCACGCCATAGTGAAAAATATCTGACCCTGGAGAAAATAAATGCCTCGGCAAAAATGAGTGTCGATGCAAAAATGCGGGCCTTGAAGAAAATGTGTGCTTGAGTGAGTTTGCTGTTCCAGAATGCTTAATCTCAAAACAGTGACATGTCCTAAATATTAAATGGAGGGGTTTGTAGGATTCCCTCATTATGAATGACTTTGAACTCAAAAGTCAATTCTCTTCCTAAAACTCTACATCTAAATGACATGATTTGTTTTTGCATTTGAAAAGCCAATTTTTGAATATCAATGCGCGCTCGGGCGAAAAAAGCGCCTTCGGGCGAAAAAAATACGTTCGGGCGAAAAATTCGCGTCCGGGCGAAAAATACGCGTACGAGCGAAAAAATAGCGTCCTGGCTAAAAAATAGCGACTTGGCCAGAAAATCACGTCCGTGCAAAAAAATCGCTTTCGGGCCAAAAAATCATGTCTGGTTCAAAAAAATCGCATTCATGCAAAAAATATTACTCATCTTTTGAAAAGTCGATGTTGACAATCTCAATATCCGCACTTGGAGATAAATATTGAACCAATGAGTTTTTAATTTTGTGTGAATATCTACGGGTTTCCACCAGAAAACCAATTCCACTCTACAATTGTTGATACGAACAACGGAAATGACTCTCATTTTCTTAAAGTTAATTCTTTAATATCAATGTCGTTGAAACGAACGGACCCTTATGAAAAGTAAGTTTTTAAAAAGTTTTTATGAAAAGTGGAGAGCCATCAACTTTTTAAAAAAATATGAAAACAACTTTTTCCAAAAAACTCTTCTGCAGTCCAAGTCTTGATATCGGTGCCCACAAAAAAACTTGTTTTTTAACATTTTTCTCAACCTATGCGTTTTTAATCGCACACCTATTTCTCCCTACAGCCGAAATATAGCACCTTCATCTTCACAACTTGCTCCGGAGTTGTCACTTTCATCCAAAATACATATATCGTCGCTGCAAATTTTGGCAAACTGGCACGAATTTGACACCGCTAGCCATAGACTCACCCTTATAGTGTTGTACCACTGGTAATCAAGTTCTGTCGATCCCAATCCCTTCATTTTCCCTCTTGCGTCATGATTCCCACCTCTCTCACAACCATCCCTCACATTTCCCACAACCCCCCCCCCCACCATCGCCGCTCCCCTTCTTTCTCCTTTCTCATTTCTTCCATAAAATGATTGGTGGAAGAACATCATAGCCGCAGAAATTGAGGTCGAATACCAAAAGGCGTGTTTTCCAATCCAATTCCATTTATTTATTTACTTTTGACATGATATTAAGAAGCCATGATTAGTCCAACTCTTCACTTGTCAATGACTTCCCTTTTCTTCGCTGATGAAGGCGAAGAAACGGGAAAACGAGGGTCAACCAAAATTGACCATTCATTATGTAACAACTCCCTCCTCTGATCATCCTAGAAGATTTACGATGAGATATCTCAAACCCTATCAGTATGCAATATGTATAATAAAACCCGTAAAGAGTAAATAAACTACTCTACACATATTGTATCTCAGAAATCACACAAGTATTCTGTTGAGCATGTAAAATAAAAAAGGCCTATATTGTATCATAACTGAGTTGTGTTCGTCTAGAGACACACTACAACCCAGCGGAACATCACACGAGTCTAACTAAGCATGCACACATCATTAAAGTAGAAGTCACGCATGGCCTCACAACCACCCATTACAAGGGATTTATGCACGTTCAAATATTCTTTTAGGACAATGTTAAGGTAGAGATGCGTGCTTTTAAAGCCCGCCCAACGTGAAGTTGTACGACTATTCTTTCAAATCAATATTTAAAGCACGAGCATGCACGAACGAACAAAGGTGTTTCACTACCTCCACTAAAATGGACCTCGGTCCTCCTGAGCTGCGAACAAATAAAGGTTCTCTATCACCTCCACTTGGATGAATCCTGGTTCTTCTGACGGGCGAACGAACAAAGGTTCTTCATCACCTCCACCTGGATGGACCCCGGTCCTCCTGAGGAGTGAACGAACAAAGGTTCTTCGCTACCTCCACCTTGATGGACTCAGTTTTCCTAATGCACGAACGAATAAAGGTTCTTCACCACCTCAACCAGGACGGATCCTGGTCGTCCTGAGGTGCGAATAAACAAAGTTTTTTTGCCACCTCCACCTGGACAGATCCCGGTCTCCTGAGACGTAAACAAATAAAGGTTCTTCACCACTTTCATCTGGATGGACCCAGGTCCTCCAGAAGCACAAACGATCATAGGTTCTTTACCACCTCCACCCGGATAGACCATGGTCCTCCTGAGGTGCATACGAAGAAAGTTTTTTCGTCGCCTCCACAAATAATGAGGCAGACCCTCAATCCTTCCAAGACATAAACAAATAAAGATCCTTTTCTGCCTCAAAGGCAATGGAATCCGAGCATTCCCAAGATAGGAATAAGTCACCAATCCTCTTTTTGACTCGGGCCAGGGCAAACTGTGAGTCCTCTTGCGCCACTTAGCCGAATGCGGACTCCAAGTTCCCAGAAGCCATCTAAACAAAGGGGGAAACATCCCCTCACACAACATTCAAGCATAAGCCCCAGATGCTCATGCCCGTCAAAAATCGCATGGTCAACACGAATGAAAGGTAAAATGCTTTCGATTCAACAAGGCACCCAAGGCTCAAACAAGAGGACACCTCTGTGACACACCAGGAGATATATCGTGAGTAAAATGCAAGTTCTCGGGGTAATTCACGACTGTTGCAGTAATGACAAAGCACTAATAAAAGATATAGAGTGTGTGCACGACACGCATACATTCAAGTAATCTCTCATCGTCAACGTCAGCACCTACATTCGAGATATCACACATTCAAAGGATGGAATACCCTCACATCCCTCACGCTGCATGAAATCTCTTGTCAAGAGCAACAACGTGCTCATCCCTTTACAACGGACCAATCTCCAAAGAAGTTATCTCAGGATCCCCCTAACCCTCTGACACTGTTCCGCTCAAAGGGTTAGCTGTCGTGGAAGCTTGACATTCTAAGGCGCATACGTCATCCTCCTCCACCAACGACACCAACTCAACATCTGCCTCGGGCGCGGCTGTGCGGGGAGTGACCGCTGGGAACGCAGTCGTGCTGGGGTACTAGCGCGCGTGGGGCCGCGCAGGCGGGCTGTGTGGGGCCGCGCGGAGTACGACCGCGCTCGTACTGGGCCGCGTGGGCCGGGACGCGCGCACTGGCCGCCTTGAGGAGCGGTCGCATGCACTGTCAGTGCGCGCTTGCGCAAAGGCCGAGCACGTTTGCACAGCCTTGTCGTGCGCGTGTGCGGGCTCGACCTCTTCTTTTGGGGTTCCTGGGGATTGGGAATTTTATGTGCATAATTGGATCGATTGGTCCCAAGGAAACTATGTCAGAGTCACGTCAGTTTGTCTTAGAAATTTCAGGGGAAATCTCATCAATCTTGTTTAGTAAACCGAGCCGAATCTTTCTCCTGACCCCGATATGGCTAGCCAGGCATTGAGGTTTGCCTAAAACCATTTCCACAATTTTAAACAGAAACTATTATTATTAATATTACTTACGCTTCGTTTGTCAAGGGGGTGGCGGTGGTAAACACATGGGTTAAAATGTCATTCGTCAAGGATCATCTAAAAAATATCATTCGTTTGAACATAAAAGTTGATGAAGTTCCTTAGGTAGGCATTAACAAATGACAACTTAGCACCCGTATTCATGACCACCACCACCGTGCCAGACAGAGTCAGAGCCTTAAGAACCTAACAACATTATTGTAATTGGTCATACAATGTCAAATCCAAGTCTCCAATTTAGTTCAAACGAACGACCCTTATGGATTTGATGTAAGAAAATACTAATAAAGACATATGAAGGAGAAAGTAACTGTTGCGGCTTCTGAACCGTCTTAGCCTGCTTACTGGTCGAGCGCGCAAACAGTCAGAGATTCACTGGATGGTGAGACGGAGACTTGATTACGTGAAAAACACACAATCGGGGTGAAAAATAATGCGGTCAGTACGGTGTCCACCTAAATTTCACTATCTGAGTTTTATTACAAGGCTTCGGTTGGGAGAGCGAGGGAGACAAGACACTCCTCATTACACTTAGAGAGATGAGAGAATGGCGAACATTGGGCATGACGGGCTTCTGTACTCCTCTAACAATCTTCATTCACTCTCTTCATGGAGAGCAGGTGTAACCCTACGTTGCGAGCCGATCTAGCATATCGATGGAGATTATCAACATGTTATGTCTTCCCTACTTTGTTAGTGGATGATGGTTTGAGGAATTGTCTGGTGTCTGCACGTATTCTGTGTTCAACTTGTTTCTTTGCCGACTTCGCCTTACTTCACCGAAATTTGCGGAGTTCTGCAGGAGTGGACTTGGGTTGAGATCCTGACCATGATGATATAAGAGGAGCACTCGTATACTAAGATCCTGACCATGGTGATATGTTGAATGTTGATAGCTAAAGTGTTATTTGATTTCTTCTACTTTATCTCTACTCAAAGCATTGTTTTAACCCTTTTTGTCAAACTTATTTCATTGGACTATGTTTTTGCTCTCTTATTGATCTGGTGACACTAGACGAGATAAAGACCGTGTCCTGATCGTACTTTATGATATGATGTGGTGGTGTTGAGTTTATGTTATACTTGTGCGTGCATGTTATTTTTTTTTTAAATCTAATATGTTTTATAGGTGTTGGACACGGTTGTGAATGATTCACGTTTTGTTGAACAGTGCACAAACTAACCAATATGACGTCAGGTTTGCATCAACATATGAGGAAATTTCTATATATTTAATTATATGTCTGCGCATGTTGAGCTCGACTCAGAGCAACCTAATGAGTTTCGTGTCATTTAAGGCTAGACTCCACACTAAAAATATTATATTAATCCTATTCCAAATCTCATGTCATATGGACTATCTTGAGCTAGATCTAACCCTACACCAATTTTGTCCACTATACATGCATTATTGTGTTATCATTCATGAACCATTGTCGTCATTCATGAATACTGGCGACAAGTGGCAAACACTAGCGACAAGTGGCAAGTACAGTAGTTCGCTGGTGTAGTGAACTTGGTCACGATTTTGTGACAAGTCCGGGTTGTTGCCTAGTTCGTCAAGACCATCTGTGTTGAGTTGTCTACTTCTGGAGTTCGCCGAGTTCGGCAGGTCGACTAGGTGGATTTTATTTTAGTCACTGGTTGCAGTTTTTTCGTGCTGGTTGCGGAGACCGCTACTCAGTGTGGTCTAGTGGTTGAGTCTGGCAGTCCGACGCTAGCATGATAGGATCAGTTCGTGTGGCTTGGTTGCTATGATGAGCGATCTGGATTAGAGACCGCTAAATTGCGTGGTTTTGTATCAGTGCCCTCTAAACTGTGCGGTCTGGTTGTGGAGACCAACAGTTCGGCATTGGCATGGTAGTTCAGGATACGTGGCTGGATTGATCAAGTCCATGCGGACTGGTTTTGTTGTTCGCTCAGCTTGGCGGACTGGTCCTTTTCGCCTATGCAGATGTTTTCTCGTGGCAGACTAATGATGTGTCCACATTTTGTGCGAATAGGTGATGCTAGTTGCAGAATGATGGGTGGTTATCCTATCATTATGGGCGATGACGGCACTCGTCTTCACTTTTATAAATAGGAGTCCTCAGCTCGTCGTAAATAAAAAGAATAATGAGGACTTTACACACACTTTAGTCTTGCGGTTAAGATTTTCTAACCTGCGCGACTAAGTGAAGTTGAATCTGTGCAGACTATACGATTAGCATCAGGAGGCTAGGCAATAAGTGGAAGCTTGGTGTGGAACAGTTCGCAGTTAACAGTCAGCTATGTTGGGTCCATTGCTCACAATGTCCCAAATTTGTAGAAGTCAAACAAATCAATGTTATACACAGTTGTATTTGATGTATGTTCAAGTTCATGCATGCAGGTTGGTCCTTGTCACTTTATTTAGACCGGTTGTCTAAGTGATTGTGATAGGTCGTCACAAGGTAGAGAGGTGGAGAGATAGAAATGTGTCTAAGTCCACAGGCGTTGAGTGAAGACAGTTCACTAAACGCTAAATGCCAAGGAAGGATAATGGTAAGGCTAAAAATTGCCTAAGTCCAAGCGTTGAGTGAAGCCAGTTCACTCAACGCCAGATGCCAAAAAGCACTGAGTAAGGTCTGGACAGTCAAAGCCCAGCTATTTGCAAGACAGAAATGCGGCTAAGTCCATAGGCATTACGTGAAGGTAGTTCACTCAACTCCATATAATAAGAGGCGTCGAATATAGCTGAGCCTGTCAAAGCTACAGTATTGGCAAGACAGAAAATCGACTAAGTCTAGAAGCGTTGAGTGAATATAACTTACTCAACGCTATAGAAGAAAGTATTATGTGATGTCAAAGCTCAAGGAAAGATGGACAGAAAAATCTGTCTAAGTACAGATGCGTTGAGTGAGGACAACTCACTCAATGCAACCTCATCAAGAAGTTGCGGCTAAGTACAGAGGTGATGAGTGATGAAGGCTCACTCAACGCATTGATAAAGAAAGTTTCGGCTTATTATCAAAGCGTTGAGTGAAGTCAGTTCACTCAACGCCTCAGCAAGGTGACAGACTTCAGAGAAGCGGCTAAGTCTAGTGGCGTTGATTGATGAAGGATCACTCAACACACTAAATGCCTGGTAGTGCAGAAAAATTTGGCCAAGCCCAAAAATGTCGAGTGATGAAGGTTCACTCAACGCCTGATAGTGAAGGAGAATTTGGTTGTCCAAATTCATTAAGTAAAGCCAGTTCACTCAATGTACTCAACGCCTGATGGTGCAGAGGAATTGGTTAAGTCCAGATTTGTTAAGTGAAGCCAGTTCACTCAAAGCACTCAACACATGGAATGAAACTGAGAATTTGGCTAAGTCCACAGATACTGACGTCAGAAAAAGTCAACAGAGTTCAAATTAGTTGTGGTAAAGCTACAGTATGCGACAAACGGAACCGCAGGTCTACAGTTTAACTTTTGTAGATAAAGGTAGAGTTGCAGCCAACAACTATAGGTGGGGCCCATAGCTCAAATAGTCGTTGAACGGCGGAAGAAAAAAGGGAGAAGATCGGGAGATGGAACATAACTTTTAGGGTTTACTCATTTCGAAAAGTAGAGCCTGGACTTCATCTTTCTCCTCGCCATTATTGTCGAGCTTAAAGCAGGAAGTTAAACCAACTGAACTAAAAGTTCCACTGAGTTAGCTGTATCAATCTTCACCAAGTACAGCAAGATCAGAAAAGCTTTCTGAGAAAGAAGACTAAGCAATGTCATTAGATTTCTGTAATCAAAGTTATCTGATTGAAGGGCAAATCAACAGCAAGTTCAGAGATGTTTTTTTTGAGACACTTCCAGCACAAGAAACAGCTTATTGAAGATCTTTATCCTTGCTGCAGAGAAGAAGTTATGGCTTGGATAACTCAGCTCAGGAAGCAGTTGACATAGTGAAATTTCTCTGGTGTCAAAACAACACCAAGAAAACCCCTTTCATTTATATAGGATCCTTTTGGATCTGAGTTGTAGATCTGATTTACAAAGGCTGAGCTAGGATCCAAGTTTGTATCTGAGTTGTACGGCAGTTTTGCCTGAGGTAGGATCCAAGTGTGGATCTGAGTTATAGGACAGTTTTGCCTCAGGTAGGATCCAAGTATGGATCTGAGTTGTAGGGCAGTTTTGCCTGAGGTAGGATCTAAGTGTGGATTTGAGTTGTAGGGCAGTTTTTCCTGAGGTGGGATCCAAGTTTCGATCTGCATTGTAGGGAAGTTTTGCCTAAGGTAGGATCTAGTCTTGGATCTTAGTAGTCTGGCTTTTGAGCCTGAGCTGTAGGAGATTCATTCTCTCTGAGTGTAGGACCTTTGGGTCTGAGGTATGATCCAGCTTTGGATCTAAGGTAGGGTCATTGTGCATGAGCTGTTGGAGAGTCATCCTCTCAGAGTGGTAGGGCTATCCTCCTAGCCTGAGTTAAGAGATCTTTAGATCACTGAGTTATAAGAATAAGCTTGCTCTAAGGTAGGGCTTTTTGCCTGAGTTGTAGGTCTTGGAGGAGACCGAGAGATCCTGCGGGATCTATGTTGTAAGCTCTTAGGAGCCGAGTTTTGGTGAGTTTGCCTTGTCTAACAAATTATTAGAAAGGTGGGAGGGAAAGTAGACATACCTATAATCAAGGGAACCACTATAAATATTATGTGTGCTTTTGTGGATTGTTTTGAAAGCAAGATAACCTAGCTAACTCACAACACACTAAGGTTTTCTAGTCATAAAAGACTAGAAAACCTATTCACCTCTCTTTAGGTGTTTAGCTGTCATTGAAACTAAAGAATTTCAAGTGGTATCAGCGCGAAGTTTCTCAAAAAGAACTTGATAGTCTGAGTAATCTCCAAGGGTAGCTACAAGGATTATACTTATGGGTTCAGGAGAGAACCATAAGGAGATGGGTTCCATGAAACTTCCTATCTACAGGAAGGAGAGTTTTTTCATCTAGAACGAGAGGGTCAAGTTGTTTATGGAACCCTCTGACCCAAGAATCTTTGTGACAGTCAAAGAGGGACCTTTCATCCCTATGAAAGTCTCAGCTCTAGATGCAATAGTCCAGACTATTTGATCTTACGACGCCCTTAGAGGGGGGTGAATAAGGGTTCTTTAAATTTTTATTAAATTCAGACAAATTTGCTTGATGAATAAAAATAATACAATTAAATAATAAAAGTGTATACTAGCAAAAACAACAATGATATATTTCAAAAGTGATAAATTGAATACAAGGTATCTCTATAGAGTTAGAGACAAAGGCTCATGAAACAAATAATTTACTTGTGTTTTTGCCGGTCCTTCTACCAAGAACCGGCAGGCTAAAGCGTATCTCTTCCTAGATCTTTCTACTAGCCTCCCCTAGATCTAATCATGATCTAGACGCTGCACACAAGGTAACGATTTCTCCCGAAGCCGCACAAGGACTTGGACACCACTCACAAGGCGGTGATTATCTCCTAAGCCATAGAAGGACCTAGACGCCACGCACAAGGCAGCGATTTCCCCGCTCGATTACAATGAGAAAAATAATAGAAACAAGAACAAAACAAATTGAACACTTTAAGCTAGAGACTCCCTTCAAACAATGAGCTGAAGATGCCGACGAATCCTTGCTAGAGTTGCTTCAAATGTTGCAAACGTGCCATCAATCTTCCGCACTTTGGCCCTCTTGAGAGTATGGAGTATCTCTGAGATCTGGAGCTCTCTGAATCATCTTTGTAGGAAAGTACACTCCAGGTAATCAAATTCGTGATTTTCACAAGAAATTGAATGACTTTTATACTATGGCAATATCACCTGGCGACACTGGGTATCGCCGCCTGGAGATAACGGTAACTGTCGCCATGTGTCCAACGAACTCCTCATTTTTGCATCATAGATCTGTCGATCGTCGAACGTGCATTATCGCCTGGCAATACTGGATATCGCCATCTTGTGATAGCAATGTAATGGATGCCACGTCGCCCACGAGCTTCGTCGAGCATCGAACGAAAATGCATCGAGGGGCGTTATCACCTGTCAGCGCTACTCAATATTGCCTGGTGATATCTCTTGCACTCAGTTCTGATCAGATTCATCACCAAAAAGACATTAGATATAGACCTGTGATATCTGCACAACAAAAACATCCAAAAAATCAAATACAAACAAGATTTGTTATTAACAAACTAGGAAGCGTGGAATGCATGCTCCAATAATCTTGTTGGGTACACTGTTAATATGTACCATATTTGGAGAAGCCTCATCTTAATCAATGATATACATCAATTTGTATTTGATGTATGTTTGAGTTTCATTGTGCAGGTTTAAGAATTGGAAGAAAATTTTCTAAGTACAATTGTCGACACTTGTGAAGAATTATGTCGACACTTGTGAAGAATTATGTCGACACTTGTGAGGAATTGTGTCGACACCCAGGCATTGTGTCAACACCAACAGAAGAAGCTGTGTCAACACCCAAACTTGTGTCAACACTTGTGAAGAATTGTGTCGACACCTAAAGAAGAAGCTGAGTCGACACTTAGACTTAAGTCGACACCTGAGCCTGGAGTTATGTCGACACTGAAAGCAAAAGCTGTGTCGACACCCAGGAGTTATGTCGACACTCAAAGCAGAAGTTGTGTCGACACCCAGGAGTTATGTCGATAATGGAAGAAGAATTATGTCGACACAGAGGGCTTGTGTCGACACATTTAACAAATGCTGTGTCGAGTACCAGAAGAACGACTATGTCGACACATGGAGTGTTGTGTTGACATCATTAAGACTTGTGTCAACACTTAGTCCATTTGTGTCGACACATATGATGTAGTTTGTTGAGTGGTTCATGCTGAGTTGGAAAGTCTTTGAAGAATCAGTTGTCATAACCAACCGGTCTAACACCTTTGTCAGAACTGTCAGAAGACTATTACAAACCGGATCAGCCGGTAATCAGGAGGAAACTCTATAAAAAGGATTCGTTCGATACAACAAAAAAGAAGAAGAGAAAAAAAAAGAGGAGAAGAAAGAGAACATTCAACACTAAGAAGTGAATTCTTCATAGAGAGTTTTCTACAACAAGGAAAGGGGAAACCCTTACGAAGGCAAATCCAGATCAGTCTGCAAGGAAGATTCAGATATCATTCTGAATTCAAGGTGGAAGCTATCTGAAGATCAACTTCTACATCAAGTGAAGATCAACCTTATTTTGTTCTATCAAGAAGATTTGAAACGGCTAAGTCCGGTTGGATCTGAAGATCAGTTTATTCAAGAACTGATCAAGAAGCTCACACCAGTGAAGAGGTCTATCTGGTGAAATTTCTGTATCTCTTAATCAAACAATTTCTGGTAAGATCTATTGTAAGATCTGAGTTGTAAGCCTGTAATTATAAAGGCTGATGTAGGGATTTTGCCTGAGTTATAGGAGTGGGGTTTCACTCTGAGTTGTAAGCCTAGTGACATAGGCTGAGGAAGGGCTGAGGCCTGATGTAGGGTTCTTGGGGAAGAATCTGAGGTAGGAGATTCAGTTCTCTGAGTTGTAGGCCTGGGAATGGGCTGAGGTAGGGCTTGTGCCCGAGTTGTAGGAGTGTGGATTCACTCTGAGTTGTAGGAACCATTCTTGGGTTCTGAGTTATAAGATATGCAGATCTGAGAAGAAGGAAGGAAGTTAGGCTGAATCTAGTATACTGCTAGATAGGCGAAGGTGGAAAGTGGATGTACCCATCACTTGGGGAACCACTATAAATCTGGTGTGCAATCTATGGTTTGCTGTGTTCTTCTGTTTTGAGCTGTATGTTGTACTGTGTTCTGTGATTTACATTGTTCTTGTGCTATGATAGATTTTGATATTTGCCTAGAATTTTGAAGGAAAAATTAGAACCTATTCACCCCCCCCACCCCCTCTAGGTGTCTAGGCTCTTGAAATCAAGTCTTTCAAGTGGTATCAGAGGGAGGTTGCTCAAAGATTGACTTAATAGTCTGAGTGGATCTCCAAGGCAAATAACAGATTCCAAGAATGGGTTCAATAGAGAATCAGAAGGAATTTGAATCTATGAAACTGCCTATCTGCAGGAATAAGAGCTATTCTGAAATGACTAAAGATGAGATCATCCTGGCAACATTAGACAAAAGAGCACAAAACATTATAGTAAGTGCTATAGATGATGCCACATTTCAGAATCTTGTGCACTGTAAAACCTCTAAGGAAATGTGGGACACCTTGATTGTCTACATGGAGGGAACAGAAGAAGTCAGAGAGGACAGGAAATCTATGCTGAATTAAGAATATGAGAGCTTTAGACAAGCCAAGACTGACAACATAGCTGAATGTTACAAGAAGTTCTTCATGATTGTCAATGAGCTGATGACCTATGGAAGAGACTTCAGCACATATGAACTGAATGACAAGTTTCTCAGGTCACTAACAAAGGACTGGGACACAAAGATATGTGCCATTAGAGAAGTAGCCAAGCTTGTTGATACACCTCCACCCACACTATTTGGAAAGTTGCTATCATAAGAAATGTAGCTCACTGCCAGAAAAGAGGAGAAAAGCAGTAGGTCTGAGTACAAAGAAAGGCCAGTAGCCTTCAAGGCTTAAGGCACAAGAAAGGGTTGGAGAAAGTCTTCTTCTTCACCTAGAAGGTATACAACCTTGGGCTCGCGAGTAGCCCGACAAAGCAAGGAAGGAAGTCCGGCGAGACGGGGGAGGCCGACCCTGTAACACCCCCTATCCGTCGCATAGTATATAGCAGTAGGTCCGGCCGGGGCCCGACGCCATATACCACAGACAGACCGGGTGGTTACGTATGGAAACCATCCAACCAATCTCAACGTCCTACACAGAGCATTCTAGCGGAAGCAGTTTATATAAGTTGTAAACAAGAACCCAGCATTAGAGCACGAATGCCCACTATTACAATAATTAGGAATGTATACAAAATACCCAAAAATCGGCCTTAAGGCCTTACAAAGTGTTTCACTTGAAAATTACATGTTTTACAAACCACGGCACGCAAGCCGGTCATACATGAATAAAGCAGTAAACACTTCTACTTGGGCCTTCGAGGGCCAGCTTCGCAAAAAGGGCTTTAGCCCGCTATTGACCGCTTGGTCCAGCTGCACCTGCAAGCAACAATCCACCGCACGGTGGCAAAACAAGGCAACGGTCAGCAATGCTGACCAAATTATAACGATCCCGCCCCCAACTCGGGGCGGCGATGCTCCTTCCCTGCATTTCCTTAGCATAAGCGAGTAATATAAAACCATAGTCATAACATCACAGACGTTGGCTCGTAAGGCCAACGCCCCGTGCACTCAGGGCACATTCTCGGTGAACCGGTCGATGTTACGTCAATTAAAGCCATTAACATTCCGGACTCACCACCGCCACTTAGACGGCCATTCCTATGAGCAATTCGTCTTCCTGGTATTGGTCACGTCAATTTAAGTCATTGACCACCGAAGACCCCCATCTATGCCAACGACGAGTGCCATGTAACTTTAGGTCTCTCTAACCCGAACGACATAGAGCGGGTACGGTTCCATCTAACCCGTGCTCACATCACAACGACAATTTAAGCCATATGCGTGGGTCAAACTTTCACCGAATCCCATTCTACCGCAAATCACATAACCCCGTTATGTTCAAGTTGGCTCTCAGGCCACCAAGTTGGCAAGATCTCGTATCCGCCCAGTTTTCCGGGTGCACCTTTGGGTTAGTCCCCAAGGCTCCCTGCTGCAATCTACCGCGTAGAAAACCCGAAAAACACCCAATAGCACGGAGTCTTCTCCGGCCTTATGCAATGCAACATCACCGATCCGGACTAACATGTCCGGGTAGGTTTCAACCAAAATGCCTATGTCCGTTCTCGCATACGAACTCTAAACAACGGGGACTTTACATATCTACCCGAAGGAACGCCTCCAACTCTCCGCAAACTCGCGAGAGCGGGCTTCCTATGCTAAGAAAGAGAGCTATTAGTGCTCAAGATGAGGATCGTTACCCTTGCGTTCCTCTTTGGCGCCATCAAAAAGTAATCGGATAGAAATCACCGCACTTGCGTTGCCTCCGTGGATCCGGAGTCGGCTTGCGATTCGGAGCTCTGAAGCTCCTCCAATGGCGGATCTAGCTCTTCTTCCTCCAAGGGCTCTCCTCTTTCTCCAAGGGTTTGGAGAGATGAAAAAGGTAAGAAAGTGATGGATTTTCTAAGTCAAACCCGGGTATATCCTCTCAGGAACCATCCTCAGTCGTTGGATCTTCAATCAAGGAAACGAACGGCTTTGATTCGGGGCTGAAATGCCCAATCTGGACCGAACACGGCCTGACACACGCCCGTGTCCAGGGCCGTGTGCCGCATTCGCTGTCAAAATCGAATCTCCTGGACCCTTACACGGGTATCGAACACGCCCGTGTTCGAGCTGACACGCCCGTGTTCCAGCTGACACGGCCGTGTAGCCGGCCGTGTACCCCATGATTTTCCCCCGTTTTCAACCCGAGCACTGCACGGGTTCTAGGACACGCCCGTGTCCTTGCCCGTGTCACATTAACACGCCTGGGCCTCAGGCCATGTACAAGGTCTCGACATTTCGTCGCGTGCAGTTCGACGACTGGATGACACGGCCTTGGACACGCCCGTGTCCTAGGCCGTGTGCCTTGTCTCGACGATCGTCGAGTGAATCTCGACGATTTCACCTTGACGATCGTCGACACGGGTCGACACGCCCAGCGACACGCCCGTGTCGCGGGCCGTGTGCCCATTCTCGACGAATCGTCGAGTATATCTCGACGATTTCACGGCTAAGTGTCGACACGGGTCGACACGCCCTGCGACACGCTAGTGTCGCAGGCCGTGTGCCCTTTCTCGACGACTTCGCGACTAAGTGTCGGCACCACTTGACACGCCCTGGGACACGCCCGTGTCCCAGGCCGTGTGCCTTCAGCCAGAAACCAAAACTGGCCCAAAACGTCCCCCCCCTTCGCTATTTTGAGTTTTGGGGTGTTACAACTCTCCCCCTCTTAAAAGAATTTCGCCCACGAAATTACATAAGGAAAGGCATACAGAACAAAACTTGTACCTGAGCGGAACAACTTCGGATACTCGTCAAGCATAGTCTTCTCTCGCTCCCAAGAGAGCTCCTCACGACCGCAATTGTCCCACCGGACTTTGACCATCCTGATCTCTTTATTGCGTAGCCGCTTGACCTCCGAGTCCTCAATCCGCACGGGCTTGACCTTTGTCGTTAGCCTACTATCCACCGGCACTTGGTCGACCGCGATCACTTGCGTAGGCTCTTGCACCGCCTTCCGAAGCACCGAAACGTGGAACACATCGTGTAAACCACTTAGCTCCACCGAAAGCTTCAACCTATAGGCCGCTTCTCCAACTCGCTCCAGAACCTCAAACGGTCCAAGGTATCTCGGGCTTAGCTTTTTCAACTGTCGCACCCGCGAGACACCCTTGAACGGCTTGATCTTTAAGTATACATAATCGCCCACAGCGAACTCCACGTTCCTGTGCTTGGCATTATAGTACTTTGCTTGCCGGTCCTGAGCGATAAGCAACCTCTCCCGAATGGTTCTCACCAAAGAAATAGCACCCTCTACTTCCGATCGCTTATACAACTTTGACTCACCCGTTTCTATCCAAGACAACGGCGTGCGACATCTTCTACCATATAGGGCCTCGAAGGGCGCCATCTGAATACTTGCTTGGTAGCTGTTGTTGTATGCGAACTCCACCAAATAAAGGTGGTCTTCCCATTGCTTTCCGAAATCCAAGACACACATGCGAAGCATGTCTTCCATGGTTCTATTGACCCTCTCGGTCTGCCCATCCGTTTGCGGATGGAAGGCTGTGCTAAACTTCAGCTTTGTTCCCAACATTTGCTGCACCAGTCTCCAATCATTGGACGTGAACCGCCCATCACGGTCACTCACGATGCTGCGGGGCACACCATGAAATCATACTATATTATCCACATAAAGCTTTGCCAGCTTCTCCACCGGATCGTCCTTCCTATGCGGAATAAAATGCGACACCTTCGTTAATCGATCCACGACCACCCAGATGGCGTCGTTCCCCATTTGCGACCTTGGCAAACCGTGCACAAAGTCCATAGAGATGTCGTCAAATTTCCACTCCGGAATAGGCAAGGACTTAAGAAATCCTCCCGGCTTTTGGCACTCCGCCTTTACTAAGGCGCAGGTTTGGCACTTCGCTACGTATAGCGCCACATCCTTTTTCAAACCCGGCCACCAAAATAGCTTCTTGACGTCGCGGTACATCTTCGTGCTCCCCGGGTGAATCGAGTACTTGGTATGGTGTGCCTCGTACAACAACTCCACCCGTAAATTGCCCACGCTTGGGACGCACAGACGACCGTCTCTCCACAGCAATCCGTCCTCCACGACGAATTGGGAATTTGACCCATCCAGAGCCTCTATCATGAACTGCTTCATATGAGCATCCATATCCAAAGCCTGCCGAATCCGATCAGCCAGGTCATATTGGACTTCAGTCCAATTCAGAACTTCTTCAGCACTTGCTTGCTTATCCACACAAACAATCTCCAACGCCTCCAACTCCCGCACCAACCGCTCATCATGCACCGATAGCCAATTGGCTTGAGCTGGGGCTCGGCGACTCAACGCGTCCGCAACCGCATTCCCTTTGCCAGGCACGTAGTGGATCTTGAATGTATAGTCCCCCAGGAACTCCATCCACCTACGCTGCCGCATATTCAGATCTTTCTGATCAATCAGGTACTTTAGGCTCTTGTGATCGGTGTAGATATCAATCTTCACACCGTACAAATAGTGTCTCCACAGCTTCAAGGCAAAAATCACGGCCGCTAACTCCAAGTCATGGACCGGATAATTCCTCTCGTGCACTTTTAGCTGTCTCGAGCCATAAGCTATCACGGTGCCGTGCTGCAATAGCACGCAACCCAAACTGCTGCCTGAAGCGTCGCTATATATCTCATAGCCTTCGGTCCCCACCGGCGAACTCAGCACAGGCGCCGTGGTCAACCGACACTTCAATTCCTCAAAAGCTCGCGCGCACTCCGGCGTCCAAACGAACTTATGCTCCTTCCTCGTCAAAGTAGTGAGAGGTAGCGCTATCCACGAGAAGTTCTCTACGAAGCGCCTATAATAGCCGGCAAGCCCCAAAAAGCTCCGGACTTCTGCTACCGTAGCAAGCTCAGGCCACTCCCGTATCGCAACAATCTTCGCCGGATCCACCGCAATACCCTCTCCACTCACTATATGCCCGAGGAACGCCACTGAGGATAGCCAAAACTCGCACTTCGAGAACTTGGCATACAACTGGTTTCTCCTTAGCGTCTCCAACACCAAATGAAGATGCTTGAAGTGATCTTCCTCACTTTGCGAGTACACCAAAATATCGTCGATGAAGACGATCACGAAATGGTCCAAGTGCTCCCTGAACGTCCTGTTCATCACATCCATGAATACTGACGGCGCATTAGTCAGCCCAAACGGCATGACCGTAAACTCATAATGCCCGTATCTCGTACTAAACGCTGTCTTCGGGATATCACTCTCCCTTATCCGCAGCTGATAGTACCCAGACTTGAGATCTAACTTCGAGTACACCGTCGACCTGACTAACTGATCAAAGAGATCATCAATCCTAGGGATCTGGTACTTATTCTTCTCAGTCAGCTTGTTTAGCTCCCGATAATCAAAACACAACCTCAAGCTTCCGTCCTTCTTCTTAACAAAGAGGACCGGTGCGCTCCAAGGCGAAGAACTCGGGCGCACATACCCTTGCTCCAACAACTCTTGCAGTTGAACTTTCAGCTCCGCCATTTCCTTAGGTGCTAGCCGATACGGAGATCGTGACACAGGCTTTGCACCTGGCACTAGCTCGATCGTAAAATCTATCTCCCGTTGAGGCGGGGCTCCAGGAAGATCTGCGGGGAACACATCAGGGTATTCTGATACCACTGAAATACAATCCAAAGCAGGCTTCGGCTTTGCAACCTCCACTAGTGTAAAGAACAGTTCTGCTCCGGCACGAACCGCCTTCACCACCTGAAGAGCAGACATCAACGTCTTGCTCGACCCCTTTAAGCCCGTAAAAGTCGTCTCACGACTCGCTCCCAGCTTGACTTCCTTGCTACCGCAATCTATATGGGCCTGCTGCTCCGAGAGCCAGTCCATGCCAAATATGACGTCGAACTCCACTAACGGAAGTAAAGACGCCCGCAGGTAGAACTCCTGCTCCCCAATACGAATCTTAACATCGCAGATCCTAACCGCTCGCATCGAACACCCATTGGGCAACAACACATCCAACTTATCCTTCGCCATCGAAGAAGGGACTCCGATGCGTGATATAAATCCTTCGGACAAGAAGGAGTGTGAAGCTCCCGTATCGAAGAGTGCTCGTGCCGGATTTTCACAAATCAATACGAATCCTGTCACCACGTCAGCTTGTTTAATGGCCTCCTGTTGGCCAAGATTGTAGACCCTTGGTTGGGCCGGAGCATAATGGGATGCGGTCGATTCCACCGCCTTGCCCTTCTCTTCATAAGTAGCTCCAGACCTCCTTTCGGACTTAGGACGTCCGCTCCAACAATCACGGGCGAAATGCCCCGTCTTGCCACAAGTAAAACACGCACCCGGGGTCCGACCCGTAGTCGCCCCAGAAGCGCCAGAAGGAGCTGGACCCGAAGTCCTATGCTTCTTGAAAGCCCTCCGATAGCCGGACTTTGAAGTAGTCGGCACTCTGAACTCAGATTTATTTTCACTCAAGCTTTTCTTCGCTTGCACGCTCTTCATGTCCTTCTCCAAGGACCGAGCAGTATTGACCAAGGTTAAGAAACCCTGCGTCATCGGCCCCGACAGTAATAGTCTCAGCTCATCCCTCAAGCCTTCATAAAAACGATTAGTCTTGCGCTCCTCATCCATGATGGTGGAGCTAGCATAACGACTCAACCGCGTAAACTCGTGGAGATATTCATCCACGCTCCTCTCACCCTGCACCAACTTCAGGAACTCATTCTCCATTGAAATCCTCTGAGTAGAAGGGAGGTATCTTGCTAAGAACAATCCCGAGAACTCTTCCATCGGAACGCCTATCAGTTGTCTACCTCTCAAATGATGCAGCTCCAATCCTTCCCACCACATCCTCGCTTCACCGTCCAGCAGGAACGTAGCGATGGTGGTCATTTGCCACTCCTCCGTCTCCGTCGCCGTCATGACTCTCTTCACCCTAGAGAGCCAGTCTTCAGCCTGAGATGGGGTTCCCAACCCCGAGAATAACGGAGGGTTAAAGCTCATTACATGCTTCAACTGCCTCTCAGTTGCCCTCCTTGGCACTAATGGTTCAACAACCACTTGCTCCACCCTCCTCGGCTCAGCCTCTTGAAGAGGTACTTGCTCCATCACAGGAGCTGGCTGCTACGCTTGCCTCCCATGCTGCGCATTGATCACGGCCAACACCGCTTCAGCCACCAATCTTATATTTTCAGCCGACAGAGGTGTTGCGGGAGCAACATCCGGTGCACTACTTGCCTTAGAAACTCGGCGTTCTGACGGCCCAACACCACTTCTGGTCACCTATAGTGGTACAAAACACCGTTAAGCGACCAAACAAATTGCAAACAGCAATTATAGGAACACGCAGGTTCCTCAAACACGAGTATTTTCATTCCTAAGTGGACATTCATGGGTTCTTTTACCGTTATAACGATGACGCACACAATGTGCTCACCACCCCTTAAAAAGAATTCGCCCACGAATTCACTTTAAGCCCGACCAAAACCAGTAATCTATATAAAGCAGTTTATATAAGTTGTAAACAAGAACCCAGCATTAGAGCACGAATGTCCACTATTACAATAATTAGGAATGTATACAAAATACCCAAAAATCGGCCTTAAGGCCTTACAAAGTGTTTCACTTGAAAATTACATGTTTTACAAACCACGGCACGCAGGCCGGTCATACATGAATAAAGCAGTAAACACTTCTACTTGGGCCTTCGAGGGCCAGCTTCGCAAAAAGGGCTTTAGCCCGCTATTGACCGCTTGGTCCAGCTGCACCTGCAAGCAACAATCCACCGCACGGTGGCAAAACAAGGCAACGGTCAGCAATGCTGACCAAATTATAACGATCCCGCCCCCAACTCGGGGCGGCGATGCTCCTTCCCTGCATTTCCTTAGCATAAGCGAGTAATATAAAACCATAGCCATAACATCACAGACGTTGGCTCGTAAGGCCAACGCCCCGTGCACTCAGGGCACATTCTCGGTGAACCGGTCGATGTTACGTCAATTAAAGCCATTAACATTCCGGACTCACCACCGCCACTTAGACGGCCATTCCTATGAGCAATTCGTCTTCCTGGTATTGGTCACGTCAATTTAAGCCATTGACCACCGAAGACCCCCATCTATGCCAACGGCGAGTGCCATGTAACTTTAGGTCTCTCTAACCCGAACGACATAGAGCGGGTACGGTTCCATCTAACCCGTGCTCACATCGCAACGACAATTTAAGCCATATGCGCGGGTCAAACTTTCACCGAATCCCATTCTACCGCAAATCACATAACCCCGTTATGTTCAAGTTGGCTCTCAGGCCACCAAGTTGGCAAGATCTCGTATCCGTCCAGTTTTCCGGGTGCACCTTTGGGTTAGTCCCCAAGGCTCCCTGCTGCAATCTACCGCGTAGAAAACCCGAAAAACACCCAATAGCACGGAGTCTTCTCCGGCCTTATGCAATGCAACATCACCGATCCGGACTAACATGTTCGGGTAGGCTTCAACCAAAATGCCTATGTCCGTTCTCGCATACGAACTCTAAACAACGGGGACTTTACATATCTACCCGAAGGAACGCCTCCAACTCTCCGCAAACTCGCGAGAGTGGGCTTCCTATGCTAAGAAAGAGAGCTATTAGTGCTCAAGATGAGGATCGTTACCCTTGCGTTCCTCTTTGGCGCCATCAAAAAGTAATCGGATAGAAATCACCGCACTTGCGTTGCCTCCGTGGATCCGGAGTCGGCTTGCGATTAGGAGCTCCGAGGCTCCTCCAATGGCGGATCTAGCTCTTCTTCCTCCAAGGGCTCTCCTCTTTCTCCAAGGGTTTGGAGAGATGAAAAAGGTAAGAAAGTGATGGATTTTCTAAGTCAAACCCGGGTATATCCTCTCAGGAACCATCCTCAGCCGTTGGATCTTCAATCAAGGAAATGAATGGCTTTGATTCGGGGCTGAAATGCCCAATCTGGACCGAACACGGCCTGGCACACGCCCGTGTCCAGGGCCGTGTGCCGCATTCGCCGTCAAAATCGAATCTCCTGGACCCTTACACGGGTATCGAACACGCCCGTGTTCGAGCTGACATGCCCGTGTTCCAGCTGACACGGCCGTGTAGCCGGCTGTGTACCCCATGATTTTCCCCTGTTTTCAACCCGAGCACTGCACGGGTTCTAGGACACGCCCGTGTCCTTGCCCGTGTCACATTGACACGCCTGGGCCTCAGGCCATGTACAAGGTCTCGACATTTCGTCGCGTGCAGTTCGACGACTGGATGACACGGCCTTGGACACGCCCGTGTCCTAAGCCGTGTGCCTTGTCTCGATGATCGTCAAGTGAATCTCGACGATTTCACCTTGACGATCGTCGACACGGGTCGACACGCCCGGCGACACGCCCGTGTCGCGGGCCGTGTGCCCATTCTCGACGAATCGTCGAGTATATCTCGACGATTTCACGGCTAAGTGTCGACACGGGTCGACACGCCCTGCGATACGCCCGTGTCGCAGGCCGTGTTCCCTTTCTCGACGAATCATCGAGTATAACTCGACGACTTCGCGACTAAGTGTCGGCACCACTTGACACGCCCTGGGACACGCCCGTGTCCCAGGTCGTGTGCCTTCAGCCAGAAACCAAAACTGGCCCAAAACGTCCCCCCCTTCGCTATTTTGAGTTTTGGGGTGTTACAGACCCCCTAGAAAGGAGGGGGCAGCCCGGGAGATAAGGCGAGACCTCGCTAGGCGAGACCTCTCTTGGCGAGAGCTCACTAGACGAGGCCTCCGGGCGCAGGCGAGTAGCCCACAGGCGAGATCCCCTAAAAACTTGACGGGCCCCTCCCCACTCGCCACATGAAAAAAGATGGTCTTTACATTTTGACCCACAAGGGGAATTTTACCCCTATGCCCCAGATCGTTTTACATTTTTACCCCTGGAGGCCTGCATATAGCTCTCCAGAACAGCGGAGTTTGGCTATTGGCAGACCCAGCCCAGGGTGTTTTGGTCTTTTCAGGTGGATTTAGAAGTGATATTTGCAGATCAGATTCAGAGGCCTATAAATAGACCGATAAGGTGCCTGAGAAGGTTGTTGAACCTTTCCACTATTTTCCTCTCAGGCACCTAGCTCAGCACTGGCTAGGGAGGGGAAGACTCACAGTTCTTCCGGGTAAGAGGCGGGACCTCCAAGCTGAGTCCCCTCGGTCTGTTTTCAGGTCACTGACTCTCGTCAGGGCGGTAGCGCAGGGAGAGTACGTGTGGGCTGTATCCTATTTCGAACTCTAGGAGGGACCGGAAAGCTGGTTCCAACATTTTTGGTGCGGTGAGCGTGGACCGCAGCCCTCAGAGAAGAACCTTGAGCAACTACATGGCGGGAGACCACGGAGAAGGAGAAGGAGGGGAGTCGGATAACCAGGGGGGATTTGTAGGGAGAGCGGAGTTTATGGCTTCGATCAAGGGGATCATGGATCTACTGCAAGGGATCTCGCGGCAGGGAGACTGTTCAACTCCACTGCCTCCAGTGCCAGCTCTCGCGACTCAGGAAGAACTCGTCTCGGCGCGAGTAGGAGAGGACGCCCCGGGGAGAAGGCCGGGAAAAGAGGTGATGATGGAAGGGAGCGGGAGAGACATGCCGCGAAGGGAGCTGTTCCCAAGCCCGGCGAGTACCATCTCGCCAGGGGAGGTCGTCGCGCGAGTAGGGGCAGTGAGATCTGCGGCGAGAGGGTCCCCTTTTTGCGAGCTGATCCTGTCCGCTCCCGTCCCAGAGGGCTTCCGAGAGCCCGAGATGAACTACTACGTAGGGAAGGATGATCCTCTCCACCACTTGCAGTGGTTCGAAGACGTTGTCTCGATCAGACCCTTGACAAACGCGTTTAAGTGCCGCCTTTTTGCAATCACCCTAAAGGACAAAGCTAGGGACTGATTCCATCAACTCCCGACAGGTTCGATATACTGCTTCGAGGACTTAAGTAGGAGTTTCCAGCTCCGGTTCTCCACATCTAAAAAAAGGAAAAAGAACCCGGAGTCGATCTTCTTAATTAAGCAGAAGGCGGAGGAGTCGCTGGCTCAGTACGTGGACAGGTTTCAAGAAGAGATCCTGGATATACAGGAGGTGCCGGGGTTTGCCCTCCAGATGGCCTTCACGGTGGGACTGCGGGAAGGATTCTTCAAGATGAGCCTCACCCGGAAGGCGCCGTTGTCCTTTGAGGGCTTGATGGAGAAGGCGGCAAAGGAAATAGCGATGGAGGCGGCGAACCCAGCTTTTGCAAAGAAGCTAGCAAGGCTTACTGAGGTAGAATCAAAAGAGTCAGGTGGGAGGCAACCGGAGTCGAGGAGAAGAGAGGAGCCAAGGGCGCAGGCCTGTCCGGAGCTGGGGTGGAGACAGCAGGGAGGCCCAGTCCCAGGGCAAGGTAGGGGATTTCCCCAAGGGGGGAGGAACCAACAGGGAGGACCGGGAAGGTTCCACCAGCAGGGGTGGGGATACGGTCATAGACTACCCCTACCCCCTCCGCAACAGGCAATGGCCATCGGCCGAGGCAGAGGAAGGGGTAGGGAGAGAGGAAGAGGGGCAGGAGCAGGAAGGGGGAGGAACCCTCGGGAAGGAAGACAGGGGGGGGAGGTGGCGTTGCCATATTGTGACTTCCACGAGGAGGAAGGTCACGCAACGGCTACCTGCCCAGACTTCTTAGAGATGAGGAGAACTCGAGGGGCAGGAGAGCAACCCAGGCCGGTGAGGATAGAGGAAGTAACAGTCACTGGAGAAGAGGATCGCTGCATGGATCGAGCAGATGAAGGAGACCGCGGGGGAATTGGAGTGATCAATGGGGGGGTGGGGATAGAGGCGGCTCGAAAGGCGAGCCTTCACACTATGTACCGTCAAAGCGTCGCCTCAATGTCGCAATCCCCCCCTCCAGACGAGAAGATTACCTTTTCAAGAAAAGATATGCCTGACCATGAGGACCCCTTCTGTGACGCACTTGTGATACGAACCGCCATCGAAAACTTCACGGTGTCGCGGATCCTAGTAGACAATGGGAGCTCAGTGAATGTGATTTTCAAGAAGGCATTCAATGCAATGAGGGTGGAGGCCCGGAGGGTGCTGGCGGCGGACGGACCGTTGTTTGGGTTCTCAGGGGAAAGGAAAGAAGTCGAGGGGGGAGTGGGACTTCAGGTGACCCTGGGAGGGCTGTCCCGGAATTGCCATTTTGTCATAGTAGATGCCCCCAGTAGTTACAACGCTATATTTGGACGCCCCTTAATCAGCGCTTTCAGATGCGTTCCATCATCGTTTCACCAATGCTTGAAGCTGAATTCTGGAGGTACCCAAATCAGGGTACGGGGGGATCCAAAGGTCGCTAGGGAATGCTACGTGACTGCAGTGAACACCATCTCCTGGTAGGGAGACGCAGAGGAGTTGGAGAAGCGGATGGAGCAATTGCAACAAGGACATGGAGGCGAGGAAGAGCAAAGGGAGGAGGAAGACGCGGGAGGAGAAGAAGTAGTAATGGTGGGAGGCATTGCGGGGGAGCCAGAAATGGCGGGAAAGGAGTTCAGGGAGATGGTGGTGGTAGAAGAAGAGGAGGACGAAAAAACGGATGCAGCAGGGGGAGAGGAGCTGAAAGGTGAGGTGGGGAGGAGAGAGAGAAGGTAGAGGGAAGAAGAGGGAGAGCCGTCCGGGGAGGAGGACCGGCCAGGAAAAAGAAGGGCCTCACGACAGGAGGAAGAGGAGGCAAGCAAGTGGGAGGCAGAGCAGCCGGGGGAAGAGAGGATGATGGCCAGCGTAGAAGGCAAAACCAAGGAGCAGGATGTGCAGGCAGAGCAAGAAGGAGAGGAAGAGCCATCAAGCCTGAAAGCGGCCGTGGAAGTCCTGGAGGTAGAAATACGCATCAAGGAAGGCCGGGAAGAAAGGGTAAAAATCAGTGGCGAGCTCACCCCGGAGGACCGGGAGAAGATCAGGACCTGCGTGCAGAAAAATATTGACGTCTTCGCATGGAGCACCGCGGACATGCCAGGGGTCGATGCAGAAGTCGCCTGTCACCGCCTCAATCTGGACCCCAACACTCGCCCCATACAACAGAAGAAGAGGGCCATCGCCTCCAAGATGGCTGGACCGATTAGAGAGGAAGTGGAAAAATTGCTTAAGGCGGGGTTTGTGTCCTCCTGTAAGTATCCGGGGTGGGTGAGTAATGTTGTAATGGTCAAAAAAGGGGAGGGTAAGTGGAGAATGTGCGTGGACTTTTCTCTTTTAAATAAAGCATGCCCTAAGGATTGTTACCCGCTGCCCCGAATCGACGCGCTGGTTGACTCAGCCGTTGGTTTCCCCTTTATGAGTTTCATGGATGCGTTTTCTGGGTACCATCAAATACGTATGCATCCTCCGGACGTTAAGGACGTCACCTTCATCACGGAGGATGGATGCTTCTGCTTTAATATGATGCCTTTCGGTTTGAAAAATGCGGGCGCGACCTATCAAAGGATGATGGATCGGATTTTCCGAGAGCAGAGAGGAAGGAATCTCGAGGTTTACGTAGACGACTTGATGATCAAAAGCAAGGACCTCGGGGCTCATATCCAAGATCTGGAAGAGACCTTTGAAACCCTAAGGGAGTATAAAATGAGACTCAACCCCCTGAAGTGCGTTTTCGGTGCTAGCAGGGGAAAGTTCCTGGGACACCTACTCACTCCATCTGGAGTGGAGCCCAACCCCGAAAAAGTAAGAGCGATCCTAGAATTGGAGTCCCATAGGAATGTTAAGGAAGTCCAGCGCCTCACCGGCAAGTTGGCCGGGCTAAGCAGGTTCCTCTCTCGAGCGGGGGAGAGGTGCTCGCCCTTTTTCCGAACACTGCGAGGAGGCAAGAGATTCGAGTGGACCTCGGAATGTGAGGCGACTTTTCAGGCCATAAAACAACAGCTTACCCAGGCGCCCTTGCTCCAGGGACCAAGGGAAGCAGAGGTCTTATTTCTATATTTGGGGGTAGGCGCTGTGGCGGTGAGCTCTGTCCTTGTGAGAGAAGAAGGGAAGAAACAATTTCCGATCTATTACGTGAGCAGGGTCCTGAAAAAAGCAGAGCTCGGGTACCCCATTCTTGAGAAGTTAGCATTTGCCCTCATCATTTCGGCCCGTAAGCTCCGACCGTATTTTCAGGCTCACTCCATACAAGTGGTAACGGATCACCCCCTCCGTCGCATCCTGGAGGGAGTAGAGCACTCGGGGAGGTTGGCAAAATGGTCAATAGAACTCAGTGAATTCGATCTTGCCTTCGTCCCTCGGCTCGCCATAAAGGCACAGGCGGTGGCCGATTTCCTAGTTGACTACATAGTGGAGGTCCAGGAAACGGAGGCGTCCCCCCGGGCATCCTGGGAGATGATAGCAAATGGAGCATCAGGGAGAAATTCCTTTGGAGGAGGAGTGGTCTTGATTAGCCCGGAAGGGACCCCGATTGAGCAGGCCTTGAAGATCCATTTCGCAATCACCAACAACCAAGCGGAATATGAGGCGGTCATTGCGGGACTCAGGTTAGCCCGGGAGCTGGGCATACAAGACATTGAGGCCTCGACAGACTCCATGGTGGTGGCAGGCCAAATCAAAGGGGAGTTCGAGGCAAGGGAGCCCACCCTCCAGTTGTATATAGGAAAGGTCAAAGACATCATAGGGCAGTTCCGAAGCTTCTCCATTCAGCACGTCCCGAGGGAGGAGAGCACTCAGGTTGACCAACTCGCCAAGCATGGCCCTCGAGCCGGGGGAACGGTGACGGAACTCTTCAGACCGTCTATAGAGGAAGGGGAGCTTATGGAAATATGCCAGCAAAGGTCATGGATGGACCCCTTTATCACCTTTTTGGCATCAGGGCAGTTACCCGCAATAGAACTCGACAAGAAGCGTACCAGATACAAATCGGCGTATTACCTGCTGAAGGATGGAGTTCTATATCGCAAAACCTTGTCGGGTCTGCTGGCCAGATGTGTGTCAGAGGAGGAGGCTCCCAAGATTCTGCAAGAGATCCACTCGGGAGAATGTGGGAGTCACTCGGGGGGGGGCGGACTTTAGAAGGGAGGGTGCTGAGGCAGGGGTACTTTTGGCCCACCCTCCAGAGAGATGCGGAGGAATACGCAAAAAAGTGTCAAAATGTCAGGAATTTGCCCCCCTTCAGCTCCTGCCGGCCCAGAGGTTGCGGACCATCACAGCTCCCTGGCCATTCGCTATATGGGGACTAGATCTGGTGGGCCCCTTCCCCCAAGCGAGTGGCCAAAGGAAGTTCCTGATAGTCATTGTGGACTACTTTTCGAAGTGGCTGGAGGTGAAGGCATTGGCTAAGATAACCTCGCAGGTGGTCAAGAACTTCGTATGGGGGGAGATCATCTGCCGGCATGGGTTGCCCCTAGCCATTGTAACGGATAACGAACCACAGTTTGCAAGCAGGGAGTTCGTGGACTTCTGCATTCGTTTGGGGATAGATCTCCGCTTCGCCTCTGTTCACCATCCACGGAGTAACGGACAGGTCGAAGCGGCTAATAAGGTTATTGTCAATCTATTGAAGAAAAAGGTGGAGAATTTGAGAGGAAGCTGGGTCGAGCAACTGCCTTCAGTACTATGGGCCTTGAGGACCACACCAAACACAGCCACTGGAGAGACCCCGTTTAAGCTCTCTCATGGCTCAGAGGCCGTCATACCAGTCGAGTTTGAGGTCACATCACCAAAAGTAGCGGCAGCAAGGGAAGGAACCGAAGGATGGAGAGCGGAGAACGAAGAAGAACAGAGACTTTCGTTGGATCTCGTGGAGGAGCTCCGGGATTTAGCCATGGTCCGGCAGGAGGTGGTCAAGCGCCGGATGGCGAGATACTTCGACAAGCACGTAAGGGTAAAACAGTTTGTGAAAGGAGATTTGGTCCTAAAGAAGGTTGACGCAGCGGGTAGAGGAGCCTCTGTAGGAAAACTGAACCCCAATTGGGAGGGTCCTTTTGTAATAAAAGAAGTCTTAAAGACAGGAGGGTACCACCTCCAGGATGTGGACGGGGTATCTCTCGAGCGAGCCCGGAGTGGTGATGATTTGAAGAGATTTTATCCATATCATTCTATTCCATCACACCTTTTATTTTTATTTTTACTAATGTGTAATGCTTACCATCCTGATGTGCTTTCTTGATGCGATAAAAGTGCGGGTGACCTTTGTGAGGCACCAGAGGCGAGATGATTTGTAGAAACAACCCCGAGCAGACCCGCTGACCAGGCTCCCATCTAGCTGGCAGGGTTGTAGGCTCACTCGGTGGTTGGTGGTGTTTTGGAGAAGAGACCCCGAGCAGACCCGCTGACCAGGCTCCCATCTAGCTGGCAGGGTTGTAGGCTCACTCGGTGGTTGGTGGTGTTTTGGAGAGGAGACCCCGAGCAGACCCGCTGACCAGGCTCCCATCTAGCTGGTAGGGCTGTAGGCTCACTCGGTGGTTGGTGGTGTTTTGGAGAGGAGACCCCGAGCAGACCCGCTGACCAGGCTCCCATCTAGCTGGCAGGGCTGTAGGCTCACTCGGTGGTTGGTGGTGTTTTGGAGAGCAGACCCCGAGCAGACCCGCTGACCAGGCTCCCATCTAGCTGGCAGGGCTGTAGGCTCACTCGGTGGTTGGTGGTGTTTTCGAGAGGAGACCCCGAGCAGACCCGCTGACCAGGCTCCCATCTAGCTGGCAGGGCTGTAGGCTCACTCGGTGGTTGGTGGTGTTTTGGAGAGGAGACCACGAGCAGACCCGCTGACCAGGCTCCCATCTAGCTGGCAGGGCTGTAGGCTCACTCGGTGGTTGGTGGTGTTTTGGAGAGGAGACCCCGAGCAGACCCGCTGACCAGGCTCCCATCTAGCTGGCAGGGATGTAGGCTCACTCGGTGGTTGGTGGTGTTTTGGAGAGGAGACCCCGAGCAGACCCGCTGACCAGGCTCCCATCTAGCTGGCAGGGCTATAGGCTCACTCGGTGGTTGGTGGTGTTTTGGAGAGGAGACCCCGAGCAGACCCGCTGACCGGGCTCCCATCTAGCTGGCAGGGCTGTAGGCTCACTCGGTGGTTGGTGGTGTTTTGGAGAAGAGGCCCCGAGCAGACCCGCTGACCAGGCTCCCATCTAGCTGGCAGGGCTGTAGGCTCACTCGGTGGTTGGTGGTGTTTTGGAGAGGAGACCCCGAGCAGACCCGCTGACCAGGCTCCCATCTAGCTGGCAGGGCTGTAGGCTCACTCGATGGTTGGTGGTGTTTTGGAGAGGAGACCCCGAGCAGACCCGCTGACCAGGCTCCCATCTAGCTGGCAGGGCTATAGGCTCACTCGGTGGTTGGTGGTGTTTTGGAGAGGAGACCCCGAGCAGACCCGCTGACCAGGCTCCCATCTAGCTGGCAGGGCTGTAGGCTCACTCGGTGGTTGGTGGTGTTTTGGAGAGGAGACCCCGAGCAGACCCGCTGACCAGGCTCCCATCTAGCTGGCAGGGCTGTATGCTCGCTCGGCGGTTGAGGGTGTTCCGGAAGGGCGGTACTCACTTGAGGGAACAAGTCTAAGAGTAAGAATTCGCGTGGGGAAAAATCCATGATTCATCAAAAGGGTGATAGTCCCTAAAACAGAGAGGGGGCCAGGAATTGGGCCAGGGAAGAGGGTCCCTGGCCGGCACTCGCCATAGGCGGTCTCGCAACTGGCGGGAGGATTTTCCTCATCCCAGGCTCAAGTGAGCTGAAGTGGCCGAAACCCACTGGGCGAGATGGCAAGACCCAGGGATTCCGGCGCGAGATGATCTCGCGGCGCGGCGCTAACGGAGGTAATCGAGACGGGTAAAAAGCGATAAAGGGTACCTCGCGCGGGTTTTAAGCGAAATGAAAGGCAATAAAAGTAGTAATCAAACAGCGTCCCAAAAAATAGCCCTACACCTTGGACTAGTAGCCAAGCAAGAGGGTGGATGATCAAGGTAGCAATTAAAATAACATCTAAAAAGGTACCTCCTGAGTAACTATTACACACAGAGCCCCAAAGAGGGAAGCGGCCGTTAGTATATAAAAAGTTTTAAATAAAAATTAATAAGGCAGAGACACCTCGCTCTCCTTTCGAGAAAGGGAACCAGAATCATAAGTGTTAGATAAAAAGAAGAGGGCGAGAGGAAGACATTGCAGGCGATCGTGCACTACTCGTTGTCAGAGGAGGCGTTGTCGTCCGACTCGTCGAACAAGCGCGGGACTAGGTCGCGGACGGTCACCGTCTCCGCATCGGCATGCACCACTCCCAGCTCCTTCATCATCTTGAGGACAACCTCCGCCGTCTTGATGTTTGAGTCCCGGCAGATGGCCTCCACCTCATCCACGGAATATCGAGAAGGCACGGGAAACTGATCCGGTGGGGGTGTCGCACTGCTCCGGAGGCGAAGGTTCTCGGCTTTCAGCTTCTTGTTTTCCCCCTCCAGCTCCTCGATACGCGAGCGCATCCTGTTAGCCGTCTCGGCATCCTGCGGGAGGGGGGAAAGTAAGGGACTATAAGGAGCAAGGGTAGGGCTCGCAGGGCAAAGATAAGGAAACTTACCACGCCGCCTTGGCTCTGTGCAAGGAGTTTGTCGGCAACATTCAACCGCTTCTCTAGGTCAATGGACTTCTCGCACTCCGCGGCGAGACCGTTCTCCGGCTCTTTCCATTTCCTGTTGTTGAAGACGAGACGGCGCGAGACACGGTGCGCGAGCTCCAGGGAACGAAACTGCGAGTGGGCGCTTTTTAGAATGAGGTCCCGCGATGCCTCGTTGTCAGCAGGTTCGGAGCCAAGACCGCCATACAGGCCAAAGCCTAGGGAGAAGGCATGGCTGGTGGGGTGGTCCTGTTCCTTCCAGGAAGGGAGAAGGGTGGACACTGACACGCGGTTGAGGTCCTGCTCCCATATCAGAACCGGCTCGCCGGCGTCGTCCTCCGTCGCGGGCCCCATATTGTAGTTAGGATGTGAGGCGGGAGCCGGGCGGCTGGACGAGCCAGCCTTGCCAGGAGGAAGCTGAGAGGGCTGAACCCGGCTGTGGACAGCTGGTTCTGCAGAGACCGTCTCGCGGGCTGGCGAGACGGGTCGTCGCGGAGGTGAGGGAGACGACAGGGTGATAGGGGATAGAGACCCCGCTAGCTCTTCTCTCCTCTTGGCCGGCTTTTCCTTCTCGAAGGACACGGATTTCTTCTTCTTCTTGGGGCTGAGGCGAGAGGCACCCTCGCCCGCGGGCCTCTTCTTGGCGACAGGGGTTAGCGTATCTTTCGCAGCCTCCGCCGCCATATTCGCCAAGGCGAGAGCTCGATTTCTCTGGTAAGGGGGATGGACGGGGACGGTCCTTTCTCCTAGATAAAGTGACAATCAGTGGAAGGTAAGAATTTAAGGGGACAGAAGGAAATAGAGGTATACCTTCGCCCGGGAAAACGGCAGGGAGCGAGTCCAGGTCTCCCCGCAGGTATTGGACTTCGAAATTCTTTCCCACGAAGAAATCGCAGAGTTCTTTTTCGGCACCCCCCACCTTGGGGGTATCATAATAACACTCGGCGGGGGATACCGGGGCGAGGGGGATGCCTCCTAGATCCCCGCGTATGAAGACGAACCGTGTCAACCAATGGTGGTTCTTGTTCGGTGTCTCGCATACTTTAAGGCCTTGACCTGTGAAGTAAGAAATGCCGTCGTCCTTGGCGTGGTAGACAAACAGCTTGCGGAAGGCGGTTAGACTGAACTCGATATGCTCTCGCCGAAGGTAGCAGGCGAAGGCGACCAACATGGAGATGGCGTTGGGGTTGAACTGGGCCGGGACGACCCCGAAGTACTTCAGCACCAATTTGACCTCCGGCCAGAGGGGAAGCCTCAGCCCCGCCTCAAAGTGCGAGACCGGAAAAGCCAGCTCATTGGGATAAAAGGTGTTGATGCACTCGCCCACCTTAGGCGGGCGAGACGGGTAGCTATCAGAGAGGTACTCGCGAGCGAAGCGAGCGTTGTCTTCCTCCGGCAGTCTGCCGAGAGGGAAGTCATGGTCGACGAAACGCTTCCCGCAGCGGCTGCATCCCTCGCCCTCTTCGATCTTCTTCTTCCCCATGATTGGCGAGAAAGCGGCAAAGGAAAGAAGGGATGGCCCAGAGAGAGAGACGCGAGATGACGCAGTGGTAGTGGTTGAAGGTATGTATAAGAGGTAGAGAAAAGGGCGGGAAAGTAAGGCGGCGGGAAATGAGGGGACATCCCGGCGCCTCGTTCTTTCCCCCTCTCTCTCTCTCTTATCTCACTCTCCCTCTCTCACTCTCTCTAGAACTCAAGAGACGGAGGCGCCGCAGACATCTTTTCGAGGCAAGTCATCATTGCAGGATTAATAAAATAAAGTAATATCTAATCATGGCGATAATGAAAAGACGGCATGATACGACCATTGCGTGACTAAAAGCCAGAAAATAAATCGTCCCGCAGAAGGGGGCGTCTCGCCCGAATAAGTTTGAACAACACAGCAGTAATAAAACAGCGACATTAAAAAGAACGAGATCCAGAGGAGGCGAGACGGGACTGGGATAGTTTAGTTCTGCACCCACTGCCAGCGGCCATCTTTTTCTCCCGCACAGGGCGGGCGGCCAGGAAGATGAAAGGCACGAGCGGCGATCACGCCGCGGCGCGCGAGACGGAGATGTTCATCCATCTCGTTCAGTATGGCCTGGGGGTCGGTCCTGTCTAGCACCCCGTCCGCTTCCACCATTGCGGAAAGGCGGTGGTGATCTGCTTCAATCCACTCCATGCGCCGGTCGGAGGCTTGCTTCTCGAGCTCCATCTCGCGGATTATGTGTGTATATTTGCGGAACATCCGGGCAGTCCTCCGTTTCAATTCCAGAGGGTCCATGGGATCACCTAGGTAGTCCTCGATCTCGCCCGGATGAGGAAGAGGTGAGAGGGGAGGAGACGCGGGAGCTTCCTCAGTATCGGAATCAAAATGGATGCCTGCGAAAGTAGCGAGAGATCACAAGCAATAGTGAGCCCGCGCAAGCCGAATGGAAGAAGGCGAATCAACCAAGAGGCGAGAAGGGATGAGATCTTACTTGGGATTCGAGGGTTCCCCGCAACTCGCGAGAGGTTTTCTCTCCGCGAGAGAGGTGGAGAGGCCACCTTGGGCGAGTCTGTGCGCTGAGGGACTTGACTTACATTATCAGGGGGATCGGCAGGCACCGGCGAATCAGCGAAACTTCCCTGAGAAAGCATAATCAGACAGGCGAAACAAGAGAAAGGAGAGATAACGTGATCACCTGCCTCCCCCCTGAGGAAGAGAATGGGTTGTCTATCGGAGCGGCCGAAGAGGTTGCACCCGCCGAGAGAGGAGCGCAGACAGCTTTCGCTTTCTTTGTGCGAGAGGGCGGAGAGGCTATGGGGGGAGTGCGCCCCAGATCTGGAAAAAGGGCATCCGTGCCGGCTTTGTTTTGCCTTCGCACAATCGCAAGACGCTCGCGGAAACTTTGACTATGAGACATTCCGAAAGAGAGGATGAAGGCAAAAGAGTTCCAAATGAAGGCTTTCTCCTCATATTTATAGAGTATGAGGGGAGGAGGGGCCCACCCAAGATTCCCACAAAGGAATCTTAGCATCGCGAGCCGCGGTTGGACTTGTCTTTCCGAGGTTAGGGCAACCTCGTAAAGAGCGGGGATTGTGTACAACCTTGGGCTCGTGAGTAGCCCGACAAAGCAAGGAAGGAAGTCCGGCGAGACGGGGGAGGCCGACCCCCTAGAAAGGAGGGGGCAGCCCGGGAGATAAGGCGAGACCTCGCTAGGCGAGACCTCTCTTGGCGAGAGCTCACTAGACGAGGCCTCCGGGCGCAGGCGAGTAGCCCACAGGCGAGATCCCCTAAAAACTTGACGGGCCCCTCCCCACTCGCCACATGAAAAAAGATGGTCTTTACATTTTGACCCACAAGGGGAATTTTACCCCTATGCCCCAGATCGTTTTACATTTTTACCCCTGCAGGCCTGCATATAGCTCTCCAGAACAGTGGAGTTTGGCTATTGGCAGACCCAGCCCAGGGTGTTTTGGTCTTTTCAGGTGGATTTAGAAGTGATATTTGCAGATCAGATTCAGAGGCCTATAAATAGACCGATAAGGTGCCTGAGAAGGTTGTTGAACCTTTCCACTATTTTCCTCTCAGGCACCTAGCTCAGCACTGGCTAGGGAGGGGAAGACTCACAGTTCTTCCGGGTAAGAGGCGGGACCTCCAAGCTGAGTCCCCTCGGTCTGTTTTCAGGTCACTGACTCTCGTCAGGGCGGTAGCGCAGGGAGAGTACGTGTGGGCTGCATCCTGTTTCGAACTCTAGGAGGGACCGGAAAGCTGGTTCCAACAGAAGGAGTGCTGAGGCTGAAGAAGAAAATCTTGACAACATCACATCAGAGAGCCACACCTCTGATGAGGACTTTACTGCCTTTATAAGGAAATTCCAAAGGTTCATGAAAAAGAAGAAATGGAGAACCAAGACATCAACATCCTTTTCCAAGGATGAGTATTACAAGAAAAAGAAGACTCCTAAGGAGGACAGGTATGCCTTAAAACCTAGTAAACAAACTAATTCTAAGATTGTTTGTTGTTGTTGCAGCAGGCCTGGACATGTCATAGCTGACTGTCCAGACAAGAGGACTGAATCTAAAGATAAAAAAGAAGCATCAAGTGAAAGGCAAGAAGGAGAAATTACTTGTTGCTCAGAATCATAAGAGTTGGACAGACTCTTCACCTTCAGGATCAGGAGATGAAGATAATGCTGAAGCATATGTTGGGCTGATCTCAACAGAAGAGGATTCTAGGGAACTAGAATTCCTACAAATGCTGGACTCCATAAATGGAGCAGAACATTATTATTGTAGAGGGCTGATGGCTCTATCAGAAAATGATCAGTGTCAGGATCAGCCTGGTCCTAGTAAGGTATACAGTTCTCCCCCAGCTTCAGATTACTGCACTGCATCAGAATCAGAAACTTCTGCATCAAGAGATGTGGATGGTTCTGAATCTAAAGGGGATGTACATCAACTCATTAATGAGTATGGTGGGTTGTTGCAAGCTCTGAAGAGGAGCAAGTTTCTTGTCAAGGAGCAAGCCAAGGAGATTGAGTCTCTGAAGTAGGCTGCATCAGATTCAGCTGTGTTGATAGATTCAAAACTGAAGGAGATTGACAAACTAAAAAACATTACTGTTATTCAGATGGGCACAATCTCTTTCAAGGAAAATCACATCAAGAAACTTGAGGCAAAACTTCAACAAGAAGGAGAGTTAGTGGCTAAATTCTTTAAGCCAAAATCAGTCTTGCCCTTAATAGATAATTTCATTTCTCATAAAGGAAAGACTGGTCTGGGTTTCAAGGGAAGAACTAGGGCCACCAATTTTCATAGAAAAGGTAAGGCCCCAGCACAGCCACTAGCTACAATGCCCCTATTTTCTTTAGGAAAGTAATGCAACCAACAAACAGGTATGATCATGATAGTACTCATGGTCACTGTGAGTATGAAAATCACATGGGCAAGGGTGCAAATGCCAATAGATCACACTATAGGCAAGCCCATCAGGCTCAAGAGGAAGTCTTGGACTTTACTGCTCCAGCACCTACACTCAACAGAACTGCTCGCAACAAAGCAACAAAGTCTGTACCTAAGAGAAGGTATAATAGGTTTGAGTGTTGATGTTGTGGCAAGGTGGGCCATTTTGTCAGGGATTGTTGGTTCAACACAAGTGTTAAAACCAAGAGTAATTTACCTGTCAGAACAACTGCAGGATTTCAATCTAAAAATGACCTAGGACCCAATAACAATTTGGGTTCTAAGAGTAAGTGATTATGTATTTGATGCAGGTGAATCCAAGTGACCATACCCCTATATGGTACTTGGATAGTGGATGTTCCAGACACATGACTGGAACAAGAAGAATGTTGAGGGACTATGCACCCATAGAGAATGGACCCAAAGTAATCTTTGGTGGATCAGAAAAAGGAATCATCAAAGGATTTGGTAATATTTTTAGTGATTCAATTACTATCACTAAAGTGGCTTATGTGAAGGGTCTAAAACATAACCTGATCAGCATAAGTCAACTTAGTGATCTAGGTTATGAATCTCCTTCCTCAAAGGGGAGTGCCAAATAAGAAGGTCAAGTGATCAAGAGATCATTTTGACTGGCACTAGGAAAGGGAATGTATATTGTCTTAACCTAGATTGTGAGTTTGACAACTCACCCATTTGTCTAGTTGCAGGAGAAAAAGCTTCACTATGTGTCAAATGGCACAAGAGGCTTCCCCATTTGAACTATAAGTCAATAGCACAGCTGTTTAGCTTGGGGTTAGTGAGGAGTGGTCCTCAAGTCAAGTGCATTAAAGAGGGTGAGTGTTCAGCTTGCCAAAAGGGAAAACAGACTAAGTCCTCTTTCCATGCACTTGATATCAAAGATTCAATAAGATGTTTATATCTCTTGCATATGGATTTGTTTGGTCCTATGTCAGTTCATAGTCTTGGTAGGAAGGTATACACACTAGTTATTGTGGATGACTATTCTAGATACACATGGGTTTTCTTCTTGAGGCAGAAATCTGAAACCCCAACTGTTTTCCAGACTTTTGTTAGACAAATTCAGAATGAATATAACAGTTTAGTGGTCAAAATCAGAAGTGACCATGGAACTGAATTTCAGTCTTAATGTATGACAAAGTTCTGTGATGAACTTGGAATTCATCAGGAATTCTCCTCACCCAGAACTCCTCAGCAAAATGGAGTTGCTGAAAGAAAGAATAGGACTCTAATTGAGGCAAGTAGAACACTACTTAGTGACACTACTCTCCCTGAGTACTTCTGGGCTGAGGCAGTAAATACTGCATGTCATGTCCTCAATAGAGCCTCCATCAATAAGAAACATAAGATGACCCCCTATCAGATTTTGAAAGGTAGAAAACCAAACATTTCCTACTTCAGAATCTTTGGTAGCAAGTGTTATGTGCTAGTTAATGGTAAGCACTACCAAATAAAGTTTGCTGCCAAATCGCTAGAAAGGATATTTGTTGAGTACATCAATAATAGTAGGGCACACAAAATCTACAACTTAACTACCCAAGTTGTAGAGGAATCTGTACATGTTGTATTTGATGAGTCTAAGTTGATTAACAGTGAATTGTCTAGTTCTTCAGTTAGTTCTACAGGTCTAACAGACAGGCTGGACAAGCTGATCATCAATGAAGAGGTACCTGCTAGGCTGGATGAGGAAAAAGATGCTTGCTGTCCAGGGGGAGAACAAGACTCACTGGATGAAGAAAACAATGAGGAGCATCAGGTTGAGGAAAATGAAGAAGACCGTGAGGTTGACAGATTTCCTCCAGCAAGAAGACACTTGAAGGATCATCCTGCACACCAAATTATTGGTGATGCAAGTCAAGGTGTTCTAACAAGAAGCAAAAGCATGAACACAATCCTATGTTCTAGTTTTTTGTCAAAAATAGAACCCAGAAAGTTTGATGAATCCATGCTAGACACAAACTGGATTGATGCTATGCAAGAAGATCTGACTCAATTCAAAAGATGTAATGTATGAGAACTGGTTCCTAAACCAAAAGATCACAAAATCATAGGAACCAAGTGGATCTGCAGAAACAAACCTAATGAGAATGGCACTATAATCAAGAACAAGGCCAGATTGGTAGCAAAAGTCTACAGGAAAGAGGAAGGGATTGACTTTGATCAAACCTTTGCCCCAGTGGCAAGGTTGGAGGCTATAAGATTGTTCTTGGCCTATGCTGCCTATCAAGGGTTTAAGGTATATCAGATGGATGTAAAATCAGCATTTCTGAATGGTGACTTAAAAATGGAAGTCTATGTTGAACAACCCTCAGGTTTTGTAGATTCTCATTATCCTGACTATGTATATAGGCTTAGGAAAGCTCTATATGGATTAAAACAAGCCCTGAGGGCTTGGTATGAAACATTCTCTGCTTTTCTTATTGGGAATAAGTTCTCTAGAGGAAAGATAGACAAAACTCTATTCTTTAGGGAATCTAAAGGCAAGATAATCCTAATCCAGATATATATTGATGACATTATATTTGGTTCAACTGAAAACAACCTTTGTAGGAAGTTTGCCAAACTTATGCAAGGGAAGTTTGAGATGAGCAGTATGGGTGAGCTGATGTTCTTTTTGGGACTTCAAGTTAGACAGACTGATGATGGATTGTCCATATCTCAGTCTAAGTTCACCAAGGAGTTGATTAAGAAATATGGAATGTACTCAGCCACCACCATGAAAAATCCAATGGGAACAAGTATGCCTATAGGCAAAGATGAGGCAGGGAAACCTATTGATGAGTCTTTGTATAGAGGGATAATTGGCTCCTTACTTTATTTGACTGCTAGTAGACCTGACATCATGTATGCAACATGTGTCTGTGCTTGGTACCAAGCTTGCCCAAAGGAATCTCATTATACTGCAGTTAAAAGAATTTTGAGATATCTTAAGGGCACACCTAATCTAGGCATTTGGTACCCAAAGAATAGAGATTTCTAATTAACAGGTTTCTCAGATGCAGACTTTGCAGGATGCAAAGAAGACAGGAAGAGTACAACAGGAACCTGTCAATTCCTAGGAAGAAGGCTAGTGTCATGGTGCAGCAAGAAGCAAACAAGTGTAGCTATATCAACAACTGAGTCTGAGTATGTAGTTGCAGGTAGTTGTTGTGCACAGTTGATGTGGATAAAGCACCAACTAGAAGATTATGACATCAAGGTAAGTAGAATTCTACTGTTTTGTGATTCTACCAGTGTTATTTCTATTGCTAAGAATCCTATATCACACAGTAGAACCAAGCATATAGAAATTAAGTTTCATTTCATCAGAGAACATGTTGAGAAGGAAGATATTAGTCTAGAGTTTGTGAACACAAATAATCAAATAGCTGATATATTTACAAAACCTCTGGATGAAATTAAATTCAATTATTTAAAAATTGAATTAGGTATGTTGAACTTAGATTAGGTTGGGACAAGCTTCCCTAAAATAATATATAAGTACAAAATTTCTCAGGAAATTTGTCTAAGTACAAAGTTTGTGTCGACACAAGCATATTTGTGTCGACACACTCAATATGTTGTGTCGACTAAGAATAAGGATGAGTCGACACAGAAACAGTGGCTGTGTCGACAGAAGAGTTGGTGTCGACACAACCTTGTCGAGACCTTATATCTAAAGGATTTTTCGTGTCGACTCTAACACAAGTATGTCGACATCTAGACATGTCGACTAAACCTAAGTTTTGTCGAGACCTAGGTCATTTCAGTTGACACATAATTTTGTCAACTATGGCTCATCTTTTGACCTGCCCCTTTACGCTAACACTATAAATAGGTCAAGCCAAAATCTGGTCGACTACGCTTACCGAAATCTAGGATCTACACATTGTGTCGACAAAGACCTTCTTTTCTTTTCTCGACAATGGCGCCTCACCAAGATGATATGGTGAATGAAGGATATGAGCTGGTTCGTAGAGGATTCACGACAACTTCTCAAGAAATCCAGGGTGTCATTACCCTAATTTCTGATAATGGATTAGAATTCTTGGTCACAGAACCAACAAAAATTTGGCAAAAGGAAGTCATGGAATTCTATTCATCTGTTATTGTGGACTCAGGAGGGAAGAAGATCAAAGCCACAGTTCAGGATTCACGAGTTAGACTAACGCAAAAGACTATCAGGAAATCACTCAAACTTCCCATGGTTAAGGATGATGAAGAAAATGTTCCATCCAGGACTAAAGAAGCACTAAGTTGGTGCGGGCTAATCCCTGATATCAAGTTTGGATCATCTATTGCCCGGAAAGGGATGAATTCCCTAGGAAAGTTTCTGTCTGAGATAGTTGGTAAGGTAATTCTTTGTAAGACTGGTGGACATGACAGAATTTCAGTTCACATGTTCAATCTGATGACAAGGATTATTTTCAAGAAGCAATAAAGAAACCAAATCTGGGAAGGATTGTAAGTTTAGGTCTATCTGCTATTATACCAGATCTTTTGAACCACCTTCCAGGAACCAAAATCAACCACATTAGGAGGATGGATGTGAGAATTCTATCTAGATGGGATAGAGTTTTGATAAAGGAAGTATCTACTCCACAAAAAGAAGCACAAGATCAAGTGGAGAGCAGTATGCTTTTAGAGCAACAGGTAGTCTCCACTCCAGGGGGAGAAAATCTTGATCCAGCAGTACAAGACACTGTACAAGTTGAGCTGCCTGCCCAAGGGGGAGGTATTATTGAAGCTGCTCTATAAAGTGAGCATGATGCTGATACTATTATTGAAATAGTATCAGAAATCAACAATGCAGAACTGTTAAATGTTGAGAAAGAAGCACAAAATGAGCAGATACAATATACTGCTTAAAATATTCAAGTAAGTATCTCCTTTATAGAGAATGACCTGGACAAAGATTTGGATGTCCAGGGAGAACCATCTGTTTTCCAAACAAATTGTATTCCTCCTGTTCAGCTGCAGAAAGAGGTAACTATGGAAGATCTATTCCCTGAACACCCTATAGCAGGGACTGAGGGGGAGTAGCAAATCATAAAAAAAGAACTTCCAGGAACTAAGGGGGAGATGTCTCAACATGACCCAACTGATAAGGAACCAGTGAATATACAAAGTTCCTCAGAATCTTCTGATGATGAAGAAGACTCAATGGCTAAGAATAGGAAGCTAGCTGCCTTAAGGAAACGGAGCTCAGGCTATAAAAAGGCCTTACAAACAGTCACACCACCACCTACTCCAAGCATGGATTTCAGTTCCCTACTGGTCCAATTGCAAGTGAAATTAGATGATCAAAGGAAGTCTTTGGAAAAATATGTGGATGAAATCCACAAAGCACTTCAGTTTGATTTGGCTCAAGATATTAAATCCATCCAATTTGAAGTCAATCAGAATAAGACGGAAATGACAATTGCTTCCTTAAGGGAGGCAATGCTATAGTTTTTCTGCTAATGCAGCAACAAGAAGCAAGAACACAAATTGATGATATTGTGGTCAAGCAAGGCTATGTTCTAGAAAATCAGATCAGAATGAATGATAATCTGACTGAATCACATAATGTGATAGTCACTGAGTTGAAGAATACTGCTACTGCCTACACTGAGGCCATGGCTAAAGCCAAATAAGAATTTGATAAGAAACTTCAGGAAGCTCTAGCCACATTCCAGACTGTTATTCAAGCCTCAGAGAGGATAATCACTGATCAACTGCAGAAGTTTAAAAGCTTCTATAAAGACGGCACCAACTATTTGGCTGATCAGGTAAGATTCCACAAAGATGATCTCAGGGCTCATGTAGAAAGAGAAGTCATAAAGGGGGAGAGGGAGTTAGTCAAAGCCAGCTCAGATCATGCTAAATGGATATCAAATAGCATCAGAGCAACTCTTGGTTACCCCCCTTGTATGATGATGACAATGTTGCTGAGTCTGGAGTGCAACCTGACTATATTGAAAGAGATCAACCTGAAGTTGCTCAGGTCATTTACCCTCCAGCTGATTTTGACATGGTTCACCAAGAGGTTCAGTCAATGTACAGCCCTCCACAGGAGGCTAAAAATATTATTATTGAAAAAGTGGAAATGTCAGAGGCTGGCAAGGAAGCTTAGAAGGAAGCACAACTGTCCAAGAAAAGGTTTAGAGAACAGTGAAAGAAATAGTACCTAATCACCTAGAGGGGGGTGAATAGGTGAACTTAATCTTTTTAAATTTACAGGCAGAATTAATCACAGAATTCACAGAACCCTAAACAGCAATCACAGAATCAGTCACACATAGAGTACACACAGATTTTATAGTGGTTCCCCAAGGTCTGGGTACATCCACTTTCCCCCTTCGCCTATCTAGTAGTGTACTAGATTCGGCCTAACTTCTCCACTTCTTCTCAGATCCTCAGATCTTACAGCTCAGAACCCCAAACAGGTTCCTACAACTCATAGTGATCTCACTCCTATAACTCAAGCACACAGCCCTACCACTCAGTCTTCACCAAGACCTACATTCAGCCTTCAACAAGGCCTACACTCAGCCCTCAACAAGGCCTACACTCAGAGAAAAGTATCTCCTACACTCAGGCACAAAAGCCCTACCACTCAGCTTTTATAATTTCAGGCTTACAACTCAGATCCCTTAGGATCCTACAAGAAATAATAAATACAAAGTGTTTAACCACAACTCTGAATAAGAGAGATGAGTTGACTGGTTTCTTGATGAGTTCTTGGAAGAACTTTGCTGAGATCAACCTCCATTGACTTTCTTCAAAGCTTCTTGAATTAGAACACAGTAGGGTTGAATCTCTATGCAGATGATCTCCAATCACTGCTGACTTAAGAATCAGATCTCAATCTGAAACTTACTTCACAGTCTGGTTCAATAGCAGTCTACTTAGAAGGAGCTCTCTCTCTCCAACTTCTTAGATCTTCTCCTGAAGGTCTTCTTCTTTGTTGTGTTTTGATTCCTCAATCTGTTGATTCTTCAATCAATCAGTCTTTCTTTCAATCATCTTCTTCATTCCTCTATCAAAGGAGAAGGGTCTTTATATAGACTTTCTCCAAGGCGACCGGCTGTTCCGGCTCCTAACAACCTTCTGACAGTTCTGACAGTTGCAGTAGACCGGCTGGAGTGGCAGCTGTCAAGTCATCCAGTCACTTCTTGAAATCTCTGTAACTGTCTGAAAGTGTCGAGACTGACAGTCTTTAAGTGTCGACACAGATAGACTAAGTGTCGACACAAGTAGACTAAGTGTCGACACTAGCCTTGTTGGTGTCGACACAACTCCTTGTGTTGTTGTATCTGTGTGTCGACACAGCTTCTTTTGAATGTGTCGACACTGATTCTGTGTGTCGACACAATCCTTCTGTTGAATGTGTCGACACTGATTGAAGGTGCCGACACAAGTACTTCTTCAATACTTTAACTGATTTCTGCTGAGTGTCGACACAACTCCTTTGTGTCGACACAAGTATTCTTGTGTTGAACTTTGTTGAGTGTCGACACATCTCCTTTGTGTCGACACATGCTTCATGTCTTGAAACTTTGCTGAGTGTCGACACAGCCTCCTAGTGTCGACACTTTTACTTGAACTTTGTTGAAGTTTGCTGAGTGTCGACACAGCCTCCTAGTGTCGACACTTTAAATGTCGACAAAGTTCTTCTGGGTGTCGACACAACTTCTAAGTTTCGACACTTGTACTTGTTGACAATTCTCCACTGTGTGTCGACACTGCCTGTATGTGTCGACACTTTGCTTCTGGTGTCGACTCTGCCTTCCTGGTGTCGACACAACTACTCCAAGTGTCGACACAGCTTCTCTGGGTGTCGACACAAGTCTTCTTAAGTGTCGACACTTTTCTTCTAGGCGTCGACACATGGACTTAGAATCTTTTATGATTTCCCTGCAATTACTTAACATACACACATAAACTCAAAACACATCAAATACACCATGATGTATATCATTGAGTAGGGTGAGGCTTCTTCAAATCTGGTACATATATTCCAATGTACCCAACAATCTCCCCATATTTGGAGAAGTCATAACCCTTAGTCAATGATATACACCATACATAACAAATTCACAGTATGATATAAAATAGTATTATATGACTAAATTAAATGACTGGGTAAGTACTTAACATGTATAAACATAACATGTATCAACAATTATCTCAGAACAATAATATAATAGATTTAACACATATCACATTGTTCACAACTTCAACATTTTCATTAATTAAAAGTTTACAGAGAGTTAAATGCAAATGATTACACATAGTAAACTTTAGAAAAATTTCTATCCTAAGGCTGCACAGGTTCCTTGATAACAATGTCCTTTCCAGATTGAATCTTTGCTTGGACTGGAGCATCATTGTCATCAGCAGGCTTCTTCCCTTTAAGATCTTGCTTTTTCTGCTCTTCAGCATTTATCTTCTACCTTTCAAAATAATGATAAGGCTTAGGGAAGTACTTGCTAAGCTCCTATGGATTAGGAGGTAGCTTTCCCAACTTAGTCTTTCTTCTATATTGCACAATGGCCTCTTGCCTATTCTCATGTTTCCTCCACTCCAGTTCAGAATACCACTTGCCTCTATCCAGGATATTATCCTTAGCAGCTTTCCATGCAGTCAAAATGATATTCCTGGATGTGGGGCTCCATTGTTCAAAATCTGATCTTAACTCAGCTTTCTCTCTGAACCTTTTCTTAGATAATTGTGCCTCTTGTTCTTTTAGTGCAGCCTCTTGTTCTTTTAAGATTTCCTCTGGCACAGGCTGTACTACTTTCTCCAAAATAACATTCAGATTACCCTTAGGAGGACTATACATAGACTGTACCTCCTGATGTATCATATCAAAATCTGCAGGAGGGTATATCACTTGAGCCACTTCAGCTTGCTCCCCTCCAAAATAAGCATGATTTATTCCAGACTCTGCCACATTATCATCATCACATAATGGTGGATATCCAAGGGTGGCTCTGATGGAATTTGAAATCCATTTTGCATGATCAGAGCTGTCTTTGACTAACACCCTCTCCCCCTTTATGACTTCTCTAACTATGTGATCCTTAAAATCATCTTTCTGGAATCTTATTTGATGATTCAGATAGTTAACTTCATCCTTATAGAAGGGTTTGAACTTCTGAAGCTGTTCTGTTATAGCCTTTTGAGAATCTTGAAGAACAGTTTTAAAGGCAGTTAGGCTTTCTTGGAACTTCTTGTCAAAGTCTTCTTTGGCAGTGGCACTTTCAGCAGGCTGTGCAGTAGCAATATTTTTCAGTTTAGTGGCAATGGCATTGTGTGATGCTGTCAGATTATCATTCATTCTTATATGATTTTCCAGCACATATCCTTGTTTAACAGCCATGTCATCCACTTGAGTCTTAATCTTCTCTTGATGAGTAGCCAAATAGACCACTGCATTCCCTCCTTTGTGAAAACACTCAGTCATCTCTTTCTTGTGCTGATTAACTTCAAATCTGATAGACTTGATGTCTTGTGCCAGATCAAACTGAATGGATTTTTGACCTTCATCTATATACTTTTCCAAAGCTGTTCTGTGCTCATCTAGCTTAATCTGCATAGCCACCATCAGTGAACTATAGTCAGTAGATGGGGCAGGCTGTGGTGCAATTGTTTGCAAAGCCTTTTTATATGTCTAGCTTCTTCTCTTGAAGACCTGGAATTTCCTCTTCTTAGCTCTAACAGCCTCTTCATCCTCAGAAGCAGATGTGTTGGCTATTTCTACTCTTTCCTTTGGAGAAGGAGGTAAATCCTTCCTAGGTAGCTCCTCAGCAGTCTTCTGTACCTCAGATTCTTTTCTTGCTGTCTCTTCTTGAGACCTAACCTGCTCCCCCCGAAGATCTACATGCTCCCCCTCAACAGCTGCTTTTTCTACTTCAAAGTCAGTCTGTAATAAGTCTGGAAATAGCTCTTCCAATGTAAACTCTTGTTGAGGTTGACTTGGAGATACCCTAATCTCAGGAGTAGCTGATACCTCTTTATCAGCAACAGATGTGTCCTCCATGACAACATCCTGGGGTTGGCTATGTATCTGTGTTTGCTGATTAACATCAGGTACTGTGTCAGTCAAAACTTCATCCTCAATAGGGAAATCTAATTTATTAACTTCAGTAATTACCTCAAGTATTATTTTTGTAGCTCTTTCACTCTCTAAAGGAGTTGGCTCATCCACTTGTAGAGGCTCCCCCTGGAGTGGATCCAGGTGAATTGGGCTAGCTGAGGGTAGCTCCCCCTGCCTCTGAGCTTCTTCTTGTCTTGCTGGTAACTGTCCAGCATTTCCTCCCTCTTCATCAGAACTGAATTCAACTTGCTCCTCTGAGCTACTTGAGGTTTCAGGTGCCACAATGGCTTTCTTCTTCTTTTTCTTCTGAGATGTGTCCTTTTCTGGAGTTTATAATTCTTTGGTCAAGACTCTATCCCACCTAGAGAAAATTCTTACATCCATTCTTCTCATGTGGTTTATCTTAGAACCAGCAGCTTGGTTCATTACTTCAGGTATACTCCCTGCTAGGTAAAGACTCAGAATTCTACACATATTGGGTTTCTTCAGGCTCTCTTTAATCTTATCAAACAGTACTGCAGACCAATCAGTATTAATTTTGAATATAATCCTTGTCATTAGACTGAACATGTGAGCTGAAATTCTATCATGCCCACCAGGCTTGCTCAGTATGACCTTGCCCACTATCTCAGATAAGAACTTGCCTTGCATATTCATTCCTTTTCTGTTGAACACAGATCCTATCTTTAGGTTTGAGTCTAAACCACATCATGTCAATGTCTCTCTAGTCTTAGAAGCAGAAACATCTTCTTCCTCCTTTGTCCTTGGTAGTTGAAGTACCTTTCTTAGACTGTTAGGAGAGACCTTCACCTTTGCCCCATGGACTCTGGACTTAATCTTGAGTCCTGATTCGTCTAGAGTTGCTGCATTCAGAAATTCAAGGACCCCCTTCTTCCAGATCATGATCGGTTCTGATACAAGAAATTTTAACCCAGTCTCTGCTACTAGGGTTACCACACCTTTGATTTCAGGTTCCGCTTCATCAAAGGCGTGTCGCACGAGTTCATATCCTTCATTAATATTCTCTTCTAGCTTTGGCACCATTAGGGTTTGAAGAAATTTTGAATTAGAGAAGAGAGATGTCGACACAAAAGTTTGGTCTCGAAACTACGGTGAGCGTGTCGACAAACAATGAGGAAATCCTATTTATACCTTTCTAGAATCGAAGGTTAAAAGGCGCGTTAATAGATTTGAAATGTGTCGATACTGTTGGAAAGTGTCGACACTTACTTCTAATGTCTCGACACCTATGTGTCGACACCAATATAGTCGACAGAATATATGTGTCGACACTTACATATCTCAGCTCGACGATTAGTCGAGACCTTACTCGACGAATCCTATATAAATCCTAAGTGTCGACACCACCCTGGATGTGTCGACACCTATACTGGATGTGTCGACACTAATTCTCTGAAGTGTCGACACAGACTGTCTTAATGTGTCGACACCATTTCTCTGAAATGTCGATGATGATTTTTCTTGCTAACAAGTAATAATTCAATGTGATTTCATTCTACATTCTAATACAATTATGTAGATGGAATTAACTAGATTGAATTAGCATTCAGGCAAGCGCACCTATCAATCGTAATGTATGAGAAATCTACATCTCGTGTTGTATTCCACAAGGTCGTTTCAACTATTCGTACTCACCCTCCCTTTATTTTCATACCTCTAAACAAAAGTGATATTTAAACTACATTAACCTAACTATGACCAATCGGATAATTCAGTATTGGAGAAATAAAAACGATAGAACATGAAGCTTTTAATTAATTACATGAACAATTTCATTTACTAGTTCAATTCTAAGCGATCATGACATGAAAATACTGTTAAATTTGTGCAATGTAAAGGTTAATTTTTCATCAAAATTCTCTCTCGAGCAATTCCAAATCTAAACCTAAGATAGTAAATTTTCTCTCGAACAATTCACAACACTCAAGTTCGCATTAAACAAAATACCTTTATTACTACATAAATTCATGAATTCTATCGCTAAATTAACATGAATCCTTTCATCCGTGTTCTAATTTTCCAAACAGAATATCTCTCGATCATAGAGTTTGAAATACAAAGTGAATTATCATCACAATATGGACATACTAAATTCATTGCAAATAACCAATTTCTCAATCTAGTCAATTGCAAATTATGTAAAACAAATAAGTAATTCAAAGGGATGATTAAACTCTTTGTTTGATTGCATAAACACAAATAAAATGCTACAAATATAACATAAACAAGGTGATACATGATTACTAGAATGTTCAAAGAGAAATTCATGCAAATTAAAACATAAATTGAAGATGGATCATCAAGAGAAAGAAAGGATTCAAGGGATTAATGATTGAATAAAAAATACATAAGAATACCCTTCAATCCTCCTTGTCTTGAATGCTCCCCTTCGGCCTCCAGCAGTTCTCCAATCCAGAAATGATCCAAAAGTTCTAAACAAATTTTTCTACAGGAAATTTATAGTTCCCTTGCAAACAGGTCGGACACGGGGTCGCACACGGCCGTGTGCCAGGCCGTGTGGACGGTTCCTAGGCGGTTCCTGGGCGGTTCCCCACGAAAAGGCGTGTCTGGTAGTGGGCCGTGTCAGATGACACGGGTATAGACACGGCCGTGTGTGCGGCCGTGTCCCTCAGACACGGGTTGATCAGCAGTCGTGTGCAAAGATGACACGGGTATGCACACGGGCGTATGCCATACCCGTGTGAGGCTCCTCTGTCTGCGCCCAAATTCTTCAGCTCCAGGTGCATAGGACACGGGTAGGCACACGGCCGTGTGTCTGGCCGTGTGCACCAAATTTCTGTCCTGTCATCAGCCATGTAGACTCCGTGAACTCCTCTGTTTGCTCCGAAACTTTTAGGTCCATTGGTTGGCATTACCTGCAATAGAAAAATAATAGACTCAGTAAATGGTTTATTATAAGAACTGCCGAAGATTTCTAAATATGCTCTTCTAACTATGATACGACAGTTTCTTTGCTATTATCATGAAATCAACACCAAAAGGGGCAGGAAATGGTAGACATGATTATAATTATGATAGTAAAAAGCCTATCATAATCGTACTCATCAAATACCCCCGGACTTAGATGTTTGCTTGTCCCTAAGCAAACTAATTCAAACACCTGGGTTACCATTAAATAATTTTGCCTCCGCACACTGGTTGCTATGAATTTAAGAGAACTTTGGTGATGTAATCGCATAGGAAATAATTTAGCAGACTTTTCTAAATATATATTTATCTTAAAATTCCTCTAGTATATCATTTTAACTATCTCTCACTCGCTTTTAGAAATAAAAGTATAGTCATCTTTAACAAATATGAGGAGAAAATAACGATCTCTATAAGATACGTATTAGTGTTTCAAAGCTTATAAGTACTCGTACTGATAATCATGAACTTACCCCTTTTTACACCATCATCACAGCATAATTTAGAATTAGTAAGGTTGGATCCTTAGGACTTGAATTTTGGTGTAGCCTTTTTGGCTTAGGATAGAAGATTAAAGGTGAGGTAATCAAGGATAATTTTGATGAATTTTTCACACCTAAATCTTGATTGAGCCTTATGTTGGAAAATACCTTAACATATTTCAATTTTATGTAAACACCCCCAGACTTTGCAATTTGTATATTTCCCACATTTTGAAGGGCACTCTATTTTTTTATATACATTTTTTTTAACCAAGGGACCATAGTAGGGATCATTCCAAGTGGGTGCAAGTATACACGCACTCAGGCCACATATCACTATGTCTTTTTTTTTTGGGTTCAAAGTAGGGATCATTCCAAGTGGGTGCAAGGATACACGCACTCAGGCCACATATCACAATGAACAAATCATTCCAAGCAGGCATCAATGATAGGTGTGCTAATAGATAGGGATTTGGCCTTGGTGAATTTTAATAGTAGAGCATCAAAAGGATGGGGATTAGGTTCAAATTGGGTGTGCAAGGGTATCATGTTAAAGGTGTTGGGATAACAAGGCTCAAGCTATCCAATAGGAGGCCTAAGTCATTTCCGCCCTTACTAATTAACTTATGTAGTGTTTTGAGGAATGCTAGAGGGTGAGTCCTAGACATCAATATGGAGTAATTTTTAATTTTAAAGCCCTAATACCAAATTATAAAAAATGTTACACTCATCGACTCACTTTATTATAGATAAATATATTTTCTAAAATAGAGTGTTGGATAGTTACTAATATAGAGGAGTAATCTTAAAATTAAATTATATAGAGAAAATTAAGCTAAAAAAAATTTCTATGCTTAATTATGAAATCAACAAAGTTGAATACTCTATGAGTCTACATCAATTCATTTTAATCAGTGTGCGAAGGTGAATTAAATGTTTATAATCCCAAATGAAAGAAAAATGAGAGCTTAAAAGGTCAAACAAAAATTTGTAAAAGGGGGGTATAACAATTTGAGTATTATGATAAGTAGATTAGAATTAATTGTAACCACATGAATAGCCATTCTACCCCCAGACTTAAGATTTGCACTGTCCTCAGTGCAATGTAAAAAGCGGACATAGAGTAATTTCATGATGATATATAAAAAGAAACTGCTATCATAATAAGTAAAAGAGCACAGTAAAGAAACATGAGCTGTACTAGAATGCACTGATATATAAAAGCTGGTAGAACTGAATACACTGATAGATAAATAAAAAATACAAGATACGATGCATGAAGATAGAACTACATCGATACATATCAGAAGTACTCATGGTGGCCTGCCGAATCGTCCGGGAAGGAAGGCGGTGCTGGAGCTGGCGGCTGGCGAGGGGCGATCCCAAGGTGGTCTCTAATCTGTGTGAGGAGATCCTTAATTTCCTGATGTTCCTCCTTAATTTCCTGAAAGCGTGGTGAGAGCTCGGTGTCGAAAAACTGTCGGAACTCGCGCGAGTATCGTGACTGAGGTGGAGGAGGTGCAGTAGACGACTCGCCATGAGCGTAGGTGGAACGGGGTGGAGGCACCAACGGCTCGTCGAGGTCAGGATCTATCTCATCCTCACTATCATCCTGTATGTGCGGTCCACGTCGAGCAATAGAATATATAACCCCTCCCCGGCCCTGACGGGCGGTGACGAGGCGGAGGGCGCGAAGACTAGCCATCGTGATGGGCACGGTCTTTGCGACCACTGTCATCTGGGGGAGGGCTAAAAAGATGCCCATATTTTTCACGAGGCGAGTAATATAGGGGGCTACGCAAATAGACCCTATACGAGGGGTGTCAGCCTGGTGAAGAATGAACTGGGCTAGAAGATAACCGAGATGTAGAGGATATCGTGAAGTCATGCTGTATAGGTATAACAGATCCTGCCTACTAACAACTCCGGAGCTTTCGCCCCGACCGCTCAACGTGTGGCTGAGTAGATGGTGGATGTAATGGAGGGCGGGGGAAATCAATTTGGATGCCTTAGATCTCTTGGCCTCGTAGGCGCCAGTGTCAAAAGGAATTTGGCGCCAGATACCACCGGCCATATCGCGGTTGGGGAGATCGAAGTGGAGTTCGGGGTAGGCAGCACTGAAAAGGAACGACTCCTCATACACCCCTAAGTATTGGGTGAATTGGAGCATGGTGAGTGTGTAAAATGTGCCACCCACTCGAAATGAAACTATCCCCTCGGGCGCGTGCGGTGCGTCGATGAAATTAGGCCTAAAGCTGGAATAAAATGACGATAGGAACTCTAAGGTGAGTTCCCTAAAGCCTAACTCCTCTATGGCAAAAAATTGACTCCACCCCGTTATAGAAATCAGCCCCCTGACATCTCCAGCTAAGTTTATCTCCTCAAGTACGCTCCAATCGATCATGCATATGTCTTGAAACTTTTTTTGATTGCAAGCGGTTGTAGCGGGCGGTGTGCGACGCATCTGTGAAAATTAGCGGAGTAGCGGCATCCCGCCTCTCCGTGGAGACTTGTAATTCCGGTCGGCGACGGCGACCTCCACTTCTTCCGGAAGACATGATGTAGAAGGGGAAAGTGCGAGTGAAGGGGGACGAGAATTGGAAAAGATGGTGCCTTGGGGATCTGGCCACGGGATGAGTGATGCTGGGAGAGTGTTTGGAGTGAGCAAGGAAGAAAACCACACGGCCATATTTATACATGTTGAACACGGGTTCGCACACAGGCGTGTGCGAACCCGTGTTAGGGAATCTTTAGCCTCGTGGAACACGGGGTGCGTCGGTCCGTGTAAAATAATGGAACACGGGTGCGCACACGGGCGTGTGTGCACCCGTGTTAGGGGATCCGCGGCCTCGTGGAACACGGGCCTGCCTCGGTCCGTGTGGTCAAATCGGCTGGGGTCAGTGCGTTAGGTGGACACGGGCGACAACACGGCCGTGTGTCGCCCCGTGTCGCAGCTGGCACGGTACATGAACACGGGTAGGTAGGAGACACGGGCGTGTGTAATCAGACACGCCCGTGTTCGATGTCTCGACACATCGGTCTCGACGATCGTCGCGACCGATACACACGGCGCTGCACACGGGTTGGTGCGTACCCGTGTTGTGCTCGGGATGAAAATGCCCTTATGCCGAATTAATTCCACACGGCTGGGCCTGAGCCTGTATCACGTACACGGCCACGCACACGGCCGTGTGTGTAGCCGTGTGCCACTCCAGAAAAAAAAAAATTTTACAGAAAATTTTTTTTTCTCTTTTTCTCATTAAAATTTGATGGAAAATTTTTTTTCATTAACATTTTTTTCTTTAATTTTTCATTGCAACTAATTAGACTTATACTAAAGCAAGAATACTTAAAAACACCTATTATACTTAATATTAAATTAATCTAGCCGGAGGCAGGTTTCTAGACGAGCGAAGTCCATAGGGATTTCACCATAATAAGGTTTAAGTGGGTGACCATTAACCTTAAAATCTCCCTTCTCTGGGTGAGTTAACTCGACGGTACCGTAGGGAAAGACTTCTTTAACTTTAAATGGTCCGGACCACTTAGACCTTAACTTCCCTGGGAATAATCGTAATCTGGAGTTATAAAGGAGGACTTGGTCACCTTTTTGGAATACCTTGGGTTTACGAAGGTGACGGTCATGAAATAGTTTGGTTTTCTCCTTATAAATCCGGGAGTTCTCATAGGCCATAGTTCTCCACTCATCTAATTCGTTAAGTTGAAGTTTACGCTTCTCTCCTATAGAACTAGCGTCAAAATTTAAGGAGCGTATTGCCCAATATGATTTGTGTTCTAATTCTATAGGTAGGTGACAAGATTTACCGTAGACTAATCTAAAGGGGGTGGTCCCTATAGGTGTTTTGTAGGCGGTCCTATAAGCCCATAAACAGTCGTTAAGTTTCCTAGACCACTGCTTCCTATTCCCTTCTATAGATTTTTCTAAGATTCTCTTAAGCTCTCTATTGGAAACTTCAACTTGTCCACTCGTTTGAGGATGATACGGAGTGGCTATCCTATGTGTAACTCCATATTTTTCTAATACTTTGTCTAGTTGTAGATTACAAAAATGTGAACCCCTATCGCTAATAAGTGCACGTGGTGTGCCAAATCGTGCGAATAAGGATTTCAAAAATCTAATTACAACCCTACTATCATTAGTAGGCAAAGCTTGCGCTTCAACCCACCTTGATACGTAATCTACAGCTACCAAAATATATTTATTCCCAAAAGAAACTGGGAATGGTCCCATAAAATCTATACCCCACACATCGAATACTTCACATTCAAGAATAAATTTTTAAGGCATTTCATGTAATTTGGAAATATTACCTGATTTTTGGCAAGAATCACATGAAAGCACATACCTTTGGGCATCCCTGAATAGAAGGGGCCAATAAAAACCGGAATCAAGAACCTTTTTAGCGGAGCGATTCGCTCCATAGTGACCACCAGCAGGACCTGAATGACACTGCTCCAAAATCTTCCAACCTTCCTCCGCTGATACACACCTTCTTATAACAGAATCTGCACATATCCGAAAAAGAAAAGGGTCCTCCCAAAAGTAATATTTCAAGTCAGAGAAAAATTTCTTTTTCTGCTGATATGAAAAGTCTTTTGGAAGGACCTTAGCCACAAGATAGTTTGCATAATCTGCAAACCATGGATAATCTAGTTGTATATTGGTAGATATGGCAAATAATGATTCCTAAGGAAATGTATCAGAAATTTCAGACTCATCTAACATTGATCGTAGTGGGTTTTCTAAACGTGAAAGATGATCTGCCGCTAGGTTTTCCGCTCCTCGTTTATCCCTAATTTCTAGATCAAATTCTTGTAGAAGAAGAACCCATCGGATTAAACGAGGCTTTGTTTCCGCTTTGGCTAGCAAATATCTAAGTGCAGAGTGATCCGTATAAACTACCACTTTGGACAATGTTAAATATGGTCTAAATTTATCAAAGGCGAATACCACTGCTAGGAGTTCTTTTTCAGTAGTTGTATAATTCTCCTGTGCATTATTAAGTGTTTTACTAGCATAATATATTGGGTGAAAATGTTTGTTTCGGCGTTGTCCTAAAACAGCCCCTACCGCAAAACTACTAGCGTCACACATGATCTCAAATGGTTGACTAAAGTCAGGTGCGATCATAATAGGAGAATTAATTAATTTTTCTTTTAAGAACTCAAAGGCATGTAGACACTCTTGTTCAAAAATAAAAGGTGTGTCCTTTTCTAAAAGCCTTGTAAGTGGTTTAGCTATTTTGGAGAAGTCTTTAATAAAACGGCGGTAAAATCCCGCGTGTCCTAAGAAACTTCTCACTGCCTTTACGGAGGTTGGTGGTGGTAATTTTTCTATGGTCTCTATTTTTGCTTTATCTACTTGAATTCCTTGGCTTGAAATTTTATGGCCAAGTACTAACCCTTCTTGTACCATGAAATGGCACTTCTCCCAACTAAGCGCTAGGTTCGTCTCCTCACACCTCCTAAGAACTCTCTCTAAATTATTCAAACACAACTCAAAGGAGTCGCCAAAAACCGAAAAATCATCCATGAACACTTCCATGATATCTTCAACATACTCGTTAAAGATGGCTAGCATGCACCTTTGAAATGTGGCGGGCGCATTACATAAACCGAAAGGCATACGTCTATAGGCAAAGGTACCAAATGGGCACGTAAATGTTGTTTTCTCTTGGTCTTCTGGTGCTATAGGAATTTGAAAGTATCCAGAAAGTCCATCTAGAAAACAATAATAAGAGTGTCCTGATAAGCGTTCTAATATCTGGTCAATGAAAGGAAGAGGGAAATGGTCTTTCCTAGTGGCATCGTTTAATTTCCTATAGTCTATACAGACACGCCAACCTGTTACCGTTCGCGTTGGAATTAATTCATTTTTATCATTTGCTTCTACGGTCAGGCCACCCTTCTTAGGAACTACTTGGACAGGACTAACCCATGAACTATCCGAAATAGGATATATAATACCAGCATCTAATAACTTTACAATTTCAGCCTTAACTACCTCTTTCATATTAGGATTTAGCCTACGTTGCGGTTGAATAGATGACTTATAGTTTTCTTCCAAAAGAATTTTATGAGTGCAAAAACTAGGATTAATACCCTTTATATCAGATATTTGCCACGCTATTGCACCTTTACATTTCTTCAATACAGTTATCAATTTTTCTTTTTCAAGTTTGGAAAGATTTGAAGATATGATAACTGGGTACGAAGAATTTGTTCCTAAGAATGCATACTCAAGATGATCCGGTAATTTTTTTAATTCTACTATTGGTGGATCCTTAGTATTATTCTTAAGAATTTCATGATCTCCTTTAGTAATTAAACTATATTCCGTTGTTCTATTCATAGCAACACAATTTTCTAGAAAGAATAAATGTTCAATAATGTCATCATTTTTATCATCTTCTAGATAATTGTTCGTTATGCAAATTTCTAAAGGATCTTTATAATAAAAATTAGAATTTATAAAATACATAAAATCATCAATACCATGAGAAAAATAGCAATAATCATCATTATCTAAAGATTGTTTCATAGTTTTTCCAATTTGAAAAGTGACTTCATCTTCTCCTACTCGCAATACTAATTTACCATCAAAAACATCAATAAGTGCTCTAGATGTAGCTAGAAATGGACGACCTAGTATGAGTGGTACTTCGATATTTTCATCCATATCTAAAATAACAAAATCAGCAGGAAATATAAATTTATCTACCTTTACTAATACATCTTCTACTATTCCTCTAGGATACTTAACCGATCGATCTGCTAATTGAATACTCATTCTTGTTGGGCTAAGTTCTCCTAGGCCTAGTTTCAGATATAAATTATAAGGCATTAAATTTATACTTGCTCCTAGATCTGCTAAAGCCTTATTTACTTGTAAATCACCGATTAAGCATGGAATTGAAAATGAACCGGGATCCTTAAGTTTTTGTGGCAATTTATTTTGCAAAATAGCAGAACATTCTTCACTTAATGTCACTAATGATAATTCTTCTATTTTCTTTTTATTAGAAAACAAATCCTTAAGAAATTTTGCATATTTAGGCATTTGAATAATTTCAGAAAAAGGTAAATTAACATGTAATTGCTTAAACATAGATAAAAATTTACCATACTGCGCATCCATGCGCTCCTTGCTATGCTTTGCTGGGTATGGTAATGCTGGTTGGTACTCCATCGGTTGTACGTTCATCTCGCTTGGTCCTTCGCCGCTAGACTCCATTTTGGGTGCTTCTTTTGCAGGCCTTGGGTCTTGTAACTCCTTTCCGCTCCTCAATTGAACGGCTTTTGCATGCTCCCTTGGATTTATCTCTGTATTCCCTGGAAGTGTTCCTTGCTGCCTTTCAGAAACCATCCTTGCAAGCTGACCAATTTGATTTTCCAAGTTCCGAATTGAACCCTCTTGATTTCGGAAGGCTACATCGGTAGTTTGCATAAATTTGGTAAGCACATCTTCCAATGTAGGCTTCCTTGGTTCCAACTGTGGTTGTTGTCCAAACATGGGCTGCTTCCCTTGATTTCCTTGTCCTCCCCAAGAGAAATTGGGGTGGTTTCGCCATCCAGGATTATATGTAGAACTATATGGGTTGTTGGCTTGATTGAAAGGTGGCCTAATATTGTTACCCATATAGTCAACATGCTCTTGAACTTGCGGTTCACATCCAGGCATTCCAGTGCATGAAGGGTCCCATTGTTGAGGTGCCATGGAAGGTGATGCTAAGGCAAGATTGTCCATCTTTTGGTGAAGTTTCTCCACTTGAATTGCTAAGGCGGTGACGGCATCTACTTCATAAATTCCTGCGGGCTTGCTAGGCTTATGTCTTACGGTAGTCCATTGGTAATTGTTCATTGCCATGTCCTCTATCAACTGCTGAGCCGCTTCAGGTGTCTTATTGTTCAAAGTTCCTCCACTAGCCGCATCAATCATTTGTTTGGTGGCTGGATTTAGACCATTATAGAAGGTCTGAATCTGAAGCCATGAAGGTAGAGCATGGTGGGGACATCTCCTTAACAACTCCTTGAATCGTTCCCATGTGTCGTACAACGATTCAGACTCCAATTGAATGTATGTAGAGATGTCATTCCTTAACTTCGCAGTCTTTGCAGGTGGAAAATACTTCATCAGAAACTTCTCAACCATCATATCCCAAGTAGTGATCGACCCTCTAGGTAAGGAATTCAACCACTGCTTCGCCTTATGCCTTAAAGAAAATGGAAACAATCTCAATCGAATGGCGTCGTTGGAAACACCATTGATCTTAAATGTGTCACATATCTCTAAGAATCCGGCCAAGTGGGTGTTAGGATCCTCATCTTGCAAGCCATCATACTGAACATACTGTTGAACCATTTGTATCACACTAGGCTTCAATTCAAAATTATTGGTAGCTATCGGTGGTCTAACGATGCTCGACCCGGTTCCTTGGAGATTAGGTCTAGCAAAGTCAGACATGGTTTGTTCATTTTGGTTGGCCATGATATCTAAGTTTTCAAGATGATTCTCTCCTTGGTTTACTGTCTCCTCTTCTAATAGTCCGTTTGAAATATCTGTGGTATTAATTCCCACGTCCCTTAAGTTAGTGTTATGGAGAATTCGTTCTGGGTCAGGATGAAATGGTGCTAGCCCAGAATTTTAGCCCCTGGTCATAGACTAACAGACTACAAAAAAATATTACACAATATAATTATTCAAAAACTAATTTACAACTATATAAATGAAAATTGGTAGATCAATAAAGATTAGGATTTCAAAATATTGAAAACGATTCCCGGCAACGGCGCCAAAAACTTGATGATTTTTCTTGCTAACAAGTAATAATTCAATGTGATTTCATTCTACATTCTAATACAATTATGTAGATGGACTTAACTAGATTGAATTAGCATTCAGGCAAGCGCACCTATCAATCGTAATATATGAGAAATCTACATCTCGTGTCGTATTCCACAGGGTCGTTTCAACTATTCGTACTCACCCTCCCTTTATTTTCATACCTCTAAACAAAAGTGATATTTAAACTACATTAACCTAACTATGACCAATCGGATAATTCAGTATTGGAGAAATAAAAACGATAGAACATGAAGCTTTTAATTAATTACATGAACAATTTCATTTACTAGTTCAATTCTAAGCGATCATGACATGAAAATACTGTTAAATTTGTGCAATGTAAAGGTTAATTTTTCATCAAAATTCTCTCTCGAGCAATTCCAAATCTAAACCTAAGATAGTAAATTTTCTCTCGAACAATTCACAACACTCAAGTTCGCATTAAACAGAATACCTTTATTACTACATAAATTCATGAATTCTATCGCTAAATTAACATGAATCCTTTCATCCGTGTTCTAATTTTCCAAACAGAATATCTCTCGATCATAGAGTTTGAAATACAAAGTGAATTATCATCACAATATGAACATACTAAATTCATTGCAAATAACCAATTTCTCAATCTAGTCAATTGCAAATTATGTAAAACAAATAAGTAATTCAAAGGGATGATTAAACTCTTTGTTTGATTGCATAAACACAAATAAAATGCTACAAATATAACATAAACAAGGTGATACATGATTACTAGAATGTTCAAAGAGAAATTCATGCAAATTAAAACATAAATTGAAGATGGATCATCAAGAGAAAGAAAGGATTCAAGGGATTAATGATTGAATAAAAAATACATAAGAATACCCTTCAATCCTCCTTGTCTTGAATGCTCCCCTTCGGCCTCCAGCAGTTCTCCAATCCAGAAATGATCCAAAAGTTCTAAACAAATTTTTCTACAGGAAATTTATAGTTCCCTTGCAAACAGGTCGGACACAGGGTCGCACACGGCCGTGTGCCAGGCCGTGTGGACGGTTCCTAGGCGGTTCCTGGGCAGTTCCCCACGAAAAGGCGTGTCTGGTAGTGGGCCGTGTCAGATGACACAGGTATAGACACGGTCGTGTGTGCGGCCGTGTCCCTCAGACACGGGTTGATCAGCAGTCGTGTGCAAAGATGACACGGGTATGCACACGGGCGTGTGCCATACCCGTGTGAGGCTCCTCTGTCTGCGCCCAAATTCTTCAGCTCCAGGTGCATAGGACACGGGTAGGCACACGGCCGTGTGTCTGGCCGTGTGCACCAAATTTCTGTCCTGTCATCAGCCATGTAGAATCCGTGAACTCCTCTGTTTGCTCCGAAACTTTTAGGTCCATTGGTTGGCATTACCTGCAATAGAAAAATAATAGACTCAGTAAATGGTTTATTATAAGAACTGTCGAAGATTTCTAAATACGCTCTTCTATCTATGATACGACAGTTTCTTTGTTATTATCATGAAATCAACACCAAAAGGGGCAGGAAATGGTAGACATGATTACAATTATGATAGTAAAAAGCCTATCATAATCGTACTCATCAGTCGACACCACTCATATGTGTCGACACAGACAACTCTGTGTGTCGACACCATTTTACTTAGCCAATTTTTTGTAAACTATTCTAAGTTTATCATACCTAATTCAATTTTAAACTTATTGAATTTGGTTTCATCTAAGGGCTTAGTATACATATCAGCTAACTGATTATCTGTATTAATATACTCTAAGGAAATGTCTCCTTTTTCTACATGTTCTCTTAGAAAATGGTATTTTATTTCTATGTGCTTAGTCCTACTATGGGAGACAGGATTATTTGCAATAGAAATAGCACTAGTAGAATCACAAAATAGAGGCGTTCTACTTACTTGAATACCATAATCTTCTAGTTGATGTTTTATCCATAAGAGTTGTGCACAGCAACTTCCTGCAGCCACATACTCTGACTCTACTATGGAGATAGCCACACTGGTTTGCTTCTTGCTACTCCATGACACCAGCCTTCCACCTAGAAATTAACAGGTACCAGTTGTACTCTTCTTATCTTCCTTGCAGCCTGCAAAATCTGCATCTGAATAACCTGTCAGTACAAAGTCTCCATTCCTAGGTACCAAAGGCCCAGATAAGGTGTGCCCTTTAGATATCTCAAAATTCTTTTGACTGCTATCAAATGAGATTCTTTAGGGCAAGCTTGGTACCTAGCACAGCCACATATAGCATACATGATATCTGGTCTACTAGCAGTCAAATACAATAGGGAGCCAACAATCCCTCTATACAAAGTCTCATCTACAGGTTTCCCTGCATTATCTTTGCTTAGAGACATGCTTGACCCTATAGGAGTTTTCATGGTACTGGATGATTCCATACCATACTTCCTTATCAACTCTAGGGTGAACTTAGACTGGCATATGGATAAACCATCTTCAGTCTGTCTAACTTGGAGACCCAAGAAGAAATTAAGTTCCCCCATACTGCTCATTTCAAATTGTCCTTGCATAAGTTTTGCAAACTTTCTGCAAAGACTACTTTTTGTAGACCCAAATATAATGTCATCTACATATATTTGGACTAAGATAATCTTGCCTCTGGATTCCCTAAGGAATAGAGTCTTGTCTATTTTCCCCCTTGAGAATTTGTTCTCAATGAGGAAACTAGACAGGGTTTCATACCAAGCTCTAGGGGCTTGTTTTAACCCATACAAAGCCTTCCTAAGTCTATAAATATAATTAGGTTTAATAGAATCAACAAAACCTGATGGTTGTTCTACATAGACTTCTTCCTTCAGATTTCCATTCAGAAAGGCTGACTTAACATCCATTTGGTATACTTTAAACCCTTGATAGGTTTCATAGGCAAGAAACATCCTTATTACCTCCAGTCTGGCTATTGGAGAAAAGGTTTGATCAAAGTCAATACCTTCTTCCTGCCTATATCCCTTAGCAACCAGTCTAGCTTTATTCTTCACAATAACTCCATGTTCATCCAACTTGTTCCTAAAGATCCACTTAGTCCCTATAATGTTGTGGTCCTTTGGTTTAGGAACTAGCTCCCAGACATTGCATCTTTTGAACTGGTTCAACTCCTCTTGCATGGCCTCAATCCAATGAGGGTCTAGGATTGCTTCTTCAAATTTCTTTGGCTCTACTTGGGATAGAAAGCTGGAGTAGAGAACTGAACTTAGATTACTGCTCCTTGTTTGTACCCCTTGTCTGAGATCTCCAATAATTTGATTAGCTGGATGATCTTTTAGATGCCTATTTGCTGGAGGCAACCTATCTTCAGGTTGTACACCTTCATTCTCTTCAACTTGCTACACCCCTTGGTCTTCTTCATCTTCAGGTGTATCTAGTACTCCCCCTGGACAGCAGCCACCTTCTTCCTGATGTGCAGTGGAGTCTTCTGCAATGGTTAGCTTGTCCATCTTCTCAGTTACACCTGTGGAGCTGCAAACACTTCTAGGCAATCCATTGTTAATGAGTCTAGCTTCATCAAAGACTACATTAATAGACTCTTCTACAACTTGAGTAGTCAAGTTATAGACCCTATAAGCCTTACTGTTGTTGCTGTACCCAATAAAGATCCCGTCTTGGGATTTGGCAGCAAACTTTGTTAAATAAGACTTACCATTGTTAAGTATATAGCATTTACAACCAAAGATCCTGAAATAGGATAGATTTGGTTTTCTACCCTTCACAATCTCATAGGGGGTCTTATTGTGGCTCTTGGTGATAGTAGCCCTATTAATTACATGACATGCAGTATTTACTGCCTCAGCCTAGAAATATTCTGGGAGAGAAGTGTCACTTAATAGGGTTCTACCAGCCTCTATCAAGGTTCTATTTTTCCTCTCAGTAATACCATTTTACTGAGGTGTTCTTGGTGAGGAAAATTCCTGAAATATCACAAACCCTTCACATAGCTTTGTCATACTATCAGACTGGAATTCAGTACCATTTTCACTTCTTATTTTGACCACTGTACTGTTTATCTCATTCTGATTTTGTTTAACAAAACTATAAAAGATACTAGGTATTTCAGATTTTTGCCTTAGGAAGAACACCCAGGAAAACCTTGAATAATCATCAACAACCACAAATGTGTAGACCTTCCCACCTAGGCTGTGAACTGGCATAGGACCAAAAAGATCCATATACAAGAGGTATAAGCACCTCACAGCATCTTTGTTCTCAATGCTATTAAAGGTGGATCTGGTCTGCTTGCCTTTTTGACAAGCTGAGCATATCCCATCCTTTATACACTTAACATGAGGACCATTCCTCACTAACTCTTTGCTAAAGAGTTGACCAATTGTCTTATAATTAAGATGGGCTAGTCTCTTGTGCCATTTGACATAATGTGAGACTTTCTCATCAGCTACAAGACAAACAGGAGAAACATTGTTCTCACACATAATGTCTAGACAATAGACATTTCTCTTCCTATAACCTGTCAGAATGATCTTTTGATCACTTGACCTCTTGATATGACAACCATCCTTGACAAATGAGATGTCATATCCTATATCACTCAGCTGACTTATACTAATTAGTTTGTGTTTCAAACCTTTAACATAAGCCACTTGAGTAATTGTAATAAGGTTGCTAGAAATGTTACCAAATCCTTTGATGATTCCTTTTTCAGAACCACCAAAGGTAACTTTAGGACCATCCTTGATTGGTGTATAGTCCCTTAGCAATCCCATAGTTCCAGTCATGTGCCTGGAACATCCACTGTCCAAGTATCATATTGGGGCATGGCCACTTGGACTTACCTGCAAAACAGATTACTTAACCTTAGAACCTAAAAACTTCTTGGGTCCTTGGTGCAAGTTAGTCTGACTCTTGACAAAACTACATGTAGCTTTTCTAGCAGGCAGTTTGCAACTCTCCTTGACACTAATATTGTGCCAACAATCTATGGCAAAGTGGCCTACCTTGCCACAACACCAGCACTCAAATATGTTGTACCTTTGTTTAGGTACAACCCTGGCTGTTTTACCTACAGCAGGCTTCTTATTGAGTACTGGGGCTTTGCCCTTTGACTTGGACTTTGCTGTCCAGACAGGTTTTGTAAACCCCAATCCAGTTTTACCCTTATGAGGTACAAACTCATCTATCAAAGGTAGAACAGATTTTGGTTTAGAAAAACTTGCCACAATATCTCTCTCTTTCTGAAGATTAATCTCCAGATTTCTAATTTGATCATTTTTAAATGTAATAGTCCCCATCTGAATAACAGTAATGTGCTTCAGTCTGGCTATTTCATTTAATTTCTGATAAAGCAACTTATCAAAATCTATTGCTACAGGAAGTTGCTGTGCTCAACTTCTGTGGATACAACATCAGCTTGAGGACTATGGTTTTCAGGTAAGTAGAACTCCACTCTTTTGTGATTCTACTAGTGCTATATCAATTGCACATAATCCTGTTTCCCATAGTAGAACTAAACATATTGAGATAAAATATCATTTTCTTAGGGAGCATGTAGAGAAAGAAGATATTTTACTAGAATATGTTAAGACAGATAATCAACTAGCTGATATGTATACTAAGCCCCTAGAAGAAGCTAAGTTCAATAGGTTTAAAATTGAACTAGGAATGATAAACTTAGAGTAAGTTTATAGAATTCGAAATGGCTAAGTAAAAAGGTGTCGACACACAGAGATCTCTGTGTCGATACAGAAAAGTGGTGTCGATACTTCAGGAAAAAGGTGTCGACACATCTAGAAAGTTGGTGTCGACACTTCAGAAAATTAGTGTCGACACATGACAATAGGTGTCGACACATCCAAGGTGGTGTCGACACTTAGTATTTACTCAGAATTATCTAAGTAAAGTCTCGACTAAATGTCGAGTTAAGTGATGTCGACACATAAACTAGTGTCGACACATATAATCTGTTGACTAAACTTGTGTCGACACATATGTGTCGAGACATTATAAGTCTGTGTCGACACTTATCGACAGTGTCGACACAATTTAAGTTAGCTGCCCGCCTTTTCATCTTCAAAATTAGAAAGGTATAAATAGGGTTTTGCCTTAGTCTGTCGACACGCTTTCAAAAGTTTCGAGACCAAAACTTGTGTGTCGACACCTCTCTTCTCTCCAGTCAAATTCTTCAAACCCTAATGGCGCCAAAGCTTGAGGAGAATGTCAACGAAGGCTACGAGCTGGTGCGCAATGCTTTTGATGATGCCGACCAAGAAATCAAGACTGTAGTAACCCTAGTAGCAGACTCAGGGTTAGAATATCTTGTTTCAGAGCCAACAAAAATTTGGAAGAAGGAAATCTTGGAATTCCTTAATTGAGCTAAGGTAGACGACACTGGATTGAAAATCAAGTCCAGGGTCCATGATGAAAAGGTGAATGTGTCACCAAAAAGTCTGAGAAAAATCCTTCAGTTGCCAAGAACTAAGGAAGAAGAAGAGATTACTACTTCCAGGACCAGAGATGCATTGGCATGGTGTGGTCTGGATTCTAAGATGAAGATTGGTTCAGTTTTCAATAGAAAAGGAATGAACAGTCAGGGGAAATTCCTGTCTGAAATTGTTGGGAAAGTGATATTGAGCAAGCCAGGAGGGCATGATAGAGTGTCTGCCCATATGTTCAGCATTATGACCAGAATAATCTTCAATCTGAAAACTGACTGGTCTATAGTAGTTTTTGAAAAGATCAAGGAAAGCCTGAAGAAGCCCAATTTGGGCAGGATCTTAAGTCTCTACCTTGCTGGAAGTATCCCAGAGGTAATGAGTCAGGCTACTGGTAGTAAAATCAACCACATGAGAAGAATGGACATGAGGATATTCTCCAGAAGGGACAGGGTGTTGTCTAAGGAGATGCCAACCCCTGAGAAGATAATTCCTGAGAAAGTATCACCTCCAAAGAAGAAGAGGAAAACTGCTCCAGTGGAACAGGTTTCCACTAGCAGCTCTGGTAGTGAAGAGCAAGTGGTCTTCACACCTGATGAGAATGAGGAAGGAACTGCTGTAAAGTCTCCAGCTCTTCAAGATGTTGCTGAAATCCAGGTGGAGCTACCTCAAGCTAGCCCCATATACAAGGATCACATCCAGGGGGAGCCACTAGTTGTGGAAGAGCCCACTCCTCTTGAGAGTGAGCAAGCAACTAATATCATCCTAGAGGTAATCACTGAGCTTAATGCTTTAGATTTTCCTTTAGAGGATACTGATTTGTCTGATGTTTATCAGCAACCACAGATTCATAGTCAAGTTCCAGATGTTGTCATGGAAGACACTTCTGTTACAGCTCAAGTTAGTTCTGATTCAGTGGTAGATGAGCCAAGAATTTCTCCAGCTCATTCTCCACAAGAATTTACAATGGACAATGCTGCTGCTGAGGGGGAGAATGCTCCAGTTGAGGGGGAGCAAGTGCCCATTGCTGAAGAACCTGCCAGGCAAGAGACTGAGAAGGCACCAGATGTGCAGAAGGAGCTACCTAAGGAGAGGGTAGAGATAGCAAGTACTTCAGCCTCTGAAGATGAAGAAGCAACAAGTGCTAAGAAAAGAAAGTTTCAAGTATTTAGAAAAAGGATCCAGAGTTACAAAAAGGCTTTGCAAACTGTTGCTCCACAGCCTATATCACTACCAGCTCCTACTGTTGATTATAGTGCACTTATGGTTGCTATGCAAATAAAGCTGGATGAACATAGGCAAGCTATTGAAAAGTATGTGGATGAAGGGCAGAAATCATTGCAGTTTGATCTGGACCAGGATATTAAATCCATAAGATTTGAGATGAATCTCAATAAGAAAGAGATGACTGACTGCTTCCACAAGGGTGGGAATGCAGTAGTCTATCTTGCAACTCATCAAGAAAAAATAAAGGCTCAAGTAGATGACATAACACTGAAGCAGGGGTATGTTCTAGAGAACCAAATTAGAATGAATGGCAATTTGACACAATCTCACAATGCTATAGTCACAGAGTTGAAGAATCTAGCTGCAGGGCAGACTCCAGCTACTATTAAAGCAGAATTTGACAAAGTATTTCAAGAAGAAATCACTGCTATTAAGACTGTCATCCAAGACTCACAGAAGATTATAACTGACAAACTCCAAAGGTTAAAACCTTTCTTTAAAGATGGAGTTAATTACTTGGATAACCAGGTTAGATTTCAAAAAGATGATGTCAGAGATCATATTGAAAGAGAAGTCATAAAGGGGGAGAGAGTGTTAGTCAAGGCCAGCTCTGATCATGCTAAGTGGATATCTAATTCTATCAGAGCAACTCTTGGATATCCTCCTCTTTGTGATGATGATAATGTTGCTGAATCTGGAATTCATCCTGCATATCTTGGAGGGGAGCAACCTGAAGTGGCTCAAGTCATCTACCCTCCTCCAGATTTTGATATGGTTCATGCTGACATACCGTCCATGTATAGACCACCTGGGGGAAAGGACAATGTCATTATAGAAAAAGTTATTCAGCCAGTCTCTGCAGCTATGCAAGAAGCACTGCAAAAAGAAGAAGAGACTAGATTGTCTAAGAAGAGGTTCAGGGAGCAAGCTGAACAAAGACCTGACTTTGAGCAGTGGAGCCCCACCTCAAGAAATATTATTTTGACTGCATGGAAAGCTGCAAAAGATAATGTGCATGACAGGAACAAGTGGTTTTCTGAGGCTGAATGGAGAAAATATGAGAAAAGGCAGGAGGCTATAGTCCAATACAGAAGAAAGGCCAAGATGGGAAAGCTACCTCCTACTGCCCAGGAGCCTAGCAAGTACTTTCCCAAGCCTTATCATTACTTTGAAAGGCAAAATATTAAGGCTGAGGAACTTAAGAAGAAAGATCTGAAAGGCAAGAAGCCTGCTGATGCTGAAGTTGCTGAGGCTCCTGTTCAAGCCAAAGTACAAGCTGGAAAAGGAATAGTGATTGAAAGATATAGTACCTAAACACCTAGAGGGGGGGTGAATAGGTGACCTACTTCTTTTTAAACTTTAATGGCAGCAATCAGTTAAGTTCACAGAATTCTAACTATTTTATCACAGCAAACACACAGCATACACAGCAAATCACAATCACAGCAGACACAGAGATTTATAGTGGTTCCCCAAGCTTTGGGTACATCCACTTTCCTCCTTCGCCTATCTAGCAGTGTACTAGATTCGGCCAAACTTCACCACTGTCTCAGAACCCAAACTGGTTCCTACACCTCAGGCCCAAGGCCCTACAACTCAGCTTTTCCACAAAGCCTACACTCAGCCACAAAGGCCTACACTCAGCCAACAAGGCCTACACTCAGCCACCAAGGCCTACACTCAGAGATTTCAATCTCCTACACTCAGGCTCTCAAGCCCTACCCTCAGCCCTTATAATTACAGGCTTACAAAACACTCAGATCCAAAGGATCCTACAAGATAAAAATGAATTTACAATTGTTAACTCAACAACCCAAAGACAAGAGAGGGAGGTTGTGAGTTTCTTGATGAGTTCTTGGGAGAACTCAGCTGGATTCAATCTGACTTAGCTTTCTTCAAAGCTTCTTGAAAGTAGAACTCAATTAGATTGACTCCTTCTGTAGTTGATCCTTGACCTCTGCTTCTTAAGACCCAGAATATATCTGAACCCTTCTTCTCAGCCTAGTTCCAACGGCTGATTTCTTGGATGGAGCTCTCTCTCTCCAACTTCTTAGATCTGCACTTGGACAGCTAGATCTTCTTGATTTGATCCTTGATCAATAACTTGAACAACTCTGTGAACCACTTTTTGAATTGCTTCAGCAACTTCTTCAACAACAACCACAGTTTCTGTAGAATGTATGAGCCTATTTATAGGCCTTCTTCATGATAACCGGCTGGTCCGGTTCATAACTGTCTTCTAACATCTCTGACAGGTGTTGTAGACCGGCTGGAACGGCAGCTGTCAAGTCATCCAGTCAGTTCTTGAAAGTTCTCTAACTGTCTGAAAGTGTCGAGACTTTCTGTCTTTAAGTGTCGACACTTATAGACCAAGTGTCGACACAAGTTGTGTAAGTATCGACACAATTCTACAAGGTGTCGACACAACTCCTTGTGTTGTAGATTCTATGTCTCGACACAGTTTCTTCTGCATGTGTCGACACTGAAATTGAGTGTCGACACAAGTACTTGATCTTCTATCTTTTGCTGAATTCTTCTAAGTGTCGACACATCTCCTTTGTGTCGACACATCTTCATGTGTTGAATCTGTCAAGTGTCGACACTGCTTCTTGGTGTCGACACATAGTCTTCAATGTTGATACTTGATGCGTGTCGACACAGCTCCTTGTGTCGACACTTGATTCTTCTGTTGAGACTTCAGCTGAGTGTCGACACATTCCCTTAGTGTCGACACTTGTACTTAGAATATTTTGTTGATCTTTCTGTTCTTTGCTAAGTGTCGACACAGCTCCATGTGTCGACACTTTCTTCAAGTGTTGAGTCTTTAGCTGAGTGTCGACACATTGTTCTTGTGTCGACACTTTCTTTAAGTGCTGACTCTCCTGCTGAGTGTCGACACTATGTTCTTGGTGTCGACACTTTCTTCAAGTGTTGACTATTCTGTTGTGTGTCGACACTTTGTTCTTGGTGTCGACACTTTAACTTAGTCTCTGCTGTCTTTTGCTGAGTGTCGACACAGCTTCAAGTGTCGACACTTTCTGGTGTAGACACAGTTCTTCTAGGTGTCGACACTGCTGTTAAGTGTCGACACTGCTTTACTGTACTTTCTTCACTGAGTGTCGACACAGCTCCTTGTGTCGACACTTTCTGTCTGGTGTCGACTCTGCATCCCAGGTGTCGACACAATGACTCCAAGTGTCTACACTGCTTGTCTGGGTGTCGACATAAGTCTTCTTAAGTGTCGACACTTTCCCTCTGGGTGTCGACACATGGACTTAGAAAATTTTTGCTTTAGTCCTGCAAATACTTAACCTGCACAAGTAACTCAAAAACACATCAAATACATTTTGATGTATATCATTGAGTTGGGTGAGGCTTCTTCAAATCAGGTACATTTAAACCAATGTACCCAACAATCTCCCCCTATTTGGAGAAGTCATAACCCTTAGTCAATGATATACATCATTCATAATTAAAATTACAAAATGATGTAAAGCAGGATAATGTACAGCAGGGTAAACATAAACATGTATCAATTTCACATGTATACAAATACATCATTACAGAACAAATAAGAAATAGACATAGACATATTCACAGAACAAACATGAAATATATTAATCATATATTGTTCTAATATCTGTCTTATACATTTTCAGAAGTTCACTAAATGTTTTACATCCAAAAGATTACAAAATAAACTTCAAGAAAATTCTAAATCTATTTTTGTTCTGGCTCCTTAATCACTATGCCTTTGCCAGCTTGAACTTTAGCTTGGACAGTAGCAACAGCAGTTTCAGCATCAGCAGACTTCTTGCCTTTCAGATCTTTCTTCTTAAGCTCTTCAGCTTTGATCTTCTGCCTCTCAAAATAATGGTATGGCTTAGGAAAATACTTGCTAGGCTCCTGGGCAGTAGGAGGTAGCTTTCCCATCTTTGCCTTCCTTCTGTATTGAACAATTGCTTCCTGTCTAGATTCATGTTTTCTCCATTCAGCTTCAGAGAACCACTTGTTCCTGTCATGAATGTTATCCTTGGCAGCTTTCCAGGCAGTTAATATAATGTTTCTAGAGGTAGGGCTCCATTGCTCAAAATCTGGTCTCTGTTCAGCCTGTTCCCTAAACCTCTTCTTTGACAATCTTGTCTCTTCTTCTTTCTGCAATGCCTCTTGCATGGCTTCAGATATAGGCTGAACAACCTTTTCAATAATCACATTGTCCTTGCCCCCAGGTGGGCTGTATATGGTCTGTACATCAGCATGCACCATTTCAAAATCTGGAGGAGGATAAATGACTTGAGCTACTTCTGGTTGCTCTCCTCCTAGATATGCAGGTTGAATTCCAGATTCTGCCACATTATCATCATCACAGAGAGGAGGGTATCCCAGTGTAGCCCTGATTGAATTTGATATCCATTTTGCATGATCAGAGCTTGCCTTGACTAACACTCTCTCCCCCTTTATGACTTCTCTTTCAATATGATCTCTCACATCATCCTTCTGAAATCTAACTTGATTATCCAAGTAATTTACTCCATCTTTAAAGAAAGGTTTTAGCCTTTGGAGTTTGTCAGTTATATTCTTTTGAGAATCTTGTATTGCAGTCTTAAGCGCAGTGAGTTCTTCTAGGAAAACTTTGTCAAAATCTGCCTTGGCTATAGCTGGAGTCTGCCCTGCAGCAATATTCTTCAGTTCTGTAACTATGGCATTGTGAGATGCAGTGAGATTGTCATTCATTCTTATCTGATTTTCAAGTACATAATCTTGCTTCACAGCCATGTCATCTACTTGGGCTTTTATCTTCTCTTGGTGTGTTGCCAAGTACACCACTGCATTTCCACCCATGTGAAAGCAGTCTGTCATCTCTTTCTTGTTAAGGTTCATTTCAAACCTTATAAACTTGATATCTTGGGCCAGATCAAACTGTAAGGATTTCTGCCCTTCATCCACATACTTCTCTATTGCCTGCCTGTGCTCATCCAGTTTAATTTGCATTGCAACCATCAGTGCACTATAATCAACTGATGGTGCTTGATGAACTATAGGCTGTGGTGCAATAGATTGTAAAGCCTTTTTATAACTTTGACTTCTTCTCTTGAATACATAAAGTTTCTTTTGCTTAGCCCTTGTAGCCTCCTCATCTTCAGATTCTGAGGAGCTGGCTATTTCCACCCTCTCCTTAGGGCTTGGAGGCTTCTCAGGTTGCACATTTGGTGCCTTCTCAGTTTCTTGCCTCACAAGCTCTTCATGAACTTACACTTGCTCCCCCTCAGCAGCAGCATTATCTCTTTCAGTAGCAGCCTTGTCCATGTCAAAATCTGCTTGAACCAGATTTAGGAATAAATCTTCCATGGTAAACTCTTGTGGTGAAGGAGCTGGAGAAATTCTTGGTTCTTCAACCACTGGATCAGTAACATCTTGAACAACAGCAGATGTGTCTTCTATGACAGCATCTGAGACTTAGTTATCCAGCTGAATTTGCTGATTAACATCAGACAAATCAGTATCTTCTTTAGAAAAATCTAAAGTGTTTAGTTCAGTGATTACCTCTAGTATGATGGTGGTTGCTTGTTCACTTTCCAGTATAGTGGGTTCTGCTACAACTGGAAGCTCCCCCTGGCGTTGATCCTTGTGGATGGGGCTAGCTTGAGGTAGCTCCCCCTGGATCTCAGCATCAGCTTGAGGAGCAGGAGACTTCACTGTAGGCTCTTCCTCATTGTCATCTGGAGTGAAGACAACTTGCTCTTCATTTTCAGAACTGCTAGTGGACTCTTGTGCCACTGGAGCAGTTTTCCTTTTCTTCTTTGGAGGAATTTCTTTTTCAGAAACAATCTTTTCAGGGGTTGGCAGCTCCTTAGTCAACACCCTGTCCCATCTAGAAAACAACCTCATGTCCATTTTCCTCACGTGATTTATTTTGCTTCCAGCAGCAGTACTCATTACCTCTGGTATGGTACCAGCTAGGTAAAGACTTAAGATTCTGCCCAGGTTGGGCTTCTTCAGACTTTCTTTGATTTTCTCAAATACTATAACTGACCAATCAGTTCTTAAAGTGAAGATTATTCTTGTCATTATATTGAACATAGAGGCAGACACTCTGTCATGCCCTCCTGGCTTGCTGAGAATAACTTTTCCAACAATCTCAGACATGAATTTGCCTTGGCTGTTCATGCCCTTTCTGTTGAAAACAGAACCAATCTTCATCTTAGAGTCTAGTCCACACCAGGTTAGAGCTTCCCTGGTCGTTGAAGCTGTAACCTCATCTTCTTCTTGAGTCCTTGGTAGCTGGAGAATCTTCCGTAGACTTTATGGTGATACCTTGACCCTCTCACCATGAACTCTGGATTTGATTTTGTATCCAGATTCGTCCACCTTTGCTCCATTGAGGAATTCAAGTACCTCTTTCTTTCATATCTTAGTAGGTTCTGAAACGAGATAATCTAACCCAGAATCGACAACTAGGGTTATCACGTGCTTGATTTCTTGCTCAGCATCCTCAAAGGCGCCGCGCACCAGCTCATATCCCTCGTTGACATTCTCCTCAAGCTTAGGCGCCATTAGGGTTTGTAGAATTTGTCTTGAGAGAAGAGAGGTGTCGACACTGAAGTTTGGTCTCGAAACTTTGAAAGCGTGTCGACAAACAAAGACAAAGCCCTATTTATACCTTTCTAATTTTGAAGATGAACAGGCGGGACAGCAAACTTAAAATGTGTCGACACTGGCAATCAGTGTCGACACTGACTTATAATGTCTCGACACATATGTGTCGACATAAGTTTAGTCAACAGATTTTATGTGTCGACACTTGGTTATGTGTCGACACAACATAACTCGACACATTGTCGAGACTTGACTTAGAAAATTCTGAGTAAATACTAAGTGTTGACACCACTTTGGATGTGTCGACACCTACTTGGCATGTGTCGACACAAATATTCTGAAGTGTCGACACTAACTTTCTAGATTTGTCGACACCTTTTCCCTGAAGTGTCGACAACAACTTTCTGTGTCGACATAGACTTGTCTATGTGTCGACACCTTTTTACTTAGCCAATTTCAATTCTGTAAACTTACTCTAAGTTTATCATTCCTAGTTCAATTTTAAATCTATTGAACTTAGCTTCTTCTAGGGGCTTAGTATACATATCAGCTATTTGATTATCAGTTTTAACATATTCTAATAAAATATCTTCTCTTTCTACATGCTCTCTAAGAAAATGATATTTAATTTCAATATGTTTTGTTCTACTATGGGATACATGATTATTAGCTATTGAAATATCACTTGTAGAATCACAGAAGAGTGGAGTCCTACTTACCTGAAATCCATAGTCCTCTAGCTGATGTTGTATCCACAGAAGTTGAGCACAGCAACTTCCTGCAGCCACATACTCTGACTTTGCAGTGGAGATAGCCACACTTGTCTGCTTTTTGCTACTCCATGAAATTAGTCTCCCACCTAGGAATTGACAGGTTCCAGTAGTGCTTTTTCTATCTTCTTTGCATCCTGCAAAGTCTGCATCTGAATAACCTGTTAGTTCAAAATCTCCATTCCTAGGGTACCAGAGGCCTAGATAGGGAGTGCCCTTTAGATATCTCAATATTCTTTTGACTACTGTCAAATGAGACTCTTTAGGGCAGGCTTGATACCTTGCATAGACACATGTAGCATACATGATATCTGGTCTACTAGCAGTCAAGTATAATAGGGAGCCAACTATCCCTCTATACAAGGTTTCATCTACAGGTTTCCCTGCATCATCCTTGCTAAGAGACATACTTGACCTCATAGGAGTCTTCATGGTACTGGATGAATCCATACCATACTTCCTTATGAGTTTTAGGGTGAACTTGGACTGACATATGGATAAACCACTCTCAGTCTGTTTAACTTGGAGACCCAAGAAAAACTTCAGCTCTCCCATACTACTCATCTCAAATTGACCTTGCATTAGTTTTGCAAACTTTTTGCAAAGGCTGCTTTCAGTAGACCCAAATATAATGTCATCTACATATATTTGGACTAGTATAACTTTGCCTCTAGATTCCCTAAGGAATAGAGTCTTATCTATTTTCCCCCTTGAGAACTTGTTCTCAATGAGGAAACTAGATAGGGTTTCATACCAAGCCCCAGGGGCTTGCTTTAACTCATATAAAGCTTTCCTAAGTCTATAGACATGATGAGGTAAAGTTGGATCAACAAAACCTGAAGGATGTTCCACATAGACTTCTTCCTTAAGATTACCATTCAGAAATGCTGACTTGACATCCATTTGGTAAACCTTGAATCCTTGATAGGTTGCATAGGCTAAGAACATCCTTATGGCTTATAGTCTGGCTACTGGAGCAAAGGTTTGATCAAAGTCAATACCTTATTCTTGCCTATATCCTTTAGCAACCAATCTAGCTTTATTCTTAATGATGACACCTTGTTCATCCATCTTATTCCTGTAGATCCACTTGGTTCCTATTATATTGTGGTCTTTAGGTTTAGGAACAAGTTCCCAGACCTTGCACCTCTTGAACTGATTAAGCTCTTCTTGCATTGCTTCAGTCCATTGTGGATCTAGTATGGCTTCTTCAAACTTCTTAGGTTCAACTTGAGATAGAAAACTGGAGTAGATTGCTGCATTCATGTATCTGCTCCTGCTTTGTACTCCTTGTCTTGGATCTCCAATAATCTGCTCTACTAGATGATCTCTAAGATGCATGTTGGCTGGAGGCATCCTTACTTCTGGTTGAACCTCTTCAGCATCTCCATCATGATGTACTCATTGTACTTCTTCAGCAATTGGCACATGTAGTTCTCCCCCTGGACAACAGCCACTGACTTCTACTTGCTGTCTTGCAGCAGGTATTTCTTCTATAGTAAGCTTGTCCATCTTCTTTGTTAAACCTGTGGGGCTGCATACAGTACTAGACAACTCATTGTTAATAAGTTTAGTCTCATCAAAAACTACATGCACAGATTCTTCTACAACTTGTGTAGTCAAGTTATAGACTCTATAATCCTTACGGTTATTGCTGTACCCAACAAAAATTCCCTCTTGGGACTTGGCAGCAAACTTAGTCAAGTAAGACTTCCCATTGTTAAGTATGAAGCATTTGCAACCAAAGATCCTGAAATAGGATAGGTTTGGTTTCCTACCTTTCATAACTTCATAGGGGGTCTTGTTGAGGCCTTTAGTGATGGTAGCCCTATTTATAACATGGCATGCAGTGTTAACTTCTTTAGCCCAGAAATATTCTGGCAGTGATGTATCACTTAATAGGGTCCTACCAGCCTCTATCAAGGTCCTATTCTTCCTCTCAGCAATGCCATTTTGCTGAGGTGTTCTAGGTGAAGAGAATTCTTGAAATATCCCAAATTCTTCACATAGTTTTGTCATGCTATCAGACTGAAATTCAGTATCATGGTCACTTCTAATCTTGACCACTGTACTATCTAGTTCATTCTGAATTTGCTTGACAAAGCTATGGAAGACACTAGGTGTTTCAGATTTCTGTCTTAAGAAGAACACCCAGGAAAACCTTGAGTAGTCATCTACAACTACAAAGGTATAGACCTTCCTACCTAAGCTGTGAACTGGCATTAGACCAAAGAGATCCATATGCAAGAGGTATAAACACCTCACAGCATCTTTGTTTTCTATGCTTCTAAAGGTGGATTTAGTCTGCTTGCCCTTTTGACAAGCTGAGCAAATGTCATCTTTAACACACTTAACTTGAGGACCATTCCTCACTAACTCTTTGCTAAAGAGTTTGCTAATAGTCTTGTAGTTAAGATTGGCAAGCCTCTTGTGCCATTTGACACAATGAGAGACTGTCTCATCAGCCACAAGACACACTGGAGAACCACTGTTCTCAACCATAATGTCTAAGCAATAGACATTCCTTTTCCTATAACCAGTCAAAATGATCTCTTGATCAGTTGACCTATTGATATGACAACCATTTTTAACAAATGAGATGTCATACCCTACATCACTTAATTGACTTATACTTATTAGGTTGTGTTTCAACCCTTTAACATAAGCCACTTGAGTAATGGTAACCAGGTTGCTAGAAATGTTACCAAATCCTTTGATGATTCCTTTTTCAGAACCACCAAAGGTGACTTTTGGACCATCTTTTATTGGAATGTAGTCTTTTAGTAATCCTCTAGTTCCAGTCATATGTCTGCAACATCCACTGTCCAAGTACCATGTTGGGTTATGGCCACTTGGACTTACCTGCAAAACAGATTAATGAACCTTAGAACCCAAAGAATTCTTGGGTCCTTGGTACTTGTTAGTTTGCAACTTGACAAAACTACCTACTGTCTTTCCAACAGGTAATTTGCTACTCACTTTGGCACTAGCATTGTGCCAACAGTCCATTGCAAAATGGCCAACTTTGCCACAGCACCAACATTCAAATTTATTGTACCTTTGCTTAGGTACTGTCTTTGCTGTCTTATCTACAGCAGACTTGTTGAATGTTGAGGCTTTTCCCTTGGACTTGGACTGCTCAGTCCTTGCAGGTCTAGTAAAGCCCAGTCCAGCTTTACCCTTGTGATGAACAAATTCATCAATTATGGGTAACACTGACTTAGGTTTAGAAAACCTAGCAACAAGCTCTCTCTCTTTCTGAAGATTGATCTCCAGACACTTGATTTGATCATTCTTAAAGGTGATAGTCCCCATCTGAATCACTGTTATGTGTTTCAGCCTGGCTATCTCATTAAGCTTTTGATCAAATAGCTTCTCAGAATCTGTTGCAGCAGCTTTTAGATCAGCAATTTCCTTTGCCTGACTTTTGGCTAGGGACTTGCTCTTCTTGTAAGCTTGCAACAGTACTTTATATTCATCTATCAGCTGATGAATATCATCCTCAGACTCAGATACACTCTCATCACTAGATGATGATGAATCTGATTCTGTACTAGAACAAGAAACTGAACTTAAAGTTGAACTTTGTACCTTACTGGGTCCTGGCTGCTCCAGGATTTTGTCATGCTCTGTCAAAGTCATTAGCCCTTGGCATTGATTGTCTTCTTGTTCATAAATAGACTCCATTATCTGCATGAATTCTTCTTCTTCTTCTTCAGCAAACAGCCCTATGTATGCCTCAGCATCAGACTCAGTTTCTGAAGAAGAGATATCTGATAGAGTCTTCTCTTTCTTGGCAACAAAAGACTTCTCTTTCTTGCCTTTGAAATGAGTCTTCTTCTTGTCACTAGACTCCTTTCTCTTTTCAGGACAATCTGCAACAACATGGCCTTGTCTATTGCAGCAATAGCACACTATTTTAGAAACAGTTGCCTTGCTAGATTTAGTCCTCTTCCTCTCCTTCTTTGAAGCCTTTTTATCCTGATAAAAATCTTCTTTTCCCTTTGAAGTAGAAGTCCTTGACCTCCACTGTTTCTTCTTCAAGAATTTCTGAAAATGTCTAGTGAAGGCAGCAAAGTCTTCATCACTTTCACTGCTTTCAGATTTTGTGCTGACTGACTCATCTGACTCTGATTCAACTACCTTTGGAGGTGGAGTTGGTGACTTATTCCTGCACTTTCTGGAGGCTTCTGTCTTGAAAGCTACAGTTCTTTCCTTGTGTTCAGTTCTTGTTGATCTCTCCTCCTCTTTCCTCACTGTCAACTGCATTTCATAAGACAATAACTTGTCAAACAGTGTAGGTGGAGGAATTTCTCCCAACTTAGCCATTTCTCTAATGGCACAAATCTTTGTGTCCCAATATTTAGTTAGGGACCTTAGGAACTTGTCATTTAGTTCATAATTGCTGAACTCTCTTCCATAAGACATGAGTTCATTCACTATTCTGTAGAACTTCTTATAGCACTCAGTTATGATATCACCCTTTCCTTGTCTAAAACTTTCATATTCCTGATTTAGCAAGGATTTTCTATCTTGTCTAACTTCTTCAGAACCCTCCATATACACAATAAGAGTGTCCCACATCTCTTTGGCTGTCTTACAGTGTATAAGATTCTGAAATCTTGCATCATCTATGGCACTCACTGTAATGTTTTGTGCCCTTTTGTCCATGGTGGCTAGGACAATCTCATCCTTAGTCATTTCAGAGAAATCCTTTGGGGTTCTCTGATTTGCATCTAGAACTAATATCTTCATGGGCACATATGGCCCCTCTTTGACTGTGATGTAAATTCTAGGGTCTGAGGCTTCCATAAAAAGCCTTACCCTTTCCTTCCAGATCCCAAAGATTTCCTTTCTGCATATAGGTAATTTCATGGAACCCAATTCCTTGTGATTCTCAAAGGAACCCATGGTTCTTGATTTTCTTGAATCTGTAATTTACCTTAGACTGAATCTGCCAATCAGGATCTCCTTAGACTGTTAGTCCTTTTGAAGGAACTTCGCTTTGATACCAGTTGAAAGATATAGTACCTAAACACCTAGAGGGGGGATGAATAGGTGACCTACTTCTTTTTAAACTTTAATGGCAGCAATCAGTTAAGTTCACAGAATTCTAACTATTTTATCACAGCAAACACACAGCATACACAGCAAATCACAATCACAGCAGACATAGAGATTTATAGTGGTTCCCCAAGCTTTTGGTACATCCACTTTCCCCCTTCGCCTATCTAGCAGTGTACTAGATTCGGCCAAACTTCACCACTGTCTCAGAACCCAAACTGGTTCCTACACCTCAGGCCCAAGGCCCTACAACTCAGCTTTTCCACAAAGCCTACACTCAGCCACAAAGGCCTATACTCAGCCAACAAGGCCTACACTCAGCCACCAAGGCCTACACTCAGAGATTTCAATCTCCTACACTCAGGCTCTCAAGCCCTACCCTCAGCCCTTATAATTACAGGCTTACAAAACACTCAGATCCAAAGGATCCTACAAGATAAAAATGAATTTACAATTGTTAACTCAACAACCCAAAGACAAGAGAGGGAGGTTGTGAGTTTCTTGATGAGTTCTTGGAAGAACTCAGCTGGATTCAATCTGACTTAGCTTTCTTCAAAGCTTCTTGAAAGTAGAACTCAATTAGATTGACTCCTTCTGCAGTTGATCTTTGACCTCTACTTCTTAAGACCCAGAATATATCTGAACCCTTCTTCTCAGCCTAGTTCCAACGGCTGATTTCTTGGATGGAGCCCTCTCTCTCCAACTTCTTAGATCTGCACTTGGACAGCTAGATCTTCTTGATTTGATCCTTGATCAATAACTTGAACAACTCTGTGAACCACTTTTTTAATTGCTTCAGCAACTTCTTCAACAACAACCACAGTTTCTGTAGAATATATGAGCCTATTTATAGGCCTTCTTCATGATAACCGGCTGGTCTGGTTCATAACTGTCTTCTGACATCTCTGACAGGTGATGTAGACCGGCTGGAACGGCAGCTGTCAAGTCATCCAGTCAGTTCTTGAAAGTTCTCTAACTGTCTGAAAGTGTCGAGACTTTCTGTCTTTAAGTGTCGACACTTATAGACCAAGTGTCGACACAAGTTGTGTAAGTGTCGACACAATTCTACAAGGTATCGACACAACTCCTTGTGTTGTAGATTCTATGTCTCGACACAGTTTCTTCTGCATGTGTCGACACTGAAATTGAGTGTCGACACAAGTACTTGATCTTCTATCTTTTGCTGAATTCTTCTAAGTGTCGACACATCTCCTTTGTGTCGACACATCTTCATGTGTTGAATCTGTCAAGTGTCGACACTGCTTCTTGGTGTCGACACATAGTCTTCAATGTTGATACTTGATGAGTGTCGACACAGCTCCTTGTGTCGACACTTGATTCTTCTGTTGAGACTTCAGCTGAGTGTCGACACATTCCCTTAGTGTCGACACTTGTACTTAGAATATTTTGTTGATCTTTCTGTTCTTTGCTAAGTGTCGACACAGCTCCATGTGTCGACACTTTCTTCAAGTGTTGAGTCTTCAGCTGAGTGTCGACACATTGTTCTTGTGTCGACACTTTCTTTAAGTGCTGACTCTCCTGCTGAGTGTCGACACTATGTTCTTGGTGTCGACACTTTCTTCAAGTGTTGACTCTTCTGCAGTGTGTCGACACTTTGTTCTTGGTGTCGACACTTTAACTTAGTCTCTGCTGTCTTTTGCTAAGTGTCGACACAGCTTCAAGTGTCGACACTTTCTGGTGTAGACACAGTTCTTCTAGGTGTCGACACTGCTGTTAAGTGTCGACACTGCTTTACTGTACTTTCTTCACTGAGTGTCGACACAGCTCCTTGTGTCGACACTTTCTATCTGGTGTCGACTCTGCATCCCAGGTGACGACACAATGACTCCAAGTGTCGACACTGCTTGTCTGGGTGTCGACACAAGTTTTCTTAAGTGTCGACACTTTCCCTCTGGGTGTCGACACATGGACTTAGAAAATTTTTGCTTCAGTCCTACAAATACTTAACCTGCACAAGTAACTCAAAAACACATCAAATACATTTTGATGTATATCATTGAGTTGGGTGAGGCTTCTTCAAATCAGGTACATTTAAACCAATGTACCCAACAGTGATCAAGGAGCCTGAACAGAAATAGAATTAGAATTTTCTTAAAGTTTACTATGTAATCTTTTGATGTAAAACATTCTGTAAACTTTTTGAAATATGAATATGACAGATATTAGAATAATGTGTTATATGTTAAATCTATTTCATATTTGTTCTGTGTTGATGTCTATGTATACATGTTTGATTGATACATGTTTATGATTGCTCTGCTATATATAATCCTGCTTTACATCATTTTGTAATTTTATTATGAATTGTGTATATCATTGACTAAGGGTTATGACTTCTCCAAATAGGGGGAGATTGTTGGGTACATTGGTTTAAATGTACCTGATTTGAAGAAGCCTCACCCAACTCAATGATATACATCAAAATGTATTTGATGTGTTTTGAGTTTACTTGTGCAGGCTAAGTATTTGCAGGAAAGAAGAAAAAGTTTCTAAGTCCATGTGTCGACACCCAGAGGGAAATTGTCGACACTTAAGAAGACTTGTGTCGACACCTAGGCAAGCAGTGTCGACACTTGGAGTCATTGTGTCGACACCAGGGATGCTGAGTCGACACCAGACAGAAAGTGTCGACACAAGGAGCTGTGTCGACACTCAATGAAGAAGAGTGCAGTGAAGTAGTGTCGACATATAGCAGTTGTGTCGACACCCAGAGAAACTGTGTCTACATCAAAAAGTGTCGACACTTGGAGGCTGTGTCGACACTCAGCAAAAGTCAGCAGAGACTAAGTACAAGTGTCGACACCCAGAACAATGTGTCGACACTCAGCAGAAGAGTCAACACTGGAAGTAAGTGTCGACACCCAGAACAATGTGTCGACACTCAGCTGAAGACTCAACACTTGAAGAAAGTGTCGACACAAGTAGCTGTGTCGACACTTAGTAAATATCAGCAAAGATCAACAAAAATTCTAAGTACAAGTGTCGACACTAAGGGAATGTGTCGACACTCAGCCAGAGTCTCGACAAAAGAAGAATGTGTCGACACAAGGAGCTGTGTCGACACTCAACAAGTATCAACACTGAAGACATGTCTCGACATCAAGAAGCAGTGTCGACACTTAACATATTCAACACATGAATATGTGTCGACACAAAGGTGTTGTGTCGACACTTAGAAGATTTCAGCAAAATACTGAAGTACAAGTACTTGTGTCGACACTCAATTTCAGTGTCGACACATGAAGAAGAAGTAGTGTCGAGATATAAAATCTACAACACAAAGAGTTGTGTCGACACCTTGTAGGCTAGTGTCCACACTTAGACAACTTGTGTCGACACTTGGTCTATAAGTATCGACACTTAAAGACAGAAAGTCTCGACACTTCTAGACAGTTACAGAATTTTCAAGAACTGACTGGATGACTTGACAGCTGCCATTCCAGCCGGTCTACTGCACCTGTCAGAGTTGTCAGAATTCAGTCATGGACCGGACCAGCCGGTTACCATGAAGAAAGCCTATAAATAGGCTTATACAGACTATAGAAACTGTTGTTGAAGAGATTGAACACAAGTCTAAGTTCAGATTAAAAGAAGATCTAGCTATCAAGTGAAGATCTAAGAAGTTGGAGAGAGAGAGCTCCATCCAAGAAATCAGTTGTTGGAACCAGACTGAGAAGAAGGGTTCAGATTCACTCTGAATCTTAAGTAGCAGAGATCAAGGATCAACTTCAGAAGGAGTCAATCTTATTGAGTTCTACTTTCAAGAAGCTTTGAAGAAAGCTAAGTCAGATTGATTTCAGCTGAGTTCTTCCAAGAACTCATCAAGAAACTCACAACTCTCCTCTCTTGTCTCTGGGTTGCTGAGTTAACATTATTGTATTCATTTTATCTTGTAGGATCCTTTGGATCTGAGTCTTGTAAGCCTGTAATTATAAAGGCTGAGTGTAGGGCTTGAGAGCCTGAGTGTAGGAGATTGAAATCTCTGAGTGAGGCCTTGGTGGCTGAGTGTAGGCCTTTGTGGCTGAGTGTAGGCCTTTGTGGCTGAGTGTAGGCTTTGTGAAGAAGCTAAGTTGTAGGGCCTTGGGCCTGAGGTGTAGGAACCAGTTTTGGGTTCTGAGATAGTGGAGGAGTTTGGCCGAATCTAGTACACTGCTAGATAGGCGAAGGGGGAAAGTGGATGTACCCAAACCTTGGGGAACCACTATAAAACTGTGTGTCTTTTGTGTGATGTGGTTTGCTGTGAATGATGTGTGATTGCTGTGAAATAGTAGATATAAATCTGTGTTAAAAACTGATTGCTGCCATAAAAAGTTAAAAAGAATTTGGTCACCTATTCACCCCCCCCCCCTCTAGGTGTTTAGGTACTATATCTTTCAAGTGGTATCAAAGCCAGGTTACTCAAAAGGGACATAACTGTCTGAGTAGATCCTATTGGAAGATTCAGTCTAAGTCAAAGTACAGAGTCAAGAAAATCAAGAACCATGGGTTCCACTGAAAATCACAAGGAATTGGGATCCATGAAGTTACCCATATGTAGGAAAGAGATCTTTGGGATCTGGAAGGAAAGGGTGAGACTCTTTATGGAAGCCTCAGACCCTAGGATTTATATCATAGTAAAGGAAGGGCCATATGTGCCAATGAAGGTGTCAGTCTTAGATGCAAATCAGAGAACACCTAAGGATTTCTCTGAAATGACAAAGGATGAGATTGTCCTAGCCACCATGGACAAAAGGGCTCAGAACATCATAGTGAGTGCCATAGATGATGCAACTTTTCAGAATCTAATACACTGTAAGACAGCCAAAGAGATGTGGGATACTCTTATTGTGTATATGGAGGGTTCTGAAGAAGTAAGGCAAGACAGAAAATCCTTGCTAAATCAAGAGTATGAAAGTTTTAGACAAGGAAAAGCTGATAGCATAACTGAGTGCTATAAAAAGTTCTACAGGATAGTGAATGAGCTCATGTCCTATGGAATAGAGTTCAGTAATTATGAACTCAATGATAAGTTTCTAAGGTCCCTAACAAAAGATTGGGATACCAAGATCTGTGTCATTAGAGAAATGACTAAGTTGGCAGAAATTCCTCCACCAACACTGTTTGGCAAACCGCTGTCCTATGAAATGCAGTTAATGGTGAGGAAAGAAGAGGAGAAATCAACAAGAAGTGAATACAAAGAAAGGACAGTGGCCTTCAAGACAGAAGCCCCCAGAAAGTATAGAAGTAAATCACCAACTCTACCTCCAAAAACAGCTGAGACTGAGTCAGAAGATTCAGAAAGCAGGAAGTCTGAGAGCAGTGAAAGTGATGAGGACTTTGCTGTTTTCACAAGACATTTCCAGAAGTTCTTAAAGAAGAAACAGTGGAGGACAAGGCCTTCTACATCACAGAGAAAAGAAGACTATTATCAGGACAAAAAGTCTTCAAAGAAAGACAGGAAAAAGACTAAGTCTAGCAAGGCAACTCTTTCAAAAATAGTATGCTATTGCTGTAATAGACAAGATCATGTTGTTGCAGATTGTCCAGAAAAAAGGAAGGAGTCTAGTGACAAAAAAAAGACTCTATACAAGGGCAAGAAAGAAAAGTCTTTTGTTGCCAAAAAGGACAAGGGCCTGTCAGATATCTCTTCTTCAGAAACTGAGTCAGATGCTGAGGCATATATAGGGCTGTTTGCTGAGGAAGAAGAAGAAGAGTTCATGCAGATTATGAATTCTATATATGAACAAGAGGACAGTCAGTGCCAGGGACTGATGGCATTGACTGAAAGTGACAAAATCCTGGAGCAGCCAGGACCTAGTAAGGTACAAAGTTCAGCTTTAAATTCAGTTTCTTGTGCCAGTACAGAATCAGATTCATCATCATCAAATGATGAGAGTGCATCTGAGTCTGAAGAGGATATTCATCAGTTGATAGATGAATACAAGGTTCTGTTGCAAGCATATAAGAAGATCAAGTCTCTAGCCAAAAGTCAGGAAAAGGAAATTGCTAATCTTAAGGCTGCTGCAACAGATTCTGAGAAAATGTTTGATCAAAAGCTTAATGAGATAGCCAGACTGAAGCACATAACTGTGATTCAGATGGGAACTATATCATTTAAGAATGATCAAATCAAGAGTTTGGAGATTAATCTTCAGAAGGAGAAAGACTTGGTTGCTAGGTTTTCTAAACCTAAGTCTGTTTTACCCATAATTGATGAATTTGTTCATCACAAAGGTAAAGCTGGACTGGGTTTTACTAGACCTGCAAGGACTGTTCAGTCCAAGTCTAAGTCCAAGGGCAAAGCCCCAACTCTCAACAAGTCTGCTGTAGATAAAACAGCAAAGACAGTACCTAAGCAAAGGTACAATAAGTTTGAGTGTTGGTGCTGTGGCAAGGTAGGCCACTATGCAATGGACTGTTGGCACAATGCTAGTGCCAAAGTGAGCAGCAAACTGCCTGTTGGAAAACCAGCAGGTAGCCTTGTCAGGATGCAAACTAACAAGTACCAAGGACCCAAGAATTCTTTGGGTTCTAAGGTTCACTAATCTGTTTTGCAGGTGAGTCCAAGTGGCCATGCCCCTATATGGTACTTGGACAGTGGATGTTCCAGACATATGACTGGAACAAGGGAATTGCTAAAGGACTTCACTCCAATCAAAGATGGTCCTAAAGTCACCTTTGGTGGTTCTTAAAAAGGAATCATCAAAGGGTTTGGTAACATTTCTAGTAACTTAGTTACCATTACTCAAGTGGCTTATATTAAAGGTTTGAAACACAACCTAATTAGTATAAGACAATTAAGTGATGTAGGATATGACATCTCATTTGTTAATGATGGTTGTCATATCAAGAGATCAAATGATCAAGAGATCATTTTGACAGGTTATAGAAAGAGAAATGTTTATTGCCTAGACATTATGTGTGAGACCAATGTTTCTCAAGTGTGTCTTGTAGCTGATGAGACAGTCTCTCATTGTGTCAAATGGCACAAGAGGCTAGCCCATCTAAACTACAAGACAATTGGCAAACTCTTTAGCAAAGAGTTAGTGAGGAATGGTCCTCAAGTTAAGTGTGTTAAAGATGGTATTTGCTCAGCTTGTCAAAAGGGCAAGCAGACTAGATCCACCTTTAGAAGCATTGAGAACAAAGATGTTGTGAGGTGCTTATACCTCTTGCATATGGATCTCTTTGGTCCAATGCCAGTTCACAGCCTGGGTAGGAAGGTCTATACCTTTGTAGTTGTAGATGACTACTCAAGGTTTTCCTGGGTGTTCTTTCTAAGACAGAAATCTGAAACACATAGTGTCTTCTATAGCTTTGTCAAATAGATTCAGAATGAACTTGCTAGTTCTGTGGTCAAAATAAGAAGTGACCATGGTACTGAATTTCAGTCTGATAGCATGACAAAACTATGTGAAGACTTTGGGATATTTCAAGAGTTTTCTTCACCAAGAACACCTCAGCAAAATGGCATTGCTGAGAGGAAGAATAGAACCTTGTTTGAGGCTGGTATGACCCTATTAAGTGATACATCACTACCAGAATACTTCTGGGCTGAAGCAGTCAATACTGCATGCCATGTTATTAATAGGGCTACCATAACTAAAAGTCTCAACAAGACCCCCTATGAGGTTGTGAAAGGCAGGAAACCAAACCTATCCTACTTCAGAATCTTTGGTTGTAAGTGCTTCATACTTAACAATGGAAAGTCTTACTTGACTAAGTTTGCTGCCAAGTCCCAAGAGGGAATTTTTGTTGGGTACAGCAACAATAGTAAGGCTTATAGAGTCTACAACTTGTCTACTCAAGTTGTAGAAGAGATTGTACATGTAGTATTTGATGAAACTAGACTTATTAACAATGAGTTGTCTAGTAGTGTATGCAGCCCCACAGGTTTAACAAAGAAGATGGACAAGCTCACTCTAGAAGAAGAACCTACTGTAAGACAGCAAGTAGAAGACAGTGGCTGTTGTCCAGGGGGAGAACTACATGTACCAATTGCTGATGAAGTTCAAGGAGTTCAGCATGATGAAGATGTTGAAGAAGCTCAATCTGAAGCCAGGATGCCTCCAGCCAATAGGCATCTTAGAGATCATCCAGCTGAGCAAATCATTGGTGATCCAAGATAAGGGGTACAAACAAGGAGCAGAAATCTGAATGCAGCAATCTACTCCAGTTTTCTATCCCAAGTTGAACCTAAGAAGTTTGAAGGAGCCATTCTAGACCCACTTTGGATTGAGGCAATGCAAGAAGAACTCAATCAGTTCAAGAGGTGCAAGGTCTGGGAGCTTGTTCCTAAACCTAAAGACCACAATATAATTGGAACCAAGTGGATCTATAGGAACAAGATGGATGAGCAAGGAGTCATCATTAAGAACAAAGCAAGATTGGTTGCTAAAGGATATAGGCAGGAAGAAGGTATTGATTTTGATCAAACCTTTGCTCCAGTAGCCAGACTGAAAGCCATAAGGATGTTCCTGGCCTATGCAACCTTTCAAGGATTCAAAGTTTACCAAATGGATGTCAAGTCAGCATTTCTAAATGGTAATCTTAAAGAGGAAGTCTATGTGGAACAGCCCTCAGGTTTTGTTGATTCAACTCTACCTAATCATGTCTATAGACTTAGGAAAGCTTTATATGGGTTAAAACAAGCCCCTAGGGCTTGGTATGAAACCCTGTCTAGTTTCCTCATTGAGAATAAGTTCATAAGGGGGAAAATAGACAAGACTCTATTCCTTAGGGAATCTAGAGGCAAAGTAATACTTGTCCAAATATATGTAGATGACATTATATTTGGGTCTACTGAAAGTAGCCTTTGCAAAAAGTTTGCAAAACTAATGCAAGGTCAATTTGAGATGAGTAGTATGGGAGAGCTAAAGTTCTTCTTGGGTCTCCAAGTAAGACAGACTGAGAATGGATTATCCATATGCCAGTCCAAGTTCACCCTAGAACTCATAAGGAAGTATGGTATGGATTCATCCAGTACCATGAAGACTCCTATGGGGTCAAGTATGTCTCTTAGCAAGGATGATGCAGGGAAACTTGTAGATGAAACCTTGTATAGAGGGATAGTTGGCTCCCTATTATACTTGACTGCAAGTAGACCAGATATCATGTATGCTACATGTGTCTGTGCAAGGTATCAAGCCTGCCCTAAAGAGTCTCATTTGATAGCAGTCAAAAGGATATTGGGATATCTAAAGGGCACTCCTTATCTAGGCCTCTGGTACCCTAGGAATGGGGATTTTGAACTAACAGGTTATTCAGATGCAGACTTTGCAGGATGCAAAGAAGACAGAAAAAGCACAACTGGAACCTGTCAATTCCTAGGTGGAAGACTGATTTCTTGGAGTAGCAAAAAGCAAACAAGTGTGGCTATCTCCACTGCAGAATCAGAATATGTGGCTGCAGGAAGTTGTTGTGCTCAACTTCTGTGGATACAACATCAGCTTGAGGACTATGGTTTTCAGGTAAGTAGAACTCCACTCTTTTGTGATTCTACTAGTGCTATATCAATTGCACATAATCCTGTTTCCCATAGTAGAACTAAACATATTGAGATAAAATATCATTTTCTTAGGGAGCATGTAGAGAAAGAAGATATTTTACTAGAATATGTTAAGACAGATAATCAACTAGCTGATATGTATACTAAGCCCCTAGAAGAAGCTAAGTTCAATAGGTTTAAAATTGAACTAGGAATGATAAACTTAGAGTAAGTTTATAGAATTGGAAATGGCTAAGTAAAAAGGTGTCGACACACAGAGATCTCTGTGTCGACACAGAAACGTGGTGTCGATACTTCAGGAAAAAGGTGTCGACACATCTAGGAAGTTGGTGTCGACACTTCAGAAAATTAGTGTCGCCACATGACCAGTAGGTGTCGACACATCCAAGGTGGTGTCGACACTTAGTATTTACTCAGAATTATCTAAGTAAAGTCTCGACTAAATGTCGAGTTAAGTGGTGTCGACGCATAAACTAGTGTCGACACATATAATCTGTTGACTAAACTTGTGTCGACACATATGTGTCGAGACATTATAAGTCTGTGTCGACACTTATCGCCAGTGTCGACACAATTTAAGTTAGCTGCCCGCCTTTTCATCTTCAAAATTAGAAAGGTATAAATAGGGTTTTGCCTTAGTCTGGCGACACGCTTTCAAAGGTTTCGAGACCAAAACTTGTGTGTCGACACCTCTCTTCTCTCCAGTCAAATTCTTCAAACCCTAATGGCGCCAAAGCTTGAGGAGAACGTCAACGAAGGCTACGAGCTGGTGCGCAATGCTTTTGATGATGCCGACCAAGAAATCAAGACTGTAGTAACCCTAGTAGCAGACTCAGGGTTAGAATATCTTGTTTCAGAGCCAACAAAAATTTGGAAGAAGGAAGTCTTGGAATTCCTTAATGGAGCTAAGGTAGACGACACTGGATTGAAAATCAAGTCCAGGGTCCATGATGAAAAGGTGAAGGTGTCACCAAAAAGTCTGAGAAAAGTCCTTCAGTTGCCAAGAACTAAGGAAGAAGAAGAGATTACTGCTTCCAGGACCAGAGATGCATTGGCATGGTGTGGTCTGGATTCTAAGATGAAGATTGGTTCAGTTTTCAATAGAAAAGGAATGAACAGTTAGGGGAAATTCCTGTCTGAAATTGTTGGGAAAGTGATATTGAGCAAGCCAGGAGGGCATGACAAAGTGTCTGCCCATATGTTCAGCATTATGACCAGAATAATCTTCAATCTGAAAATTGACTGGTCTATAGTAGTTTTTGAAAAAATCAAGGAAAGCCTGAAGAAGCCCAATTTGGGCAGGATCTTAAGTCTCTACCTTGCTGGAAGTATCCCAGAGGTAATGAGTCAAGCTACTAGTAGTAAAATCAACCACATGAGAAGAATGTACATGAGGATCTTCTCCAGATGGGACAGGGTGTTGTCTAAGGAGATGCCAACCCCTGAGAAGATAATTCCTGAGAAAGTATCACCTCCAAAGAAGAAGAGGAAAACTGCTCCAGTGGCACAGGTTTCCACTAGCAGCTCTGGTAGTGAAGAGCAAGTGGTCTTCACACCTGATGAGAATGAGGAAGGAACTGCTGTAAAGTCTCCAGCTCCTCAAGATGTTGCTGAAATCCAGGGGGAGCTACCTCAAGCTAGCCCCATACACAAGGATCACATCCAGGGGGAGCCACTAGTTGTGGAAGAGCCCACTCCTCTTGAGAGTGAGCAAGCAACTAATATAATCCTAGAGGTAATCACTGAGCTTAATGCTTTAGATTTTCCTTTAGAGGATACTGATTTGTCTGATGTTTATCAGCAACCACAGATTCATAGTCAAGTTCCAGATGTTGTCATGGAAGACACTTCTGTTACAGCTCAAGTTAGTTCTGATCCAGTGGTAGATGAGCCAAGAATTTCTCCAGCTCGTTCTCCACAAGAATTTACAATGGAAGATTTATTTCTAAATCTGGATCAACAAGACTTTGACAAGGACAATGCTGCTGCTGAGGGGGAGAATGCTCCAGTTGAGGGGGAGCAAGTGCCCATTGTTGAAGAACCTGCAAGGCAAGAGACTGAGAAGGCACCAGATGTGCAGAAGGAGCTACCTAAGGAGAGGGTAGAGATAGCAAGTACTTCAGCCTCTGAAGATGAAGAAGCAACAAGGGCTAAGAAAAGAAAGTTTCAAGTATTTAGAAAAAGGAGCCAGAGTTACAAAAAGGCTTTGCAAACTGTTGCTCCACAGCCTATATCACTACCAGCTCCTACTGTTGATTATAGTGCACTTATGGTTGCTATGCAAATAAAGCTGGATGAACATAGGCAAGCTATTGAAAAGTATGTGGATGAAGGGCAGAAATTATTGCAGTTTGATCTGGCCCAGGATATTAAATTCATAAGATTTGAGATGAATCTCAATAAGAAAGAGATGACTGACTGCTTCCACAAGGGTGGGAATGCAGTAGTCTATCTTGCAACTCATCAAGAAAAAATAAAGGCTCAAGTAGATGACATAGCACTGAAGCAAGGGTATGTTCTAGAGAACCAAATTAGAATGAATGACAATTTGACACAATCTCACAATGCTATAGTCACAGAGTTGAAGTATCTAGCTGCAGGGCAGACTCCAGCTACTATTAAAGCAGAATTTGACAAAGTATTTCAAGAAGAAATCACTGCTGTTAAGACTGCCATCCAAGACTCACAGAAGATTATAACTGACAAACTCCAAAGGTTAAAACCTTTCTTTAAAGATGGAGTTAATTACTTGGATAACCAGGTTAGATTTCAAAAAGATGATGTCAGAGATCACATTGAAAGAGAAGTCATAAAGGGGGAGAGAGTGTTAGTCAAGGCCAGCTTTGATCATGCTAAGTGGATATCTAATTCTATCAGAGCAACTCTTGGATATCCTCCTCTTTGTCATGATGATAATGTTGCTGAATCTGGAATTCATCCTGCATATCTTAGAGGGGAGCAACCTGAAGTGGCTCAAGTCATCTACCCTCCTCCAGATTTTGATATGGTTCATGCTGACATGCAGTCCATGTATAGCCCACCTGGGGGAAAGGACAATGTCATTATCGAAAAAGTTGTTCAGCCAGTCTCTGCAGCTATGCAAGAAGCACTGCAGAAAGAAGAAGAGACTAGATTGTCTAAGAAGAGGTTCAGGGAGCAAGCTGAACAAAGACCTGACTTTGAGCAGTGGAGCCCCACCTCAAGAAATATTATTTTGACTGCCTGGAAAGCTGCAAAAGATAATGTGCATGACAGGAACAAGTGGTTTTCTGAGGCTGAATGGAGAAAACATGAGACAAGGCAGGAGGCTATAGTCCAATACAGAAGAAAGGCCAAGATGGAAAAGCTACCTCCTACTGCCCAGGAGCCTAGCACGTACTTTCCCAAGCCTTATCATTACTTTGAAAGGCAAAAGATTAAGGCTGAGGAACTTAAGAAGAAAGATCTGAAAGGCAAGAAGCTTGCTGATGCTGAAGTTGCTGAGGCTCCTGTTCAAGCCAAAGTACAAGCTGGAAAAGTAATAGTGATCAAGGAGCCTGAACAGAAATAGAATTAGAATTTTCTTAAAGTTTACTATATAATCTTTTGATGTAAAACATTCTGTAAACTTTTTGAAATATGAATATGACAGATATTAGAACAATGTGTTATATGTTAGATCTATTTCATATTTGTTCTGTGTTGATGTCTATGTATACATGTTTGATTGATACATGTTTATGATTGCCCTGCTATATATAATCTTGCTTTACATCATTTTGTAATTTTAGTATGAATGGTGTATATCATTGACTAAGGGTTATGACTTCTCCAAATAGGGGGAGATTGTTGGGTACATTGGTTTAAATGTACCTGATTTGAAGAAGCCTCACCCAACTCAATGATATACATCAAAATGTATTTGATGTGTTTTGAGTTTACTTGTGCAGGCTAAGTATTTGCAGGAAAGAAGAAAAAGTTTCTAAGTCCATGTGTCGACACCCAGAGGGAAAGTGTCGACACTTAAGAAGACTTGTGTTGACACCTAAGCAAGCAGTGTCGACACTTGGAGTCATTGTGTCGACACCAGGGATGCTGAGTCGACACCAGACAGAAAGTGTCGACACAAGGAGCTGTGTCGACACTCAATGAAGAAGAGTGCAGTGAAGTAGTGTCGGCACATAGCAGTTGTGTCGACACCCAGAGAAACTGTGTCTACATCAAAAAGTGTCGACACTTGGAGGCTGTGTCGACACTCAACAAAAGTCAGCAGAGACAAAGTACAAGTGTCGACACCCAGAACAATGTGTTGACACTCAGCAGAAGAGTCAACACTGGAAGTAAGTGTCGATACCCAGAATAATGTGTCGACACACAGCTGAAGACTCAACACTTGAAGAAAGTGTCGACACAAGTAGCTGTGTCGACACTTAGTAAAGATCAGCAAAGATCAACAAAAATTCTAAGTACAAGTGTCGACACTAAGGGAATGTGTCGACACTCAGCCAGAGTCTCGACAGAAGAAGAATGTGTCGACACAAGGAGCTGTGTCGACACTCAACAAGTATTAACACTGAAGACATGTGTCGACATCAAGAAGCAGTGTCGACACTTAACAGATTCAACACATGAAGATGTGTCGACACAAAGGTGTTGTGTCGACACTTAGAAGATTTCAGCAAAATACTGAAGTACAAGTACTTGTGTCGACACTCAATTTTAGTGTCGACACATGAAGAAGAAGTAGTGTCGAGATATAAAATCTACAACACAAGGAGTTGTGTCGACACCTTGTAGGCTAGTGTCGACACTTAGACAACTTGTGTCGACACTTGATCTATAAGTATCGACACTTAAAGACAGAAAGTCTCGACACTTCTAGACAGTTACAGAATTTTCAAGAACTGACTGGATGACTTGACAGCTGCCATTCCAGCCGGTCTACTGCACCTGTCAGAGTTGTCAGAATTCAGTTATGGACCGGACCAGCCAGTTACCATGAAGAAGGCCTATAAATAGGCTTATACAGACTACAGAAACTGTTGTTGAAGAGATTGAACACAAGTCTAAGTTCAGATTAAAAGAAGATCTAGCTATCAAGTGAAGATCTAAGAAGTTGGAGAGAGAGAGCTCCATCCAAAAAATCAGTTGTTGGAACCAGACTGAGAAGAAGGGTTCAGATTCACTCTGAATCTTAAGTAGAAGAGATCAAGGATCAACTGCAGAAGGAGTCATTCTTATTGAGTTCTACTTTCAATAAGCTTTGAAGAAAGCTAAGTCAGATTGATTTCAGCTGAGTTCTTCCAAGAACTCATCAAGAAACTCACAACTCTCCTCTCTTGTCTCTGGGTTGCTGAGTTAACATTATTGTATTCATTTTATCTTGTAGTATCCTTTGGATCTGAGTCTTGTAAGCCTGTAATTATAAAGGCTGAGTGTAGGGCTTGAGAGCCTGAGTGTAGGAGATTGAAATCTCTGAGTGTAGGCCTTGGTGGCTGAGTGTAGGCCTTGGTGGCTGAGTGTAGGCCTTTGTGGCTGAGTGTAGGCTTTGTGAAGAAGCTGAGTTGTAGGGCCTTGGGCCTGAGGTGTAGGAACCAGTTTTGGGTTCTGAGATAGTGGAGGAGTTTGGCCGAATCTAGTACACTGCTAGATAGGCGAAGGGGGAAAGTGGATGTACCCAAACCTTGGGGAACCACTATAAAACTCTGTGTCTTCTGTGTGCTGTGGTTTGCTGTGAATGCTGTGTGATTGCTGTGAAATAGTAGATATAAATCTGTGTTAAAAACTTATTGCTGCCATAAAAAGTTAAAAAGAATTTGGTCACCTATTCACCCCCCCCCCCCCCCTCTAGGTGTTTAGGTACTATATCTTTCACTGATTTCTGCTGAGTGTCGACACAACTCCTTTGTGTCGACACAACTCCTTTGTGTCGACACAACTCCTTTGTGTCGACACAAGTCTTCTTGTTTTGAACTTTGTTGAGTGTCGACACATCTTCTTTGTGTCGACACATGCTTCATGTCTTGAAACTTTGCTGAGTGTCGACACAGCCTCCTAGTGTCGACACTTTTACTTGAACTTTGTTGAAGTTTACTGAGTGTCGACACATCATCCTAGTGTCGAAACTTTAAATGTCGACAAAGTTCTTCTGGGTGTCGACACAACTTCTAAGTGTCGACACTTGTACTTGTTGACAATTCTCCACTATGTGTCGACACTGCCTGTATGTGTCAACACTTTGCTTCTGGTGTCGACTCTGCCTTCCTGGTGTCGACATAACTACTCCAAGTGTCGACATAGCTTCTCTGGGTGTCGACACAAGTATTCTTAAGTGTCGACACTTTTCTTCTAGGTGTCGACAAATGGACTTAGAATCTTTTATGCTTTCCCTGCAATTACTTAACCTGCACACATCAACTCAAAACACATCAAATACACCATGATGTATATCATTGAGTAGGGTGAGGCTTCTTCAAATCTGGTACATATATTCCAATGTACCCAACAAACAGGCTGAGTTGAAGCCTGATTTTGAGCAATGGAGCCCAACTTCCAGGAACATTATATTGACTGTCTGGAAAGCTGTGAAGGATAAGACCCATGAAAGGGGTAAATGGTATACTGAGCAAGAGTGGAACAAGTACAAAGGCAGACAGGAAGCCATTCTTCAATATAGAAGGAAAGCAAAAGCAGGGAAGTTACCTGTTAATGCTCTGGAGCCTAGCAAGTACTTCCCAAAGCCTTTTCATTATTTTGAAAGGCAAAGGATAAGGGCTGAAGAACAGAAAAAGAAGGATCTGAAAGGAAAGAAACCTGCTGATGATGCTGAACCTACTGTGCAGGCTCAGATCAGATCAGGAAAAGGCATTGTGATTAAGGAGCCTAATCAATTATAGGATAGTTAGGCTTATGTATAGAACAATGTAACCTTTTGGCTTTTGTTCTAAAGAAAACTGTGTCAACTTAAAATTTCTCTCTGATTAAATGAAATTTGTTTCAGTATTCATTTCAGTTGTTGACAATGTTTATATGTTCATCTATTTTTTATGTGTTTTATTATAAGTGATGTATATCTTTGACTGAAGGTTATGACTTCTCCAAATAGGGGGAGATTGTTGGGTACACTGTTAATATGTACCAGATTTGGAGAAGCCTCATCTTAATCAATGATATACATCAATTTATATTTGATGTATGTTTGAGTTTCATTGTGCAGATTTAAGAATTGGAAGAAAATTTTCTAAGTACAAGTGTCGACACTAGTGAAAAATTATGTCGACACTTGTGAAGAATTATGTCGACACTTGTGAGGAATTGTGTCGACACCCAGGCATTGTGTCGACACCAACAGAAGAAGCTGTGTCAACACCCAGACTTGTGTCGACACTTGTGAAGAATTGTGTCGACACCTAAAGAAGAAGCTGAGTCGACACTCAGACTTAAGTCGACATCTGAGCCAGGAGTTATGTCGACACTAAAAGCAGAAGTTGTGTCGACACCCAGGAGTTATGTCGACACTGAAAGCAGAAGCTGTGTCGACACCCAGGAGTTATGTTGATAATGGAAGCAGAATTCTGTCGACACAGAGGGCCTGTGTCGACACATTTAACAGATGCTGTGTCGAGTACCAGAAGAACGACTATGTCGACACATGGAGTGTTGTGTCGACATCATCAAGACTTGTATCAACACTTAGTCCATTTGTGTCGACACATATGAAGCAGTTTGTTGAGTGGTTCATGTTGAGTTGGAAAGTCTTTGAAGAATCAGTTGTCATAACCATCCGGTCTGACACCTTTGTCAGAACTGTCAGAAGACTGTTACAAACCGTATCAGCCGGTAATCAGGAGGAAACTCTATGAAAAGGACTGGTTCGATACAACAAAAAAGAAGAAGAGAAAAAAAAAGAGGAGAAGAAAGAGAACATTCAACACTAAGAAGTGAATCCTTCAGAGAGAGTTTTCTACAACAAGAAAAGGGGAAACCCTTACGAAGGCAGATCCAGATCAGTCTGCAAGGAAGATTCAGATATCATTCTGAATTGAAGGTGGAAGCTATCTGAAGATCAACTTCTACATCAAGTGAAGATCAAACTTATTTTGTTCTATCAAGAAGCTTTGAAACGGCTAAGTCGGGTTGGATCTGAAGATCAGTTTATTCAAGAACTGATCAAGAAGCTCACACCAGTGAAGAGATCTATCTGGTGAAATTTCTGTATCTCTTAATCAAACAATTTCTGGTAGGATCTGTTGTAAGATCTGAGTTGTATGCATGTAATTATAAAAGCTGAGCTAGGGCTTTTGCCTGAGTTGTAGGAGTGGGGTTTCACTCTGAGTTGTAAGCCTAGTGACATAGGCTGAGGTAGGGCTGAGGCCTGAGGTAGGGTTCTTGAGGAAGAATCTGAGGTAGGAGATTCAGTTCTCTGAGTTGTAGGCATGGGAACGGGCTGGGTTAGGGCTTGTACCCGAGTTGTAGGAGTATGGATTCACTCTGAGTTTTAGGAACCATTCTTGGGTTCTGAGCTGTAAGATCTGCGAATCTGAGAAGAAGGAAGGAATTTATGTCGAATCTAGTATAGTGCTAGATAGGCGAAGGGGGAAAGTGGATGTACCCATCACTTGGGGAACCACTATAAATCTAGTGTGCCATCTGTGGTTTGCTGTGTTCTTCTGTTTTGAGGTGTATGCTGTGCTGTGTTCTGTGATTTACATTGTTCTTGTGCTGCGATAAATATTGATATTTGCCTAAAATTTTGAAGGAAAAATTTGAACCTATTCACCCCCTAGGTGTCTAGGCTCTTGAAATCAAGTCTTTCAAATCTCCCCATTTTGATAATAACAAATCCTCTAAGAAAGAAATCATGAATGTTATAGGGTCCACCCGATTTGAGTATCAAGACGAAGCATGTGTATGTGCACAAATTGCTCTTGGATGAAACACTCCCCCTACATGTGAACTCCTCCTAAATTGAAACATAGTGAAATTTTCCGTGGTTAATATAAGGATTAGGAGTGTATATGAAAATTCTCAAGGATTATGAATGTATATGAATGATTTCCTATGAAATTTTTCCCCCTTTGGTATTGTCAAAAGATAAATTAAGTCGGAATCCGCGACTGGTTCCCGCTGCCATCAAGACTGGGCGGCCTATTTTTTTCTAGCTGCCACGCATGTCAAGCCGGCCGGTTATCAGAGACCGGGCGGCCTATGCCTTATAACCGCCACACATATCAAGTCGGCTGGTTATCAGAAAAGCCGAGCGGTCTCCATATCAAGCCGCCGCCAGTACCGGCCCTGCTCAACATCAAGGCCCAGGGCCCAGACCATCAGCTCGCAAGGAGGAATCCGCCAGGCCGTGTGACTTCCCTCCTTTCTCCTTTTTTGCTCATTTGCTTCCTCTCACCTCTGCCCGGTTCTCATGTACCCCGGGTTGCCGGTAACTTTAGCCCTGCCCGTTTGGGCAGGCCCCCGAGCCTATAAATAGGGGGAGGGTGCACTCTCCAAAACATACTGACTCGTATCCAAGAGCTCGCTTATTAAGAGTTGCGGTCTCGAGTCTAGTACCTTGCGACTTGCTGTCCGACCGACTTACCTATTTACTCCTTGTAACCGCTTCACTTTTAATCAAAAGAAAGCCCGTCGTAAGAGAGGCATTCAGGCCGCGACAGGCGAAGTCTGGTGTTGCCGTGGTTCACGGCTCTGCTGTTCTCTTTCTCTCATCTGATAAGTAGATAGCTGCTTGCAGTTGCCTTTTCCCCTCTATTCCCCGGTGCTCGAACCATTAGCTGGTGGTGCTCGGCTGATTTTCTCTTTTCGTGCATCAACAATCGTGTTATATTGTGTAGGTGTCCTTGCATACCCATGAATGCATATGAACTCCCGCTCTCAAATCAAGTGTTGTGTGATTTCTTGAAAAGTAAAAAAAGTAGCAAAATCTTCAAATGTTTGACCTTCCTAGGGTGTGAAATTTTTTTGACCAGTTACAATGTGCTCATTTTTATAGACAAATACAAGGGGAGGGGATACTTTATCGTCATAATGTGCACCCCATCCCCATTCGAGATCAATAGAGCTCGATGAGTTGACCTGCTGAGCTCGATGAGGTGACCTATTGAGCTCGCCAGGTGACCATTCAAGCATGCCAAGGTACCCTGCCTTCATGTTTTTCAAGTGTAATTTTGATTTGGATGAATATGGGTACTACAATACAAGTGACTAAGGCTTCGTTTGATTTGGCGTTTCTCCGCTTCCGTTTGGAGCAAACGATGCCAGACAGCGGGTAAACAAACGGGCGTCGGACGTGGTTGCTCCATTTGCACCCGCCGGACAGAGAAAAAACAACTAAATCAAAGCTTTTCAAGCCCAACCTCCCCCCCTCTGATTCGATAGCTCCGTATAGACCCACGTGCTCCTCACACAACTACGATGTGGATTCTACTTCAAAAAAAACTATTGCAGACATCTATGAAATTTCGCCAGCCGCTCACACCACTACCGCAGGGAAGCACTTCTTTTACTACAGCCATTGTAGGCCTTCCAGTAACCGCCCAGTCGTCCTCGACGGTCTTTTCACCAATCGCAAAATCCTACCCTCCTCCACCTTTGAAGGCGACATACTCTCCGACGGCTGCCAAAGAAAGCCCCGCCCCTCCACCACCATCCACTTCCGCGACTAGGATCCCGATCTTCCATCCTCCTCCTCCTCCTCCCCACTTTAATTATTTCTCACCCAAAGTCCTAAGTTTTAATTTTATTGATTATATTATATTATATTATATTATAATATAATATATTATATTATATTATGATATATTATATTATATTATATTATATTATGATATATTATATTATATTATATTATATTATATTACAATATACTATATTATATTATTTATATTATTTATACTCATATTTATTTATTTATATTATACGAGCATCTTTGCTCGTGTTCGATGCTCTCGGGCGGCCTTCGGCCGCATCAGGCGGACTTCGTCCGCCTGCGCACGACCTTCACCTGTGCTTGATGCTTCGGGGGATCTTGGGCCGCATAGAGCGGGCTTCGCCCGCTTTCATGCAATCCACCATCTTGGCACCGCACCCGCCACTCGCGGCCCCCGGAGCTCTATGGTTATTTGATTTTATTCTGGAGGGCTGCGAGTGGCGGTTGCGGTGTCGAGATGGTGGATTGCGTGGAATAGGGCGAAGCCCGCTTCAATGCGGCCCAAGACCCCCCGAAGCATCAAGCACGAGTGAAGCCCGCCAGATGCGGCCGAAGACCGCCCAAGAGCATCGAGCACGGGCATAGCCCGTGCGAAGATGCTCGTGTGTGAGTGTGTGTGTGAGTGTGTGTGAGTGTGTGTGTGTGTGTGTGTGTGTGTGTATATATGTTAATGTATTTTGTAGATACAAAGAACACTTCATATTGGCTATCTGATAGGAAAAATTATGTCTTCAAATGATTGTAATATGCAGTCTATTTTGTCAATTGGCTAATTTTCATGCATGTATATTTCTTCCTTAGTGTAAGATATTGCATGCCAAATGTGTGTGTATTGTAATCATTAATTGGAGCTTAATCCTTGGCTCTATTGATCTGCATGCCAAATGATAGTTAAACAATTTGTATGTATTTTCCACTCACGCACAAATGACAATAAAAATAACTAATAATCTGGATTATAAAAAAGAAATAATGACGTGGACCAATAGAGAGAGAAGATTAAGGGAAAGAGAAAACAAACAATAGGATAAGATGAGTAATGCTAAATATGAACAGATTCATTAGATGAGGACAAATTAAGAGTCTTTAAGCCGTATGAATATTTGAAATAAAGTCGGCAAAGAATAGATCTTCCACAAATAGTATTTTCTACTCATGATGTACAACGTTAAATTTGGGACTTGTGAGAAGTAGTATTACTATGGACAAACTAGAAGAAAAATTCTGCACTCCAGTTGTAGTATTGCTATGGACAACTTAGGCTTCGTTTGGCATGGTGGTGGCGGTCGTAAACACATGGGTTAAATCGTCATTCGTTAAGGACCATCTAACAAACATCATCCATTTGAACTTAAAAGTGGATGAAGTTTTTTAGGTGGGCGTTAATGACTGATAATTTAACTCTGATGTTCATGACCATCACCATCTTGCCAAACAGAACCTTAATTGTATCACTCAATCATAATTAGTCATGAAGTTCTTAAATTTCCATCCTTATGGCCATGCAAAGGGATTCGGGGAATAATTTGTTTTGGTAGCTGGAGAAGCAAGCATTCTTGATGCTTGCCTACATGAAACTTGCGCACGTCCAGCATGTGCTATCTCCCGCCTTCTATGAATGCATGGAAAAAATTTTCCGCTCTTTTGGGATGGTGGTGGCGATCAAAAAAGTTGTGGTGGAAAATAAACGATGGCATTAAAGTGTCAAAAGGCTGTTTCCAAATAGTTAAAAGAGTGTTTGAAAAATCTTCATTTATGTTCTTTTTATAAAGATGTTATACATTTTTTGTATGGAATAACAATCTTTTTACTAATAGCCTTTTGACTTTTTAGCATGCATGAGAGAGAGTGAGAGAGAATTGATATTGGAATTGGTATTGAAAAGAATGGCGAAAATTTCGTGCTCAGGAAAAAATGCGCACACGGGCGAAAAATGTGTGTTGTGAAGGATAATGAGCCAGAGTGAAAAATGCATATCCGAGAGAAAATGCGCGCATGGGCGGAAAAATGGGCGCCCGGGTGGAAATGGGTGTCGGGAGAAAAATGCGCGCTCGAGCGAAAAATCATATGCGGAGGCAGAAAAAGGGGCGCCCGAGCGGGAAAACATGTGTCAAGGCCGAAAAGGCGCTCCTGGGTGAAAAACGCACGCCAAGATAGAAAATCCGCGTCCGTGGGGGCGGGGGGGGGGGGGGGAATGGATGCCCGAGCAGAAAATGAGCGCTCGGGCGAAAAATGCGCTCTCACGCGGAAAATGAGCGCCCAGACAAAAAAACAGGCACAAGTGTGATAATTGCGCAGTCATGAGAAAAATGCATGACTCGACAAAAAATGCACATCAAAGTGTAAAATAACTGCAACGGGAAAATGTACGCCTCGACAAAAATGTGCCCGGGCGAAAATAAGTGTCGATGCGAAAAAGCGAGCCTAGGAGAAAATGTGCGCCCGAGTGAGTTTGCTACTCCAGAATGCTTAATCTCAAAACAACGACATGTCATAAACATTCAATGGAGGGTTTTTGTAGGAATCCATATAAAATAATTGAAAGTATCTAGTGTGTACCTAAATCACCTAGAAGGGGTGAATAGGTGATGTTTGTGACTTTTCGCAAAATAAAAATCACTTAAAAACAAGCACACAAACACAGAGATTTATAGTGATTTCCCGAGTTGGGTACGTCCACTTTCCCGCATCGCCTATCTACCATAAAAGGATAGATTTTGCTATTTCACGAAACTCAGATTTCGTTAAATCTTACACCTCGGAGCCGCAACTTCTACAACTCGGAGACGACGCTCCTACCACTCGATCCACAACTGCATCTACAAACTCGATCCACAAACGGATCTACTACTCGATCCACAAACGGATCTACTATTCGATCCACAAACAGATCTACTCACTCGATCCACAGATGGATCTTCGAACTCGATCCACAGATGGATCTACAAAATCGGAGATAAATCTCCTACAATAGTTAAAATAATATTACAACAATAAACACGATTGCAAGTCTTCGCTCCGACGTTTTTCGAAAGGGTTGATCTTGAATATGGAGAATTCGGAAACTTGAAATCTTTTGGATCTTGAATCTTCACGTTTCTAGATCTGGAGGAATAAAAGACTTTTGAAGGCAGCAATCTAGATGTATAAATCAAGAACGATTGGATCTTACAGTGCTTGCGGTATTCGGCCAATCGAAAAATGCGTGCGTACAGGAGGCCGACGAGTTGCCAATTTGGAATGTTTCTTCGTTTTGAATCGGTGATCAATTTAGCACAAAAGCAAAATTAGCAATAAAGAAGAATATCTCTAGGTATTTATAGAGATAAACCCTTCAACGATAAAAAGAATATTTCCAAAAACAAAAGGCAGAAATTACTGTGTATGGCCGACAGAACCCATGACTGGTTTTTGAAAACTTTCAGAAAAATGTCCTAAGTCAAATTCATCAAGTATCATAATGATACTCGTCGAATATATCTTGATATACGACGAAAAAGACTTGGCCAAATCATCCCAGACCGGTTGGTCACTCAACGTCATGGCGAAGAGCCATACTCAATGAATTCGTCAAGTTTCAGCAGGTATACTTGACGAATTCGTCGAGTAACGACTGAATGACTCAACGCACTCAATGTTGTAGCACTCAACGCATTGAGCTCACTCAACGTCATAGGCTGCATTCGTCGAATATCGTCGAGTTAACTCCACGCTTTGATATTCGACGAATTATACTTGGAAAAATCTAGAGAAGTAACGTCGACTGGACTCGACGAATTCGGCGTGTATCACTTAGCATAGTTGACGTATTCTGCGAGTATCGTTAGATACATTCGACGAATTCGACAAGTATACACACTGATACTCGGAGAATTTTACTTAACGGATTTTTTAATTTCTCTAATGAATGTCCCCTAAGTATATACGACGAATTCACAGGGTATTGGTAAGTATACTTGTTGAATTTGGCGTGTATCAATGATGATACTCGACGAATTCGACGTGTATGCTTAACCATACTCGCCGAATTTTACTTAGGTAAAATTCCTATTTTTCATGGGTCAAACCCTTGACCATTCTTGAGCCTTCTCTTGTACTTGGGATAGAAGTACACCCCAATAGAGAGATTATACGTGAGTCAACACATTGGCCTACACAATGTGGAATTACATTACACAGTCCTGTGTTTACTGACTCACTGTAACCTGACATTGGTGTGTACTTGACATTGTAGACATACAAGTACATAACTAAAAAATAATATCAAATACAGTCACAATTCATCTTAGCTTAACCGGACCCTTCTTCAAATTCGGGTTATTGTGGATACAATACCCAACAATCTCCTCCTATTTGAAGAAGTCAGAACTCTATAAGCTAAGGTGAATTGTACATAAAAATAGTGAAATACTAAAGCTGCATTAAGACTTGAAAGGATAACGAAATTAAACACAACACGCATTCCAAGACAATCATAGAAATTATATATATATATATATATATATATATATATATACACACACACATACACACACACACAAAATATAACTATATGTCCAGCCTGTTCTAACTCTTCTGCCTTTGTCTGTCAAAATAAGTCTTTGGCTTTGGAAAGTACTTTGGATGGGTTGCAGGCATCAGATCAACATTTCTATGATTTTTGATGAGAATTCTCCTTTCTGTGCAGGACAACTTGTCTTATTTCATTCCTCCTGATCGTAGTGGTGCTGATGTTTCTCACCACCAATGTAAACCAAGGAGAATGTATCCAATACAATACCTCTAAATATGGGACTCCACACTTCTTCCATTTCTTTGTTAGGCTCTGACTTAACAGTAGACGAGCCTTCCCCATATCTTCTACGCTTGTGAACTGGAGGGGGAAAGTCTTCAACAAACTCTACCTCTGGAGCCTCAGTAGCAGTAGCAGCAGCAGTATCAGCCTGATAAAAATCCTATGTGTATGACCAGAGCTGAGAGTAATCCTGGGCAAGATCAGTCTCATCATGTGCTGGTACAGTCACAACAAGTACTTGAGGTCCTGTCAACTGACTATGCAGCAACATATAGTTGTTATAACTATAGTCATTTGCACTTTTGAAATTTTCTAACATTACTGCTTCAACTGCATTGACCTTAGCTGCCACCTTAGCTTACAAGGAATCGTCCGCCTTTCTGACTTTTGTAGCCAAAGCATTTGCATACGCTTGCAAGCTGTCGTCATAATGAGCCATTAAAGTATTGTGCGCTTAAATCACAGATTTTGCATTAGTATCAACATTATCCACAATTTCCTTGGTATATTTGAGGCCATCCAAGTTCAACTTTATAGCTTTTCCTCCCTCAACAATAATAAATCAAGCTTTGTGTCAAGAGCTTCTATCTGAATTTTGACTTCAGTAAGACCTCTGTTCAGGTCTCTTTCGCTCTCTTTCATCTTTTTCAGAACACTTGTCATGGAAGAATCAAAATGTGCCTTCTTCTTAGCTAGCATTGACTTTATACATTGCATAAGTGTACTATCAGTAGTCAATACTGGAGTCTCTGGGATGGGAGTGCTGGGTAGATGCTCATTGGAAGACTCAGCTATCAGAGATAAATGAGCTATGGAAGTAGTATCTTGATCTGCAGCAGCAAGTAGAGCTGGAGTCTGCTGCTCTGCATCTCCCTCCTTGTCAGCAAGATCCACAACCTCCATTTCAGCCGCAGGAGGTGCATCTGGCATCAAAGCTATCCTTTTCTCCAGGTTGCGCATCAGCCTAGTAACCTCAGTATGAACTGATATAGAAGTCTTAGTCACCTCCCCCTCAGAAGATGAAGCGGGAATAATTTCAGGGAGAGGGACTATCAGGTTCTCCACTACAATGAGTGCATTAGCATAACTAACCTCAGCATTAGCAAACTTATCAGAATCAATTCTCATCTCATCAGCAGCAGCATCATCAACATCATTTTTATCCTTTTCCTCAGCAGTATCTTCCTCAACTGTATTAGTCTATGCCTCCTCAGCCAACAACTCCTCAACAACAGTCTGAGCAATCTGAGTAACCTCTGTCGGCAGATTCTTTGGATCTGGGTCTGGAATAACTGATTCCCACTCTATTCATGCCCTCGAACTCTCAGGAATGTCAATGGGGTGTGGAGAAGGAATCATATCCTCAGGAGCCTGATCTTCCTCCTCCACAGCCACATCTAGGGCTCCCCCTTGCCTCAAGATCCTCCTATCCCACCTTGAGAAGATAGATGAGTCAATCTTCTTTAGGTTATGGATAAGCACTCCTTTGGTCATATCGAACTTGTCACCGTCCATTTGATACAGGTACAAGCTGATAATCCTTCCAAAGTTGGGTGTGTGGAGACTGTCCTTTATTTCTCAAACAACATCGCACCCCAGTCCATTCTCTTTCTGCAGATGATTGTTACTAGAATATTGAACATTTTTGAAGATAGATAGTCGTGTGAACCAGTCTTGCATAGCAGCACTTTTCTGATGATATCTGACAGTAGATTTCCTTCTTCACTCATTCCTTTTATTTTGATCGCTTTTGTACATCTGGGAAAACCACAAAATAACATAGCCCTTGGGAAGTCCTCCTCGTCGAGGTGATCGGCTTCTTCACAAGCTGGATGCCGCAAACACCGAGTGAGGAGTGAAGCTTTGACTTTAACTATGCTCTTCTGAACTTTGCTCTTGATAATTGTATCCTCATGGCGGAGTTTAGCATTATGGAAAAATTCGAGAACTTCCTTGTCCAGAACTTTGCATGGGTGTTCTAGGACGAAGGAGAGTCCAACGGTCTCCAACATTATAATGATATTTCTGAACTCATCAGATGCATCAGCAAACCCTGTGCGGACCAACTCACCTCCCCGTGGCAAGCCACTGGTGCTTCTAAGAGCCATGTAGAATCAAGAACAGGAGTCTGGAGTAGAGAATTTTGTCAAACTGCTGTTAGTCGGAATCGACAAAACTAAGTTACCGGGAGCAGGAAACGACACGAAATTGTCGGAAAATGGTACTTCTGCAATCGGCTAGGGCTTGGAAATCGGTCACAACCCTAATGAAGAAGATGGAATCCAAGACTATGGGAGGAAGACGATGTCGTGGTGTGGGAGCCGAAAGGTCGGGGTCGGTCGTTCGGCGAGTTGGCGTAAGGATTTCGTCGAAATGTTTTGAAATCTGAAAATTAGAAGTAGGTTGCCCTCCCTTTCTCTCTCTCTCTCTCTCTCTCTCTCTCTCTCTCTCTCTCTATATATATATATATATATATATATATATATATATATATATATATATATATATATATATATATATATATATATATATATATATATATGTATTTATATAATTTTCAAATTTGCCTAGGAGGCGAGTACCTTATTTGTCGTCGGTTCTTCGTATCCAATATAGTAAGATAAAATTTTCGCACAAGTTAAATTCAGTGAGATTTACCGGATGCAGAATCTGATTCGACGAGTATCCACAGATATCTGACAAATCAGCGAGTTTTTCGTCCGATATTCGCCGAATTTTCCTATGAAAAAATTTCTTCAGGTGTCAATATTCCGCATACCTAGTTCCGTTTTGAAAAACGAGAACTTGGCCTCGTCCAGCGACTTCATGAAAATATTTGCGACCTGTTTGTCCGTCGAGACATAGCTTAGGGCTATGTCCTTGTTCTCCATATGCTCCCGGATGAAGTGATAGTGCACCTCGATGTGCTTTGTCCTGCTGTGGGGGACTGGATTGTTTGTGATCGCTATTGCGCTGGATGAGTCGCAATACATAGGAATTTCCTTGAACTTAAGGTAATAGTCTTTTAGTTGATTCTTTATCCATAGAAATTGTGCACAACAACTACCCACCGAGATATACTCTAATTCGGCAGTAGAAGTTGTCACATAATTCTGCTTCGTACTACTCCATGAGGTAAGCTGTCTTCCGAGGAACTGACAGTCCCGGAATTGCTTTTCCTGTCATCCTTGCTTCCTGCAAAGTCGGCATCTAAAAAAACAATTAGCTCGACATCATTAGTTCTCGGTTTCTATAAGTCAAGATTGGGCATATCCTTAAGGTATCTTAAAATTCACTTTGCAGTGACGTAATGAGATTCCTTAGAGTTCACCTGAAATCTAGCACATATACATGTTGGAAACATTATATCTAGTCTACTGGCAGTGAGGTAGAGCAAGAATCCAATTATGCTTTTGTACTTGGTTTCATCAAAAGGTTTCCCTTTCTCATCATTGTTCGGAGATAGAGTTGAACTCATTGGAGTCCTCATAGACGTTGCGTTCTCTATTCCGAATTTCTTAAGAAGCTCCTTGGTGAACTTCGTCTGAGAGATGAAAATTTCATCTTCAGATTATTTCACCTGAACTTCTAAGAAATACTTCAGCTCTCTCATACTGCTCATTTCAAACTTTTTTTGCATAAGTTTGAAAAAATTTGTGCGCAGGTTGTTTTCCATAGTGTGAAAAATAATAACATTGACATAGATTTGCACAAGCAGAACCTTGCATTTTACTTCCCTAAGAAATAAGAGCGTCCACGAGAGAGTTTTTTATGCCTTCTCCTATGCTTGTTGAAGCGTTCTCGAGAGTGTTGAGAGCGAGTAGACTTAAGAGCAAGCAGAGAGAATTCAGGACGAATGAACGATCTAAATTGCATATACTCACCAGAAAACCTCAAAGCTTGACTTCAAATGAAGGTCTAAGGGTCTTTTTATAACTTTCTTGAAGGGAAGTGTTAGTAATTGCGCCCGACTAGATCTTGAGTTAACAAATGACGTTGCTCAATTTCGGTCACCTGAATCACTAATATTCCAAAAAGGACAAGCATGGCCCCGCGCAATCCGGGCAGCCCGGGAAAGTGGCTCGGCTACGGCGGCTGACCGATACGACAGCCTACTGCGCGCGCACTGTCCCTGCATATTGCCCGTGTGTGCGGGCGCGTTCATGCTTAGTGCTTTGTCCGAGACCCGCCTCCCCCAGGCGGCTTCGCAGCTCTTCGGCTGAGCGCGGTCCGCCCACGCGGTTCACTCAGCCAGGACGATTTCCTGGAGCACTTAGGTCCGCTTTTACAATGTTATTTTTTAAGGGGAACCCCGTAAAGACTTTTCATTGGCAAAAATCCCTCTGATTTAAGATTCTTAGCATATATATAATCTCAGAGAAAATAAAAAAAAATATAATCTCAGAGAAAATCATAATTATATATATATTTATTTATTTATTTAAAAACATATCTAATTTATCATATATTTATAAATAATCTTAGAGAAAATATTATCTCATGAAGTACTGCAAGCATGATGGGCTTGAAATGATAGTATTGAAAATACCGTGAACTAACAATTTTTTGTGAGTTCGATCCAAACGAAGGGCGGTGACATTGGTGGCATGTTGCTTCATGCACGGGATCCTCCAGATCATGGATTGACAATCGGCTTTAGGGTGATCTTAAGACCCCCTTAGGATAGGGCTGAGCATATTATTCGAAAGTCGCTCGAAAATCGTTCGAAAGTTGAGCCGAATCGGAATCGGTTAAATTGATTCGACTCAATTTGAGTCGATTCAATTTGACTCGAATCTAATTTCGAGTCGATTTCGTGCCAGCCATAAATCGCTCGAAATATGATTCGAATCAAGTAGAATTAATTAAAAAAATTATGTATTTATTAATATATTCTTATTTTAAAAGTAAAATAACAAAATTTAAACTTAAATAAAAAGAATGAAGATTTTAAATGTTTCATTTGATAAATTATAGGTTGTCCAATATAATTTTGAGCAAAGTAGGAATAAAATGAAAATTGCTCAATTTCGAGACGAATTGATTCGATTTTGAGTCAACCCGATTCAATTTTGAGCCGACCAGATTCGATTTCGAGCCAACGCGATTCGATTTCGAGCCGACTCGGAATCGAGTCATTTCGAGTCGAGCCGGCTCGACTCGAAATCAATTTCGATTTTGAGTCGATTTCGAGACGAGTTCAAGTCGAAAATTTCAATTTCAAGGCTACCCAAAATCGCTCAAACTCGACTCGACATCAGCTCGACCTTAGGAGGTTGGTGGCTTTCTAATTAATGTACTTTTCTGAATGAATATAAAACAACACTTATCCAAATTAATTATAAATTCATTGATCTATTGAATTAAAAAAAATATATTAATTTAGTTAAATAGAAAGCTTTACTTATTAGAGCTAACTCGAGACTTGTGTATGGTAATCTAAATTGCATTGTCTTAGCTCGAGAGCGATCGAACGTGCAAACAGTCAATGAAAAGGTGACGGCTGTCAAAAAAAATTTTTTTAAGGTGGAAAACATTGGAAAGAGGTGAAAAACCACAATGTTGGGGTCGTACAAACCAAACTTCACTATCTGCTAGTGTTGTACAATGCTTTGAAGAGAAGGATAGGAAGACATAATGCTCCTTGTTACAATTGTTGGGGGGAGAGAAAGATGTTCTTGGAGGGTGGCAGGCTACCACTCGCGGAGCCATGTCTTTTGCTTGCCATAGTGGGCAGCACTGAGCTGGAAGCTTTGAGGTCTTCCGCTAGTGCTCGAAAAACGAAGGTTCACGCTCGGCGCGTCTCAGCTTCTGCGGGTTGTCGCGTGTTGCACGTTGGAGGGATTCCTGTTGAGTTGAGGGCGCTGTGAGCACTGAGCGTGTTGCCCGCAGAATGTTTGTTGTGGTGTGCGCGAAGTTCTTGCTGCGATGGACGCGGAGTGCTGAGTGCGTGCGGAGTGGAACTTGCGCAAGGGGCGATCAAAGGAGGATGAGCAAGGGTCTTCGAAGGATCTTCAAGGCATTCAAAAATCTTCGAAGGAGTCTTCAAAGGTAAGGGAGATCTTCGGGAGATTCTCGAGGGAGCTCTCATGCGCGCATGATGCCAAGTGGCAGGAGGAGAAGATCATGGGAGGAAATCTGGGGGGAAGAAGGTTGAAAAGATGGAGACCTTGTGACCCTATTTATTGGTTTTGAGGGTGGTTACGGTGGTTATGCTGTTATCCGCGGACCATAACCACTTTATGTGTTATTCGAAGATCACCTTCTTATAATTCATCTCTCGTATTTTTCAAGGATTTACTACGCGCACACCGATTGAATGGTGGAGATCGCGTGACAATGATCAGACGGCGGAGGAGGGTTGGCTGACAGGACTGGTCGGCGACGAGATGCCGACAGTGGGGGGGGGGGGACCATACGGGGAGGATGGAGTGGCAGCCGACCAGGAGGCTGGCTGTGGGCCTTCGCAGTCATGGGCGTGCATTTGAGAGGCACGACGGAGGCCCCTTGCGGCTGCGTTCGCGCGAACGCAAGGTGCGGCGGCGGCACGATCGCATTCGAGCAGCCGCGAGGCACGTCGCAGGCTGGCCACGAGGCCAGCCACTCATGACCTCGTTCGGGCGGCCGTTAGGGGCGTTACCGGCCGACTGGTGGCTGCGGGCGGTTGGCCCGACAGTTGGGGGGATTCAGGTGTGCCGATCGGTACATGGATCATGCGGGTGGTGGTTAAGAGAGGTTCCCTAGATGACCCTGATTAAGTTAGTGAGAGACATGAGAATTCCAGCTATTTGTAATCCGTAATTTCTATAAATGGAGGAGCATCCCATCATTAGTCAACTATATTTTTGTTAATATATTTTAATGTAAAAAAATTCAAATTCAGTGCAAAATTGAAAGGAAAGATTTTATTTCTAAAACAGTTAGGCTCAATTTAACAAGAACATTTTTGTTGTTTTCTCAACTCATTTCTAATTTATTCCGGCACCAAGCCGGTAGAAACAACCACAACAAACGAGCAAAATTTCTCCCTAATAAAACAAAGTGATCCTCGTTTTTGTTCCAACGACACAAACAATTCAATAGCGGATTACTTTCTTTAGGTATTTCTGATCATATAAATTATTACCCACACAAGACTCTTGGCACATTCCATCTTCCTTTCAATTTATTTAATTCTTTTCGTAGAAGTAAAAAAAAGGAAGTCAATGGCGTTTAAGAATTTTATCATGACTCTTCTTATCTCAAATGTTATAATGGCTTTTGTCACCATGGGAACGGCGGAAGAAGCTGGTGGATGTTATTGTGAATGCATCACGTTCTGCAAGGTAACAATGTCGGGGTACGAAAATTGTCGGCACGACTGCGAGCCTCATTGTCTCAATTTGGGGAAACCAAAGACGCCGCAAGAGAATGATGAGTCCTGTCCAACAAAACTCAGTCCTAAATATGTGAAGTTTTTGCGAGATTTGGGACTTATTGTGCCTCCAAGCTTCTTTGAGAAGAAAATAAACAAAGTCAATCCTTAAGAGTTCAAGATATGCTTATTTTCTTGAAATAAAAATATAATAATAAATGTGTGTATGCATGCATAACACATTGTTACGTGTAAAAGTAAAATAACTATGTACTCATTAATTAATAAATGTTATCTAATGCCTTTATTTTATTTAAGTCTATTGGAGTAGGTATTGTGTACTAAGAATGACAGAAATATTGTTATGGGACTATGCTTGGTGTGTAACACATTTATTACATTGGATCTTATTATGCATCAATTACACACGTAGACAAATATCACAAAATTGCGCTCAACATAGGGACCTCCAAATCTAGGATTGACAGTCAATTTGTGGGTACTGTCGTTAGCCCTAGTTATTCTCTCAAATTATTAAAGACTTTAATTTTGATAGAAATGACTTGTCACTTTTATTTTTTTTAGGATCACAAATATAATATACACCATTAATTATGTTCACGTGTCATCGTTATATGTATAATATGTATGAGTGAAAATACCTTTTGTTGGAACATTCAACATTCCAATATTATCTTTTTTATAAAGAAACATTATACAACTTTTTATAAGGTGGTTTAATTTGAGTTTTTACATTATTTTAAAAGTATATCTGTGCAACTCATATTCGTCGAGGGTGGATCCGCAGAATCAGGTCAGCAAGATTCAAAATCAACAAGTCAAGACAGAATTCAGAGTCAACACCCAAAATAGTAGAAGGCCTGAGCGATTATGGCGAGCTCCCCTATCATACTCGCCAGGTAGACGACTACGGCAGTTACTCGCCCAACCTGAGCGAGCTCCCCCAAGAAGTCGCCTAGTCACCGAGGGGGCTATAAATAAGACTCAACTCTACTTGGATTTGCGACCCCAGGGGTACGAGTAAAATGACTATGCAATCTCGCAAAAGATCTCGACCACCTCATTTCCTAGAATTCGACCTGAGCCTTTGGATCCTTCCTTCAGAGAGACAGGTTGCGAGCAAGCGACTATCCATCTTAGTCGCACTTAGGCATAAGCCCTTCCGCCTGCTCCGCTTATCTGACCGGACCATCCTAGGCCCAATGAAATCCGTCTAAGTACTGGTACGTTGAGAGCGAGAGAAGCTACACTCAACATCTTAGGACAAAAAACGTTGAGAGCGTTGAGTGAAGGAGCTGCACTCAAATAATCAAGACAAAAAGCGTTGAAAGCGTTTGAGTGGAAAGGCTTCGCTCAACGCTAGAAGCGGAAAGGCATCGAGTGGAAAGGCTTCACTCAACGCCAGAGGAAAAAAGCGTTGAGAGCGTTGAGTGGAAAGGCTTCTCTCAACGCCAGAGGCAAAAAGCGTTGAGAGTGTTGAGTGGAAAAGCTTCACTTAACGCGAGAGGCTAAAAAAGCGATGAGTGAAGGAGCTTTTACTCAGCGCCTTCAACAAGGACTCTGCCGACTCTGGGGGGCTTCACGCCTACACAGGCGCAAGCCCTTTTGCCTGTCTTGACGGGAGCCCTTTCGTAGCTTTACTCATCTGACCTTACCAACCTGGGCCCAAGATCACACTCAGCGAATATGAGGTTGTACAAGAGATGTGATCGCAAATTGTTTAACATAATGGTCAAATAATTTCTTTGCTGAATGCATTAAAACATGCAGTGAGAAATTCTTAAACTCATAAAAGTATTATGTCTCTATTAAGTAAATATCTTAAAATATAATTAATATGTCAAAGAGGCATACAATCAAGGTTTTTTGAATTAAATGAATGTCATAATCTTTATGCTTGAAACTGACACTTGTTTCAAGACTTTTAAACCGAATTGTGACATGTCAGATGAAATTGTAACTATCAGAGCTGTTGGGTCCATTGATTCCAATGTCCCAGATTTGTAAGAAGTCAAACAAATCAATGACATATACATAGTTGTATTTGATGTGTATTTAAGTTCATGCATGCAGGATAATTCTTGTCACAATGATTGGACAGGTGGACAGAAATAAGGATGCTGGAAAAGCAGGAAATTGCCTAAGTCCACGGGCGTTGAGTGAAGTCAGTTCACTCAACGCTATAACACAAAAGGAGCTGAATACAGAAGAATCTGTCAAAGTCTCAACAATGGAAGATAGAAAAGTGGCAAAATCCACAGGCGTTCAGTGATATCAACTCACTCAACGCCTGACAGCAAATTCGTCGAGTAAAGCTGCCTCTGTCAAAGCCCCAAAGTTTCTGGCAAAGAAAAATCAGCCAAGTCCAGAAGCATTGAGTGAAGCCTGTTCACTCAACACCTTGCTGGTTCACTCAATGCCAGATAACAAATAGCATTAAGACAAGCTCAAGCAGTCAAAGCCAGAGAGATTCTGTCAAAGTAAAAGTTTCTAAGTCCAAAAGCGTTGAGTGAAGCCAGTTCAGTCAACGTCGTGCTGATTTTGTCGAAGCCCAAGAAGAAAACAAAACAATATGTTGAAGTACAAAAGCGTTGTGTGAAGCCAGTTCACTCAACGCCAAATGACAGAAAGTATTGAGACAAGCCTAGATAGTCAATGCCTAAGAAGAAACTGAAATTTGACTAAGTCCAAAAGCGTTGAGTGAAGCCAATTCACTCAACGCCTAATCAAAAGATGAGGCTGAGGCATGAAGCATTGAGTGAAATCAACACACTCAAAGCCTCCCTTTAGAAGAAAGTTTCTAAGCACAGAAGCGTTGAGTGAAGCTAGTTCACTCAATGCCCCAGTAGTTGGCAGAGTTTACCAAAAGCTAAGGCAAATGGTGTTGAGTGAAGTCCAACCACTCAACGCACTCAACGCCATGGATGCAGAAAGAGCTGAATAATAAGCTAAGTCCAGAATCGTTGAGTGAAACTAGTTCACTCAACGCACTCAATGCCCGGAGTGATTCTGTGAATTTTGTCTGAGTCCAGATTGGGTGACGTCAGCAAAAGTCAACGCCATTCAATTTTTTTGCAGCAAATCTGCAGTATGCCTTTAATGGCGTCGACAGACAACTGTTGTCATTTTCTGCAAATGGAAGGTGGTAACTCGTCCTTTTTAGGCAGGGCCCACAGTACAAAGAGTCGTTGACCATCTGACTATAAAGGATAATATTGGCTGAAAGGAAAGAAACTTTTTAGGGTTTTTTGATTACGCATAGCGGCGAAACTTCGTCTTCTTCCTCGTCATTATCATCGAGCCTGAATCATAAGTTCTGATCGATTGACCTGAAAGCAAAAAACAAATAGCTCTTGTGATTCTCATCAACGACAGTAAGTTCAGAATCGATTTCTGATTGGGAAGAGAAGCACTGCCTTCAGTGTCTGCAGGTCAGGGTAGCTGTTTGAAGAAGATACCAAACCTTCAGATCCATTGTCTTCAACAGTAGATCAGAATCCTTATTCCGAGTTAATTCCACACACAAACTGTCCAGTACTAAAGAACTTTTCAACGTGCTGATGTGAAGTAGATAGGGCTGAAATCTGCTCAGCCCAGGAAGACACACACAGAGAAAACTCGCTAGTATCTAATTGTTTCACAACATTTCTATTTTTTGAGGATCTAGTATTGGATCTGAGTGTTGGATTCTATGTAGAATCTGAGTTGTAAGCCTGTGTTATAAAGGCCGAGGTAGAATCATTTGTTGATCTGAGTGTAAGATGCACTTTAGATCTAAGTGTAGGGCTGTCCTCCCAGCCTGAGTTGTAGGGCCACTGGCCTGAGTAGGTGGTTGTTTAATCACTAAGTTGTAGGGCCTTATGCCTGAGCAGTAGGTCTTGGAGGAGATTGAGTGGTCCTGCGAGATCGAGTTGTAAGCTCTTAAAGAGCCAAGTATTGGGGAAGAGCCTTGTCTAACACACTATTAGAAAGGCGGTGAGGGATAGTGGACGTACCCATAATCTGGGGAATCACTATAAATATATGTCTTCTGTGTGTATATCTTGAAAGCTAGAATAATCAAAACACTAAACACAGTTTAATCGGGGTTAGGTCTAGAAAATTTTAAAGAGGTCTAAAACCTATTCACCCCCCCCCCCACCCTGTAGGTGTTTGATGACCTTGAAAATAAAGTCTTTCAAGTGGTATCAAAGGGAGGTTGCTCGAAAAAGACTTAACAGTCTGAGGAGATCTCCAAGGTCAGCAAAAAATTTGTCCTTATGGGCTCAGGAGTGAACTGTAAGGAGCTTGGTGTCATGAAGCTTCCAATCTTTAGGAAGGAAGGGTTTGGCATCTGGAAGGAGATGGTTGTTGAAATTTGTGAAGTGGAAGTGGTTGACGGGACAGGCTGGGCGGCCTGGGCGGACAGCATTGGCGGACTAGGCGGACTGCGATGTGCGGCCTGGTGGAAGGTCTAGTGGAAAGCCGGCTGTCTTCTGAGCTGGTTGTTGCATGATGTCTGCGGACTGTGCGGCCTGGTATCTGCGGATAGGACGTTGGCTTTGGTTTAGCCAAGGAGCGGCCTGAGTGGATAGAGGCTTGCGGACTGATGCTTTGCTCAGTGGCCGTGGTGCAAGCTTATGTTGTTTAGCTGTTTGGCTCGTGTCCGTGGGAAGCTTGCGGACTGGTGTGTCCGCGGTGTGGGCTGTTGCGGACTGAGCTTAGAGCTTGGCTGAGGCCTTGTCGAGATCTAGTGGTACAGCAGGTGCTTTGCTGTGGAGGTCTTTGGCGGACTGGCTTATGGAGTCCGGGAGATGGCTGCTGCATTGGGCAGGTGTGCGAGTAGCATGCGGACTACTGGCAGTTTATCCTTGGTATCCAGCTAAGTCCTTGCAGACTCGGCGGACGGTGTTTTTGATTTCGCGCGGGCTAGGGTGGTGTCGCTATCTCTAGGGCGGTGACCACACTCCTCACCTCTCCTATAAATAGGACCCCCCTGGCAGGTCTACAGTAACTGAGTGAACAGTAAGTTGGGTTGGGCAAGGAGCTGCGGTCTCAGTTTTTCTGTCCGCGCGGATTGATTCAGAGTTAACGGTTTGCTGTGTCCAGGTCACGCGGGTAGCTTCAAGGAGCCAGGAGTTTGGCTGTGACTTCGGTCAAGTACTTGGAAGTTGTGTGGTCTCTGCGGATTCAGCAGGAGGTCGCTTTGCGGCTTGTCAATTTTGTTTCAACTTTACCAGCTCAATAACCTGTCTGCCGGCTTCAGGTGGGTAGGAGGTGTTCCTCAGTTCAGCTTGTTGAGATTATATTAGCCAGCAGGACACGTGTGTGTGGGACCGTATGTTTGGGCTTTCCCCATCGCGTTCCAGGTCTGGGTGTTGACCCCGGTGGGCCCCCCTTGTGTGGCGGAATATCCCCGCAGTCCTGTGGTTGGGGTTAGTCCCACATCGCCTGCAGCGGGCGATCCTTTGTGTTCATGTACCCCCGTCCCCTTCCACACATCTTAAGCAGGAGACGAATAACTGTGTGTCCGCGCGGCCTCGCGGCTTCGGCGGACTCCGTGGCTATTCGGCGGATTGCAGCTTAGTTCGGGCAATCTCAGCGGACTCGGCGACCTCGGCGACCTCGGCGGTCTCGGCGGACTCCGGTGCTGTCTGCCCGGCTTGATTTTTGGTGCTTTCTGTTTATAGCTGTTATACTAGCGAAATCATGTCTCGTTATGTGTGCCTCGTGTTGTAAAGAAGTGAATGAATATAGATCTGCTTGTGCTTCCATTGTTTGTTGGGATTAATCTTTGTTCCTTGATTTTTCGCTGGTTCAACGTGAGAACTGGGTAGTGTCGAAGATATTAATTTAGTGTTTGGGCTACCTTGCTGACCATGTTGAGAAAATTTAACATGGTATCAGAGGCAGGTTCAGTTGCATGAGCGGAAGTCAGCCAGTGTTGTGACTCAGTGATTGAGTGGTGATCAACCTGTGTTGTTGCTCGGAGCTTCTGTAAGGTTACCAATAGGTGTTGCAATGGTAGGGAGTTTTGCAAGAGGTCTGGGCATTGAACTCTTAATGTCGACTAACTTCAAGAAGTGGAAGTCGTGCATGAAGAGTTATCTTCTTAGCGAGGAGCTGTGGGAAGTCGTCGGTGGTGACGACAGGCAGGAAGTCACTGCTGCTTTCGGTACTGCTGAGCAGGTTAGGCTCTGGAGAAGAACAAATGCTAAGGCGGAGTTCATTCTGAAGAGAGCCGTGTCTCCGGAACTGTTTGATCACATCGTTGGATGTGAGTCGGCTGCTAATATTTGGACAACCATTGATGAGTTGTTCAATAGGAAGAATGTGGCGCGGCTTCAGTTCCTGAAGAATGAGTTGGCCAGGGCAACTCAGGGAGACCTTTCCATCTCCAAGTACTTCTTAAAGATGAAGAGCTTGTGTGCTGAGCTGTCGGCACTGGATCCTGATGAGCCTATCTCTGAGGCGAAGATGAAAAGGCACATTATCCGCGGCTTGCGGAAAGAGTATGTGGCCTTTGTCACATCTGTTCAAGGGTGGGCTACTCAGCCATCTTTGCTAGAGTTGGAGAATCTGCTTGCATCGCAGGAGAGCTTAGCAAGGCAGATGGCTGGAGCGAACCTGAATCAGGAAGGCAACGAAGCTCTCTTCTCAGGAAAGAAGAAAGGATGGGAAGGGAAGAAGAAAAAGAAGGTGCAGGTCGCTGGTGAGAAGGAGACTTCAACTTCATATCCGCCGGAGAGGAGCAATGCTCCTAAGGACTGGAAGAAGAACTTGAAGTGCTACCGGTGTCATCAGTGAGGGCACTTCAAGCGGGACTGCAAGGTCAAACTGCAGCCTGGGCATGCTGCGGGAAAGGAGGAAGCTTGCTCGAGAAGTGAAGAAGCAGAATGGGGCGGAGCTTTTATGACGGGCACTTATGTCCGGGCCTTGTCTGCTGAGGACTTCAACGACGAGTGGATCGTGGACTCTGGGTGTGGTCATCAACTCACCGGAGACAAATCGAAGTTCACCTCCATGCAGGCTTACTGAGGTAATGAAGTTATTATCACTGCTGATAATACTGTTTATGCAGTAGAGAAAGAGGGGGTCGTGTCTTTGGGTAGTGATCAGGGGCCACTCACGTTAAGGAGTGTGTATCACATGCCGGGCATGAAGAAAAACCTCTTCTCGGTGACCAATGCGGTGGACGATGGTTATCACGTTCTGTTTGGGCCAACAGACGTGAGGTTCCTTCGCAATGTATCAGCGGTGAAGGCTGATGTTGCTCATGTAGGGAGGAGGGTGAAGAACTTGTTTGTTCTTGCCACCAATTCTTATGTTGATAATATGATGGACAATGATAGCGCTGCTATCTGGCATGAGAGGCTGGGGCATGTTGGTATGGACAAGCTGAAGGCGATGGCTAGTAGAAGTTTGGCGAAAGGGTTGCCTAAGTTGTCTTCCTTTGGTGACGGGCATGTTTACGCGGGCTGTCAATACGGTAAGGCACATCGTCTTCCGTTTGATAAATCACAAACAAGGAGCAAGAAACCATTGGAGTGTGTTCATGGCGACCTGATGGGACCGACGGTTACTGCCAGCCTTGGTGGAAGCAGATACATGCTTGTCTTGGTTGATGACTACTCAAGGTATACTTGGGTGTACTTCTTAAAGGAGAAGTCAGAAGCCTTCCGTTTGTTTGTGGAGTTTAAGGAGTTGGTAGAAGGCCGGCTTGGCTTGCGGATTGAGAAGCTTAGAACTGATAACGGGGGTGAATTTGTTTCCTCCGAGTTTTCTAACTTCAGCAGGAAGCACGGGATCCAACGAGAGCTCACTTGTGCTCACACTCCACAACAAAATGGGGTAGCGGAGCGGAAGATCCGTCATCTGACGGAGACTTGCAAATGCTGGCTTCATGCGAAAGATATCCCAAGATCCTTTTGGGCGGAGGGGATGTCTTGTGCTGCTTACGTCATCAACCGGATGTCACTCAGCCCTATCAACATGAAGACTCCTATTGAGCTGTTGCTGAAGGTGAAGCCGAGTGTGGGACACATTCGGGTGTTCGGTTCAACTTGCTACGTGCATGTCCCGGATGCTTCACGGACTAAGCTGGATGCGAAGGCAAGGAAGCTTGTCTTTGTTGGCTACGATGAGCGGAAGAAGGGATGGAAATGCATGGACCCTGTGACGAAGAAGTTCGTGGTATCAAGAGACGTTGTCTTTGACGAGCTGACATCATATGGAAGTGGCTCGGTTGAGCTAACCGGAAGTAGCAAGGTTGATGAAGCACCAGTGGTAGCTGTTGAAGGTCTGGAAGATGAGCTTGCTGTTTCACCAGCAGCTCCTGTTGCTTCTAACTCCGAGGCTGAGCCTTCTGCCTCAGGAAGCAGGGGAGCACTACTCAATGCTTGCCCCAGGTAGGAGTTGAGCCCGAAGAAGCAACGGAAGCAGTGAGCAAGGAGCCAACCCTTCGGAGATCGAAGAGGGTGGTTAAGCCACCAGCTCGGTACTGTGATGGGAATGCAGTAAGCTTTGTCTCCTGCTTATTTACAGGTCCTCTGGATGAGCGAGAGCCTGCAAACTTCAACGAGGCAACTGGAGTTAAGGAGTGGGAAGGTGCCATGAAAGAAGAGATTGATGCTCTGAAGAAGAATGAAACCTGGGACCTTGTGCCCAAGGTTGATGGCATTACTCCAGTTACTTGCAAGTGGGTGTACAAGTTGAAGAAGAAGGCTGATGGGAGCATTGATCGGTTCAAGGCTCGCCTGATCGCTAGAGGATTCTCACAGCAGTATGGAGAAGACTATGAGGAGACATTCAGTCCAGTTGCGAAGATGACTTCAGTAAGAGTGGTGATCGCCTTGGCTGCTAGCAAGGGATGGAGGTTGTGGCAACTCGATGTGAAGAATGTCTTTCTTTACGGAGAGATTGACAAGGACATCTTCATGGATCAGCCGCTTGGTTTTGTATCTGAAAAGCATCCGGACTATGTCTGTAAACTCAGGAAGGCTCTCTATGGGTTGAAGCAAGCTCCTAGAGCGTGGTATGGGAAGATTGCAGAGTACTTGCAATTCTGTGGATACCTTGCTTCCAACTCGGATTCAAGCTCGTTCGTCAAGAAGAAGGGGGAGCTACAAGTCTTGGTCCTGCTGTATGTGGATGACATGATCATCACAGGGAACTCGGAGGGGGAAGTAGCAAGGCTCAGGGCAGAGCTTGCTATACGCTTCGAGATGAAAGACTTGGGAGAGTTGCTTCACTTTCTCGGTCTTGAAGTGGAGAGGAAGGAGTGCAGGGTTCTCATTTGCCAGAAAGGGTATGTTGATCGCATTGTGAAGCGGTTTGGCATGGGCGAAGGGAAGAAGTGCTCTACTCCACTGGAATCTGGGTTGAAGCTTCGACGAGATGAGGGAAGGGTTCTTCGTGATCCCTTGGTGTTCAGGGCTCTTGTTGGAGCTTGATTTACCTGACGATTACAAGGCCGGACAATGTTTATGCTGTTGGCCGAGTAAGTCGGTATATGGCTGAACCAAGGTAATCTCATCTAGTGGCAGCAAAGGGAATTCTGAAGTATGTCAAGGCTTCTTCTGACATGGGACTCCTCTATAGAAGAGACTCGGAGTTTGTATTGCTTGGGTACACGGATGCTAACTATGGCGGTGATTCGGATGATCGGAGGTGTACTTCAGGTTATGTGTTCACTTGCGGTTCAGCTAGCATCTCGTGGTGTAGCAAGAAGCAGGACTTGGTGTCGGTTTCAACTACGGAGGCGGAGTATAAGGCTTCAGCCTTGGCTGCTCGGGAAGCCGTTTGGTTGAGGAGGCTTATAGAGGATGTTCATGAAGAAGTGCAAGGGCATACTTTATTCCGGTGTGACAATGAGAGTGCTCTCAAACTGGTTAATAATCCATTGTGTCACGCTAGGACCAAGATATAGAGATTGATCACCATTTCATCAGGGAGAAGGTGTTGGAAGGATCTCTGCTGGTCGGGCATGTTCGGAGTGAAGATAATCTTGCTGACATCTTCACGAAGCCACTGTCGAAGGGGCCTTTTGAACGCTTGCGCAGCTTTTTGGGCTTGGTCACCACTTCCCACTTCAAGGGGGAGTGTTGAAATTTGTGAAGTGGAAGTGGTTGATGGGACAGGTCGGGCGGCCTGGGAGGACAACATTGGAGGACTAGGCGGACTGGGCGGACTGCGATGTGCGGCCTGGTGGAAGGTCTAGTGGAAAGCCGGCTGTCTTCTGAGCGGCTTGTTGCATGATGTCTGCGGACTGTGCGGCCTGGTATCTGCGGATAGGACGTTGGCTTTGGTTTAGCCAAGGAGCGGCCTGAGCGGATGGAGGCTTGCGGACTGATGCTTTGCTCAGTGGTCGTGGTGCAAGCTTGTGTTGTTTAGCGGTTTGGCTCGTGTCCGCGGGAAGCTTGCGGACTGGTGTGTCCGCGGTGTGGGCTGTTGCGGACAGAGCTTAGAGCTTGGCTGAGGCCTTGTCGAGCTCTGGTGGTACAGCATGTGCTTTGCTGTGGAGGTATTTGGCGAACTGGCTTATAGAGTCCGGGAGATGGCTGCTGCATTGGGCAGGTGTGCGAGTAGCATGCGGACTACTGGCGGTTTATCCTTGGTATCCGGCTAAGTCCTTGTGGACTCGGCGGACGGTGTTTTTGCTTTCGCGCGGGCTAGGGCGGTGTCGCTATCTCTAGGGCGGTGACCACACTCCTCACCTCTCCTATAAATAGGACCCCCCTGGCAGGTCTACAGTAACTGAGTGAACAGTAAGTTGGGTTGGGCAAGGAGATGCGGTCTCAGTTTTTCTGTCCACACGGATTGATTCAGAGTTAACGGTTTGCTGTGTGCAGGTCGCGCGGGTAGCTTCAAGGAGCCAGGAGTTTGGCTGTGACTTCGGTCAAGTACTTGGAAGTTGTGCGGTCTCTGCGGATTCAGCAGGAGGTCGCTCTGCGGTTTGTCAATTCTGTTTCAACTTTGCCAGCTTCAATAACCTGTCCGCCGGCTTCAGGCGGGTAGGAGGTGTTCCTCAGTTCAGCTTCAGTAGGAGACGAATAACGGTGTGTCCGCGCGGCCTCGCGGCTTTGGCGGACTCCGTGGCTATTCGGCGGATTGCAGCTTAGTTCGGGCGATCTCAGCGGACTCGGCGACCTCGGCTACCTCGGCGGTCTCGGCGGACTCCGGTGCTATCCGCCCGGCTTGAGTTTTGGTGCTTTCTGTTTACAGCTATTATACTAGCGAAATCATGTCTCGCTATGTATGCCTCGTGTTGTAAAGAAGTGAATGAATATAGATCTGCTTATGCTTCCATTGTTTGTTGGGATTAACCTTTGTTCCTTGGTTTTCCGCTGGTTCAACGTGAGAACTGGGTAGTGCCGAAGATATTAATTTGGTGTTTGGGCTACCTTGCTGACCACGTTGAGAAAATTTAACAATGGTTAGGTTATTCATGGAAGCAGCTGACCCTAGGATCTTCATTACTGTCATAGAGGGACCTTTCATCCTAATGAAAGTCTCAGTTCTGGATACAAATGTCTAGACACCTGAGACCTATAACGAAATGATAAAGGATGAAGTCATACTTGCCACCTTGGACAAGAGGACACAAAATATTATAGTTAGTGTCATAGATGACTCCACCTTCCAGAATCTGGTGCACTACAAGACCTCCAAGGAGATGTGAGACACTTTAGTGGTCTACATGGAGGGCACATAGGAAGTCAGAAATGACAAAGTCCATGCTCAACCAAGAGTATGAGGCTTTCATGCAGAACAAGACTGACCGCATAACAGAGTGCTATGAGAGATTCTTCAGGATATTCAATGAGCTGAGGACCTATGGCAGGGTTTTTAGCACTTATAAGCTGAATGACAAGTTTCTCAGGTCTCTAACTAGAGACTGAGATACTAAGATTTGTGTCATCAGAGAGGTGGCAAAGCTTGTTGATACTCCACCAGCAATACTGTTTGGGAAGCTGCTGTCCTATGAAATGCAGCTGACTGCCAGGATGAGGGAGGGGAAAAATAGCAAGTCTCAGGCCAAAGAAAAGAGTGACCTTCAAAGCTGAAGCCTCAAGGAGTAGTAGAAGGAAGACTCCTTCTCCACCAAGGAGGGATGCTAAGTCTGACTCAGAAAGGTCAGAGACAAGCACATTAGACTGTCACATGTCTGATGAGGAATTTGCTGCCTTCTTCAGGCAGTTCTAGAAGTTGATTAGGAAGAAGCATTGGAAGAGCATGTCTTCCTCCTCCTCACATCATAGGAAGAAATCCTCTAAGGAGGACAGGTGTGGCTCTAAACATAGTAAATAGATTTCTACTAATGTTATGTGTTATTATTGTAGCAAGCCATGGCATCTAATAGCCGACTGCCCTATTAAAAGAAAAGAATTTGGGGAGAAGAAGGCTCGCCAGCACAAAGGCAAAAGGAGAAATTCTTCATTGCTAAGAAAAATAAGAGCTGGTTTGACACTTCCTCATCAGAATCAGAAGAAGAGGAAGAAGATGAAGCCTACATTGGACTATTTTCTGTTGTGTTGGAAGAAGAGGAAAAGTATCCTGCTGCCAGAATTAGAAGAAGAAGTCAGCTACTATTATGGGCTTATGGCTATGACTGATGAAGAATCCAGCCAAGATCAGCCTGGACAACAAAAGGTACATTCTCTGTCTAAGTCTTCTTCTAAATCAGGCTATGAGACCAGCCCATATTCTAAAGCTCATTCATCAAGTGATGAAGGAGACTCAGAATCTGAGGAAGATGTCAATTCTATTATTGACAAGTATGGTGTCTTGTTGAATGCCTTTAAGAAAAGCAAGTTGCTGGCTAAGGAGATTTCTTCTCTTCAGCTTGCTGCTTCCCAGCATGCAGACTTAGCTTCCCTGCTGGATCTAAAAATGAGGGAAATTAGTGAATTAAAAACTATTTCCTTCATCCAGTTAGACATCATAGAGTACCAGGAAAACTGAATAAGGGACCTGGAAGAGCTGCTAGAGAGGGAGAAGAGGATAGTGGCTAGTTATTCAAAGCCAAGTTCAGTGCTTCCCTTGATAGACTCCTTCACCTCCCAAAAGGGAAACAAGGGGTTGAGCTTCAAGGGTCACACGAGAGTTGCCAATCCCAAAGAAAAGGGCAAAGCTCCAGTACAGCCACTAGCCTCCAAGCCTCCTGTTATATCCAAGAGAGTGTTGTTACATTCTAACAGTATGACCAAGAGAGTATCTATGGTCACTGGGAGAATGGTAGATCCACTAGTGGGAACAAATATGTTTTACACTATGGTGGTAGATATATCAAGGGTGCAAGTGCCTTCAGGGAAGCACATAAGGGAATCCAAATGGCCCATTATGGATCATTTGTATTTGGTGCACCAGCCCCAACACTCAAAAATAAGGAGGCAGTCATCTCTCAGGACCTCCCAACCCACTATCAGAATAAGGACAAGTCTGTTAGCAGACCAGACTTGGGTATATTTGAGGCCATCAAAAGTATGTCTTTTGAATATAAGACTGCTGCTGGTAGGAATCAAGATATCCCAAGTACCTCTACTGCTAGACATATCCCAAGTCAGACTATGGCTGGGAGACAAAAGAAAAAGGCTGTTGATGCACCTTCTGGATTGAGAGATGCTGTCAGCATAGCTACAAGACCAGCTCTTAAAAGAATGTACAATATCCATGAGTGCTGGTGTTTGGGAAACGTTGGCCACTATGCTATTGATTGCTAGCATAGACCTAGTGTTCTAAGAGCAAGAGAGAACTTACCTATTAGAATAACTGCAGGTAGGCATGTTCATTATTAGACTAACTTGCACCTAGGACCCAATAAGAATTGGGGTCCTAAGGTTAACTGACTTATGTCTTGCAGGTTAGTCCAAGTGACCATACCCCTATATGGTACTTGGACAGTGGATGTTACAGGCACATGACTGGAACAAGAAACTTGCTGAAGGATTACTCCCTAGTAAAAAATGGACCCAAAGTCATCTTTGGTGGATCAGATAGGGGAGTGACAAGAGGTTGTGGTAAGATCTCTAATGGCATAATCACTATCATAAAAGTAGCATATGTGGAAGGGTTACAACACAACCTGATAAACATTAGCTAACTCTGTGATATTGGCTATGATATTGTTTTTCACAAGGATAAGTGCCACATTAAGAGGTTAAGTGACCAAGAGGTCATCTTAACAGTCACTAGGACTGGAAATGTTTATTGCTTAAATTTTCTATGCTTAGATAAGGACTCTCTTATATTCCTAGTGACAAATGAGAAAATCTCATATTGTGTACAATGAAACAAGAGATTAGCTCATTTGAACTATAAGACCATTGAGAATCTCTTTAGTGAAGAGCTAGTTAGAAATGGTCCCAAGTTGAAATGCACTAAGGTGGATATATGCTCTATATGCCAAATGGGCAAACAGACCAAGACCTATTTCAAGAGCATTGGGACCAAAGACTCAGTGAGGTGCTTGTACCTCCTGCATATGGACCTGTTTGGTCCTATGCCAGTTCATAGTCTTGGGAAGAAATTCTACACCTTTGTGGTGGTTGATGACTATTCTAAGTTTGCCTATGTGTTCTTTCTTAAAAAAAAGGATGAAACTGTTGATGTCTTCAAGACCTTTGTCAAGCAGATATATAATGAACTGGACAGTTCTGTGGTCAAAATCAAAAGTGACCATGGAACTAAATTTCAGTCTGCAAACATGACAAGTTTCTGTGAAGAGCAAGGAATTCACTAGGAATTCTCCTCTCCAAGAACATCCCAGCAAAATGGAATTGCTGAGAGAAAAAACAGGACTCTCATAGAAGCTGTAAGGACCTTACCGAATGACACAACTCTCCCAGAGTATTTATGGGCTGAGGTAGTAAACATTGCATGTCATGTCCTTAACAAGGCTTCTATCACCAAAAGCCACAAGAAGACTCCCTATGAGATCTTGAAAGGAAGAAAACCAAACTTATCCTACTTAAGGATTTTTGGTAACAAGTGATATGTACTGAACAATGGAAAGTCCTATGTGACCAAGTTTGTTGTCAAGTCCTATGAAGGGATCTTTGTTGGGTACAATAACCACAACAGGGCATATATAATCTTCAACTTAACAAGTCAAGTTATAGAAGAGTCAGTTCATGTTGTCTTTAATGAATCAGACATGATTAACAGTGAGCTGTCTAGTTCTTCTTCTAGTTCTGCAGGCATAAAGAAGGTGATGGACAAGCACTCCATCAAGGAAGATGATCCAACAGTCCAGGATAAGGATGAGAATATGTGTTGTCCAGAGGGTGCATAAGCCACAGAAGTTATGGATGAAGTTCAGCCAGATGGAGTCAGTGATGCTCCAGAAGGTAAAGCAAGTTGTAACATCCCGACTTTTATTGGGTCACCAGAGCCCTAGTAGGCCCAATAAAAGTGACCAGAATCCTACTCATGACCTGGTAGAAGGTAACCCTAAGCGGAAAATGGAGCTAGAGAGCTCTGATTTGAGTTATGTCAGCTCTTATGACCTCATATTGACAATAAAGCACGTCGGAACTCGTTGCATCACAATCTGAGGTTTAACGATGAATATAGACATTTTTACCAATTTAGTGCGTCGCGACGCATAGATTTTGGACTTTTACCAAATGAACTCCGATTCAACCCCAGTCAGTGGCTTTAGACTCGTATGGTCAATACAAAGTCAATAAAAGTCGTCCCGGACAATTTTGATGACGAATAGTCAACACTATGTCAAATCAAGCATATTCGTGCACTGAAAAGCATGTGCACATAAATTGTAACACGGCACCCCAACTTTGACCCGACCCCGATGTCTTGGACCCAATTTGACTTTGATCAGCATAGGGGACCCAGCCTAGGGCTGACTTTGGTCAAACCCTCCTAAAAGTCAATATTTTTGGATTTTTCCAAAGAGTTGTTCACCTCCTCTTCTTTAATTAGTTAAGGCCATACCCCCTCTCACATCTTGGGCCACCAAGAGTAGCCATTTGATGGAATAAGGCCATGGGCCAAGGTAGGCCTAATTCTCTCTCCCCCTCTTCCTTTCCCCTTAAGGAGCAAGGCCCAAGCCTAAGCCCACTTCGTCTCTTTTTCTTGCTGCCACTTGGGGCCATCCTAATGGTGCCACTTGGCCAGCCCAAGGTCAGGGGAGAGGAGGATCTCCTCCTCCCCATGGGATTAATCCGACACCTCCCCCAAGCCAAATAAGCCCTTTCCCCTTGCCTATATTAGGCCTTACCCAGCTTGCCTCCCCCCACACCAACCCACCCGAGCCCAGGGTGTTATACCCCCCCAACCTTTGCCCGGGTTGGGCCGGAGGGTTACTACTGGCCCAAGACATCCACCCAGTGCTCTTACGTGAAACGATCCACCCTATCTAAGCACTAGATGGCCGACTTGCTTGGCTCGAATCATAACATTCACAACCCATCACAGTATAACAGAAGCATTAACAAGAAACCACTGCAGATATATATATATCACATCAAAATAATACAGAGGTTCTAAGGCCGAAGTCTAAGCATTTATATAAGGTCGTGGGTTATACATGTACTACATATAACCCTCACACTCTGTCTCTTTATGCTGCTCGGGGGTACTCACGTCTCTAAACTCTGGGGTCGGTGGGGGTGCATCTGCTCGAGTAGTCCTAGCTGCTAGCATAATCTCCTGCAGCAACGGGTCACTACGGTGCTCCATTCCCTGTGAATGGTTATTTAGATAACCGTTAGTCACAGAACTTAGAGGAAACAAATCTCCTCCCCGGATCCATATCCTGGGGATGAGCACACACCCACCCAACAAAAGTAAATAGCTGAAGCAAGAGAGGGTTATCACAATATTTCATATATGTATAGCTAGGAGAAACTATAAAAGAGTGCAGGATAGTATAGTTGGAAAAAGTAGCAGTATAAATCAGTTATAACAAGGCTCCACTAGCTCATCAGCACATCAGGTTTTCACCTCATGAATTCTATCACAGGCATTCACAGCTGCGCACATACCACAGGCGTTCATAGCCTCGCACACACCGCAGGCATTCATAGCTGCGCACACAAACCCTATGTCGACATAGTTTGGACCGCTTCAGTTCTAGTAGGGTAGCGAGCCCCGCAGGCCTCACCGATGTGGTCGTCGATGACAGTGGTCAGTCCAAGAATGTGCCCTGAGTGCATGGCTCGTCGGGCTGCGTGGCTGACGGTTGTGATTGATTGTTTGTGCGTGAGAGCACAATGTGTGATATATATATATATATATATATATATGCATATGAATTATTATGCCTGCAGGGAAGGAATACCACTGCCCCGGGAAAAGGGTAGGGTCATTATAAATTGGTCAGTTGAATGCTGACTATTGCCTTGTTTTCCATCGTTGGGTGGGATGTACTTGTGCAGGTGCTGGAGAGCCGAGCGGGACATATAAAGGTTAAAGTCCCTGCTACTACTGCTACTGCTAGCCCTTGAAGGCTAAGCTGAAAAATGTTGTGTTTTGTTCATGTGTGGCCGGCCTGGGCGCCGATGTTTGGAAGCCACTCTTATAAAGAGCAACTGTAAGGCTATAAGTCCAAACAATATTGTATTTGATGTTCATTCCTATAAAAATGTGAGTGTTTATATCAGTGGATATTCATGGTTGGAGTTCAGTATTTCTATTAAAAGCTTCTGTTAGAATGTTATGAGTTAGGATACGCAACTCTAATGCTAACCGTGACTTCGCCGCCTGTTTTGTGGAATATGGTGTGGGACCCCGACCAGACCTTCTATTATATGCTATATGAACGGATGGAGTCATTACAATGCAGTTCAAATTCTTTGCGGCAAAGCTGCATTATGCGTTTAATGGCACCGACGGACAGCTGTTGTAGTTTTCTACAAATTGACGGTGGTAACTCATCCTTTTTAGGCAGGGCTCACAGTACAAAGAGTCATTGATCAGTTGAATATAAAAAGGATAAGATTTGCTGAAAGGAAAGAAGCTTTTTAGGATTTTCTGATTACGCATAGTGGCGGAACTTTGTCTTCTTCCTTGCCATTATCATCGAGCCTGAAGCACAAGTTCTATTTTCTTTAGGATCCAGTCTTGGATTTTAGTGTAGGATTCTTTGTAGAATCTGAGTTATAAGCATGTGTTATAAAGGCCAAGGTAGGATCATTTGTTGATCTGAGTGTAGGATCCACTTTGGATCTGAGTGTACGGCTGTCATCCTAGCCTGAGTTGTAGGGTCGTTGGCCTAAGGTAGGTGGTTGTTTAATCACTGAGTTGTAGGACCTTTTGCCTGAGCAGTAGATCTTGGAGGAGACTGAGTGATCCTGCGGGATCGAGTTGTAAGCTCTTACAGAGCTGAGTATTGGGGAAGAGCCTTGTCTGACACACTGTTAGAAAGGCGGAGAGGGACAGTGGACGTACCCATAATCTGGGGAACCACTATATATACATATATACATATATACATATATATATATATATATATATATACATATATACATATATGTATATATATATATGTATATATATATATATGTATATATATATGTGTATATATATATGTGTGTGTGTGTGTGTGTGTGTGTGTGTGTGTGTGTGTGTGTTCTGTGTGTATATCTTGAAAGCTAGAATAATCAAAACACTAAACACAGTTTAATCGGGGTTAGATCTAGAAAATTTTAAAGAGGTCTAAAACCTATTCACCCCCCTTTAGGTGTTAGCTGACCTTGAAAACAAAGTCTTTGAAGAGCTGAATGATACCTCAAATGTATAGAAATTTTTGTTTAGATTTTATATATATATATATATATATATATATATATATATATATATAGAGAGAGAGAGAGAGAGAGAGAGATTTGAAATACAGAATAAAGCGATAGATGAAAATTATATTAAATAGAGTTGTATATAATCTCCCATAAATCAAGTACAACAATGGACTCCCCAAGCCCCATATGGCAAGTATGCATGCTTCTTCAAAATATTTGGTCAAAATCTCTTGGTAAGTGGATCAACTATCATATCATATGTCCCAATATGCTCCAGCACAATGTCGCATTTATTAACCACTTTTTTCATAATCAAGAACTTAATTTTCATATGTTTTGAATCTATCATACTTTTATTGTTCATAGAGAACATCATAATTAAAATATTATCACATTAAAAAAATGTGCTCAGCAATAATGTCAACAACCATTAATTAAATGATAAAGTTCTTGAGTCAAACATTGTAAGTAGCGGCCCCAAAAGAGTAACAAACTATGACTACATAATGGATGAAGTAATTAGCATGTGTTTGATTCTCTTCTATTTAACAACCTCGCCATCAAACTTGAAAGTATCTCACAATCAACAAAATCAAAGTCCATATAACCCACTAGTTCTAGGTTTTGTTCTCTACAATAGACTAATTTAAAATTCTTTATTCTCTTCAAGTACTTCATGACCTTCTTGACAACCACTCAATGCGTTGGGCCTGGGTTTGACTAATATCTGCCTAAAAGTCCTACTAAAAATGCAATGTTCAGTTTAGTGCAGACTTGAGTATATATTAAGCTACCTACTCCATTAACATAACGTATATTAGTCATGGACTCTATTTGTATTAGTTTTGGGGCATTGTCACTGACTTAACTTGTCAACCTTAATTAATAACATTTCACCAACCTTATATTCAAGCATGCTAAATCTCTCAAATATACACTCATTGTAAGCCCTATATTAGAGTCATAATGTATGGAGAGATCTATCTCTAATTATCTCAATGTCAAGAACAAAAGAAACTTCTCTAAGATGTTTTATATCAAAATGTTTGGAAAAGTACTATATAGATTCATGAAGAAGCACCAAATCGCTGTTCACAAGCAAAATATCGTATACAAAGAAAATTATGGAGATGAATTTTCTCACACTGATCTTAAGATATATACAACGGTCTGTATTATTCTCAACAAAACCAAATAAAGTAACCAACTCATCGAATTTAGATATCAAAGTATCAAAGCTTGCTTTTAACCATATATGAATTTACTGAGCATAAACACAAGTTGGTTATGTTGGATCTCTAGTTTGATTTAGGCTAGGTTCATTAACTTAGGATGATGTGACCCAACATGTATAGTCAGGGTCAAAGTTGTGTCCTAGAGTCTAGGCCAAGTCCTAAGAGTCAACATCACATGGACAAGCCAACATCAGACTGCCAGAGACTCAAGACATAAAGTTTTCCTCAAGATTCAAAGATTTCTCAAGAGACTAAGTAAAATGAGTTCGACGTTCATCGAACTCAGGTCGACGATAGTCGTTCTCAGCTCGACGATCTTAGAGAAATATTCTCTGAGCTGAGCTAGACGAACTTCAGTCCAGATCGACGATCCTTGGATTCCACCTTCAGAATTCTAAGTCCAGACTGTTCTTAAACTCAGGTCGACGAACCTAGTTCTCAGGTCGACGAACTTCATTCTATGCTCGACGATTCCTGACCTCCACTTCAACTCTATTGCCAGAGGTTCATCAAATAGTTTCTAAGTCCAGAATAATTCTCAGCTCGACGAATACCATTCTTCGGTCGACGAATCTTTGGACTATCATAGCTTTGTGTCAAGACTATGTTCTCCAGTCTCAGGTCGACGAACCCTGTTCTCTGCCCGACGAATTCTGGAACCAGAAGACTTATGTCGACACTCAGAGTATATGTCGACACCAACTGAGCCGACACTAGAAGAACTTGTGTCGACACCAAGATCATCAGTCGACATTATGGAAAGGCTATGTCGACACCACACAGAAGATTTGTGTTGACACACAGGAGAAATTATGTCAACACAGGATATTTGACAACTCCAGAATAATTGCTGAACTCCAGTCGACGAACAAATTTACTAGCTCGACGAATAGGTAAAGATCAAAAGAGACAGCAGTTCAGTTTTCAGCTCGACGATCATAGAACTCAGCTCGACGAACAGAAGCCGTCTGGTCGACGAATACAATGTCTCAGCTCGACAAACTGTGAACTCAGTTCGACGAATTCTGCTATCTGCTCGACGATTCCAGACTTAGTTATATATATATATATATATATATATATATATATATATATATATATATATATATATATATATATATATATATATATATAAAAACATATCTAATTTATCATATATTTATAAATAATCTTAGAGAAAATATAATCTCATGAAGTACTACAAGCATGAATGGCTTGAAATGATAGTATTGAAAATACCGTAAACTCACAATTTTTTTGTGAGTTCGATCCAAACGAAGGGCGGTGACATTGGTGGCATGTTGCTTCATGCATGGGATCCTCCAGATCATTGATTGACAATCGGCCTTAGGGTGATCTCAAGACCCCCTTAGGAGGTTGGTGGCCTTCTAATTAATTTACTTTTCTGAATGAATATAAAACAACACTTATCCAAATTAATTATAAATACATTGATCTATTGAACTAAAAAATATATATTAATTTAGATAAATAGAAAGGTTTACTTATTAGAGCTAACTCGAGACTTGTGTATGGTGATCTAAATTGCATTGTCTTAGCTCGAGAGCGATCGAACGTGCAAACAGTCAATGAAAAGGTGACGGTTGTCAAGAAACTTTTTTTTAATGTGGAAAACATTGGAAAGAGGTGAAAAACCACAATGTTGGGGCCGTACTGACCAAACTTCACTATCTGTTGGTATTGTACAATGCTTTGAAGAGAAGGAGAGGACGACATACTGCTCCTTGTTACAATTGTTGGGGGGGGGGGGGGGGGGGGGGGGGGAGATGTTCTTGGAGGGTGGCAGGCTGCCACTCCCAGAGCCATGTCTTTTGCTTGCCATTGTGGGGAGCAATGAGCTGGAAGCTTTGAGGTCTTCCGCTAGTGCTCAAAAGACGAAGGGTCGCGCTCGGCGCGTCTCAGCGTCTGCGGGTTGTCGCCTGTTGCACGCTGGAGGGATTCCTGTTGAGTTTAAGCCAGCGCAGTGAGCACTGAGCGTGTTGCCCGCAGAATGTTTGTTGTGGTGTGCGCGAAGCGCTTGCTGCGATGGACGCGTAGTGCTGAGTGCGTGCGGAGTGGAACGTGCGCAGGGGTGCTCAAAGGAGGATGAGCAAGGGTCTTCGAAGGATCTTCAAGGCGTTCAAAAATCTACGAAGGAGTCTACAAAGGTAAGGGATATCTTCGGGAGATTCTCGAGGGAGCTCTCATGCGCGGAGGATGCCAAGTGGTAGGAGGAGGAGATCATGTGAGGAAATCTGGGGGGGAAGAAGGTTGAAAAGATGGAGACATTGTGACCCTATTTATTGGTTTTGAGGGTGGTTACGGTGGTTATGCGGTTATCCGCAGACCATAACCACTTTATGTGTTATTCGAAGATCACCTTATAATTCATGTCTTGTATTTTTTAAGGATTTACTACGCGCACACCGATTGAATGTTGGAGATCGTGTGATAGCGATCAGACGGCGGAGGAGGGTTGGCTGACAGGACAGGTCGGCGACGAGATCCCGACGGTGGGGGGGAGGGACCAGACGGGGAGGAGGGAGTGTCGGCCAACCAGGAGGCTGGTCGTGGGCCTTCGCGGCTGTGGGCGTGCATCTGAGATGCACGACGAAGGTCCCTTGCGGCTCCGTTCACGCGAATGCAAGGTACGGCGGTGACACGATCGCATTCGAGCGGCCGCGAGGCACGTCGCAGGCTGGCCACGAGGCCAGCCACTCATGACCTCATTCAGGCGGTCGTTAGGGGCGGTACTGGCCCACTAGTGGCTGCGGGCGGTTGGCCCGACAGTTAGTGGGATTCAGGTGCGCCAATCGGGTACATGGATCATGCGGGCGGTGGTTAAGAGAGGTTCCCTAGATGACCCTGATTAAGTTAGTGACTTGTGACGGACGGGATAGTTCGGGGAGCTTTGGCTCGTTGGGGAAATACATTAATCTTGCATGTTCATAAAATATAAGGTGGTGGGTCTTCGATATTGGAGGGTCATCGCACGACACAAATACGTTGACTCGGCAAGTGCGGTTTAACACTTAGCCAAATAAAGTCTGTTGCGCCAACCGGTAAGAGTACGGAGGAGCTCCACTTGGTGCACTAGCATTGAAGCGTATGATAGGTCTGACTGGTAGTGCTGATATCGGTTTAGAGGTGGGCGAGGACCAACCCACCGCTTTCGTTTGCCACTACGGAGGTATCCTGGGAGGTTAGGCTCCCGAAAGGGGGAACTAAAGGTCAGTGTGCACAGAGTTGGGTGCGTGAGTTGCACTTGCATGTTCGTATCATAGCATAATTGCATGTCATAGCATAATCATTGTATATATCCTTTGATACATATTGTATAAATTGGTATGAGACTCTTTATACACTAGGCCTTGCAATACAACCCCTTGGTCTATAGGTGTGTATGGACATTCCTATAGGTCATGGTTACTTACCTATTCCTTAGTTTACTGTACATGTTCTTACTTTCTACTTTACTTGTTTATTACACAACTTCCTTATCATAGAATTGTTAGCTTGCTTTTCCTTTTATAGTTCTTTGTACATACATCTGCTAGGGTAGTTGTCACCTGCTTGTTCCACTCTGCTTTTTTCCCTCTGCTTTCATCCTTCCAAGGCGGTGCCTAAGAGTCGTGGGGGTGAGGCGAGGATGATAATGACTTAGTCTTTATGACTAAAGGTCGGTGACCACATCATTTTAGGGGATTGTGGAGCCGAACCAGGAGACACAACCCCAGAGGTCGGTGCACTTGGAGACGGGACAGTCTAACACAGGAGTTCAGGCACCAGGGACAGAGTCCTGATAATTAGTACTTACTATAGATTTGCTTCCGCAATGAATGACTTGTAGTGTGGATTTTGATGTATCGGGCAGGAGCCCCTTTTTATTAGTACTTTGATTTATCGTTACTGTGTACTCTCCCTTCGTGGATATTTGTCTTATATTCATGTGATTTTTGTGGACAATTATTTGAGTTTTATTTTACTCTTTTCCTTACTCTCCTCTTCTGCTATCGGTATGGCTGGCAGGATCGCCGTTTTGTAATGACGACCTTCCCGAGTGTGTTGGTGTCACCACAAAGCGGCGGTTCTGGGCATAAGACCCTATTGTTCTAAAAGGAAAAAAATGGCGACAGGTCGAGGATGATTTTCAGTTGCTTATGCTACTTGTGTGAGTTGTAAGAGAGAGACTATTTGTATTAGACATGTACTGGGCTTAAGCTCATATTCCTTTTCTTTTCTACCATATTTCATACTTTGTACTCATTGTGGACTATAACACTTTCTTTTACTTTATATATATATATATATATATATATATATATATATATATATATATATATATATATATATATATATATATATATATATATGGTGATTTTGAGGACTTGTCTTAGCTGATACTTCTACTTCTTTGGTGATCATCAATGTCAGCAGAATCGGCATTTTGTAGTGGCGACCCTCCCGAGTGTCGGTGTCACTACAAAATGGCGGTTCTATGCGTAATACTCGGTTGTGAAAAAAAGAGGGTCTTACAAACTGGTATCAAAGCGAAACCTCGATCGGAAGAGTAGAAGCCCTGGGTCACCCACGCTCGAGTTTAGTTTGGGGACAAACTAAGCAGCAGAAGTTGTGGTGTGCCCATATCAGTGATCACATGCAATTGTCCACTTTTAACAAGGTTTGAGTCAAATTTATTACAGATGGCCTTTGTTATGCAGCCCCCGACACATCCTACACCACAGGGCGGAGCTCGGCAAACTCTGAATGTTGCACCACCTCCCACGGCTCCCACTCTGTTTCTACCCCTGAATAAACCGAGTGCTTTGAATGTGTAGTTGCAGAGCACCGATCACCTCCACCACCGGCCAAGGCACACCACCACCAAACCCGTCGTCAAGCACGGTTGAAGGTCCGCTTCTCCTCCTCTCCTCTTGTGCTAGCTTCCTAGATCGATAGGATTTGAAATCGAGCCCAATTGGGCTGATTTCCATTTTCGGAATCCATGATTTTTCATGGCTTTTGTTCCTTGTGAGTTCACCGATAACCACCCCTCCTGCGGCCGTGCTGCCCTCTGGCGATAGCCACCACCTCAACGAAGGTGGTGGTCGTGGTGGACGACCGGGGAGGGGACTGGATGGCTGGCAAAAGGCTTGGAAAACACCTCCAGGTCGAGTATATCATGTCCATCGGCTGGAGGAAGAAGAAAAGCAGGATCCACTCGATCTTGCTTTAAGATCTGTGCAGACGTAGATGTATTAAAGATTTTATATTGATTTCTGTCACAGATTTTGTATAAGGTATAATTAAATATTAAAAATGTATAGGTTCCCCTACAGTAAAAGTGTTCTACATTAAAGTTATAGTCCTTGAAGTCCACTTTATTATAAAATTAATTTCGACTCATTTGGGTAAATGGTTTGACCACAACACTCAAAATGGTGCAGCCTATACATAGGCTTGACCAGAGACAAAATTGAGTGCCCCCATCAATCCAGCCATCCAAATGACTTGAAATTTGGGTTGTGGGTACTCTTACCTTTATTTATAACATATCCAAAAATGAGAATTTTTGGAAAACATTTTCCTATAGTTTTTGTAGTAATTTAATAAATATTATATGATTTTATTAGAGGGTCTAAATAGCTCAAAAGTCCCCAAACCTTTGGTGGTTATCTCTTAGGGTCATGATATGACCCTGATAAAAATTTCATCCCCTTTAGGGTTGATTTGAATAGGTATTGGTTTGACCAAAGTTTGCTCCCTTAAGGGTAATTTAGGTCAAAAGAGTGTTTGGGACATAGAGGGGCCAATTCTCACCCAAAAGGTTTGGGATTTGGGCCAGAGCTCCATGGTCAGTAGAAACACCCTCTCATGGAGTTTGAGATGAATTGGGGTGGATTTGCCCCAGGTCCCTAGTTCAAACCCTAAGGATGAACTTTGGGCGTTTGTGAAGGACATTGGGTGACATGTTCTTGTATGGACTTGGAGTTTAGTCCATGTCATCTTAGGGTGGTGAAATGCCCTATGAAGGAATTTGGTAGTATTTGGACACATGCACCCCACTTTAATCACTTGGAAATTAATTAGGTCTATACACCTTATTGAATAAATAATGGGTCATATGACTTTGGACCTTCATGAGATTTTGGTAGGAGTAATTTTATAGTAATATTAATCTCTGAAATTTATTATAGGATGTTTAGAAACAGTAGTTCATACTTGTAGGTATAACCTTCACCTTGCCCGTTTTGATGATATTGAAGTAACTGTAGTTTAATTGTCCTTGGATGATATGAAACTCTGTCAAGGTTAATCAAATACCATTTATAGGCACTGGTAGATTATTTGGAATAATTTGGCATCTCCTCTTAATACTTCATGTATAAAGTGAACTAGTGCACTTTATTTTGATAAATAGATAATAAATACTACATCTTGCTGGAAAATTATGTTACTTGGTCAGAGAACTTTTTAGGGCATAAGAAAGTCTAGAAAATTATTACATGACATTTGGATGAGTTTATAAGAACGTTTCTTCACAAAGTGCACTTTAATGAATTTATTTGAAGTATTTTTCTATATAGATTTCTAACCTTAGAAGTACATGAAATTTAGTCAGTAATGTTTTATGATCATAATGATACTCTGATAATTTTTATATAATTTTTGGAAAATGATTTGTGGTACTCCCTTCATTCACTCTATTTATTTGAATTACCTTAAATTAATTATTTAGATGTTATTACATTTATAAAAATCTGTTAAATTTGGTATTCCCTGATATTATGCTATCATAAAGTGTTAATAATTTTTGGGTTTCCATAACTTAAGGAAAGCTAGTACTTCATGTTCAAAATTACAAATAGCCTACCTTTTGGGAAAATTTATTAAATGTCAAATCAATTAGGAAAATTACAAGATTTTGGATTTAGGCTAAATGTATCGTGATAGACTCACAATAATTATCTTAGGACCTTTGGATGAAAATTTTTAGAAACTCATATCATGTACACCATATAGTTTAGGTTGGTCTGCATATAGTAAAACTGTAGAAATTGTGATAGCATGTGGAATGGACATAAGGAGTTGGGGATTAATAGAATACTGATTTTGGTGAAATGAAAATAGGTTTATCATTAGGAGTCATGATGTGGAAAGTGTTGGGTTGACTAGTGTTATTTTGTGCTTGAGATCGACGAGACATCGTCCATCCTGTGGAGTGAGAGAGTCAAAATATACTAGGGTTAGATTAAGTATAACTTTAAATGGGTTTGTTATGGGTAGATACCATTAATAATAAGTATCTTGCAAAAGAGAGCTATGAGCTTCAACCCATCGTAGTTCCGAGTGCCCTCGAGAGTCTTTCATAGAGAATGCCTTGGGCAGTCCGAGGTTAACGTAAGCCGTAAGTCTAAATGGATTGCAAGAGTAATTAGAAATACTCTAGGGTTACACTTACACTCACACTCATCTGTGTTGTGGGAGTTAGGTTGTGTCTCACGAGCGGTAGGCTTAGTGATTTTGGTGATGAGCAGGTTAGTCAGGCGAGCCGTTGGCTCGGTAGATATTTGTGACGGACGGGATAGTCCGGGGAGCTTTGGCTCGGTGGGGAAATACATTAATATTGCATGTGCATAAAATAAAAGGTGGTGGGTCTTCGGTATTGGAGGGTCGTCACACCAAAATCAATACGTTGACTCGGAAAGTGTGGTTTAACACTTAACCAAATAAAGTCTGGTGCGCCAGCCGGCAAGAGTATGCAGGAGCTCCGCTTGGTGCACTAGCATTGAGGCATACGATAGGTCTGACTGGTAGTGCTGATACCGATTTAGAGATGGGCGAGACTCAACCCACCGCTTCTGTTTGCCACTACGAAGGTATCCTAGGAGGTTAGGCTTCAGAAAAGGGGAACTAAAGGTCTGTGTGCACAGACTCGGGTGTGTAAGTTGCACTTGCATGTTCATACAATAGCATACTACTTGCATGTCATAGCGCCCGGGCGAAAAATGCGCGCCAGAGCAAAAAATTTGCTCCCAGGTGAAAAAATCGCGCCCGAGCAAAATATTCGTCTAGAGAAAGGCTAGTGTTTTTGCAGTGTTTTCGAACTGGATCAAGAGGAGTAAAATGTTTTCGCAGCATCAACTTTGTATCAGGATGAGAAAATACTTTTCGTAAAGTTGAAAAGTAGGAGGCTCGTGACTTTTCAAATAGAGGGGAAAAAAATTTTGATGATAGCTTTTACCACCGTTGACATTCCAAATGGTTTATTAATTACGGTAGTGTTTTCTAGAAAACGAAAAGGAGATAGGAAGCCCTCCCAAACAGGCCCTAACTTATATCTTCCCAAAAGCATTTTTCTCTTAAAAAACCAAAAGCGCCTAATGAAACCTGTCTCTAGCCCTCACGATTCCTCTGTCGTCGTCGTCTACTAGGGAAAATCCTGGACGCGATGTTTTCGCCCAGAGGCAAATTTTTAGCCCGGACGTGATTTTTTTCCCGAGTGGGACATTTTTGCCTAGATGCCCTTTTTTTGCCCGGACGCGAATTTTTCGGCTCGGGGTCGATTTTTTCAACGCGGGAGCAATTTGTTTGCCTGGGAGCGATTTTGTCGCCCCAGCGCAATTTTTCGCTTGATCGCGATTTCTTCGCTCGAATGAAATTTTTCGCCCGGGCTCAATTTTTTTTTGCTTGGATGAGGTTGTTTCGCTCAGACGCGATTATTCGTCCCGATTGCGATTTTTTCTCCCGGGCGCAATTTTTTCGCATGACATGATTTTTTTCGCCTAGAAGCCATTTTCCGCCCGGACACAGTTTTTTAAGCACGTGCGCAATTTTTTTTTCTCGAGCGCAATTTTTTTGCCTGGTGGCGATTTTTACACCCGAGAGTGATTTTTTCACTCGTATGCAATTTTTTTGCTTGGTCACATTTTTTCTCAAACGGACGTGATTTTTCGTCCGGATGTGCATTTTCACCCAGATGTGCATTATCTCCCAGACACGATTTTTCATTTGGATTTGTTTTTCTCGCCCGTGCGTCATATTTTTGAACAAATCACAACAAATTAAAAAATAAAAATCATGGTAAACGATAAGCTTACCAAATGCAAGGGTAAGGTACTTGCACCAAGTGCAATAAAGAATTAAGCTTCATAAGATGCATATACATGTAAGTATATATAAACATAAGAAACAGGTCAGCTCTACATTAGTGAGCAAAATCACTGGCATAATCTGATACCTGTGGGGGGAGACACCTCCGCCGACACACCCACAGTAAAACTTCACAAGGGCCCAAGGAAAGGAGGTCTTGTATCTCGACACTGCTAAAACCGGGGGAAAACTTAGCTGCCAAAAAATCAGATGACGGCGTTGAGTGAGCTCGCTGTCAACGCTTGCAGACGCTAATCTCCGAGATTACAGGTATATTGATGAACATTATTTACTTAATAATGTTCCGCGGTAATTCCTCACCGCCCTCCATATTCGATCGGATTTGGAACAGGCTTCGCAAAGTTCGACAAGTAAACGAGAGTCGCCAACCTGGGGGCGTTGATAAAAGGAAGATTAAGGGACGAGCGACATGGAAAAGAGCCAAGGAAGACGGGGAGGAGGCTGAATGATAAATGATTTCTTCAGGCTATTTCGAGAGATGCCGGAAGATGAAATGATCCTGGTCAAGCTTCTATATCTGTGTCTTATAAATTATGTGCTTTGGTTAGCTTATGAGAATTGGTGTAGGATGAAGAGAGAGCATAATTGTCTTTAGTTATCTGGGAGAAGATTTTAATCTTTATTATTCCCAAAAATAATATTCATGGTAAGTTTATTTTACCTTAGTAAAAAAATTATTTGAAGTGCAATATTTGATTACCTCAATATTTAGTTTTATGTTTATTTAATTGTATTCATTTGTTTTAGAATGTTTTTTAACTGGGAAAATGAATTAGCAGCAGATAATAATGTCTTGTGTGTTTTTGTGCATAGGCTTATATCTTAGACTTACTTTGGTGTGGTTTGGTGAAAATCACGGAGTTTGCCTATTAGTGCGGACTGGTGTTGAGTTCGTCAGGTTCTGCGAACTGGTTCTTGATTTCGCCGGTTTGGAGTCCGTTCTATGGTCTCTTGCTGGCGTGGACCTGATCTATTTTGAAGCAAGTCCGGTTGTGCTCACTCCGCGAGTTCGCGCGGATTGCTTTTCTTTCCGCCGAGCTCGGCAACATGTCCGCTTGGTATAGTTGCGGGCTCGGAGTGTGCGGACAGGAGCAGTGTCCGCAGGATGTTGCGTATTGGTGGCGGTATCCGCAATGTCCGCGAGTATAGCAGACTGATCAAGTCCTGGCGACAAGGCAGGCTGGTTTCGTGTCTGCGCTATGCGGATATGCTTTGTGCTCGCCGCGAGATGGGTGGTGACCACACTTCTCCCTGCACCGATAAATAGGACCCCATGTCACATCAACAGTACACTCGAATGAACAGTAAGTGAGCTCGGTAGATTGTTGCGAACATGTCTTTGTATCCATGCGGTTTGAGAAGTTGACCGATTTTTGATGTGCAGATTGTACGGATAACACTGAGAAGCTAGGGACTTGGTTCTGACTTTGGTCAGGGATCAGTCTGGATTCTGTAGTTACAATTGGCGGTTAGCAGGAGGTCGCTGCTTGCGACCAGACGGTCTTCTCTTTGGCAATCTTTTCCAGTTCAATAAAGCTGTCCGCTTCTGGCGGTCTATTCAGTTCGACAGTAGCTGTTCGTGGAAAATCTGGCGGCTAGGCGACCTCGAGGTTAGGCGGCTAGCAGATTGCGGACAGAGTTCTTCAACATTGAAAAAACATGGTGTCCGCGCGGTTAGGTTGCGGTCTGGCGACCCAACGGATTCATCGGACTCCATAGTGCAGCTCGGCAGAGTCGGCGGTTACTCCTTCAATCCGCGCGGATAGATGTTGCCTTGTTGTTTTTTCTTCCATCGGTACATTGACGAATCATGTCTCTCCATGCATGCCTCGCACTATAAAGTTTTTTGATAGTACACGATTTGCTTGCTCTTCTGTTTGCATCTAGTTTATTTGGCTTAGTTTGGTTTAGTGTTCCTGCGATCTGGTTTCCCGTTTTCTACGTTTCACAAATTTTTACATGGTATCAGAGAGAACAGAAGTTTGAGCAGTGATCAATCGTCAGACTTTTTTTTTGCTTCTAAAAGTCTAGTAGATCAGTGTTAGTGCAATGAAAGGTGCATTTGCAAGAGATCTTGTAATTGAACTTTTAGTGCCGACCAATTTCAAAAAGTGGAGGTCGTGTATGGAAAGTTATCTTCTTGGCGAGGACCTTTTGGAGGTCGTTTGTGGAGATGAGAGACAATAAGTGATTGTTGTCGTTGGCAATGCTGAAGCGTGAGAGCTTGGAAGAAGACAAATGCTAAGGTGGAGTTTACTCTTAAACGGGCTTTCTCACCGGAGCTCTTCGACCACATCATAGGATGTCAGTCAGCTGATGAGATTTGGACTTCTCTTGATGGGTTTTTCTATATGAAGTGTTGCTATATGGAGACCGGGCGGTCTGATTCTGGCGGTTTAAAGACCGTGCAGCCTGTCAGTTTCTCTGCTGCGGTTTGGTGGCTGGACTGTTACTGTGGTTATCCGGGCAATCTGACGGTTTGTCTCAGACGGCTTAGAGACTGGGCGGTCTGGCGGTCTCCTATGGCGGCTTGTTCTTTATTTCTTGTGGTGGCCAGGCGGTTTGCCTATTCGTTAAACCGCGCAGCCTGTTCGGCTTGTTTTTATGTTAAACCGCTTACACCTGTAATTATTTAGTCCCACATTTATTAATTATAATCTCTCCCATCTCCTCTATTCTATAAAAGGGAGGTTATACCTTTGTAATAGTTATCTTTTTGGATAATAAAAATTTTGTTACTCTATTTTTTCGATCTCGTGTTTTCTGTTCGCACATGTTATCAGAGCCCGCGACCTTGTCCGCCTGATTCGGTGCCTTCTCCTATCCGCCTGAATTGATCTCCTTCATGTCGTTTGTTCGCGTGGTCTCTCCTCATATCCCTCCTTTGTCGCTGCTCTTTGTTTGTACGGCCTTCTTCTCACTCTCTCTCTATGGCCTACATACACGGCTTATCGGACTCCTATTCGCGCAACCTGCTGTCTTCCCGCGCGACTTCTTTCCCTTGTCCACTGCGGTTTCTTGTCCTATCCGCTGCAACACCTTTCCTTGAGTCCGCTGTGGTCTTCTTTCTACCTGCGCGGCCTTTTTCACTTCTTTTTCTCCGCGACCTGTTTTCGCGGTTGCTCTGGCTCTTCTCTCGTCGAGATCTCCCTTTATTCATGCGGACGGTTTCTATTCGTGCGGTCTCTGCTTTGTTAGCATGACTTGTTTGGCTTTCTCGTGAACTCCTCCCAGTTTGTGTGGTCTTCTCTCTCTCTTGTTCACGGGGCCTTCTCTCTAGTCGTGCGACTTCTTTCCCTCTGCCCATTTTGCTCTACTTCTTGGTTGCGGCCTTCCTAGCCGCACGGCCTGCTTGCCGGTCACCCGGCTTGGTGTTTCTGCCCTTATTGTTGTAACCTTCTTTCTCTCCGCTTCCTGCTGTTCTCGCGCGGTCTCCTGGTTGCTTGCGTGGTCTCTCTTCTATGGCCTCCACCTACTCCACGCAGTCCGTCTCGGTGGTCACATCTTCCGATAGTGCCCACGTTGTTACTCACGGCAGAAGGTTGATCGACTCTGGTGCTAACAATCATATGACAGGCAATCCTCAGTGTTTTTCTCTTCTAGAAACACATGATCGGTTGCCCCCGGTATTTTTTGCGGTCGGCTCTTCATCACCGGTCAATGGGACGGGAGTGGTTCAAGTCACTCCGTCTCTTCGCCTGGCAGATACCCTCTATGTGCCCAAGTTCCCTTGCAATTTATTATCGGTTATTTTTCTATGCAAGCAACTACGGTGTTCCGTCACATTCACTCCTGCTTCTTGTTCTTTTCAGGATCCGGACTCCTAACGGACGATTGCTACTGGGACTGAGAGTGGCGGCCTCTACTTCCTCGACAACGTTTCTGCTTTATCCGCCTTCTCCTCCTCCTCTATAGATCTTCTCCAATGACATCTTCACCTTGGTAATGCTCCTCCCCGGCTTCTTCGCCAGCTTCTGCCCCACCTCCCTGCGCATCATCCACCTCTCAACTGTGATGCATGTCATCTTGGCAAGCATCACCGCTCCTCCTTCCCACCTACACAAAGTCGTGGCTCTTCCAGTCCGTTCGACCTTGTTCACTCTGACGTATGGGGTACTGCTCCTACCCTCACCATCGGTCGGGGTATTTCATATTTTGTCATATTTATTGATGATTTCTCTAGGTGTATGTGGGTGTATCTTCTAAAGGATCGCTCTGAACTGTTCTCTGTCTGGACGTCGTTTTATTATATGATTAAGACTCAATTTCATACCTCTATTAAACTTTTTCGTTCTGACAATGCTAAGGAATATCTTAGTCATGATTTCTCTTCTTTCTATATACAACATGGAGTTATTCATCAAACTAACTGTGTCTACACCTCACAGCAAAATGGGGTGACGGAATGCAAAAACCGTCACCTCCTCGATGTCGCTCTCACTCTGATGACACAGATGCGCGTTCCTCGCTCCTTTTGGGGCTATGTTGTCCTCCTCTCTTGCTATCTCATCAATCATATTCCCTCAAAAGTTCTCAACGGTGCTACCCCATTCTCCATTCTTTATCTGAACAAGAATCGGTTTCCTCTTACTCTGTGCATCTTTGGGTTCACCGCCTATGTGCACTCTCCTGCTGCCACCCGTGACAAACTCTCACCACGAGCCATTAAATGTGTCTTTCTGGGGTACTATACCACTCAGAAAGGTTATTGTTGCTTTGACCCCGTTACCCGCAAGAAGTTCGTCTCTGCGTATGTCACCTTCTTTGAAAATGCATCTTACTACTCTCCCGCCTCCTCCTCTACTCTTGATTGTTGAAACCGAAAACTCGATCTCTTGTGGAGTTCACCCTTGGGGAAGGGGTGATCGCCCACCTACTTCTCTCCTATAAGCAAAACAAAAAGGGAAGCTAAGTAGGACTGACCCAAGGGCTCGGCGAGAGGACCCACAACACATCCGGAAGATCTTAGAGCGCTTCCCCTCCTTAGCCAAAGGCCGAGCTAAGGTATCCTCAGAAAGTGCTTGAGAGATGGAGCAAGAGGGCACAAGAAGCATGATTTCTGAGGCACCCCCTGGGTCCTATTTATAGATTTCTGAAAACGGCCTGTAAATAGCCAACTTTCGCTGTCCTGAAAGGCTATGTGCAGTCTAAGTTGGCCTGCCAACAGCGTAACTCCGCTGTTCTGAAAGGCTATGGGCAGGCCAGCGGGGGCAAAACAGTAAAAAAATAACTTATAGACCTGGTCGAGCTGAGGAGCTTGGCCACCCTTGAAGATCTTGCTCGTCTGTTGTGTGCCAAGCTCATTAGGGTGAGTGCGAGCTGGGATACTAAGCTCGCCCTTCGATCGGCCTCCATTAGTCGAGCTCAGCTCGATGAAACCGAGACTTGGCTCGGCGAATACCGAGCTCGGGGTTGACGAATGCCGAGCTCGGGCTCGGATTTCTCTGCCGAGCTCGCCGGGGGCCTAGGTGATCTGAACCTACTGGTCTGCTTCCTGGTGATCCCACTGGCCGGATACGAGGTTGTACACAATCCACTCTCTCTTTGATCTTGGCAAAGATCGGAAAGAAACATCCAACCTCAAGTGCTCAGCGAGTGCGGGGTGAACTAGAGAATCTTCGGGTGGGGTCCACCAGTGGCTATATATATACACCTGCATACATGCCTGACTCTTGCCATTCCCTCTGTTCTAGCCCTGCCGAGATGTCGATCCTAAAGGAGATTCAAGAGCGGCTCGCCCGGGTTCGCCAGACCTCAGTTGCTCGTGTAGCTGCCCTGACTGCGGTTCCACCCGCCGTCCCGCAGGGTGGCTCTACCGAACCCAACTCCGCCAAGAGGGTGAAGTCGTTTCCTTCGGCGATCGAGCCCATTTATGATGACCTGTGGGCAGCCCTAGAGCACGGGGCGGGCTCGTCCAATCTGCCTCCCCGTGACAAGGGAAAAGATATCGTTGACCTCTGCGACGGCCCGGACAACCAGCTGGATGGCATGGAGGGCACCACGCCGCGAGTCTCCACCCTGCGAACAAAGACCGCACCTGGCGACTCGCGATTCAGAACTCCAGAGAATCGTCCCCGGGACCCGTCCCCCCCCCCCCCTTCGGGACCTTGGGGGTGGACTCGCAGAAGCCGAACTTGTCGGTTCGCTCCTCTTCCCCTCAGCAACCTGTCGTGACCACGGGGGCAGGTATGGAAACCATTCCCATTCCGGGATTTGACATCCTCTCACCGGGAATGCGCCGCCCAGGCCACGGGAAGGACTTGAGGTTTGTCCCTCCCCGCTCCTCCTTGGAGATGCTGAGCTCATCAGGTAAACTCGGCCTTGGATTCTTATCATGCGGTTTTCCAGCACAAGTCCACTTGCCAATGTTTCTGTCTTCACAGCTCCCCCCAGACAATCCGTAGCCGAGGAGTCTTCGCAGATATCCCACTACTCTCCCATCCACTCCCCGAGCTCGCTGGACTCTTACCTAGGCCCTGAATTGGAGAATGACGAGCTGACGAGGAGGAGGATCAAGCTCTTCAAGAAACTTGTGCACGGGCTGCGCGAGGTGGAAGAAGTCAACGAGGTGTAACAATGCGACTACGTGCGTCTCGCTGACGAGGTGCAAGGCGGCCAGGCTAGCGAGATGACGTCTCCTTCCCGGCTTCTAGATGAGATCGACGATGGCCTCTCGGTGGCGCAGAGGAATTCAAGGAGGATTCACGAGCTTATCCGCTCGCGGCAGTCTAGGGGATGGGGGATGCGAGGTCGGGGTAGATAGAAGGCGGCTCCCTTGTCGAGCCGACCGGCACTCACCTCCTAGTTCCCCCCTGCCCGCACGCCCTGCTTTCTTATTCCTGCATTTGATTGCTGTAATAACTTAAAACATTCCTAGATGTGTCCGGTATTTGAATAATAATAATTATATTGCTTCTTATTTAACTTGGCCTGGAATGGAACGCGCCGGAGGTCGGCGAGCTGGGGGTTGGCGAGCTGGGATGGCGAGTTGGGCTAATTGGACAGCTTGGCCCCAGATTCCTTTTTCTATAAATAGCCCCCCCCCACCAACCTCGTACTGCCGCCTTAACTGCCTGTTCTTTCTCTCTCTTCCTGTACCCCTTCTTTGTACTCGCGCTCCACCCCACTTTTTTCGAGCATGGGCAAGACCAATCCCGATGCCGACGGTCATTCCAAGTGCGCCCAGCACTTCAGGGACTACAACTTCTTTGAGGGAAACACTAGCGAGGCCGAGCTCGCCGAATTCGTCGGCGACCATGTTCCGCCGGGCTTCGAGGCGCACCGGCCGAGGGAGGGGGAGGCCATCAACTCCTTCTATGACGACGAGCTCGACTTCCCCATCTCGCATTTTGAGGTGGGGTTGTGACTACCCCTCTAGCCGAAAATCTGCCAAATCTTTAAGTACTATGGAGCGGTGCCCGCGCAGCTGAACTCGAACGCCATCTCCATGATGGTGGCATTCGCGAGCTTTCTCTGCCGGGAGAGGATTGAGTTTAACCTGACCGTGTTCAGGAAACCTTTTTCTTACAAGGCGACGCCAGATGGCATCGCCTATTTCATGGGCTCGCTGATCAAGGTTTGCGAGATTGCGAACAAGCATCACAACTGGATGGCCAAGATAACCTTCATCAAGGGCGATCTCGGCAACATCCCTTTCTCCCCCAGTAGAAAGGTGAGGAAATCTACCGCCCGCCGACCATGTCCGGCAATGATGCCGACCTCCACAAATTCTTCCTCCACAAGGACTTCGAGGTCGCCTTCCTGCGAAGGGGCCTCGACTCGCTCCTCCCCATTCTGCCCGTCAAAGGTATTATTCTCTCCCCTTTGCCGATCTCGCCATATTTTCATGAAAATCTTCTAAGTTCTCTAATTTATTTTATGCAGGGGAGCGGCTAATCCCCGTGAACCCGTCGTTTGCGAACTCAGGGTTATATGCGGACCCTCTTGCTCGCGAGAAGGCAGCGGCGGTGGCCTACCGAGATGAGGCGGCTTTGTCCAAACCCTCCTCCAGCAAGAGGCGACCTGAGGATGCGGGGTCGAGCCCTCCCCATCGCCCACAAGTACCAAAAAAGATGAGGAGAGCCATAGTGGTTCCTCGGGCGAAACAACATCAATAACATCAACAAAGCCACAAATACATTAGCTTGCCTGAAGTCATCCTCGATGTGTCGTCGGATAGCCCGCTCAAGGAGATCACCAGCAAGGGGCAAGGAGGTGGCGAGACCCCTGCTCCTCCTACGGCGACCTCTGCTCCCCCCGCGGCGAAGAAGGCGGCTCGCGAGCCCGCCACGCCGAAGGAACACCCCTTCTTTGGCTTTGTGGGGAGGTGGAAGGACTCGGCGGGCGAGCCCATGGTCCAGTGGGACGAGCTATCCCACCGAGTCTCCATATCCACCCTCCGCCCCTCCTGGGCTGACCGCGAGCTCGCCACCGGTCATGCCTATGCACTCGGCTTCGGCCTTTATGGACACGTGGACGTCGAGTCCTACAAGGGCATCCCCCTACGGCAGCTCGTCCATGAAGGCCTGTAGGCCCATATGCGAGCCATGGAGCTCCACCACATGGTGGTCCGCCGCAGCTTCAACCTCAGCAACCTCCTCCAGAAGGCTGAGCAAGCACGCGACGTCGCTAAGGACAAGGCCGTCGACCTGGCGAGGCAGCTCGGCATTGCTGAGAATCTTCTCACCTAAGCCGTGGGCAGGTTGGTAAGTATCGGGCTGTTACCTATCCTTTTCCCTTTTTCCTTAGGATTTTTTGCTTTGTTGTTAATGTACTTCCTTTCTTATCAGGATGCCAAGGCTCCTGGGAGTTGCGGGCTCGCGTCGCCGGGCAGGAAGAGGAGATTGGCCAGCTGCTCGCCCGTCTTGACGAGCTGGAGGGGACGAATGCGAAGCTGATGGAGGAGAACACGAGCCTCAGCCGCGAGGTCCGCCGCCAGGTGGAGATCTTCTTCCCGGCTCGCGACGTCGAGCCTACCTTCCCCTACAAGAGCCCGAGGATCTTCGGCGAGGCTGATGTCACTGAGAGGTTGTGGATCAACTCGATCCAAACCGCCGAATGTACCCTCCAGATGATGAAGGATACAGGAGTGCTGGTGGAGGGTTGTGAGGAGATCTCAGTCCGGGACCTGATGCCGAGCCTGTTCCCGGCAAAGCTGCCCAGCGAGAAGGTGGATAGGCTTGACGCGCTCTTCGAGAAGGGCTTCCAGGACCTGACCGACGGAGGGGGGGGGAGGATCACGAATCCGGCGAGGGGGGCAAAGGCTGATCATGTATTTTTCTTTTTTTTATAATCTCGCCAAGGCGAGCTCAATTTGTAACTATCACTATTTAATGGAATACATTTTTGATATAACCTCTATCCATTATATATTTTTTCTATCTTTTTCTGGACTTTTCTGCTGCGCCCTGCTTGGCTGCGAGCACTTCCCCTGGCGACCTCGCGTAGATAGGTTTTGCGAGCAGGATAGTTGTTAGAGCTCGTTCCTGGGAGTACATTTTGAGAGCTTGCCGAATCTTAAATGATCCGGGGATGGACTACCCGTCGCACTGGGCATACCACCCTCAGCTCGCTCGCGAGCTCCTCCCTAATCTTGTTAATATAAGACCAAATTCACAAAATTTTCGTAAGTCAAACATGGTGGGGGCGAAGCTTCCTGGCTCAGTCCGCCTCCCTTCAGCGAGGTCCAAGGGCCCGGGTCGCCACCCTTCTATCAAGGCCGAGCTGAGCTGGCGAGTTCTAACTCGCCTATGTCGAGCCTCTCTCCCCCTATGCCAAACTTGTTGGACACCATCTGGAGAGTATAGGTGAAAGTTAATAGTTGCCAACCTAAATCACCTAGAGGGGGTGAATAGGTGAGTTGTGCGTTTTTTTTGCGGAATAAAAAAATCTCAACCAAAGCACAGATCTATCTACCAAACAAGCAAACACAGACGAAGCAAGATTTATAGTGGTTCCTCAATCTTGGGTACATCCACTTTCCCTCACCGATCTAGCAATATACTAGACTCGGCTACTCCACTATCTCATATTGGAAAACAATCCTACCCTCGGAACAATGTTCCTACAAACTCGATCCACAAATGGATCTACACTCGAAAGGCAAAACTTCCTACAATCTCGGAGTTGAAAACTCCTGCACTCGGAGAAAACTTCTCCTATAATAATGAAATAAAGTTGTACAAAAATACAAACTGTAAATTCTCTTGTTCAGATCTGCTACAGAAAATCAGAAATTCCTTCTTCTAGGCGTGTGTCTTTATCAGAATATTGAAGAAGAATCTTGACAATATCAGATCTGGAACTTCTCGACTTTACACGATCGAATAAGAAGATGAAGCTTTGAGCGGAGATCTCGATCTGTAGAGTCTTCTTAATCTGAATCCTCTGAAAAGAAGAAACACTGGCCGATCGGAAATCAGCGACGGCGGCAGCGGCGAGTTTCCATTTCTTGGAGAGAGAGAGAGAGGAGACATAATTCTTTTTGGAAAGTACGGCTGCAAAAACTTTGTTAGAATAATTTTCTTTGAAAAACTTAGGGTTTGTCAGATTAGACAAGACCTTTTATAGGAGAAGAAAAGATTAGACTTAAATGAGTCATTATGAGAAAGACACGTGGGTCAATCACGTCAGAGTTTAAGAATAAGACAGTTAGGTCTGGACTTAAAGAATTTCTGAAAATATCAAAGTAAATTACTCGAGTCAAGCAGAACTACTCGAGTATATGTAGCATTACTCGAGTATGTTGAAGATGACTACTCGAGTACATGAGAAAAATTACTCGGGAGAAAAAGAAATCATTACTCGAGTACATAGAGTCAACTACTCGAGTAAATAAGAATTCAAGGAATCGGCTACTCGAGTAACAAGAATGACTTACTCGAGTACTTAAGTACTTACACGAGAGGTGGAGTATATTACTCGAGTACAAGAAATACTACTCGAGTATATAAAAATGAACTACTCAAGTATATCAGAAACTACTCGAGACAAACACTTAGAAAATTTCTGGAACAGGAAAACAGAACTACTCGAGTATATAATATGAACTACTCGAGACAAAATGAACTACTCGAGTATATAACATGAACTACTCAAGTAATTCACTTAGAGAAATTTTCTGGAATAGAATTCTGGATTACACGAGTAAAAGCATTGGACTACTCGAGTAGTAGATGAACTACTCGAGTATATGATTTAGTCTACTCGAGTAAGTAGGAACTACACGAGAGTCAGAATCCAATTACTCGAGACAGAAGATAGAACTACTCGAGTATATATAATACTACTCGAGTATTTCACTTAGACAAATTTGAGAGGAGAAAATCTAAAAACTCGAGAGATAAAAGGAAACTATTCGAGTATACAAGATGAACTACTCGAGAGCCATAATTGGACTACTCGAGTATATCTTAACTACTCGAGTAAGTTAATTACTACTCGAGTATAAACTCAGTAACTTACTCGGGTATGTAAGGAACTACTCGAGTACTTTACTTAGGAAAACTTTTTCTGGCAGATTTTCTTCTTCTAAGGGAAATCGGCATCAAGTCTTTTCACATAGTCCTAGAGCTTGAATATGAAGTGCATCCCAATAGAGAGGCTACACATGAGTCAACACTTTGGAACACATAATGAGGGATTACATTATATGGTCCTGTGTTTGGTGACTCATTGTAGGCTGACATTGGTCTACACTTCCCATTGGAATCCTGCAAACACATAACTCAAACCAAGCATCAAATACAACTTAATTCATCTTAGTTCAAGGGTGACTTCATCAAATCTTGGTTAGTGTGGATACAATATCCCCCTATTTGTAGAAGTCAGAACCCTTTACACTAAGGTGAATTATGGACATAAAAAGAATGCTAAGTAATAAAGCAGTGTAAGAAATCAAGGAACTATGAAAAAGATAATAAGATCAAAAACTTTGAATTATATAAATATGATTATCCAAAAATATCATTAACAACTAAAATCCATTTCCACAACTCATGAGTCCTTTGGGCTAGCTCTGATGATGCTGCTTATCTTGTTTCTCCCATTGTCTTCTTTGATAACTGTAAGGTTTAGGATAATACTTGGGTGGCCTGGGAGGAGTAGCTGGATTATTTCTTCCATATTTTCTGTCACAGATCCTCCTTTTGGTCATGGACTTCTCATACAACTCCCATTCATAGGAACTGTAGTGAATATTTCTGCTCTCATGGAAATCCAAAACTAATTTGAGAGTTTCCAGGATGAGAGACTTGGAAGTGGGAGACCAAACCTCAGCATGTTCAGGAGCTTTAGAAGGAACAGACTTGCTAGCAGAAGGACCTTCACCATATTTTCTTTTCTTCTTATAAGTCAGTATCTCAGGAGGGGCTTTGAGAAAGATATCAGCGGGATCATCTTCCCAATCCTGAGCATAAGAATCTGGAGGAGCAACAGAATCACCAGGCCTTGGAGAGAATGTGGGTTGCAGAGGAGGAGCAGGAGCAGGAGCATCAGCAGCAGCTAGTGGGTTCAGGTGATGAGGGATAATGTTAGGATCAGCAGAAAATTCTGGAAGAATCTGGTTGTGCATCCATACAGCAGTGTCATAAGTGAGGAATTTGACACTCTGTATCTGAGCTAGAACATCATCATGGATCTCTTTAACTTTGGCTTCCCATAATTCTTTCTTGAGGGCATCAGATTTTTCTAAATATTCTTTTACCAACTTCTCCCCCTTTCTGACTTCAACAGATAGCTGGGAGATGGCATCATCTTTGAAAGTTCCAACTTCCTCACAAATCTTCATCTTGGTTTCTTCAGCCCTTTTGTCCAATTCCATCTGATTTCCAGCTAGGGTAACACCATGTTCCATAACTTGGCCAATGCTAGTTATAGTGTGGTCTAAGGCTTTGCCACCAATTTGGAAGAGATGTCTGAGTTGATCAGTATTATGTTGTATTTCAGTAAAGCCTCTGCTCATCTCATGTTCTAGAGCAGTTACCTTATCAGTTACAGTTTTGATACAAGTATCAAAGTATGTTTTCTGGTCTTGAAGAAGAAGTACAATCTGAGACATCAAGTCTGTGGAGGCACGAGCTGTAGCAGCAGGAGGAGCAGAAGTAGATGGATCAGAAGGAATAGGAGGAGCTACCCATGGAGCTATTTCAGAGAGAGTGACTGAGCTCTGAGATCTTGTAGTGGGTATCATGGCATCCCCTTCATCCATTATCTGAGAGATAGTGAAATCCAAATTCCTGAGAGGAGCTTCAGCTGGCTCAGGTGAGAGCTCATAAGAAATGAGAATTGGTTCTTGCTGTTCTTTGGAAGAATTAGGAGATTGTGCTGGAGTCCTTGCTGGAGAAGTGTCTGGAGACCTTGCTGGAGACTGCACTAGAGATTTTACTGGAGACTGTTCAGGAGGTGGGTCCTTGGGAATTTCAGTGGATGGAGCTGTTGGAGATAGAGGAGGAGGTGGTTCATCTGCAGTTAATTCTTCTATCATTTCATTTATGGAAGCATCTGTAGATAATAGAATTTCTTGAAGGTGTTCATCTGGGGGAATATCTTCTGGAGTGACTAGTGGAGGAGTAGGAGCTGGAGGAGGTGGCATCCTGGCCTGAACAGTAGGAGCAGGCTCCCCCTCAATAGGTGCACCAAAGGAGCTGGTGACTTGAGATGGAGAAAGAGATGGGGTCATGTCCTCTGTGTCTACAACTTCAGTAACTTTGGCAGCTTGAGAGGGATTTTGCAACTTTAACTCCCATCTCTGGATGGAGAAGATGGAGACCTTCTTCATGTGGTGAATGATACTTCCTTTGGAGAAACTGAAAACCTCTGGATTGGTCTCATGGAGAAGCAGGGAAATTATCCTTGCATAGTTGGGGGATTTGATGTTATCTTTAATCTTGTCCAAGATTAGTATTCCAAACTAGAATCTCTTTCGGCAGACGATTGCTTGCATGATGTCAAAGAAGAAAAGAGGTATGGCCCTGATGGAGTTGGTTTTGCATAGAAGAATCTTGCCAATGACATCAACCAAGAATTTTCCTTCTGCATTCATGTCAGACCTATTGATGTAATGTTTCTCAGGGTCCAAACCACATAATAGATTTGTTCTATCAGATTCTTCAGGCCCTAGATCATCTTCTTCATCCACAATCGGCATTCGAAGAAGTTGAGCCACAGACGTTTTGGTGAGTTTGATCTTTATGCCTTTGACTTTGGATTTGAGGACGGTGCCATTTCACTTGACCTTGACATTCTTGAAAAACTCTACAACTTCGGGGAAGAGGATACGATATTGTTCTTGGAGAACGAATGTTAATCCGGCGGTGTCGAGCAAAATCAGAAGATTATGGAAATCGTCGGATAGGTCGGCAATCCCTGCAGCGACTAATTCCGAACCAACACCGATCTTAGATGAGGCAGCCATGATTCAGAAGTCTTGGGGATGCAGAAACCCTAGAAAATGTCAACGGGGAGACAGAAAGGGCGCGGCTCTACAACTGATGGAGGAAGGCGAAGAGGCAGACGGGTACTCGAGAGACGGAAAGGATTTCGTGTAGATGAAATTTCTGGATTTTTTATTTATATAACCCTATGTTTAGGTATAGTTATTTGAAAACAAAATACTGAAAAAAAATCATAGAAGAGGCGGCATAAGCCTTTTTTTGCGCATAAGAAAATTTGAATAAGAGATGACTCGGCATATACACGAGTGAGGAAATATCTCGAGTAGATAAGTCTGGAGTTACTCGGGTAAGTATTCAGAAGTACTCGAGTAGATGTATGGAAGTACTCGAGCATGTCAATGAGGTACTCGAGTAAGTGAAGTTGACTACTCGAGTTTTCAGTCTGCTACTTGAGTAGGTCAAGTCGACTACACGAGTATATCATTCCACTACTCGAGTAGGTCAAGTCGACTACTCGAGTATGTCATTCTACTACTCGAGTAGGTCATATACTTACTCGAGTATGTTGTTACTTACTCGAGTCAAAAACTTAAACTTTTGGAAAACTCTAACTTTTGACTAACCTTTGAGCCTTGAGCCTTCTTGAAAGTCCAGCTTCTTCTAGTCTTCCTTGTTGAGCATCCCAAGTTTTGTTTTGAAGAACGAGAACTTGGTCTCGTCCAGCGGCTTCGTGAAAATATTTGTAATTTGCCTATCTGTAGGGACATATTGAAGGTCTATGTCCCCATGCTCCACATGCTCCTGGATGAAATGATAACTTAGCTCTATATACTTTGTCCGGCTATGCGAGACTGGGTTGTTGGCTATTGCTATTGCGCTAGAGGAGTCGCAAAACAATGGAATCTTTGCAAACTTCATATTGTAGTCTTCAAACTGATTCTTTATTCAAAGTAACTGTGCACAGCAACTGCCTGCAGAGATGTACTCTGACACGGCCGTTAAGATTGTCGCACAGTTTTGTTTCTTGCTACTCCATGAGATAAGCCTTCTTCCAAAGAATTGGCAAGTCCCTGAAGTGCTTTTCCTGTCGTCTTTACTACCTGTAAAATTTGCATCTAAAAAACCTATTAGTTCGCTATCATTACTTCTTGGATACCATAAGCCAAGATTTGGTGTACCTTTAAGGTATCTCAAAATCCGCTTCGTAGTAGCGTAGTGAGATTCCTTAGAGTTCACCTAAAATCTAGCACAGACACATGTGGAGAACATTATGTCAGGTCTACTTGCAGTAAGGTAGAGCAAGGATCCAATGATTCTTCTATACTTGGTTTCATCAAAAGGTTTCTGTTTTTCATCCTTGTCCAGAGACATTATTGAACCCATTGGAGTCCACATCGAGGTTGCGTTCTCCATTCCGAATTTCTTAATCAGCACTTTGGTAAACTTGGTCTACGAGATGAAAATTCCATCTTCAGACTGTTTTACCTGAAGCCCTAAGAAATACTTCAGCTCTCCCATACTGCTCATTTCAAACTTCCCTTGCATAAGTTTTGAAAACTTCTTGCAGAGGTTGTCTTCAGTAGAGCCAAAAATAATGTCGTCGACATAGATTTGCACTAGCAAAATCTTGCCTTTAATTTCCCTAAGAAATAATGTCTTGTCTATCTTTCCCCTTATGAACTTGTTCTTAAGTAGAAAGCTAGACAGCATATCATACCAAGCTCGAGGAGCTTGTTTCAGACCATATAATGCTTTATGCAGTAAATAAACGTAATTAGGAAAGTTAGAATCAACGAAACCTGGAGGTTGTTCCACATACACCTCTTCCTTTATGTCACCATTAAGGAAGACAGACTTCACATCCATCTGGTAGACAGTGAAGCCTTTGAGTGCAGCATATGCTAGGAATAACCTTTTAGCCTCCAGCCTAGCCACTGGAGCGTACATCTGGTCGAAGTCGATTCCTTCTTCTTGACGATAACCTTTGGCGACAAGTCTGGCCTTGTTCTTTACTATCGTTCCATCCTCATCCATCTTGTTCTTGTAGACCCATTTTGTCCCAATGACGTTCTTACCTTTGGGTCTTGGAACAAGCTTCCATACTTTGCAACGCTTGAACTGGTTCAGTTCTTCTTCCATTGCCATTATCCACGATGCATCTGAGTTTGCTTCCTCAAACTTCTTTGGTTCAACCTGCGAGAGAAAACTTAAATATAGATTCTCATTAGTTGTACCTCTACGAGTTCTGACACCATCTCGGGGATCTCCTATGAACTGGTCCATGGGATGATCCTTCAAATGTATGAGCTCTAGAGTCCTTGCATCTGGATTGTCTTCTATCACCGGAGAGACTTCTTCATCTTGGATGACTTCTTCATCTTGATCATCAGCCTCTCCAATAGGGGTTAGAGTGGTGATCTTGATGAACGTTTCACCTTTGTATTCAGACGGTTCATCCAAGCTAATTTCTTTCAGCTTTGCACATGCATCTTCAATAAGCATACTAGAAGAGTTACTTTGCAGCAAGCTCGTCTCATCAAATACAACATGTATCGATTCTTCTACCACCAGGGTTTTTCTATTAAAAATCCTATATGCCTTACTATGGCTACTATAACCTACAAAAATACCTTCAAAACTCTTTTCGCTAAACTTAGTAGTATGATACTTGCCATTGTTTAGCACGAAGCATTTACAGCCAAAAATTCTAAAATATGAGACTGTTAGTTTCCTGCACTTCAGAAGTTCGTAGGGTGTCTTATCATGGTTCTTGTTTATGAGAGCTCGATTTTGCACGTGGCATGCAGTGTTGACGGCTTCATCCCAAAAATATTCCGGAAGTGAAGCATCACTCAACATGGTCCTGCAGGCCTCTATAAGCATTTTATTCATTCTCTCGGCCACTCCATTTTGTTGTGGAGTACGAGGAGAGGAAAACTCATGAAAGATACCTAAGCTTTCACAAAATTCTGTCATGGCCCTAGACTTAAACTCTGTTCCATTATCACTTCTGATTTTGACTATGGAGCAGTTGTACTCATTCTGGACTTGCCTGACAAAATTAGTACAGTTGTCGAAGGTATCTGACTTGTGTTTCAGGAAGAACGCCCATGCAAAGCACCAGTAATCATCACCAATTACCAACGTATAATCCTTACCTCCCAAACTTCTAATTTGCAGTGGATCAAACAAGTCCAATTTGCAGTAGCCCTTGTTTGCTTGCCTTTTACACATGCATGACAAGTTCTATCTTTGACGTACTTGATATTTAGGGCATCACGTACTAAGTTCATCGAAAATAATTTATTTATAGTTTTGGAATTAATATGTGCTAATCTCTTGTGCCATTGGTCACCAAGAGACGCATTATATTTTGCTAAAAAGCACACTGGTGTCGAAGATTCTATACAGATGAAATTCAAACAGAAAATGTTTCTTCTTCGAGTGTCGGATAGAATCGTTTCCATATTATCAACAGATTTTATCAAGCACTTGTCAGTGTGAAACTCAACTATGTATCCTTTATCACAGAGTTGGCTTATTCTTATAAGGTTATGTTCCAAACCTTCAACATAAGCCACGTCTGAGAAGGATACATTACTGTTAGTAATCATACCATAGCCTCTAGTAATTCCACGGTCTGAACCTCCAAAGATGACCTTCGGTCCGTTCACAACTGGAGTAAAATTCTGAATAAGGCTTCTTGTCCCGATCATATGCCTAGAGCATCCACTGTCCAAATACCAGATTGGCGTTTTGTTGGCCTTTGGACATTCCTGCAATCACAATCAGTTATCCTTAGGAACCCAAATACGTTTGGGTCCTTGGTCTCGGGTAAAAACACTCCCCCTACGAATATTAGCATTAGGAGTGGTCTTCCTCATATTGCCAACATGTGGGGTTGCAGCATTTCTAGGATTAAACCAACAATCAATGGAAAAGTGACCAATTCTGCCACAACACCAACAATCAAATCTGTTGTATCTTTGCCTTAAGTTCTCCTGCTTGACCTTTTGGAATTGTGGTCTACCAGGGGCAGCATTCTTGGAGGAATATGCCTCATGATGATGACAATCACATGGCTTCTTCTCCTTCACTGGCTTTTCTACAACAGGCTTTGCCTTTGGTGCCTTCTTGAAGTTATGTCCATGATTGAAAGGGCCATACCTCTGAAGAATGACTTCTTCATAAGGTGCCTTTAAGACACTTTTGCCAAAGTTTTTAGGTCGAGTCCATCCTTGATAACGGGACTTTGGCTCTACATAGGTAGGCCTGGTAAAGTGCCCGTAGGATGAGTCAAAATCAAACTCATTTGAAGGAAATATAACCTTCTTGAACGTGGTCTGATCTTGAGGGGCTTTCCCCTTCTCTTTGGCTAAGGCCTTTTTGGCGGCCTTATTCTTTCGTTGAGCCTTATTTCTCCTAGAGGATTTACTAGGAGCTTCTTCATGGCCTAATCCAGCACCATTGGCCTTGGCTGAGAATTCAGCAACGAATGGAAGAACTGTCTTGGGCTTCGAGAAACTTTCAACTACTTTCTTTTCAGCAGCAAGTTGGGCTTCCAGTTCCTTGATGATTTTCTCTTTGAGGTCAAGGTGCTCAAGAGCCTTGTTATATTCTTCAATAGCATTATTGAAGTTTTCTTCGAGCGAGTCAGTCTTTGCGACTTTCTCTCTCAAGATGCTCTCTTCAGCTTTGAGAGACTTTATCTCTTTAGCCCGAGTTTTCACGACTCGGCGATATTTGTCGTAAGCCATGATTAACTCCTTATATTAGGCCATGAGTTTTGACTCATCGTCAGAAGAGCTATCCTCACAATCATGTTCAGAAACTTCAGAATCAGAGAGAGGAGTGAGAGAGTTTACCTTCCCAGTGAACTAGGGCTATTGTTCATCATCAGTTTGCGCCATGAGTCCAAAATAGGCTTCTTCTTCTTCACTCGACTCGGATGAGTCAGATTCACTAAGAGTTTTGCCATTTTTGGTCATCAAGCTCTTCTTTGTCCTCTTCTTGCTGTACGAGGACTTCTTTTACTCTCTTTTACCACCCTCCTTCTTCTTGTGAGGGCAGTCAACGATGACGTGTCTTGTATTATTACAACAATAACAAACAATGTCAGTTGAAATATGTTTGTTCTGTTTAGAATTATACCTGTCATGGATGCTTGAGCCTTTTCTTTGCTGATCACCCTCGCGTCGTGATCTTTTATAAGAGGCATCCTTGCCTTTCCATTGCTTCTTCTTGTTCAGGAATTTCTTGAACTGCCGAGAGAGTAGAGAGAACTCTCCTTCTGATAGTTTAGAGCCTGAGGTGCTTGGCTCTGAGGTTTCTTCTTCACTAACTTCTGGTGCTGGAGTAGGAGGAACAGCCTTCGACTTCTTAGAGGTGTTTGCCTTTAAAGCAACAGACTTCTCTTTGAATGCAAACCTATTTTTCTCTTCTTCAGCCTTCCTGGTGTTGAGTTGAAGCTCATAGGACATCAGCTTCCCGAAGATATTCTGAGGATCTGTCTCTGCCAGTTTTCCAAACTCCCTTATAGCACAGACCTTGTTATCCCATTCCTTAGTCAGGGATCTCAGGAACTTGTCGTCCAATTCTCCATTAGTGAAGACTCTGTCGTATACCCTTAGCCCATTCACTATCTTGAAGAAATTCTCAAATGTGTCAGCAATGGTATCCTTGTTTCCTTGTCGGAAAGCCTCATACTTCTGATTGAGTAGGGATCTTCTAACATCCCTCACTTCTTCGGTACCTTCCAACAAGTTAACTAGAGACTGCCACATCTCCTTTACAGACTGGCAGTGAATCAGATTTTGCAGCATTGAATCATCTACTGCACTTGCTATGATATTTTTCGCCTTTTTGTTCAATGAGATAAGTGCAATCTCATCCTTATCTAGATCCATACGTTTTTTGGGGACTTTCTTAGTTGGATCTATAGTGGAGACAGTCATGGGAATATAAAGACCTTCTTCAACTATCATGAAGATCCTTGGATCCACAGCTTCCATGAAGAATTTGATTCTCTCTTTCCACATGGGGAAATTATTTTTGTTGTACAAAGGAAGCTTGGCAAAATCTTTAGCCTTGTCCATTTTGGTAGATCTCAAATGACAACTATTGAAGGATCTGATCAAGGTGTTAACCTTTTAACGATCAACCTGACTCTAATACCAATTGAAAGTTAATAGTTGCCAACCTAAATCACCTAGAGGGGGGTGAATAGGTGAGTTGTGTGTCATTTTGCGGAATAAAAAAATCTCAACCAAAGCACAGATCTATCTACCAAACAAGCAAACACAGGCAAGGCAAGATTTATAGTGGTTCCCCAACCTTGGGTACATCCACTTTCCCTCACCGATCTAGCAATATACTAGACTCGGCTACTCCACTATCTCGGATTGGAAAACAATCCTACCCGCGGAACAATGTTCCTACAAACTCGATCCACAAACGTATCTACACTCGGAAGGCAAAACTTCCTACAATCTCGCAGTTGAAAACTCCTACACTCGGAGAAAACTTCTCCTACAATAATGAAATAAAGTTGTACAGAAATACAAATTATAAATTCTCTTGTTCAGATCTGCAACAGAAAATCAGAAATTCCTTCTTCTAGGCGTGCGGCTTTATCAAAATATTGAAGAAGAATCTCAGCAATATCAGATCTGGAACTTCTCGACTTTACACGATCGAATAAGAAGATGAAGCGTTGAGCGGAGATCTCGATCTGTAGAGTCTTCTTAATCTGAATCATCTAAAAAGAAGAAACCCTGGCCGATCGGAAATCAGCGACGGCGGCGGCGGCGAGTTTCCGTTTCTTGGAGAGAGAGAGGAGACAGAATTCTTTTTGGAAAGTACAGATGCAAAAACTTTCTTAGAATAATTTTCTTTGAAAAACTTAGGGTTTATCAGAGTAGACAAGACCTTTTATAGGAGAAGAAAAGATTAGACATAAATGAGTCATTATGAGAAAGACACGTGGACCAATAACGTTAGAGTTTAAGAATACGACCGTTAGGTCTGAACTTAAAGAATTTCTGAAAATGTCAAAGTAAATTACTCGAGTCAAGCAGAACTACTCGAGTATATGCAGCATTACTCGAGTAGGTAGAAGATGACTACTCGAGTACTTGAGAAAAATTACTCCGGAGAAAAAGAAATCATTACTCGATTACATGGAGTCAACTACTCGAGTAAATAAGAATTCAAGGAATCAGCTACTCGAGTAACAAGAATGACTTACTCGAGTACTTAAGTACTTACGTACTTACACGAGAGGTGGAGTATATTACTCGAGTATATAAAAATGAACTACTCGAGTATATCAGAAATTACTCGAGACAAACACTTAGAAAATTTCCAAAACAGGAAAATAGAACTACTCGAGTATATAACATGAACTACTCGAGACAGAATGAACTACTCGAGTATATAACATGAACTACTCGAGTAATTCACTTAGAGAAATTTGTTGGAATAGAATTCTGGATTACACGAGTAAAAGCATTGGACTACTCGAGTAGTAGATGAACTACTCGAGTATATAATTTAGTCTACTCGAGTAAGTAGGAACTATCCGAGAGTCAGAATCCAATTACTCGAGACAGAAGATAGAACTACCCGAGTATATATAATACTACTCGAGTATTTCACTTAGACAAATTTGAGAAGAGAAAATCTAAAAACTCGAGAGATAAAAGGAAACTACTCGAGTATACAAGATGAACTACTCGAGAGCCATAATTGGACTACTCGAGTATATCTTAACAGATCGAGTAAGTTAATTACTACTCGAGTATAAACTCAGTAACTTACTCTAGTAAGTAAGGAAATACTCGAGTACTTTACTTAGGAAAAATTTTTCTGACAGATTTTCTTCTTCTAAGGGAAATCAGCATCAAGTCTTTTCACATAGTCCTAGAGCTTGAATATTAAGTGTATCCCAATAGAGAGGCTACACATGAGTCAACACTTTGGAACACATAATGATGGATTACATTGTATGGTCCTGTGTTTGGTGACCCATTGTAGACTGACATTGGTCTACACTTCCCATTAGAATCCTACAAACACATAACTCAAACCAAGCATCAAATACAACTTAATTCATCTTAGTTCAAGGGTGACTTCATCAAATCTAGGTTAGTGTGGATACAATACCAAATAATAGGACTTCCCCGAGTGATATCCAGCCCTGCCACCTAAGTGAGAGCCTGACAGCGGGATCTGCTCGGGGTCCGAGGTCGACACCGAGTGATATCCGGCCCTGTCAGCTAGGTGAGAGCCTGACAGCGGGATCTGCTCGGGGTCTATAGTTGACACCATCGAATGACATCCAACCCTGTCAGCTAGGTGAGAGCCTGATAGTGGGATTTGCTCGGGGTCTAGAGGTTGACATCGAGTGACATCCAGCCCTATCAGCTAGGTGAGAGCCTGACAGCAGGATCTTCTCGGGGTCTAGAGTTGACACTATCGAGTGACATCCAGCCCTATCAGCTAGGTGAGAGCCTGACAGCAGGATCTACTCGGGGTCTAGAGGTTGACACTGTCAAGTGACATCCAGCCCTGTCAGCTAGGTAAGATCCTGACAGCGAGATCTGCTCGGGGTCCAAGGTTGACACCGAGTGACATCCAGCCCTATCAGCTAGGTGAGAGCCTGATAGCGGGATCTGCTCGGGGTCCAGAGGTTGACACCAAGTGACATCTAGCTCTGTCAGCTAGGTGAGAGTCTGATAGCGGGATCTGCTCGGGGTCCAAGGTTGACACTGAGTGACATCCATCCCTATTAGCTAGGTGAGAGCCTGACATCGGGATCTGCTCGGGGTCCAGAGGTTGACATCGAGTGACATCCAGCCCTGTCAGCTAGGTGAGAGCCTGACAGCAGGATCTTCTCGGGGTCTAGAGTTGACACCATCGAGTGACTTCCTGCCCTGTCAGCTAGGTGAGAGCCTGACATCGGGATCTGCTCGGGGTCTAGAGGTTGACACCGAGTGATATCCAGCCCAGTCAGCTAGGTAAGAGCCTGAGAGCGGGATCTGCTCGGGGTCCGAGGTTGACACTATCGAGTGATATCCAGCCCTGTCAGCTAGGTGAGAGCCTGACAGCGGGTTCTGCTCGTGGTCTATAGGTTGACACCGAGTGACATCCAGCCCTGTCAGCTAGGTGAGAGCCTACCAGCGGGATCTTCTCGGGGTCCAAAGGTTGACACCGAGTGACATCCAGCCCTGCCAGCTAGGTGAGAGTCTGACAGCGGGATCTGATCGGGGTCCATGTACACTTCGTCTTTTCATACAAACTAATACGATATGATTGGCATGTCAAAGAACTTCACTAAGAATCAAAACACCGCTTACATGTTTTAAGGAAAAAAGCGTTTCAAGTCGTCACCACTCCAGGTGAGACTTAGGGTCTCGCCTTCCACATTTTGGAGTCGATACTCTCCTAATTGCAATGCCTCTTTTACAATAAACGGCACTTCCCAGCTGGGGTTGAGCTTCCCCACGGTTGTCGACCTTCCTGCTGCGTCCACCTTATTCAGGACCAGTTCCACCTCCACAAACTGCTTGACTCTGACGTGCTTGTTAAAGAACTTGGCCATCCTCTGCTTCACCTCTTCTTGTCGGATGGAGGAAAGGTCTCGCAGCTCCTCCACCATGTCAAGAGTGAGTCACAGCTCTTCCTCATTCTCTGCTGTCCATTCTTCGCTGCCTTCTTCCGTCGCAGCCACCCAGGGCGTTTGGACTTCAAATTCTATGAGGAGCACTGCTTCACATCCGTGGGAGAGTTTGAAGGGAGTCTCCCCTATTGCTGTGTTGGGGGTGGTCCTCAGGGCCTAGAGAACCGCGGGAAGTTGCTCCACCCAGCTCCCCTTCAGATTTTCTACTTTCTTCTTTAAGAGGTTGATAATAATTTTGTTCGCGGCCTCCACCTTCTCGTTGTTCCTGGGGTGGTGAACCGAGACAAACCTGAGGTCGATCCCGAGCTGCCCGCAAAAGCTGGTGAATTCTGCGCTGACGAACTGAGGCCCGTTGTCCGTGATAATGGCCTGGGGCAGCACGTGGCTGCAGATGTTCTCCAAATCGCAAAGGACCAGGGGGTTGTGATACTTTTGAGTCGTTGAGCCGGCTGTAGCTGGAGGGGGGAGAATAGCTGGCACTTGTGGCATCTTCTCGCGAACTCTGTCGCATCGCGGCCCAGGGTGGGCCAGAAATACCCTTGGCTGATGATCCTTCCTTCCGGGGTCTGACTCCCGGAGTGACTCCCACACTCCCCGGAGTTGACTTCTTCCAATATTCTTTGCACTTCACTCTCGTCCATGCAACGAGCCAGTATCCCCGAGAGAGTCTTCCTATATAGCTGCCCATCCCGGAGGAGGTAGTACGTCGACTTGTGTCTGAGCTTCTTCTTGTCCACCCCCTCCGGATACTCTCCCGTGGAAAGGAAAGTTGTGACCGAGTCCATCCACGAGGACCGCTGATCTATCTCCATGAGCTCTCCCTCTTCGATGGAAGGGCGAAATAGGTCGGTGATAGTCCCCCTACTCGGGGACCATGCTTCGCTAGTTGATCGACCTGTTCATTTTCCTCCCGGGGCACGTGTCGGATGGAGAAGGTTTCAAATGTGCCAATGACCCCCTTTACTTTGGCTAAGTATAGCTGCAGGGTATGCACTCTTGCCTCAAACTCCTCGTTGATCTGGGAAGCTACCACAATAGAGTCGTTGTGGACCTCCACGTCCAACATCCCCAGCTCCCTGGCCAGGCACAGCCCTACTATCACGGCCTCATACTCGGCCTGATTGTTGGTGATGGGGAAGTGCACCACCACCGTTTGCTCACTTCTAGTTCCCTGGGGGCTCTCCAAGATCACCCCACCCCCAGGGAATGCCTCCTCGAGGTGCCATCTACCTTCACCTTCCATGGAGTCGGACGAGTGAGCCCCTTCTCCGCCACCTGGATCATATAATCGGCAAAAAAGTCGGCCATCGTTTGAGCCTTGATCGAGAGGCGGGGGACGAAGGAGATGTCGAACTCGCTCAACTCCACCGACCACTTGGACAGCCTGCCAGGATGCTCCACCTACTCAAAGATGTTACGGAGGGGATGGTCAGTCACCACTCGGATGGAGTGTGCCTGGAAATAGGGTCGCAGCCTTCGGGTCGAGATGACTAGGGCGAAGGCCAGCTTCTCCAAAATTAGATATCAGAGCTTGGCCTTTCTTAGGACCCGGCTCACGTAGTATATGGGGAGATGCTTCTTCCCCTCTTCACGCACCAGGACAGAGCTCAAGGCCTTCGCTCCGACCCCGAGATACAAAAATAGGTCCTCCCCCTCCTTTGGCCCTTGGAGCAACGGAGCCCGCGTCAACTGCATCTTCAGGGCCTGTAATGCCTCCTCACACTCCTTGGTCCACTCGAATTCCCCCACTCCCCCCCCCCCCTTAGTGTTTTGAAGAAGGGGGAGCACTTCTCCCCATCCCGGGAGAGGAACCTGCTTAACCCTGTCAGCTTCCCTGTCAACCGTTGCACCTCCTTAGTATTCTGCGGCGACCCCAGCTCCATGATAGCCTTGAATTTATCAGCATTGACTTCCCCCTACTGGCCCCAAAGACGTGCTTCAGGGGGTTCAATCGCATCTAGTGTTTGTCCATGTAGTTTTTGATGAAACTAAACTAATAAACTGTGAGCTGTCTAGTATTTCTTGCAGCTCTACATGTCTGAAGGAAAAGATGGACAAACTAACCATTAGTGAAGATGAACCTGCAAGGCAGGATGAAGAAAATGATGAATGTTGTCCAGGGGGAGTACAAGACGCACAAGCTGATGAAGAGGACAATGAAGTACAACATAGTGAGGTGATTGGAGAAAATCAAGGTGTAGATAGTTAGCCTCCAGCAATAAGACATCTAAAAGATCGTCCAGTACACCAAATTATTGGTGATCCAAGTCATGGTGTCCAGACAAGGAGCAGGAACTTGAATCTAGTTCTTTGCTCTAGTTTCCTGTCCCAGATGGAACCCAAGAAATTTGAAAAAGCCATACAACACCCAAATTGGATTGATGCTATGCAGGAAGAGCTGACTCAATTCAAAAGATGCAAAGTCTGGAAGTTGGTTCCTAAACTAAAGAATCACAATGTCATAGGGACTAAGTGAATCTACAGGAACAAACTTGATGAAAGTGGCATTATAGTTAAGAATAAAGCAAGACTGGTGGTAAAGGGATACAGACAGGAAGAAGGAATAGATTTTGACCAGACATTTGCCCCAATAGCAAGGTTGGAAGCAATAAGGTTGTTCCTTGCCTTTGCAGCTTATCAAGGGTTCAAATTTTTCAGATGAATGTAAAGTCAGCATTTCTAAATGCTAACTTAAAAGAGGAAGTCTATGTTGAACAACCCTCAGGTTTTGTAGATCCTCTTTATCCTAATTATGTGTATAGGCTTAATAAAGCACTATATGGTTTGAAACAGGCCCCTAGGGCTTGGTATGAAACATTGTCAACATTCCTCATTGAGAACAAATTCTCAAGGGGGAAAATAGACAAAACTCTATTCCTTAGGAAATCAAAAGGCAAGATGATCCTAGTCCAGATATATGTTGATGACATTATCTTTGGATCAGCAGAAAACAACCTTGGTAGAAAGTTTGCCAAACTTATGCAAGGGAAGTTTGAGATGAGCAATATGGGTGAGCTGAAATTCTTCTTGGGACTCCAAGTTAGATAGACTAATGATGGCTTGTTCATATCCCAGTCTAAGTTCACCAATGAGTTGATTAAGAAATATGGTATGGAGTCAGCCTCCACCATGAGAACTCCAATAGGGTCAAGTATGCCTATAGCAAAGATGATGCAGGGAAACACCAATGGGGTCAAGAATTTTGAGATATCTTAAGGGAACACCAAATCTTGGCCTTTGGTACTCTAAGAATAGAGATTTTCTACTAACTGGGTATTCAGATGCAGACTTTACAGGATGCAAGGAAGTCAGGAAAAGTACAACTGGCACATGTCAGTTTTTTGGTGGAAGATTGGTGTCATGGAGCAGCAAAAAACAGACAAGTGTGGGTATTTTCACTGCTGAGTCTGAATATATTGTTGCAGGCAGCTGCTGTGCACAGCAATTATGGATTCAACATCAACTGAAGATTATGGAATCCAGGTAAGTAGAACTCCATTATTTTGTGATTCTACTAGTGCCATTTCTATTGATAGAAATCATGTTTCTCATAGCAGAACTAAGCACATAGAAATAAGATTTCATTTCCATAGAGATCAAGTTGAAAAGGAAGATATAAGTTTAGAATTTGTCAATACTAATTTTCAAATTATTGACATGTTCACCAAACCACTGGATGAAACTAAATTCAACTATTTTAAAATTGAATTAGGCATGCTGAACTTAGAATAAGAATGATAAATTTGACTAAATAAATGTGTGTCGACACATAAAGATAAAGGTGTCGACACTTAGTAGATGGTGTTGACACATAAGAAAAATTCTGTCGACACATCTAGAAGATTGTGTCGACACTCAGAATTTGGTGTCGACACATGGCTATCCTGACAATTAAATGTCGATGTCGACACATACAGTCATCTGTGTCGACGCGCAGAGATTAGTGTAAGCTCTTAAGATTATTTGTGTCGACACATCGCAATTGGTGTAGACACATAGAATAGCAATTCTCTGTCAATACTTTAGTAGTCTGTGTCGACACAATCCCAACAGTGTCAACACAATAAGAGTATTTCTACCCGCCTTTTGACCTTCTTTGATTAGAAACTTATAAATAGGTGGAAGTAAAACCCTGTCGACTACGCTCTCCAAATTTTTGAGACCAAACCTTTATGTCGACAGACCTTAATCTCTCTTCTCTTCAAATCTCTCTCATCCCTAATGGCGCCAAAGCTGGAAGAAAACATTAACGAGGGCTATGAACTAGTTCGCGATGCATTTGCGAGTGGACCTAGAGAAATTAAAGTTATGATTACCCTAATCATAGAAAATAGATTGGAGTATTTGGTCTCAGAACCTACAAGGATGTGGAAAAAGAAGGTTCTTGAATTCTACACGACGGCATCTCTGGATTCAAAGGGGGTAAAAATTAAGTCATCTGTATAAGGAACCAAGGTCAAACTCACTCAGAAGAGTTTAAGTAAAATATTTCAGCTACCCAGGGTTAAAGAAGAAGATGAAATAACATCTTCCATGACAAGAGAAGCACTCCAATGGTGTGGAATAGATCCTGCAACCAAGATTGGATCCTCAATGAATAGGAAGGGGATGAATTCCCAGGGCAAATTTCTTTCTGAAATTATAGGGAAAGTTATTTTATGCAAGTCAGGGGGACATGATAGGATTTCAACCTACATGTTCAATTTGATGACCAGAATTATATTCAAGGTGCAAACAAATTTGTCTGCTGTTATATTTGACAAAATCAAAGAAAGTCTTAAGAAACCCAATCTGGGTAGAATCATGAGTTTATATCTGGCTGAGAATATTCCTGAAGTAATGAATCGGATTGCAGGATCTAAGATCAATCATATGAGAAGAATGGATTTGAGAATACTATCAAGATGGGATAGAGTTCTGACCGAAGATGTTTCTACCCCTCAGAAACAATCAAAGCAGATTCACAAAAAGAAGAGAAGACCCTCTAAGACCACTGAATCTTCCAGTGATTCAGAAGAAATGGTCGTATTCAGCTCAGATGAAGGAGCAGAAAGGACTAGAAAGTCACCTTCTCTAGAGACTGTAATTGAAGGACAAATGCAGGGGGAGCAGGCTCGTGCAAGCAACATCCAAATGACACAAGTCCAGGAAGAGCTTAATCAAGGGGGAGCCAATGAGCTTTCTCCAGTTTCAACTCAACAAGAAGCATTACCCTCAGGGGGAGCTAATGAACAACAGCCACCTGTCCACACAGCTGCACTGGACAGTGAAGCAGCTACACAATCTATACTTGAGGTACTACTGGATATCAATCAAGCTGCTATAATTACTGAAAATGATCCACTGAATGTGCATATGAATGATGTTGATCAGATTAACCAAGAAAATGTCCCTGAGGATGTCATTACCAGGGAAGAAACTTTGGAATTTGAAGGTGAACCATCTGTTAAAGAGACAGTTATACCTCCAGTACAAATGCAACAAGAGTTCACTCTAGAAGAGTTATTTCCTGACATACAAGATGCAAGGACTAAGGGGGAGCAGCCAAGGACTGAGAAGGAGTTGCCCTCTAGTCCAAAAGACATTGTGTACATAGCAAGTTCATCTGATTCTTTTGAAAATGAAGAAGTCTCTAGGGTAAAGAAGAGAAAGCTTATGGAGCTAAGGAAGAGAAGCTTTGGCTATAAGAAAGCCTTACAGATTGTCCCACAAACTCCAGCTCCAACCGTAGATTTCAGTTGACTACTAGTGCAACTACAAGTAAAGCTAGATGAATAAAGAGCAGCTCTTGAGAAATATGTAGATGAGAGCCATAAAGAAGTGCAATCTACATTGGCCCAAGATATCAAGTCCATCAGATTTGAAGTGAATTTACATAAAAAGGAGATGACAGATTGCTTCCATAAGGGAGGTAATGCTGTAGTTTATTTAGCCAAACAACAAGTGGAAGTCAAAACTCAGATAGATGACATAGCAGTGAAACAAGGCTATGTTCTGGAAAATCAAATCAGAATGAATGACAATCTAACAGAATCACACAATGTTATTGTAACAGAACTTAAGAAAACAGTAGCTGCTTTCACTACAAACTTTGATAAAGAAAAGACTAATTTTGATAAACAACTCAGAGCAAATTTGACTGATGTTAGCATTGTTATCCAAGCTTCCCAAAAGGTAATTGTTGATAAGCTGCTGAATTTCAGATTATTCTACAAAGAAAGAACAAATTATCTAGCTAATCAGATAAGGTTTCAAAAGGATGATCTAAGAGACCATGTTGGACGAGAAGTCATAAAGGGGGAGAGAGTGTTAGTCAATGCAGGCTCTGAACATGCTAAATAGATAACTAATGCTATCAGAGCCACTCTTGGTTATCCACCCCTGTGTGATAATGATAACACTACTGAATCAGGAATTCAACCTGCTTACTATGAAGGAGTTCAGCAGGAAGTAGCTCAGATTATTTATCCGCCTGCTGATTTTGAGGGTATTCAATCTGCTGTTCAACAAATGTATAGTCCTCCAAAGGAGGTACAAAATGTAATTATTGAAAAAGTAGAAATGTCTGAAGCCGATTTGAAAAGAGAGCAAGAAGCTCAACATTCCAAGAAAAGGTTTAGAGAGCAGGCTGAATTAAAGCCTGATTTTGAAAGATGGAGACCCACCTCCAGAAACATTATTCTCACTGCCTGGCAAGCTGTTAAAGATAACATGCATGATAGGGGCAAGTCATACTCTGAACAATAATGGAGCAAGTATCAGAAACGGCAAGATATCATACATCAATTTAGAAGAGATCTCAAAGCTGGGAAGATACCTGCTACTTCTGTGGAGCCTACCAAGGACTTTCCAAAGCCTTATCACAATTTTGAAAGGCAAAAGATTAAGGCTGAAGAACTCAAGAAAAAGGATCTTAAAGGAAAGAAGCTAGTTGAAGACACTGAAGCTAATGTACAAGCAAGGATTCAGTCTGGCAAAAGCATTATCATCAAGGAGCCTAATCAGTCCTATAATAGATTGACTAGATTTTTGAACTATGTAATCTTGTGTTTTAAAATCTGTGTAATCTGTTGTTCAAAAACTTCTTGTACTTCAACAAAACACTGATTCATGCTCACTATATTTTTCATGTTTTGTGACGATATAATATGCTGGTTTTGTTTATATGTTACCCTGACTAAATAATCATTTATACATCATAATCTATGTTTTATTATAAAGTGATGTATATTATTGACTAAGAGTTATGACTTCTCCAAATAGGGGGAGATTGTTGGGTACATTGGAAAATGTGTACCAGATTTGGAGAACCCTCACCTAACTCAATGATATTCATCAATGTGTATTTGATGTTGTGTTGAGTTTCAATGTGCAGGTTAAGAAAATGCAGAAAAAGTTTCTAAGCACAAGTGTCGACACTTGACAAAAAATGTGTCGACACTTGGGAAGAGCTGTATCGACACCAGGAGCTAGATTGTGTCGACGCACAGGACTTGTGTCGATGCACAGAAAATCTGTCGACAAGAAGGACTTGTGTCGACACATTCCAGAATTCTATCGACAACACTTGTGTCAACACACAGGACTTGTGTCGACACACTCCAGAATTCTGTCGACATCAACTTTGTCGAGACTAGAAGCTGTTGTGTTGACACACAGGACTTGTGTCGACACATTCCACAGAAGCTATGTCAAGAAGAAAAAGAAGAGCTTTGTCGACATTATGTGAGCTGTGTCGACATCACCAAGGATAGTGTCGACACATGATCTATTTATTTCGACACATTTGAAGTATTGTCTCGACACTTTGCTGCTGAGTTAAAGTTCAATGAAGTATCAGATATCATGACTGGAGACTTGACAGTTGTCACAACCAACAAAGTAGTTACATCTGTCAGAGATATAAGAAGGCCGTTAGGAACCGGATCAGCCGATAATCTCAGATGAGGTCTATATAAAGACCTATTCTATCAACAGACGAGATTGAACAAGAAGAGACAACCAACAACTAAGAAGAAGAGAAGTATTCATCCAGAAATCAACAAGTCTCTAAGGGCAGATCCTGAATAACTCTGCAAGAAGAATTCAGAGCCACATCTGAATAGAAGAAGGAAGCTAATTGAAGATCATCTCCAAGAAGATCAATCTTACTTTGTTCAAATTCAAGAAGCTTTGAAAAAGCTAAGACAGGTTGGATCTAAAGCTGTCAGATCTATCAAGAACTGACCAAGAAACCTTCAACCCTTTCTCTCTCTACCTGGGTGAAGGTTCTATCTGTTTTGGCAATCAATTTCTCTGTACGATAATTTATAGATCTGAGTGTAGGAGAGTTATCTCTTTGAGTTGTAAGCCTAAATCTATAAAGGCTGAGGTTGGGTTGAGTGCTCGAGGTAGGGGATTAATTTCTCTGAGTTGTAGGCCTGTTGAAGAGGATGACGTAGGGCTTGATTGCCTGAGTTGTAGGAGTGTGGACTCACTCTGAGGTAGGATTCTCTGGGAGGATCTGAGCTGTAGGACTTGCTGAAGTCTGATTTGTAGGAACCATTCAAGGTTCTCAGTTGTAAGATCTGAGGATCTGAGAAGAAAGAAGGGAGTTAGGCCAAATCTAGTACACTATTAGATAGGCGAAGAGGGAAAGTGGATGTACCCATCACTTGGGGAACCACTATAAATCTGTGTATCTTCTGTGTTGCTATTTTATTTAAATCTGTGTTGTGAACCGTGCTGTGATAAATTTTGCATAAGTGATCTAACAGTGATATAATTTTTATCTGCCTAAGTAAAAAGAATTGTACCTATTCACCCCCCACCCCCCTCTAGGTGTTTTAGGTATCTTGAAACCAATTCTTGCAGATGTGTTGGACCGGGTCTCCCTTCCCGGTGTAGTAGGACATCTCGGGTGTAATGCCTCCACTCGTCACATGGAATATAACGGTGGGTCCGGTCGGGGCCCTACGCCATATTTCACAGACAGGCGGTGGAATTACGTGTGGAAATCAAAATTTACTCGTATCCTAATTAGAAGCATTCTGGCGCAACATTTTAAGTTAGATGAACTTAGTACAGCGAATGTCCACTAATATATAAACTCCACATTTATATATTTGTAACCAGGAATGTATACAACACACACACCCATGACCTTGAGGGCTTACAAGTTGCGCTTTCTAAAAATGTACAATTTCATACATCGGCACGTAGCCCGGCCACACATGAAATCCAACCACGCTTCGCACGCCTTCAAGGGCCTTTAGCAGCAAGCCTCCACTACGCTCAGCACCTACAATTAGCCATCCACCCAAGGGCGGCAAACAAAGTAACAGTCAGCTTTAGCTGACCAATTATAACAACTCTATCCCTTACCCGGGGCAGTGGTTCCTTACCTGTATGCATTTGCCATAATAATATCTAGCAATCACAAACAAGTGCACTCAGGCACAATAGGATCACAAACGCCAGTCGTAACCAGACGTTATGTGCACTTATGGCTCCTTACGGTGTACTGGTCTCCGAGGCAATACCACCGATTAGAGAATTAATCCCTTATTGGCTAGCCGGTCCTAGTCACCACAACCCGCAGATTGGTTGCATTCCGCCCACACCACTCAAAGGTGATAACCTCACAGCAAACTTGAGCAATAAGATCGACCCACCAATATGGTGCAGCAAGTAGGGTCTGCCACGCGTCCTCCCAAACATTGCCACTAATTGACCTCCAAAACAACCAGGGTCAGGTTAACCTTTCTCGTGCTCAATCCGTCAGTAGCGCACCACTAGATGCGGGTCGGCCTTCCCTCCTGATTAGCTGTAGGTTTTCGCTCTTCCAGAGCAATTAGCGCTCACAGCGCTCACACCACAAGGAGCTTATGCAAAGCATCCAAGATCCATCCATCCACACATCCATACATCCATACACAACAGCCATACGTATAAACCATACACAGTTATCAAATCCACAGAGTCTTCTCTGGTTTACCCATAATCATCACCAATCCAGACTAACCGTCCAGATGTGCTTCACAAAGCATACATATGCCATACTCCACACTTCCGGCTCTAGATACAAACTCAACCAAGGAATCACTTCCGATATCCACCTCTTGGTGGAGGATTCCATGCAAATGCATAAAGAAAGTACTTTGATGTTCAAGAAGGATATCGTTACCCTTGAAGATCGCTTCGGAGCAATGAATTAGCCAGATGGAAATCACCACCTCGGCTTTGACTTCACGATTCCGATCTCGGATCTTGATTCCGCACTTCGTAGCTCCTCTAGCAGCTGGTTTCTCCTTCCTTCTTTCCTTCCTTGGACCCCTCTCTCACTTTCTCTCTCTTTGAGAATGAGAAGAAGAAGATTAGAATGAAGGGATTTTATCCCCATTTCTCGGCCTTTATCCACTTGGAAGGAGTCTGGACCATTGAATCCAGAACATGGAAACGAACGACTCAGATCTGCCCCAAAATAGGCTGAACACGGCCTGACATGCCCTTTGACACGCCCGTATCACAGGTCGTGTCACTTAAGCGGCAGTCAACCTACTCAAACCCAACCAGTACACGGCTGTGTGACACGCCCGTGTCACATCCTACACGCCTGTGTCATGCCTGACACGGCTGTGTAAAGTAACTGTGTACTTCACAAAGCACAATCTTCACCTCACTCGAGCAGGACACAGCCATAGGACACGCCCGTGTCCCAGCCGTGTACCCCAGGACACACTCGTGTCCCCCAACACACGCATTCCTCACTAAAACCCGCAAAGGACACGCTCTGTGACACGTCCGTGTTATAGGTCGTGTACTCCCTTGGCTTGCCACTCGACAATCATCGAGCGCAGTTCGTCGACCACACACTCAACCCGAGCATGACACGCCCTGGGACACGCCCGTGTCCAGGCCGTATCCCCCAACCTGAAACCCAAATTGTGCTTTGGGGTGTTACAATCCTCCCCTCCTTTAAAAAAATTTCGTCCCCAAAATTTGGCTCAACCACAACCAGCAACATAACCACTCTACGTTGCACCATCAGCAACTGATCACTCAAAGAAAGCGAGCCGGGTTAGAGCTCAGAGGCCGCATCTTGTCTCGCCCCAAGGCATCGCACAAAACAAACAACACATTACCTATTTCTACCATATGTACATTCCTAATAGATCCATGTATCCTCTATGTACACCCAGCTATCCAAACATCGTGTGTTATACACTTTGATCGAGTGATCACTGAAATAAAAACAGGTGTACGCAAACATCTCATTCTTCAGTTCGTTATTAAACAACATGGACACAAACAGTACAACATTTATGTTTGTACCGACATACACCAACATGTATGTACATCCCCAAAGTCACATAGTTTACTCTTTCATGTTTATTTCTGCTCACTAGCATCATTTTGCAAATAGAGCTTCATAGCTTCTTGGAGTGCTAAATTAAACACACGAGGTTGAACTTCACCAATTGAGCTTTGCGGCTCCTGCACTTCCAAATTATGCAGTCGAGGTTGCGCCCGGGATGTAGATGACTCGGCCACTACTTTACCCTTCTCTTCATACGACGCACCTACCTTTTTCTCACCCCTTGGAGCGTCACTCCAACAATTGTTGGCTAAATGTCCTTGCTTGCCACATCGATAACATGTACGTGTCTCCACATGTCCTTGTACATAAGTTGCTCCTGAATAAACAGTAGACGGAGTTGGTTCAGTGGGCCTGAACGTTTTCTTATCTCATCTCCTAAACTCCGACTGTTCCGGCTGCGGAACTTTGAATTCTGGCTTCTCCATTGCCATACTCTTCTTCTCTTGTACCCGCTTTAAATCCTTCTCCAGTGCCCGGGTTGTATCTACCAACGCTTGGAATCCCAAGTTCACCGAACTGGGGAGTGCCAACCTTAACTCATCATGCAATCCCTCGTAAAAGTGATTCGTCTTTCGTGCTTCCTCAGCGAAGCGTGCCATCCTGGTAAACTCACGCAAGTAAGTATCAATATCATGCTCACCCTGCACCAGACGTAGAAACTCATTCTCCATGGCAATCCGCTGCGACACTGGCACATACTTGGCCAGAAATAACCGTGAGAATTCTTCAATCAATATTTCTTCCAATCCTCACACTGCCAAGTGATGCACTTCCACTTCGTCCCGCCAAAGCCGCGCATCGCCTTCCAACAGAAACATGGCTAACATCACCTTCTGTGCATCTGCAGTCTGGATTGCTCCCAAGATTCTTTTGACTCTTGCAAGTCAATCTTCTGCCTGCGTTGGGGAAATCGCCCCACCAAACATAGGTGGATGAAATTCCATAAACCTCTTCAACTGCTCATCCGCTCCTTACTCAGCTATCACAACGTCAGCGCACCCTTGCCTTGCACCAAGCCATACTGGCACCCATGCAGTCCTTGCCTGCACAGTAGGTTGTGCTTGTAACACTGTAAGCATTGTCTCAGTCACCACACGTATGGTCTCCGTTGAGGGAGGTGTAGGCGCTTCAACTGGTGCCGCACTCTCGTCCGAATGCTGGGGCTCAGACAGCCCAGCACCACTCCTTGCCACCTATCAATGTACAAAACACCATTAATCATCCATTTCATAACGATAATTATACATTGACTGCACGCTCACGCACCTTACGTGCATGGATTACATTCCTAGTGGACATTCGTGAGTTCATTATGTTCTTCCCTCCCAAACAATCTCAACCAGGCTCTGATACCACTTTCTAACGCCTCCACTCGTCATTTGGAATATAACGGTGGGTTCGGCCGGGGCCCCATGCCATATTTCACAGACAGGCGGTGGAATTACGTGTGGAAATCAAAATTTACTCGTATCCTAACTCAAAGCATTATAGCGCAGCATTTTAAGTTAGATGAACTCAGAACAACGAATGTCCACTAATATATAAACTCCACATTTATATATCTATAACAAGGAATGTATACAACATACACACCCATGACCTTAAGGCCTTACAAGTTGCGCTTTCTAAAAATGTAAAATTTCATACATCGGCACGCAGGCCGGCCACACATGAAATCCAACCACGCTTCACACGGCCTTCAAGGGCCTTTAGCAGCAAGCCTCCACTTCGCTCAACACCTGCAATTAGCCATCCACCAAAGAGCAGCAAACAAAGTAACGGTCAGCTTTAGCTGACCAATTATAATGACCCTACCCCTTTCCCGGGGCAGTGGTTCCTTTCCTGTATGCATTTTCCATAATAATATCTAGCAATCACAAACAAGTGCACTCAGGCACAACAAGATCACAAATGTCGGTCGCAACCAGACGCTCCGTGCACTCAGGGCACCTTACGGTGTACCGGTCTCCGAGGCAACACCACCGATTAGACAATTAATCACTTGTTGTCTGGACGGTCCTAGTCACCCCAACCCGCAGATTGGTTGCATTCCGCCCACAGCACTCAGAGGTGATAACCTCATGGCAAACTTGAGCAATAAGATCGACCCACCAATGTGGTGCAGCAAGTAGGGTCTGTCATGCGTCCTCCCAAACATTGTCACTAATCGACCTCCCAAAATAACCAGGGTCAGGTTAGCCTTTCCCGTGCTCAATCCGTCAGTAGCGCACCTCTAAACGCGGGTCGGCCTTCCCTCCTTATTAGCCGCAGCTTTTCTCTCTCTTAGAGCAATTAGCGCTAACAACGCTTACACCACAAGGAGATTACGCAAAGCATCCAAGATCCATCCATCCACACATCCATACACAACAGCCATACGTACAAAATATACACAGTTATCAAATCCATGGAGTCTTCTCCGGTTTACCCATAATCATCACCAAATCCAGACTAATCGTCCAGATGGGCTTCACACAACATGCTTATGCCGTACTACATACTTCCGGCTCTAGATGCAGACTTAACCAAGGAATCACTTCCGATATCCACCTCTTGGTGGAGGATTCCATGCAAATGCATAAAGAAAGGACTTCGATGTCCAAGAAGGAGATCGTTACCCTTGAAGATTGCTTTGGAGCCATGAATTAGCCGGATGGAAATCACCGCCTCGGCTTTGAATTCATGAATCCGATCTCGGATCTTGATTCTGCACTCCGCAGCTCCTCTAGCAGCTGGTTTCTCCTTCCTCCTTTCCTTCATTGGACACCTCACTCTCTTTATCTCTCTTTGAGAATGAGAAGAAGAAGAAGATGAGAATGAAGGGATTTTATCCCCATTTCTCGGCCTTTATCCACATGGACGGAGTCTGGACCATTGGATCCAGAACAGGGAAATGAACGGCTCATATCTGCCCCAAAATAGGCTGAACACGGCCTGACACGCCCTGTGACACGCCCGCGTAATAGGCTATGTCACTTAAGCGGCAGTCAACCGACTCAAACCCAACTAGTACACGGCCGTATGACAGGCCCGTGTCAAATCCTACATGCCCGTGTCATGCCTGACACGGCCATGTCAAGTAGCCGTGTACTTCACAAAGCACAATCTTCACCTCACCCGAGCAGGACATGGCCATGGGACATACCTGTGTCCTAGGCCGTGTACCCCAGGACACACCCGTGTCCTCCAGCACACGCATTCCTCACTGAAACTCGCAAAGGACATGCCCTTTGACATGCCCGTATGACAGGCCGTGTACTCCCTTGGCTTGCCACTCGACGATTGTCGAGCGTAGTTCGTCGACCACACACTTAGCCGAGCACGACATGCACTGGGACACGCCCGTGTCCAGGCCATGTCACCCAACCTGAAACCCAAATTGGGCTTTGGGGTGTTACAATCCTCCCCTCCTTTAAAAAACTTTCATCCCCGAAATTTGTCTCAACCACAACCAGCAACATAACCACTCTACGTTGCACCATCAGCAACCGATCACTCAAAGAAAGCGAGCCGGGTTAGAGCTCAGAGGCCGCAGCTTGTCTCGCCCCAAGGCATCGCACAAAACAAATAACACATTACCTATTTCTACCATATGTACATTCTTAATATATCCATGTATCCTCTATGTACACCTAGCTATCCAAAAATCGTATGTTATACACTTTGATCGAGCGATCACCGAAATAAAAACAGGTGTACGCAAACATCTCATTCTTCAGTTCGTTATTAAACAACATGGACTCCAATAGTACATCATTTATGTTTTACCAGCATACACCAACATCTATGTACATCCCCAAAGTCACATAGTTTACTATTTCATGTTTATTTCTGCTCACCAGCATCATTTTGCAAATAAAGCTTCATAGCTTCTTGGAGTGCCAAATTAAACATACGAGGCTGAACTTCACCAATTGAGGTTTACGGCTCCTGCACTTCCAAATTATGCAGTCGAGGTTGCGCCCGGGATGTAGATGACTCGGCCACTGCTTTACCCTTCTCTTCATACGACGCACCTACCTTTTTCTCACCCCTTGGAGCGTCACTCCAACAATTGTTGGCTAAATGTCCTTGCTTGCCACATCAAAAACATGTACGTGTCTCCACACATCCTTGTCCATAAGTTGCTCCCGAAGAAATAGTAGACGGAGTTGGTTCAGCGGGCCTGAACTTTTTCTTATCTCGTCCCCTAAACTTCGACTGTTCCGACTGCGGAACTTTGAATTCTGGCTTCTCCATTGCCAGACTCTTCTTCTCTTGTACCCGCTTTAAATCCTTCTCCAGCGCCCGGGCTGTATCTACCAACGCTTGGAATCCCTGGTTCACCGAACTAGGGAGTGCCAACCTTAACTCGTCACGCAATCCCTCGTAAAAGCGATTCGTCTTTCACACTTCCTCAGCGAAGGTAGACCCCGCATAGCGCCCCAGCCAAGTAAACTCATGCAGGTAAGTATCAATATCACGCTCACCCTGCACCAGACGCAGAAACTCATTCTCCCTGGCAATTCGCTACGACACTGGCACATACTTGGCCAGAAATAATCGTGAGAATTCTTCAATCAATATTTCTTCCAATCCTCGCCCTGCCAAGTGATGAACTTCCACTTCGTCCCACCAAAGCCGTGCATCGCCTTCCAACAGAAACGTTGCTAACGTCACCTTCTGTGCCTCTGCAGTCCGGATTTCTCCCAAGATTCTTTTGTCTCTTGCAAGCCAATCTTCCGCCTGCGTTGGGGAAATCGCCCCACCAAACGTAGGTGGTTGAAATTCTATAAACCGCTTCAACTGCTCATCCGCTCCTTGCTTAGCTATCACAACGTCAGCGCACCGTTACCTTGCACCAGGCCATACTAGCACCCCTGCAGGCCTTGGCTGCCCAGTTGGCTATGCTTGTAACACTGCGAGCACTATCTCAGTCACCACACGTTTGGTCTCCGATGAGGGAGGTGCAGGCGCTTCAACTGGTGTCGCACTCTCGTCTGAATGCTGGGGCTCAGACTGCCCAACACCACTCCTCGCCACCTATCACTGTACAAAACACCATTAATCAGCCATTTCATAACGGTAATTATGCATTGACTACATGCTCACGTACCTTACATGCATGGATTACAATCCTAGTGTACATTTGTGAGTTCATTATGTTCTTCCCTCCCAAACAATCTCAACCGGGCTCTGATACCACTTTGTAATGCCTCCACTCATCACATGGAATATAACGGTGGGTCTAGCTGGGGCCCCATGCCATATTTCACAGACAGGAGGTGGAATTACGTGTGGAAATCAAAATTTACTCGTATCCTAACTCAAAGCATTCTAGCGCAGCATTTTAAGTTAGATGAACTCGGCACAGCAAATGTCCACTAATATATAAACTCCACATTTATATATCTGTAACCAGGAATGTATACAACACACACACCCGTGGCCTTAAGGCCTTACAGGTTGTACTTTCTAAAAATGTACAATTTCATACATCGGCACGCAGGCCAGCCACACATGAAATCCAACCACGCTCCGCACGGCCTTCAAGGGCCTTTAGCAGCAAGCCTCCACTTTGCTCAGCACCTGCAATTATCCATCTACCTAAGAGCGGCAAACAAAGTAACGGTCAGCTTTAGCTGACCAATTATAACGACCCTACCCCTTACCCGGGGCAGTGGTTCCTTCCCTTTATGCATTTGCCATAATAATATCTAGCAATCACAAAAAAGTGCACTCAGGCACAACAAGATCACAAACGCCGGTCGCAACCAGACGCTCCGTGCACTCAGGGCACCTTACGGTGTATCGATCTCCGAGGCAATGCCACCGATTAGAGAATTAATCACTTGTTGGCTGGCCGGTCCTAGTCACCCCAACCCGCAGATTGGTTGCATTTCGCCCACAACACTTAGAGGTGATAACCTCACGGCAAACTTGAGAAAAAAGATCGACCCACCAATGTGGTGCAGCAAGTAGGGTCTGCCACGCGTCCTCCCAAACATTACCACTAATCGACCTCCCAAAACAACCAGGGTCACGTTAGCCTTTCCCGTGCTCAACCCGTCAGTAGCGCACCACTAGACGCGGGTCGGCCTTCCCTCTTGATTAGCCGCAGCTTTTCGCTCTCCCAGAGAAATTAGCTCTCACAACGCTCACACCACAAGTAGCTTACGCAAAGCATCCAAGATCCATCCATCCACACATCCATACATCCATACACAATAGCCATACGTACAAAACATATACAGTTATCAAATCCACAGAGTCTTCTCCGGTTTACCCATAATCATCACCAATCCAGACTAACCGTCCAGGTGGGCTTCCCACAGCATGCCTATGTCGTACTCCACACTTCCGGCTCTAGATGTAGACTCAACCAAGGAATCACTTCTGATATCCACCTCTTGGTGGAGGATTCCATGCAAATGCATAAATAAAGGACTTCGATGTCCAAGAACGAGATCGTTACCCATGAAGATTGCTTCGGAGCCCTGAATTAGCCTGATGGAAATCACCACCTCGGCTTTGCCTTCATGAATCCGATCTTGGATCTTGATTCCGCACTCCGCAGCTCCTCTAGAAACTGGTTTCTCTTTCCTCCTTTCATTCCTTGGACCCCTCTCTCTCTTTCTCTCTCTTTGAGAATGAGAAGAAGAAGAAAATGAGAATGAAGGGATTTTATCCCCATTTCTCGGCCTTTATCTACATGGAAGGATTCTGGACCATTGGATCCAGAACAGCGAAATGAACGGCTCAGATCTGACCCAAAATAAGCTGAACATGGCCTGACACACCCTATGACACGCCCGTATCACAGGCCGTGTCACTTAAGCGGCAGTCAACCGACTCAAACCCAACCAGTACACGGCCGTGTGACATGCCTGTGTCACATCCTACACGCCCGTGTCAAGTAGCCATGTACTTCACAAAGCACAATCTTCACCTCACTTGAGCAGGACACGGCCATGGGATACGCCTGTGTCTCAGGCCGTGTACCCAGGACACACCCGTGTCCCCCAACACACGCATTCCTCACTGAAACCCGCAAAGGACACGCCCTGTGACACGCCCGTGTCACAGGCCGTATACTCCCTTGGATTGCCACTCGACGATCGTCGAGCGCAGTTTGTCGACCACACTCTACCCGAGCACGATACGCCCTGGTACACGCCCGTGTCCCAGGCCGTATCACCCAACCTAAAACCCAAATTGGGCTTTGGGGTGTTACATCGGGTTCCCTGAACCCCTCTGGAACTGGAGCAGAAGAGACCAACTCACTGAAGGGGCTGCCTCCCCCTACTGGGCGAGTTGGCGCATCTCGCGGACCCAGCTCGCCGATCCGGCCTCCTCATGCCGAGCCGGGGAAGAGCACACACCCGGGGAGCTCGCGCCCTCAGCCCTCCTCAGCCACTTCTTTCCCAGTTCGCCTGTCGGGGGCGTCCTCGCCCAGAGATGGAGCGGCTGCGATCTGGGTAGCTGGAGTTGAGCACTTGGCTCGCGCGCCAAGTGCGAACTTGACGAGGCCCAACATCTCGTCCCTGAAATCTTCGAACATCCCCATCGTGGCAGAGGCGGGGGGGGGGGGGGGGGGGGGGGCAAGTCCGACCTATCTGATCCTTGTCCTCCTGTCATTGAGCTCGCTAAAGATTTTCTGTACTGACCACGTTCCATGCTCACCTCACCAAAATGTTGAAAAAAAACTCGGTCTCTTGTGGAGTTCACCCTTGTCAAAGGGGTGATCACGCACCTACTTCTCTCCTGCAAGCAAAACAACAAGGGAAGCAAAGAAGGACTGACCCAAGGGCTCGGCGGGAGGACCCACCATACACCCCGAAGATCTTAGAGCGCTTCCCTCCTTAGCCAAAGGCCGAGCTAAGGTTTTATCAGAAAGTACTTGAGAGATGGAGCAATAGGGCACAAGAAGCATGTTTTCTGAGGTACCCCTTGGGTCCTATTTATAGATTTCTGAAAACGGCCTGCAAATAGCCAACTTCCGATGTCCTGAATGGCTATGTGCAGTCCAGGTTGGCCTGCCAACAGCGTAACTCCGCTGTTCCGAAAGTCTATGGGCAGGCCAGCGGGGTCAAAATAGTAAAAAATACCTTATAGAACTGGGCGAGCTGAGGAGATCGGCCACCCCTGAAGATCCTGCTCGCTTGCTGTCTGTTGACCTCGTTAGGGAGAGTGCGAGCTGGGATACTAAGCTTGCCCTTCGATTGGCCTCCATTAGTCGAGCTCAGCTCGACGAAACCCAGACTTGGCTTGGCGAATGCCGAGCTCGGGGTCGACGAATGCCGAGCTCGGGCTCGGATTTCTCTGCCGAGCTTGCCTGGGGCCTGGGTGATCTGAACCGGCCGGTCTGGTTCCTAGCGACCCACTCGCCGGATACGGGGTTGTACAATGATGATCCTACTTCTCATACCAACCCATCTATTCCCTCTACACCTACTGACATTCCTCCACCTCCACCATCTCCACCCTCTCCTCCGTCATGTCCACCTCCCGTGATATCTCCCTCCTCTCCGCAGCCGTCTCTCTACTCCCGGGCTAGCTCTCTCCACCATGGATGCTCCGGATACTGAGGAACCCGCTGACCTGGATCTCCCCATTGCTCTTCTCAATGGGGTTCAGGCATGTACCCAACACCCGCTTGCTGCTGTTGTTTCCTATGATCGTCTTACACCTTCTCGTCGCGCTTTTGCACTGGCTATCTCGGCCACTACCACCCCCATGTTCCTACCAGGAGGCCCTTACTATTCCTCATAGGAAGGCTTCAATGGATGAGGAAATTTTTATTCTCACTGAACGGGGTACATGGACCCTCTGTCCTCCTCCCTTCGGCATAGATGTCGTTGGCTGTCGATGGGTCTATGTGGTGAAGTTCCGCCCTGACGGTAGTGTGGATCGTTACAAGGCTCGTCATGTTGCCAAAGGCTTTACCCAGACGTATGGGATTGACTATTTTGACACCTTCTCTCCTGTTGCTCGTCTCAGCAGTATCAGGGTCCTGCTCTTTATGGGTGTCAACCGGAATTGGCTTATTTCTCAACTGGATGTGAAGAATGTCTTTCTATATGACGACCTTTAGTAGGATGTCTATATAGAGCAACCTTCAGGGTATGTTGCTCAGGGGGAGACACAGGTATGCCATCTACAGAAGGCTATCTATGGTCTCAAGCAAAGCCCTTGGGCATGGTTTTACGAGAAGTTCTGCTGATCACTCCATATTTATTCCCAAAACCTCCTTGGGCCTGGTAGTGCTTGCTGTATATGTGGATGTTATTCTTCTCACTAGAGATGACCAGGTTGGGATAACCTTGACAAAGAAGCATCTTCGCCAACACCTGGTCACAAATGATATGGGCTCTCCAAAATACTTTCAGGGGATAGAAATCTCTTGAAAGCTCAATTCCCTTATCCTCTCCCAACGCAAGTATGCTCTTGATTTGCTAAAAGAGGTAGGGCTGACTTGGGCTAAACCTGCTCGATGCCCCATGGTGACTGAAGAAGATAAAACATGGACAGATGACTCTCCTCTTCTTTCAGATGTTACAAGGTACAGACATCTGGTTGGCAAACTTATATACCTCACGATGACCAGACCCGACATCGTCTATATTGTAGACAAGGTTAGCCAATTCATGTAGGCTCCTAGGGAGTGCCATCTAAAGACTGTCTTGAGGATATTGGAGTATGTTAAATCAGCGCCTGGGAAAGGACTACTCTATCAGAAGAATGGTCATTTGAAGATTGAAGCGTACTCAGATTCAAGCTATGTTGATGACAAAGGAGATCGCAAGTCAACGTCGGGCTTTTGCACCTTTGTGGGAGGAAATCTTGTGAGCTGGAAGAGCAAGAAACAGTCTGTCGTCTCCAGGTCCAGCGCCGAAGCAGAATATCGAAGTATGACATCGACCACATGTGAATTGAAGTGGTTTCGGGCTCTTATGCTTGACTTAGGAGAGGTCTACAATCATCCTCTACCTATGTTTTGTGATAGCAAGGCCGTTATATACATCTCCAAAAATCCAGTCTTCCATGAGAGAACAAAGCACATTGAAGTCGACTGTCACTTTATTCGGGAAGAGATTTTGAAGAAACAAATTTGTACTCCATTTGTCACCTCTGATAAAGAGCTGGCAGATATTTTCACCAAGCCGGTGTACGCCTCCTTTATTCACATTTGCGACAAGCTGGGCATGATCGACATATATGCTCCGGCTTGAGGGGGAGTGTTGTTGTATGGAGACCGGGCGGTCTGGCGGTTTAGAGACCGAGCAGTCTGTCGGCTTCTCTCCTGCGGTTTGGTGGTTGGATTATTGCTGTGGTTATCTAGGTGGTCTGGCGGTTTGACTCTGATGGCTTAGAGACCGGGCGGTCTGGCGGTCTCCTATGGCGGCTTGTTCTCTCTTTCTTGTGGTGGCCGGGCGGTTAGCCTATTCGTCTAACCGCGCGTCCTGTTCGGCTTATTTTTATGTTAAACTGCTTACACTTATAATTATTTAGTCCCATATTGCTTAATTGTAATCTCTTTCATCTACTCCATTCTATAAAAGGGAGGCTATACCTTTGTAATAGTTATCTTTTTGTATAATAAAAATTTTGTTATTCCATTTTTCGGTCTCTTGTTTTTTGTTTGCACAGGAATAATGTAGTGCGGCTAAAATTCCTCGAAAATGAGTTGTCGAGATCCACTCAGGGAGATTTGTCTATCTCTGCGTTCTTCCTGAAGATGAAGAACTTATGTGCTTAAATTTTGGTGCTGAACCCTGATGAACCGATTTCAGAAGCGAAGCTCAAGAGGCACATATTCTGCGGATTGTAGAAAGAATATGTGGCCTTCATTACTTCTGTTCAAAGCTGCGCCACTCAGTTGTTATTGCTGGAGTTGGAGAACCTGCTGGCTTCGCAGGAAAGCCTAGCAAGGCAGATGGCTGAAGTTACTATCACTGAAAGAGGTAGTGAGACGTTCTTCTCAGGGAAGAAGAAGAGATGGGACAAGAAGAAGAAGTCGTCTGCTAGTGATGACCCTTCAACTTCTTATCAGCAAAAGAGAATTGTTGCTCCTAAGCGGGATTGGAAGAAGAAGGAAGGGCTAAGGTGTTACAGATGCAACCAGCCTAGTCACTTCAAGAAGGACTGCAAAGTCAAGATGCAGCCGGGGCACGTTGCAAATAAAGAGGGAGCTGGTTCTAGTACTGAGGAAGGAGGATGAGGAAATGCATTCATGATGCGGGCACGTGTGTTCGTGCTTTGTCCATCATTGACTACCAAGATGACTGGATAGTGGATTTGTGGTGTGGTCATCACCTCACCGGGGATGAGTCGAAGTTTTCTTCTCTGCAAGTGTACTCAGGTAATGAAGTTATAGTTACTGCTGATGATACGATTCATGCAGTCGAGAATGAAGGCGTCATTTCTTAAGTATTGATAAGGGTCCACTCATCTTGATGAGTGTTTATAACGTATCAGGCATGAAGAAGAACCACCTCTCTGTGACCAATGCGGTGGATGTGGGCTATCAAGTTCTGTTTGGCCCGACAGAAGTGAAGTTTCTCCGCAATGTGTCAGCAGTAAAGGTTGGCGTTACTCATGTAGGGAGAAGGGTGAAGGACTTGTTTGTGTTATCAATAAGTTCTTATGTTGATCGGATGCGAGCCAATGATAATGTTGTTATATGGCATGTAAGTTTGGGACATCTCAGGATGGACAAGTTGAAAGCTATGGTAGTGAAGAGCCTTATGAAAGGCTTACCTAGATTGTCATCCTTTGGCAACGGTCATGTATGTGTGGGATATCAATATGGTAAGGCTCATTGCCTACCATTTGACAAGTTACAGACCAGGTGTAAAGCACCATTGGAGTGCATCCATTGTGATCTGATGGGTCCGACCGTCACTACCAGTCTTGGAGGCAGCAGATATATACTAGTGTTGATTGATGACTATACAAGGTACACTTGGGTGAACTTTATGAAGGAGAAGTCGGACGCATTCCAATTGTTCGTGGAGTTCAAGGAGCTAGTGGAGGGCTGGCTTAGACCGCAGATTAAGAAGTTGAGAACGGACAATGAAGGTGAGTTCGTTTCAAATGAATTCTCTAACTTCTACAAGAAGCATGAAATCTGGAGAGAGCTCACTTGTGTGCATACTCCACAACAAAATGGAGTAGCAGAGCGGAAGATCCGTCATCTGACGGAGACCTGCAAGTGTTGGCTTCATTCCAAAGGCATTCTTATGTCCTTCTAGGTGGAAGGGATGACCTGCACAACTTATGTAATCAATCAGATGCCTCTAAGTCCGATCAATATGAAGTCTCCTCATGAGGTGATGTTTAAAGAGAAGCCCAGCGTTGAACACCTTCAGGTGTTTGGGTCGACTTGCTATGTACATGTTCTCGATGCCATCAGGACTAAGCTGGATGTGAAGGCGAGGAAGCTCGTCTTCATGGGCTATGATGAGAGAAAGAAGGGATGAAAGTGTATGGACCCTGTGACGAAGAAGTTCATCATCTCCAGCGATGCGGTCTTCAACGAACTGATGTCATATGGAAGTGGCTCGTCTGTGGATCTACAGGAAAACAGGTCTGATGATGGGCAAGAGGAAGTTGACATGGATATTTTGGTGGAGTTGTCTATGTCACTAGGAGCTCCAGGTGTTTCTAGCTCCGGGGCGAAGACTTCTGGTTCAGGAAATAGGGGGAGCGATGCTCCAAGTATGCACAGGAATGGAGCTAGTTCAGAAAAAGCAATGGAGGTCGTGAGCCGTGATCAGTTCTTTGGAGGTCGAAGAGGACCATCAAACCACCGGCTACTTGCCCCTCGAGTGTGTTGAAGTCTTCGAGCTGTGATGTTGATGTAGTCCAGGTCTCTGCGCGAGCACCTCTCTCGCATGTCGGCTACTTTCCCTCTCGAGTGAGTTAAAGTACTCGAGTTGTGATGTTATCGTAGTTCGGGTCCCTACATGAGCTCTTCTCCTGCATACCGGCTACTTGACCCCTCGAGTGAGTTGAAGTCCTCGAGCTATGATGTTGTCATAGTTTGGGTCCCTACGCGAGCTCCTCTCTCACACACCAGCTACTTGCCCCCCTCGAGTGATATTGAAGACCTCGAGTTGTGATGTTGTCGTAGTGTTGGGAACATTGACCACAATGTCCTAGATTTGAAGAAGACTCATAAGTCAATAATATACACAAATAAGTATTTGATATTCCTCTAAGTTATCATGTGCAGGAAATCTATATTTGATTGACTAACAATTTGAGAATAAGTCAGAACCTTCCAGTAATGAAGAAAATCTGCTATGTACAAAAGCGTCGAGTCATCTCATTTCACTCGATGCTCGAGGTCTGTAAGCGTTGACTCATTGTTATTCACTCAATGCCTCAGAAGAGAAGCAGAGAATCCGCCTAAGTATATATGTGTTGAGTCATCTCACATCACTCGACGCTCAAGACTCATGTGCTGACTGAATATTACTCTCTCAACGCTTCAGTAAAGGAACATAAATTTAGAATAAGTACAAATGCGTCGAGCGAATCTCTTTTACTCAACGCTTCAGTAAGTGCAGAAATTCAGGCTAAGTTCAAATGCCTTGATTGAAGGTCTTTCACTCAACGCTTCAGTAAAAGAGCTGAGTTTCATTCCAAGTTCAAATATGTTGAGTGAAGCACATTCACTCAACGCCTCAGCAGTGAAGCAGTAATTCAGTCTAAGTTCAAATGCGTCGAGACATAAGACCCAACTCAATGCCTAAATAGAATGTGTTGAGTTAACTGTAGAGACTCGACTCCTCTTCAGAAAGACTCCACTCAACGCTTCACCAAAAAGGGAAAATTTGTCTAAGTACAAATTCATCGAGACACAAGAGATCACTCAACGCCCAAGTAAAATGAGTTGAGTTAAGTAATGTCCCTCAACGCTTCTTCAGAGATCAAGAAATTTGACTAAATCATGTTGCTTCCAGCACTCAATTCCTGTACAGAAGTTCAGAAATTATTCTAAATAAAATGACGTCTTGTCTATTTAACTGACGTCATAAAAAACTCAAATCGACACAGATTGCGCGCTAAAATACGGAAACCGCCGTATTTCTCTGGCATGTTATCTTTGGAAGATTCAACCATTAAAGTCGGTTATGCTGCTTACCTAAACAGGATTTAGCCGTTGCAGTTGTTGGAATATAAAAGTAAAGTGCATAAGACTTTTACAAAACCTTTTTGGACTTATTGAAAAACTTTTATGAAACCTTTCAAGACTAAAGTTGTGAAATAACTAAGTAAATTCATCAGAACTGTTTTGTATAACTAAGGAGGCTAGTATTTTGGCTGGACAAAAAAATTTAGGTGTGTTTCTCCCATCTAGTTTTAGGTGGGGATTAAATATGGTCGTTCGATCTGATACCTACGGCTGAGTTGTTTTTACGGAATACTGAAGTATTCTAAAAATACAGTCAGTATTATCAGTATTGTCATTATTTCGATCCACCAAGTTGTTAAACTTTTTTCTTTGGCGTACATGATGCCTTCGGGTAATATAAATGTTTTTTGTTAGATACTTGGAGAGTTGGGACATTGTCACCCAATACTCCATGTCAAGTAATTCTAACCAAAATGACGTGGTTGAAAGACACAATAGCACCTTTAAGGATATGATGAAGAGTATGATGAGATAGGAAGCACTGGTACGATTACGAGTACTGGGTACGGTACGTATCCATGTAAAATTTTTAAAACTAAGAATAGAGGTACATTGTGATATGTTGTATTAAATATAATATATATATATAAATATGTATATCACACGTCTTTTTCTAAAATCAACAACGAAGCATCAGGAAACAATCTGTTTCTTTTATGAAATCAGCAAATTAGCAATTAAAAGGAAATAATTTGTTTTTGTTTCTGAAATCAGTAAATAATGAATTTGCAAATAAACAAATAATAGACAACAATCTGTTTCAGTTTCTAAAAACAGTAAATCAACAAATAATGAATTTACAAATCCACAAATAGCAGGAAATATTATGTTTTTGAAGTCAACAAATAATGAATTTACAAATGAGCAAATACAGGAAACATTATGTTTCTGAAATCAGCAAATAATAAATCTGCAAAGCAACAAAAAATTACAGGAAACAATCTATTTTTGTTTCTACAATCAGCAAAAGAACATGAAGAGAAAGAGGAAGAAGATGAAGAGGAAGAAGATGAATTGGAAGAAGAAGAAAAAGAGGGAAGAGGAAGAACAAAAGAGGGAAGTGGAAGAAGAAGCACAACAGCTTACGTCAAGAACGATTGGGAGACGGTGAAAACGTTTGAGAGAGAACGAGAACGATCGATCGTCGTTCATATGTATATAGTAAAGTGATCGGAAAGCAGCATAGTGTAAAAATTGGCGAGAACGATGGATTGACAAAAGCATCACGATTGACAAACGCAACAGACGGTGAGAACGATCGATGAGGGAAGCAGGCTTACGAACGTGAGACGATGAGAAGAGTGATCAGAACAGCGAAGCAGAATAAGAACGTGCATGACGAATAAGAGTTAATAAGTATCCGCCCGTCCGGTATGCGCACCCGTACCAAAAACACACTCGATACGGGTACATGCATCAATTTTGCATATGTGTGCGTCTTAGGTCTGTATATATGCATATGTATATAGTAAAAACAAAATAATAAAATTTAAATAATTTTTTTATAGTTTTAACGAAAAAATGACACTTAAATCTAATCAAACACCGCTAGGTATTTATCGATCATATAATTTTCTTTTCTGAAAGACATGCAGAAGTCTTTTGTTTACTTTAGAAAAGCGTACTCCTATCACAATATGCAGAACAATCTACCAAGTCCAAGTATATCTACAGACTAGAGTAACAAGTATATTATCTGTGTATCAGGTACGTGCCAACATCGGATACATATCTTGTATGGGTACGTGACCCTCAAGGAAGTACCAGTGCATCATAGATGATGAGTAGGTCGAATCTTCCTGAATTTCTTTAGGGTGAAGCTTGTAAAATAGTTGTATACATACGTAATAGAGTTCAGTCAAAATCTATGTCCAAGACACATTTTGAGTTATGGACTGAGAGGTGACCTATCTTAAATCATTTATGTGTTTGTGGTTGCCCCGCCGAAGTCCTTTTATATAACCCATCAGGAAGTTAGATTTCCACTAGTTATTTAGGTTACTACTTTATAGGCTATCCAATTCATTAGAAAGGTTTTATGTTCTACTGCCCTTCTTGAGGTCCAATAATTGTTGATTCACAAACAACCATGTTTTTGGAGTTTAATGTTACTGAGCAACCTAGTTGCTCTCACATCACTGAAGAATTTGATGAAATTATGCCTATTAATTACACTATACCTATTGTTGAAAGACTAAAGGTACCAGAACCTATAATAAAGTTTATGCAGCATAGCAAAGTTTTAGAATTTGTTTAGTTACTTAAAGATTGAGAACTCATTAGTTCTAAATAGGTATTTAAGATAAAGAAAGATTATAAATGAAATGTCGAGTGGTTTAAGATGAGGCTGGTTGCTAAGGGATTCATATTGAGAGAAAATATTGATTACCATGGAATCTTCTCTCCTGTTTCCTTTAAAGACTGATTTAGAGTCATTATAGTGCATGCAACTCAATTTGAGTTGGGGCTATATTAGATGGATGTTAAAATGACATTCTTGAACGATGATCTGATATAAAAAGTTTATATAGTGCTGCCCGAGGGATTCAAGTCTGGTTGTTCTAACCAACTTGTGTGTATGCTCAATAAATTCATATATGGTTAAAAGCAAGCTTCGAGACCTTGATATTTAAATTTGATGAGTTGTTTACTTTATGGGTTTTGTTGAGAGCAATACAAACTATTGTTTGTATCTTAAGATCAGTGTGAGAAAATTCATCTTCATAATTCTCTTTGTAGATGAGATTTTGTTTGTGGGCGGCGATTTGATACTTCATGAATCTATACAGTACTTGTCCAAACATTTTGATAGAATGCATCTTGGAGAAGTTTCTTTTGTTCTTGACATTGAGATAATTAGGGATAGATCTCTCCATACATTATGACTCTCATATAGGGCTTACATTGAGCATATATTTGAGAGATTTAACATGCTTGAATATAAGACTGGTGAAATACTAGAAATTAAGGGTGACAAGTTAAGTCATACACAACGCCCTAAAACTAATACAAAGAGAGTCCATGGAGAATACACGTTATGTCAATGTAGTAGGAAGCTTAATATATACTCAAGTTTGTACTAGACTGAACATTGCATTTGTAGTAGGACTTCTAGACAGATATTAGTCAAACCCATGCTCAACTCACTGAGTGGTTATCAAGAAGGTCATGAAGTACTTGAAGAGAATAAAGAGTTTTAAATTGGTCGATTGTAGAGAACAAAACCTCGAAGTAGTGGGTTATATGGACTTTGATTTTGTTAATTGTGAGATACTTTCAAGTTTGATGGCGAGGTTGTTTCATAGAAGAGAATCAAACAGATGATGATTACTTCATCCATTATGCATGCATAGTCTGTTACTCTTTTGGGGCCGCTACTCACACTGTTTGACTCAAGAACTTTATCATTGAATTGTTGGTTGTCGACATTATTGCAAAGCATATTTTTTAATGTGATACTATTTTAATTATGATGTTCTCTATGAACAATAAAAGTATGATAGATTAAAAATATATGGAAATTAAGTTCTTGATTATGAAAAAAATGGTTAAGAAATGCGACATCGTGGTGGAGCACAATGAGACATGATATGATAGTTGATCCACTTACCAAGAGACTTTGATCAAATATTTTCAAGAAGCATGCATACTTGGCATATGGGGCTTGTGGAGTCCATTGTTGTACTTGATTCATGGGAGATTATATACATCTCTATTTAATATAATTTTCATCTATCACTTTATTCTATATTTCAAATCTCTCTCTCTCTTGATATATATATATATCTATATATATATATATATATATATATATATATATATATATATATATATATATATATATATATATATATATATATATATAATTTAAGCATAAATTTCTATACATTTGAGGTATCATTCAGCTCTGATAGTTACAATTTCATTTAACACATCACAATTCTGTTTAAAAGTCTTGAAACGAGTGTCAGTTTCAAGCATAAAGATCAAGACATTCATTTAATTCAAAAAAGCCTTGATTGTATGTCTCTTTGACATATTAATTATATTTTAAGATATTTACTTAATAGAGACATAAATACTTTTATGAGTTTAAAAATTTCTCAGAGCATGGTTTAACGCATTTGGTAGATCAATTATTTGACCATTGTGTTAAACAATTTGCGATCACATCTTCAATGTGTTGTTTTAACTCTTCATGACAACATTTTATCCTTGTCAATTGAATTTGTAAACTCTTTTGACTATGGATGGTCTCATGTTTCATATTAATATGGTTACCTCCATGATTCAAAATGAAGGATTCAATTGGACCAGATTGACAAGTGAAGATAGCTCATGATGCATGTTTCACAATGGTACCCTTAATTCAAGTGAAGTGCTTTGATTTAAGATTGACATAAACTACAGTTGATATACTAGAAGTAGCAGAATGTATGTTTTCCCTAATTATGAGTGGACTATATCATTCGAGTCATCTCGATTAAGCATACACATTTAGGGTGAATTTATTTGGTTCTCTCGTAATTGTGGGTCAAATTTAGTTTGTACGAATTGTAGAAACCCATGATAGGTGGGTTAGACATGTCAGGACCTTCATTGTGCGAGTTTGGTCCAACTGGATATTTGAATGCACAACAACAAATTTGCAAAGCCTTTCTTCTTATTCTCTTCTAACTCTACAAAATTTGCCACACGAAGAGCCTCTTCAACAAAGTCATAAGATTTGTCATCAAATTTAGTAGTTTATAGTTTGATTGATTGTTATTTAATGTTGTAGCTACGAATGCTTAACATTCCCAATGTAATGATGCATGCACATTTATTACTAAAAAAACAAAGTCATGTGAATTGCCCAAACAAAAATACATTAGCCAGCAACAGATGAATGACATAAGACATTGAGCCAATAACACTCCTCAATTTCATCACTGTATTCACTCGCCCATTTCTTGAAGGAGAAATTTAATGGCCAACTTGTTGGGAATGCGAGCAACCAATCCCGACCAGAGCACCTGTTTTAATTTTTGAGCGAGCAACCTGTGCGACCGCTTTCAGCGGTATGCAAGCGGAAACAACAATACAATACGGAAATAAAAAGGAACAAAAAACACAGAAAAGCACACAGAGAATTTTTACGTGGAAAACCCAACTTGGGTGAAAAACCACGGGACGATCGGAGTCCAACCTGGAAACCCTCCACTAAAAGTGTGTGATAAACACACGTACGGATTACAGGCTTTCCCTCCACCGATCCACAAAGGATCTCCAACAGCTTCACACTACACAATACAATAAATAGCAACAGAAAAACTACAAGTTACCGACAGCGGCGGATGAGACGGATTACACAAATCCTCTCCAAGATGCCTCTTCGAATCCTTGCCAATATCTGCTCCAGATCCAATCCGTGTAGGCGAAGTACTCTTTGTCAACGTCGTACAACGACGTCCGAAAGCTCTCCCAAACTAAGACGATTGCCGCAAAAGCCTCTCTAAATCTTTCAATGCTTGAGTTTGGAGATAAGTGGATGCCTTACCTCTCCTCCTTCATCCCTATTTATAGGTCCAAAATCAAGGAGGTAGGTGTGGTAGATGACATGTGGATGAACCTTCCATGAAGCTTCCCTCGGTCAAAAACACATGTCATTTGACATGAAGCTCCCTTTGGACAATTTCCTAGAAGCTTCCTTTAAGAACACATGTTGAATTCCAGGTCAAAGATGGCTAATCCTCTTTCATACTTAGGAGAAAATTTATCTTAACAAATCTCCCCCTTTTCGACTAAGTGAAGAAAGTATGTTATTCTGATAATCTTCCCCAGAGTCTTTAATTTGCCTCCCGTCAGGTCCTCCATCAATATATCTCCACATTTGATCAGCAACACCAAATTCGAGTTAATGAGACTCGAACTCAACAGTTTTTTCCACAAAGGACGGGAACTGTACCCAATAAATCTCCTCCTTAACATCGAGGCGGAAGAAAACGCCATCCCGGCGATTCTAACGCAATGCTCGAACTTCCCCCTTGGCACAGTTTTGGTCAGCATGTCTGCCCCGTTGTCATCCGTGTGCACCTTCTGAAGATCAAGCTCCTTCTACTCCAAGACATCTCGTATCCAATGATACCGAGTGTCGATGTGCTTCGACCTTGAGTGGAACGTGGGGTTTTTCCCCAGGTGAATAGCGCTCTGACTGTCACACAGGAGTGTGTATCGGTCCTGAGTGAATCCAAGTTCTTTGATGAACCTCTTCATCCAGAGTAACTCCTTCCCAGCCTCAGTAACCGCAATGAACTCAGCCTCCGTGGTGGACAGTGCAACGCACTTCTACAGTCTCGACGCCCACGAGACAGCTCCCCCTGCAAACAAAATCATGTATCCTGATGTCGATCTCCTAGAATCCACATCTCCAGCCATGTCAGCATCAGTGTAGCCCAACAGCTCTGGCTCACTGTCTCCAAATCTCAACGTCAAATCGGACGTTCCCTGCAGGTATCTCAGAATCCACTTCACTGTGCTCCAATGCTCTCTCCCAGGATTGGAGAGAAATCTACTGACTGTCCCAACGGCATGCGCAATATCTGGACGGGTACACACCATCGCATACATAAGGCTTCCAACTGCAGATGCAAACGGAACCTTCTGCATAGCCTCGATCTCCTCGGGTGTGCTGGGGCACTGATCAGTGGTAAGCCTGAAGTGAGCTGCAAGCGGCACACTCACCTTCTTTGTCTGATCCATATCAAACCTCTGCAGCACTTTGCGGATGTACCACTCCTGTGATAACCAAAGCAGTCTGGCTCCCCTGTCTCTGCGAATGTGCATCCCCAAATTGGTCTTTGCAGCACCCAGATCCTTCATCTCAAAAGTGGAACTCAACTGCCGCTTTAACTCAGCAATGCGAGCAGTGTTCCTCCCGACGATCAACATATCGTCCACGTACAACAGCAGAATGACGAAGTCCTCTGAAGCATACTGCTTGATGAACACGCAGTGGTCAAGGGTGGTCATCCTGAAGTCGATCTCCCCCATAAAGGAATCAAACTTCCTATACCATTGTCGTGGGGCCTGCTTCAGGCCATATAGACTCTTCTTCAAGCGGCACACCAGACCTTCCTTCCCTCTAACACTGAAACCCTCAGGCTGCTCCATGTATAGCTCCTCCTCAAGATCGCCATGCATAAAGGCGGTCTTGACATCCATCTGCTCTATCTCCAAGTCTAGCCTCGTAGCGAAGCCGAGTACAACACGAATAGATGACATCTTCACCACAGGCGAGAAGATCTCATCGAAGTCGACACCCTGCCACTGTCCAAAACCTTTCACCACCAGCCTGGCCTTGTATCTGGGAGGTGTGGAGGAGTCTCCCAGCTTCACCCTGAAGATCCATCGATTCTTCAAGGCCTTCTTGCCCTTAGGCAATCTCACCAGGTCATACGTGTGGTTCTTCTGCAGCGACTGCATCTCCTCCTGCATAGCAACCATCCACTGACGCTTCTCGGTGCTCTCCACAGCCTCGTCATAACTCTCAGGCTCCCCCGCATCAGTCAGCAGTATGAACTCTGATGCAGAATATCTAGCGGACGGGTGCCTGGTCCGATCTGACCTCCGCAAGGCAGGCTCAGGTGCCGGGGCAGGCACATCATCAATAATGTCCTTAGCAACTCCTGGTTCACCATCAGTGGTGATATCATGATCCGGAAGGGTATCAGTACCTTGTGCTGGCTCAGGCTCAGCGGCCTCCTCAGTGTCATCTCCAAACATAGGTAATTCTGCAGTAGTGCGAGAATCAACCTCAGACTCAACAGTCCTCTCAGGATCACCAATAGTCTGATCCTCACAGAAAACAGCATCACGGCTACGTACAAGCTTCTTCTCAACTGGATCAAAGAACCTGTACCCAAACTCTCCACTGTAGTCGTACCCCAAGAAAATACACTGTCGGGTCTTCGGATCCAACTTAGATCTCTCGTCCCTGGGGACGTGCACAAAGGCTTTGCAGCCAAATACCCGCAAGTGACTGTAGGAGGGGTCTTTCCCATACCAGACCCTATCAGGAACATCCTCCTGCAATGCTGAACTCGGCGAGAGGTTGATGACATGCGCTGCAGTAAGAAGAGCCTCGCCCCAAAACATCCCTGGCAGCTTCGACTCAGATAGCATGCACCGAATCCTCTCCAACATTGTCTGATTCATCCTCAGCTACATCATTCAGCTGTGGAGTCTTTGGCGGGGTCTTCTCATGTCGGATGCCATGGTCCCTGCAGTACTCATCAAACGGACCAATGTACTCTCCCCCATTGTCGGACCTGATGCATCTCAGCCTCTTCCCAGACTGTCTCTCTACCTCAGCATGAAATCTCCTGAAGGTATCGAGGACCTGATCTTTGGTCTTGATAGCATAGACCCAAAGCTTCCTCGAATGATCGTCGATGAAAGTAACGAAATACAAAGCTCCTCCTCTAGTGTGGACCTTCAGGGGTCCGCAAACATCTGTATGAACCAGCTCCAAAGGCTCTGATCTCCTGGTGGACGTGTGGCTCTGGAATGAAATCCTGTTCTGCTTCCCAGCCATGCAATGGTCACACCTCTCCAAATGATCAACAGAAATGTAACTAATGAGCTTTTTCTTTGCCAGGCATCCCAAACCATTCTGGCTAATGTGTGCCAGCCTCCTGTGCCATAAGGAAGTGGATGCCTCATCCCTGACGGAGTAGGCCTGAGCAGCTTCAGGACTCCTCTCCATGTAGTACAGGCCAGAATCTCTGTAGCCCCTGGCCATCACAAGTGATCCCCTGATCAGCTTCCAGAAGTCTCCTCCAAAGACACTCAAGTGTCCTTCATCTCCAAGTCTGCCAACAGATATCAGATTGAAACGGATGTCTGGCACATATCGTACATCCCTCAGAACTAGTAGGGCTCCAGTGCTTGTCTTCAAATGCATGTCTCCACGCCCAAGTACCTTAGACGTATCCCCATTGCCCATCCTCAACACCCCACAGTCATGAGTGGTGTAAGTGGCAAATAGCTCCCTGTTGTGGGAGACATGCGCAGAGCCTCCAGAGTCAATGATCCAGCATCGGTCGTCACACGAGAGTGCAGCCGTGACGTCGTCGCCAATAATAATGATGTCGTCCTCCTCAGTCGAAATGGTGGTTGTCGTATGACCCTCATCTTTGCCCTCAGTGGCAATCCCCTTCTTCTGATCGTTCTTCAACGAGTAGCAGAATTTCTTGGTGTGGCCCTTCTTATGATAGTAGTGGCATTCTACGTTCTGATAACGTGACTTCGACTTGCCCCTACTCTAACTCCTGTCGTCCTTCCTTCCTCGGCTCTTACTCCTTTCTCTCTCCCTGGACTCAGTAAAGAGAACGTCAGCTCATGAAGAAGAGCCTGAAGTCCCCTGAGACTTTCGTCTCACCTCCTCATTCAAGATCCCACTCTTGGCGATCTCCATGGAAACAATCCCCTGGGGGGAAGAATTGATCAGAGAAACTCTGACCATCTCCCAAGAATCTGGAAGTGACTTGAGAAGCCACAATGCATTCACCTCGTCTTCGAATGTCACCTTCATAGCAGTGAGACGATCAATAATGCCCTGGAACTCGTTGACATGATCCAAAATAGGAGAGCCCTCCCGGTATCTGAACTCTCCAAGCTTCTTCAGCAAATATAACTTGTTGATGCCCGTGCTCTTGGCATACAAGGTCTCGAGAGTTTTCCACAGATCCTTTGCATCATTGATGCTAGCCACATGGTTGTAGACGTTGGGCTCCACGAACCGTCTGATGAACCCACACAGCTTCCGATGCTCTACCTTCCATTTTGCCGGATTCGTGTCCTTTGGCATCTCCTCAAAGATAGGAGCATGTAAACCCTTCACGTATATCAAATCCTCCATCAGTAGATGCCACTGGTGATAATTGGCACCATTCAACTTTATCATCTGCTCCGAACCTGATGATGACTCCATTATGCTCTGCCAACTGGCCGGACCGACCACTGATCTTTGAGTCAACTATCTCAAAGTATGCAGCTGGAGAGGATAGCCAGCGGGCCAATGGTCGTAAACTATCACTCCCAATTGCACACTCGAGATCCCGATCGACTCGTCCTGAAATCCCAAAGGTCAGCCCGGTATCTGCTCTGTCACTGAACGGCTCTGACACTCAACCTGGCTCGGATACCACTTGTTGGGAATGCGAGCAACCAATCCCGACCAGAGCACCTGTTTTAATTTTTGAGCGAGCAACCTGTGCGACCGCTTTCAGCGGTATGCAAGCGGAAACAACAATACAATACGGAAATAAAAAGAAACAAAAAACACAGAAAAGCACACAGAGAATTTTTACGTGGAGAACCCAACTTGGGCGAAAAACCACGGGACGATCGGAGTACAACCCGGAAAGCCTCCATTAAAAGTGTGTGATAAACACACGCACGGATTACAGGTTTTCCCTCCACCGATCCATAAAGGATCTCCACCAGCTTCACACTACACAATACAATAAATAGCAACAAACAAACTACAAGTTACCGACAGCGGCGGATGAGACGGATTACACAAATCCTCTCCAAGATGCCTCTTCGAATCCTTGCCAATATCTGCTCCAGATCCAATCCGTGTAGGCGAAGTACTCTTTGTCAACGTCGTACAACGACGTCCGAAAGCTCTCCCAAACTAAGACGATTGCCGCAAAAGCCTCTCTAAATTTTTCAATGCTTGAGTTTGGAGAGAAGTGGATGCCTTAGCTCTCCTCCTTCATCTCTATTTATAGGTCCAAAATCAAGGAGGTAGGTGTGGTAGATGACATGTGGATGAACCTTCCATGAAGTTTCCCTCGGTCAAAAACACATGCCATTTGACATGAAGCTTCCTTTGGAAAATTTCCTAGAAGCTTCCTTTAAGAGCACATGTTGAATTTCAGGTCAAAGATGGCTAATCCTCTTTCATACTTAGGAGAAAAATTATCTTAACACAACTAATGAAGTCCCACGAAAAATCCACCAACATTCCCCCCACATTGACATCCAAATATAATTCTCCACAGTTCCCTTTAGTGTTTTCACAAAGCACACCATCTTGTAGTCAACAAAAACTCTCATCTTTACATTGAAAGGCCTCAGGTCTCCCGCGTTGAGAATCGCCAGTTTATGAGCACAGTCATGGGTAGAGAAGCAAGCGGAATCCGTTAAGAATCCGCTCCCATATAAGAAGAGGTTAAGCAGTTGACTTGGCTGCAGCTCCGGCATCACTGGAGTCATGGCTTCTACATCTTCTTCATTGGCAGAGATGGCTCCCTCACATTTCTTCATTGTTTGTCAAAGAGAGCCAATATTGCTTCTGATGATTATTTCACAACAATTAAGAGTTGGTAATTGGTTCTGAATTTATAGACTTCTTACTAAATGGGGATAAAATCTACAATATTTGTGTATAAAGAAATGAGATTACAATTCTATCATCTTCAATACAATGAATATTCATTCTAGTAATTAAAAAAAATTGTTGTAATTAATGACCAAATTAGCCCTAAAGAATGAGCGAAATCTCTATGCGCTCATCGCGTCATAAGCATAGTGCATATGCAGACTTACGTTTCTTAAAAAATTACAGTTGTAATTAAATGAATTTTAATTTATACTTATTTTTACGACAAAATTTCAGTTATAAAATAGTTAAAAGAATGAACTTTTTACCACTGTATTTTTACACATTTTTATTTTAAAATATGTACATACCGGCAGTCTTGCACAAAAAGACTGCCGGTCCGGTCCAAGACCGGTCTTTTAAAAGATTGGTCTTTTGGCCGATCGGTCCCGAACCAGTCCCGCTCAAACCAGTCCCGGTCCGGGACCGGTTTTCCTCTTTTTGAGGAGGACCGGTTGGGACCTACGGACCGGTCCTAACCGGTCCCGGACCGATATTTTTATTGGTATTCTGCTATTCTGAATCGATTACAGTCTTCTTTTTTATTAAATTTTGTATGAATGTTGTCTAGAATCAAGTTTTCGCTCTAATCTCATCTAGGTTGATGAAAATGGAGAGAATTATAGTTCAAAACCTACGAATACGAGTGCAAAACCGGTCTCTTTTACCGCTCCCGGTCCGGGATGTTAAATTTTCTCAACGTGGTCAGCAAGATAGCCCAAACGCCAAATTAATATCTTCGGAACTACCAAGTTCGCACGTTGAACCAGCGGAAACCAAGGACTAGAGGTACAAAGGTAAATCCAAACAAACAACGGAAGCACAAGCAGGTCTATTATTCATTCACTTCTTTACAATGCGAGGCATACATAGTGAGACATGATTTCGCTAGTATCACAGCTGTAAACAGAAAACACCAAAAAACAAGCCGGGCGGACAGAACCCGAGTCCGCCGAGACCGCGAGGTCGCCGAGGTCGCCGAGTCCGCTGAACTCGCCCAAGCTAAGCTGCAATCCGCCGAATAGACACGGAGTCCGCCGAAGCCGCGAGGCCGCGCGGACACACCGTTATTCGCCTCCTGCTGAACTTGAACTGAGGAACACCCCTACCCGCCTGAAGCCGGCGGACAGGTTATTGAAGCTAGCAAAGATGTAACAGAACTGACAAGCCGCAGAGCGACCTCCTGCTGAGTCCGCAGAGACCGCACACTTTCAAGTACTTGACCGAAGTCACAGCCAAACTCCTGGCTCCTTGAAGCTACCCGCGCAACCTGCACACAGCAAACCGTCAGCCTGAAACAATCCGCGCGGACTGACAAACACAGACCGCAGCTCCTTGCACACCCCAACTTACTGTTCACTCTAGTTATTTAGGTTATGCCAGGGGGGGTCCTATTTATAGGCAAGGTGAGGAGTGTGGTCACCGCCCAAGAGATAGCGTCACCACCCCAGCCCGCGCGATAGCAAAAACACCGTCTGCCGAGTCCGCATGGACTTAGCCGGATACCAAGGAAAACCGCCAGGAGCAAGGCAAACATTGGCGAACCCTCTCCAGTCCGCCCAAGCTATGCGGACAAGGCGTCACCCCGCAAAGCTCCAACCACTGCAAGATAGCAACCCCCTTCAATGGCAGTCTGCACCAACCCGAGGCAGTCTGCAAGACTCACACCTCAATCCGCCACAAGTCCACGACCAAAGGAAGACAGCAACAGTCCGCCCGGTCACAGCGGACTTGGCGGATACCGCGGACACCATGGCCTTGGCACAAAGTGTGACCAAGTCCAAAACCATCAAGGGCCAATGCGAACATGGCGGACACAAACTCCCGTCCGCCAAACACCCTAGCACAGATCGCCATGAGTCCGCGAGCTCCTCGCACTTCTGTCCAAAGCAGCAGCCAACCCCGGACTCCAAAACCAGTCCGCCAAACGACCTCCACAGCAATTCACCTGCTGTGCCACCAGAGCTCGACAAGGCATCAGCCAAGCTCTAAGCTCAGTCTGCAACAGCCCACACCGCCGACACTCCAGTCCGCAAGCTTCCCACGGACACGAGCCAAACCGCCTATCAACACAAGCTTGCACCCGCGGCCACTGAGCAAAGCACCAGTCCGCAAGCCTCCATCCGCTCAGGCCGCTCCTTGGCAAAGCCAATCAGCAAACACCATATCCGCAGAAATAAGGCCGCATAGTCCGCGGACTCCATGCAACAAGCCGCTCAGAAGACAGCCGGCTTTCCACTAGACCTTCCACCAGGCCGCACATCTCAGTCCGCCCAGTCCGCCTAGTCCGCCAAAGCTGTACGCCCCAGGCCGCCCGGCCTGGCCCGTCACCCACTTCCACTTCACAAATTTCAACACTCCCCCTTGAAGTGGGAAGTGGTGACCAAGCCCAGCAAGCTACGCAAGCGTTCAAAGGGCCCCTTCGACAGTGGCTTCGTGAAGATGTCAGTAAGATTATCTTCACTCCGAACATGCCCGACCAGCAGAGACCCCTCCAACACCTTCTCCCTGATGAAGTGGTGATCAATCTCTATATGCTTGGTCCTGGCGTGACACACTGGATTGTTTACCAGTTTGAGAGCACTCTCATTGTCACCCCGGAGTAAAGTAGGTCCTTGCACTTCTTCATGAACATCCTCTATAAGCCTCCTCAACCAAACGGCTTCCCGAGCAGCCAAGGCCGAAGCCTTATACTCCGCCTCCGTGGTTGAAACCGACACCGAGTCCTGCTTCTTGCTACACCACGAGATGCTAGCTGAACCGCAAGTGAACACATAACCTGAAGTAGACCTTCGATCATCTGAATCACCGCCATAGTCAGCATCCGTGTACCCGAGCAACGTGACCTCCGCGTCCCTTCTATAGAGGAGTCCCATGTCAGAAGAAGCCTTGACATACTTCAGAATTCCCTTCGCCGCCACTAGATGAGATTGCCTTGGTTCAGCTATATACTGACTTACTCGGCCAACAGCATAAGCGATATCCGGCCTTGTAATCGTCAGATAAATCAAGCTCCCAACAAGAGCCCTGAACACCAAGGGATCATGAAGAACCCTTCGCTCATCTCGTCGAAGCTTTAGCCCAGATTCCAGTGGAGTAGAGCACTTCTTCCCTTCGCCCATGCCAAACCGCTTCACAATGCGATCAGCATACCCTTTATGGCTAATGAGAACCCCGCACTCCTTCCTCTCCACTTCCAGACCAAGAAAGTGATGCAACTCTCCCAAGTCTTTCATCTCAAAGCGTATAGCAAGCTCAGCCCTGAGCCTTGCTACTTTCCCCTCTGAATTCCCTGTGATGATCATGTCATCCACATACAGCAGGACCAAGACTCGTAGCTCTCCCTTATTCTTGACGAACAAGCTTGAATCCGAGTTGGAAGCAAGGTATCCACAGAATTGCAAGTACTCTGCAATCTTCCCATACCACGCTCTAGGAGCTTGCTTCAACCCATAGAGAGCCTTCCTGAGTTTGCAGACATAGTCCGGATGCTTCTCAGAGACAAAACCAAGCAGCTGATCCATGAAGATGTCCTTGTCAATCTCTCCGTAAAGAAAGGCATTCTTCACATCGAGTTGCCACAACCTCCATCCCTTGCTAGCAGCCAAGGCGATCACCACTCTTACAGAAGTCATCTTCGCAACTGGACTGAATGTCTCCTCATAGTCTTCTCCATACTGCTGTGAGAATCCTCTAGCGACTAGGCGAGCCTTGAACCGATCAATGCTCCCATCAGCCTTCTTCTTCAACTTATACACCCACTTGCAAGTAACTGGAGTAACGCCATCAACCTTGGGCACAAGGTCCCATGTTTCATTCTTCTTCAGAGCATCAATCTCTTTCTTCATGGCATCATCTCACTCCTTTACTACAGTGGCCTCGTTGAAGTTTGCAGGCTCTCGCTCATCCAGAGGACCTGCAAAGAAGCAGGAGACAAAGCTCACTGCATTCCCATCACAGTACCGAGCTGTTGGCTTAACCACCCTCTTCGATCTCCGAAGATATGGCTCCTTGCTCACGGCTTCCGTTGCTTCTTCGGGCTCCACTCCTACCTGGGGCAAGCATTGAGCAGTGCTCCCCCTGCTTCCTGAGCCAGAAAGCTCAGCCTCGGAGTTCGAAGCAACAGGAGCTGCTGGTGAAACAGCAAGCTCCTCTTCCAAGCCTTCAAAAGCCTCCACCGGTGCTTCATCAACCTTGCTACTTCCAGTTAGCTCCACCGAGCCACCTCCATATGACGTCAGCTCGTCAAAGACAACGTCTCTTGACACCACGAACTTCTTCGTCACAGGGTCCATGCACTTCCATCCCTTCTTCCGCACATCATAGCCAACAAAGACAAGTTTCCTTGCCTTCGCATCCAGCTTTGTCCGTGAAGCATCCGGGACATGCACGTAGCAAGTTGAACCGAACACCCGAAGGTGTTCAACACTCGGCTTCTCCTTCAGCAACAGCTCAATAGGAGTCTTCATGTTGATAGGGCTGAGTGGCATCCGGTTGATAACATAAGCAGCACAAGACATTCCCTCCGCCCAAAAGGACCTTGGGATATCTTTCGCATGAAGCCAGCATTTGCAGGTCTCCGTCAAATGACGGATCTTCCGCTCCGCTACCCCATTTTGTTGTGGAGTGTGAGCACAAGTAAGCTCCCGTTGGATCCCGTGCTTCCTGCAGAAATTAGAAAACTCGGAGGAGACAAACTCCCCCCCCCCCCCCCGTTATCAGTTCTAAGCTTCTTAATCCGCAAGCCAAGTCGGCCTTCTACCAACTCCTTGAACTCCACGAACAAATGGAAGGCTTCCGACTTCTCCTTTAAGAAGTACACCCAAGTATACCTTGAGTAGTCATCAACCAAGACAAGCATGAATCTGCTTCCGCCAAGGCTGGCAGTAACCGTTGGTCCCATCAGGTCGCCATGAATACACTCCAGTGACTTCTTGCTCCTTGTTTGTGATTTATCAAACGGAAGGCGATGTGCCTTACCGTATTGATAGCCAGCACAAACATGCTCATCACCAAAGGAGGACAACTTCGGCAACCCTCTCACCAAACTTCTACTCGCCATCGCCTTCAGCTTGTCCATGACAACATGGCCCAGCCTCTCATGCTAGATAGCAGCACTATCATTGGCTCTCATTTTATCAACATAAGCACTGGTGGAAAGAACAAATAAGTTCTTCACCCTCCTCCCAACATGAGCAACATCAGCCTTCACCGCTGATACGTTGCGAAGGAACCTCACGCCTGTTGGCCCAAACAGAACGTGATACCCAGCGTCCACCGCATTGGTCACCGAGAAGAGGTTTTTCTTCATGCCCGGCACGTGATACACACTCCTTAACGTGAGTGGCCCCTGATCACTACCCAATGACACGACCCCTCTTTCTCTACTGCATAAACAGTATTATCAGCAGTGATAATAGCTTCATTACATGAGTACGCCTGCATGGAGGTGAACTTCGATTTGTCTCCGGTGAGGTGATGACCACACCCGGAGTCCACGATCCACTCGTTGTTGAAGTCCTCAGCAGACAAGGCTCGGACACAAGTGCCTGTCATAAAAGCTCCGCCCCATCCTGCTTCTTCACTTCTCGAGCAAGCTTCCTCCTTTCCCGCAGCATGCCCAGGCTGCAGTTTGACCTTGCAGTCCCGCTTGAAGTGCCCTCGCTGATGACACCGGTAGCACTTCAGATTCTTCTTCCAGTCCTTAGGAGCATTGCTCCTCTCCGGCGGATATGAAGTTGAAGTCTCCTTCTCACCAGCGGCCTGCACCTTCTTCTTCTTCTTCCCTTCCCATCCTTTCTTCTTGCCTGAGAAGAGAGCTTCGCTGCCTTCCTGATTCAGGTTCACTCCAGCCATCTGCCTTGCTAATCTCTCCTGCAAGGCAAGCAGATTCTCCAGCTCCAGCAACGACGGCTGAGTAGCCCATCCTTGAACAGATGTAACAAAGGCCACATACTCCTTCCGCAAACCGCGGATAATGTGCCTTTTCATCTTTGCCTCAGAGATAGGCTCATCAGGATCCAGTGCCGACAGCTCAGCACACAAGCTCTTCATCTTTAAGAAGTACTTGGAGATGGAAAGGTCTCCCTGAGTTGCCCTGGCCAACTCATTTTCCAGGAACTGAAGCCGCGCCACATTCTTCGTATTGAACAACTCATCAATGGTTGTCCAAATATCAGCAGCCGACTCACATCCAATGATGTGATCAAACAATTCCGGAGACACGGCTCTCTTCAGAATGAACTCTGCCTTAGCATTTGTTCTTCTCTAGAGCCTCACCTGCTCAGCAGTACCGAAAGCAGCAGTGACTTCCTGCCTGTCGTCTCCACCGACGACTTCCCACAGCTCCTCGCCAAGAAGATAACTCTTCATGCACGACTTCCACTTCTTGAAGTTAGTCGGCATTAAGAGTTCAATGCCCAGACCTCTTGCAAAGCTCCCTTCCATTGCAACACCTGTTGGCAACCTTTCAGCAGCTCCGAGCAACAACACAGGTTGATCACCACTCAATCACTGAGTAACAACACTGGCTGACTTCCGCTCACGCAACTGAACCTCAGAAACCTCCCTCTGATACCATGTTAAATTTTCTCAACGTGGTCAGCAAGATAGCCCAAACGCCAAATTAATATCTTCGGAACTACCCAGTTCGCACGTTGAACCAGCGGAAACCAAGGACTAGAGGTACAAAGGTTAATCCCAACAAACAATGGAAGCACAAGCAGGTCTATTATTCATTCACTTCTTTACAATGCGAGGCATACATAGCGAGAAATGATTTCGCTAGTATCACAGCTGTAAACAGAAAGCACCAAAAAACAAGCCGGGCGGACAGAACCCGAGTCCGCCGAGACTGCGAGGTCGTCGAGGTCGCCGAGTCCGCTGAACTCGCCCAAGCTAAGCTGCAATCCGCCGAATAGACACGGAGTCCGCCGAAGCTGCGAGGCCGCGCGGACACGCCGTTATTCGCCTCCTGCTGAACTTGAACTGAGGAACACCCCTACCCGCCTGAAGCCGGCGGACAGGTTATTGAAGCTAGCAAAGATGTAACAGAACTGACAAGCCGCAGAGCGACCTCCTGATGAGTCCGCAGAGACCGCACACTTTCAAGTACTTGACCGAAGTCACAGCCAAACTTCTGGCTCCTTGAAGCTACCCGCGCGACCTGCACACAGCAAACCGTCAGCCTGAAACAATCCGCGTGGACTGACAAACACAGACCGCAGCTCCTTGCACACCCCAACTTACTGTTCACTCTAGTTATTTAGGTTATGCCATGGGGGTCCTATTTATAGGCAAGGTGAGGAGTGTGGTCACCGCCCAAGAGATAGCGTCACCACCCCAGCCCGCGCGATAGCAAAAACACCGTCCGCCGAGTCCGCATGGACTTAGCCGGATACCAAGGAAAACCGCCAGAAGCAAGGCAAACATTGGCGAACCCTCTGCAGTCCGCCCAAGCTATGCGGACAAGGCGTCAGCCCGCAAAGCTCCAACCACTGCAAGACAGCAACCCCCTTCAATGGCAGTCCGCACCAACCCGAGGCAGTCCGCAAGACTCACACCTCAATCCGCCACAAGTCCACGACCAAAGGAAGACAACAACAGTCCGCCCGGTCACAGCGGACTTGGCGGATACCGCGGACAGCATGGCCTTGGCACAAAGTGTGACCAAGTCCAAAACCATCAAGGGCTAATGCGAACATGGCGGACACAAACTCCCGTCCGCCAAACACCCTAGCACAGAACGCCATGAGTCCGCGAGCTCCTCGCACTTCTGTCCAAAGCAGCAGCCAACCCCGGACTCCAAAACCAGTCCGCCAAACGACCTCCACAGCAATTCGCCTGCTGTGCCACCAGAGCTCGACAAGGCCTCAGCCAAGCTCTAAGCTCAGTCCGCAACAGCCCACACCGCCGACACTCCAGTCCGCAAGCTTCCCGTGGACACGAGCCAAACCGCCTATCAGCACAAGCTTGCACCCGCGGCCACTGAGCAAAGCACCAGTCCGCAAGCCTCCATCCGCTCAAGCCGCTCCTTGGCAAAGCCAATCAGCAAACACCCTATCCGCAGAAATCAGGCCGCATAGTACGCGGACTCCATGCAACAAGCCGCTCAGAAGACAGCCGGCTTTCCACTAGACCTTCCACCAGGCCGCACATCTCAGTCTGCCCAGTCCGCCTAGTCCGCCAAAGCTGTCCGCCCCAGGCCGCCCGGCCTGTCCCGTCACTCACTTCCACTTCACAAATTTCAACACGGGACCGGTTCCTAGCCAGTCCTAACCGCTCCGGTCCCAACCGGACCAGTTAGGACCGGTTTTTTTGTGCACCACTACGTACGGGTATTTAAAAGACCGTAAAAATACATGAAATAATATTCCATTAATTATTTCTTAAAAAAATTAACAAATAAATTCATTTTTTAAGGAAAAAATTATGCCCAAAGCACCATGCTCATGATGTGTTGGGCGTATATAAAATTTGTTCCAAGAATAAAGTCGTAATATATTGAGTTAAATCAAATGCATGGAAATATGTTTATAAGTTAGTAATTAATAAGTAAATAATTTGTAATAATTATTCCGAGTATTTCTAATTATAACACGAAAAATCTCATCATCATACATTGTTTGAATATTAATCATTAGAATATTATTTAATATATGGAAAAGGAGAATTTTTTAATTTATTGATAGTTTGAATTTATTTTACTAAATATTCTAAAATATTTTGTAAACATGCGATTCCAAGTTTTCAGAAGTGTTGAGGAACGTTGTTATTTGAGATTAAAGCTCCGTTTGGGGAGACTTATTTTCAATGGTCAAGCGTGTTAAAATTTTCTCAACGTGGTCAGCAAGATAGCCCAAACGTCAAATTAATATCTTCGAAACTACCCAATTCGCACGTTGAACCAGCGGAAACCAAGGACTAGAGGTACAAAGGTTAATCCCAACAAACAATGGAGGCACAAGCAGGTCTTTTATACATTCACTTCTTTACAATGCGAGGCATACATAGCGAGACATGATTTCGCTAGTATAACAGCTGAAAACAGAAAGCACCAAAAAACAAGCCGGGCGGACAGCACCGGAGTCCGCCGAGACCGCGAGGTCGCCGAGGTCGTCGAGACCGCTGAGCTCGCCCAAGCTATGCTGCAATCCGCTGAATAGACACGGAGTCCGCCGAAGCCGCGAGGCCGCGCGGACACACCGTTATTTGCCTCCTGCTGAACTTGAACTGAGGAACACCCCTACCCGCCTGAAGCCGGCGGACAGGTTATTGAAGCTGGCAAAGATGAAACAGAACTGACAAGCCGCATAGTGACCTCCTGCTGAGTCCGCAGAAACCGCACACTTCCAAGCACTTGACCGAAGTCACAGCCAAACTCCTGGCTCCTTGAAGCTATCCGCGCGACCTGCACACAGCAAACCGTCAGCCTGAAACAATCCGCGCGGACTGACAAACACAGACCGCAGCTCCTTGCACACCCCAACTTACTGTTCACTCTAGTTATTTAGGTTATGCGAGGGGGTCCTATTTATAGGCAAGGTGAGGAGTGTGGTCACCGCCCAAGAGATAGCGTCACCACCCCAGCCCGCGCGATAGCAAAAACACTGTCCGCCGAGTCCGCATGGACTTAGCCGGATACCAACGAAAACCGCCAGGAGCAAGGCAAACATTGGCGAACCCTCTCCAGTCCGCTCAAGCTATGCGGACAAGGCACCAGCCCGCAAAGCTTCAACCACTACAAGACAGCAACCCCCTTCAATGGCAGTCCGCACCAACCCGAGGCAGCCCGCAAGACTCACACCTCAATCCGCCACAAGTCCACGACCAAAGGAAGACAGTAACAGTCCGCCCGGTCACAGCGGACTTGGCGGATACCGCGGACACCATGGTCTTGGCACAAAGTGTGACCAAGTCCAAAACCATCAAGGGCCAATGCGAGCATGGCGGACTCAAATTCCCGTCCGCCAAACACCCTAGCACAGACCGTCATCAGTCTGCCAACTCCTCGAACTACTGTCCAAAGCAGCAGCCAACCCCGGACTCCAAATCCAGTCCGCCAATCGATCTCAGCAAATCGCCTGCTGTGCCACCAGAGCTTGACAAGGCCTCAGCCAAGCTCCAAGCCCAGTCCGCAACAGCCCATACCGCGGACACTCCAGTCCGTAAGCTTCCCGCGGACATGAGCCAAACCGCCTATCAGCACAAGCTTGCACCCGCGGCCACTGAGCAATGCACCAGTCCGCAAGCCTCCATCCGCTCAGGCCGCTCCTTGGCAAAGCCAATCAGCAAACACCCAATCCGCAGAAACCAGGCCGCATAGACCGCAGACTCCATGCAACAAGCCGCTCAGAAGACAGCCGGCTTCCCACTAGACCTTCCACCAGGCCGCACATCTCAGTCCGCCCAGTTCGCCTAGTCCGCCAAAACTGTCCGCCCCAGGCCGCCCAGCCTGTCCCGTCACTCACTTCCACTTCACAAATTTCAACACTCCCCCTTGAAGTGGGAAGTGGTGACCAAGCCCAGCAAGCTGCGCAAGCGTTCAAAGGGCCCCTTCGATAGTGGCTTCGTGAAGATGTCAGCAAGATTATCTTCACTCCGAACATGCCCGACCAGCAGAGACCCCTCCAACACCTTCTCCCTGATGAAGTGGTGATCAATCTCTATATGCTTGGTCCTGGCGTGACACACTGGATTGTTAACCAGTTTGAGAGCACTCTCATTGTCAGCCCGGAGTAAAGTAGGCCCTTGCACTTCTTCATGAACATCCTCTATAAGCCTCCACAACCAAACGGCTTCCCGAGCAGCCAAGGCCGAAGCCTTATACTCCGCCTCCGTGGTTGAAACCGACACCGAGTCCTGCTTCTTGCTGCACCACGAGATGCTAGCTGAACCACAAGTGAACACATAACCTGAAGTAGACCTTCGATCATCCGAATCACCGCCATAGTCAGCATCCGTGTACCCGAGCAATGCAACCTCCGCGTCCCTTCTATAGAGGAGTCCCATGTCAGAAGAAGCCTTGACATACTTCAGAATTCCCTTCGCCGCCACTAGATGAGATTGCCTTGGTTCAGCCATATACCGACTTACTCGTCCAATAGCATAAGCAATATCTGGCCTTGTAATCGTCAGGTAAATCAAGCTCCCAACAAGAGCCCTGAACACCAAGGGATCATGAAGAACCCTTCCCTCATCTCGTCGAAGCTTCAGCCCAGATTCCAGTGGAGTAGAGCACTTCTTCCCTTCGCCCATGCCAAACCGCTTCACAATGCGATCAGCATAACCTTTCTGGCTAATGAGAACCCCGCACTCCTTCCTCTCCACTTCCAGACCAAGAAAGTGATGCAACTCTCCCAAATCTTTCATCTCGAAGCGTATAGCAAGCTAAGCTCTGAGCCTTGCTACCTCCCCCTCCGAGTTCCCTGTGATGATCATGTCATCCACATACAGCAGGACCAAGACTCATAGCTCTCCCTTCTTCTTGACGAACAAGCTTGAATCCGAGTTAGAAGCAAGGTATCCACAGAATTGTAAGTACTCTGCAATCTTCCCATACCACGCTCTAGGAGCTTGCTTCAACCCATAGAGAGCCTTCCTGAGTTTGTAGACATAGTCCGGATGCTTCTCAGAGACAAAACAAAGCGGCTGATCCATGAAGATGTCCTTGCCAATCTCTCCGTAAAGAAATGCATTCTTCACATCGAGTTGCCACAACCTCCATCCTTTGCTCGCAGCTAAGGCGATCACCACTCTTACAGAAGTCATCTTCGCAACTGGACTGAATGTCTCCTCATAGTCTTCTCCATACTGCTGTGAGAATCCTCTAGCGACCAGACGAGCCTTGAACCGATCAATGCTCCCATCAGCCTTCTTCTTCAACTTATACACCACTTGCAAGTAACCGGAGTAATGCCATCAACCTTGGGCACAAGGTCCCAGGTTTCATTCTTCTTCAGAGCATCAATCTCTTCTTTCATGGCATCATCCCACTCCTTCACTCCAGTGGCCTCGTTGAAGTTTGCAGGCTCTCGCTCATTCAGAGGACCTGCAAAGAAGCAGGAGACAAAGCTCAATGCATTCCCATCACAGTACCGAGACGGTGGCTTAACCACCCTCTTCGATCTCCGAAGAACCGGCTCCTTGCTCACGGCTTCCGTTGCTTCTTCGGGCTCCACTCCTACCTGGGGCAAGCATTGAGCAGTGCTCCCCCTGCTTCCTGAGCCAGAAGGCTCAGCCTCGGAGTTAGAAGCAACAGGAGCTGCTGGTGAAACAGCAAGCTCCTCTTCCAAGCCTTCAACAGCCTCCACCGGTGCTTCATCAACCTTGCTACTTCCGGTTAGCTCCACTGAGCCACCTCCATATGACGTCAGCTCGTCAAAGACAACGTCTCTTGACACCACGAACTTCCTCGTCACAGGGTCCATGCATTTCCATCCCTTCTTCCGCTCATCATAGCCAACAAAGACAAGTTTCTTTGCCTCCGCATCCAGCTTTGTCCGTGAAGCATCCGGGACATGCACGTAGCAAGTTGAACCGAACACCCTAAGGTGTTCAACACTCGGCTTCTCCTTCAGCAACAGCTCAATGGGAGTCTTTATGTTGATATGGCTGAGTGGCATCCGGTTGATAACATAAGCAGCACAAGACATTCCCTCCGCCCAAAAGGACCTTGGGATATCTTTTGCATGAAGCCAGCATTTGCAGGTCTCCGTCAAATGACAGATCTTCCGCTCCGCTACCCCATTTTGTTGTGGAGTGTGAGCACAAGTAAGCTCCTGTTGGATCCCGTGCTTCCTGCAGAAGTTAGAAAACTCGGAGGAGACAAACTCACCCCCGTTATCAGTTCTAAACTTCTTAATCCGCAAGCCAAGCCGGCCTTCTACCAACTCCTTGAACTCCACGAACAAACGGAAGGCTTCCGACTTCTCCTTTAAGAAGTACACCCAAGTATACCTTGAGTAGTCATCAACCAAGACAAGCATATATCTGCTTCCACCAAGGCTGGCAGTAACCGTCGGTCCCATCAGGTCGCCATGAATGCACTCCAGTGGCTTCTTGCTCCTTGTTTGTGATTTATCAAACGGAAGGCGATGTGCCTTACCGTATTGACAGCCCGCACAAACATGCCCATCACCAAAGGAGGATAACTTCGGCAACCCCCTCACCAAACTTCTACTCGCCATTGCCTTCAGCTTGTTCATGCCAACATGCCCCAGCCTCTCATGTCAGATAGCAGCGCTATCATTGGCCCTCATTCTATCAACATAAGCATTGGTGGAAAGAACAAACAAGTTCTTCACCCTCCTCCCAACATGAGCAACATCAGCCTTCACCGCTGATACGTTGCGAAGGAACCGCACGTCTGTTGGCCCAAACAGAACGTGATATTCAGCGTCCACCGCATTGGTCACCGAGAAGAGGTTTTTCTTCATGCCCGGCACATGATACACACTCCTTAACGTGAGTGGCCCCTGATCACTACCCAAAGACACGACCCCCTCTTTCTCTACTGCATAAACAGTATTATCAGCAGTGATAATAGCTTCATTACCTGAGTAAGCCTGCATGGAGGAGAACTTCGATTTGTCTCCGGTGAGGTGATGACCACACCCGGAGTCCATGATCCACTCGCTGTTGAAGTCCTCAGCAGACAAGGCCCGGACACAAGTGCCCGTCATGAAAGCTCCGCCCCATTCTGCTTCTTCACTTCTCGAGCAAGCTTCCTCCTTTCCCGCAGCATGCCCAGGCTGCAGTTTGACCTTGCAGTCCCGCTTGAAGTGCCCTCGCTGATGACAACGGTACCACTTCAGATTCTTCTTCTAGTCCTTAGGAGCATTGCTCCTCTCCGGCGGATATGAAGTTGAAGTCTCCATCTCAACAGCGGCCTGCACCTTCTTCTTCTTCCCTTCCCATCCTTTCTTCTTGCCTGAGAAGAGAGCTTCGCTGCCTTCCTGATTCAGGTTCACTCCAGCCATCTGCCTTGATAAGCTCTCCTGCGAGGCAAGCAGATTCTCCAGCTCCAGCAACGACGGCTGAGTAGCCCACCCTTGAATAGATGTAACAAAGGCCACATACTCCTTCCGCAAGCCGCGGATAATGTGTTTTTTCATCTTTGCCTCAGAGATAGGCTCATCAGGATCCAGTGCCGACAGCTCAGCGCACAAGATCTTCATCTTTAAGAAGTACTTGGAGATGGAAAGGTCTCCCTGAGTTGCCCTGGCCAACTCATTCTCCAGGAACTGAAGCCGCGCCACATTCTTCCTATTGAACAACTCATCAATGGTTGTCCAAATATCAGCAGCCGACTCACATCCAATGATGTGATCAAACAGTCCCGGAGACACGGCTCTCTTCAGAATGAACTCCGCCTTAGCATTTGTTCTTCTCCAGAGCCTAACCTGCTCAGTAGTACCGAAAGCAGCAGTGACTTCCTGTCTGTCGTCTCCACCGACGACTTCCCACAGCTCCTCACCAAGAAGATAACTCTTCATGCACGACTTCCACTTCTTGAAGTTAGTCGGCGTTAAGAGTTCAATGTCAAGACCTCTTGCAAAACTCTCTTCCATTGCAACACCTGTTGGCAACCTTACAGCAGCTCCGAGCAACAACATAGGTTGATCACCACTCAATCACTGAGTAACAACACTGGCTGACTTCTGCTCACGCAATTGAACCTCAGAAACCTCCCTCTGATACCATGTTAAAATTTTCTCAACGTGGTCAGCAAGATAGCCCAAACGCCAAATTAATATCTTCGGAACTACCCAGTTCGCACGTTGAACCAGCGGAAACCAAGGACTAGAGGTACAAAGGTTAATCCCAACAAACAATGGAGGCACAAGCAGGTCTTTTATACATTCACTTCTTTACAATGCGAGGCATACATAGCGAGACATGATTTCGCTAGTATAACAGCTGAAAACAGAAAGCACCAAAAAACAAGCCGGGCGGACAGCACCGGAGTCCGCCGAGACCACGAGGTCGCCGAGGTCGCCGCGACCGCTGAGCTCGCCCAAGCTATGCTGCAATCCGCCGAATAGACACGGAGTCCGCCGAAGCCGCGAGGCCGCGCGGACACACCGTTATTCGCCTCCTGCTGAACTTGAACTGAGGAACACCCCTACCCGTCTGAAGCCGGCGGACAGGTTATTGAAGCTGGCAAAGATGAAACAGAACTGACAAGCCGCAGAGCAACCTCCTGCTGAGTCCGCAGAAACCGCACACTTCCAAGCACTTGACCGAAGTCACAGCCAAACTCCTGGCTCCTTGAAGCTATCCGCGCGACCTGCACACAGCAAACCGTCAGCCTGAAACAATCTGCGCGGACTGACAAACACAGACCGCAGCTCCTTGCACACCCCAACTTACTGTTCACTCTAGTTATTTAGGTTATGCCAGGGGGGTCCTATTTATAGGCAAGGTGAGCAGTGTGGTCACCGCCCAAGAGATAGCGTCACCACCCCAGCCAGCGCGATAGCAAAAACACCGTCCGCCGAGTCCGCATGGACTTAGCCGGATACCAAGGAAAATCGCCAGGAGCAAGGCAAACATTGGCGAACCCTCTCCAGTCCGCTCAAGCTATGCGGACAAGGCATCAGCCCGCAAAGCTCCAACCACTGCAAGACGGCAACCCCCTTCAATGGCAGTCCGCACCAACCCGAGGCAGTCCGCAAGACTCACACCTCAATCCGCCACAAGTCCACGACCAAAGGAAGACAGCAACAGTCCGCCCGGTCACAGCGGACTTGGCGGATACCGCGGACACCATGGCCTTGGCACAAAGTGTGACCAAGTCCAAAACCATCAAGGGCCAATGCGAGCATGGCGGACTCAAATTCCCGTCCGCCAAACACCCTAGCACAGACCGCCATCAGTCCGCCAGCTCCTCGCACTACTGTCCAAAGCAGCAGCCAACCCCGGACTCCAAATCCAGTCCGCCAATCGATCTCAGCAAATCACCTGCTGTGCCACCAGAGCTCGACAAGGCCTCAGCCAAGCTCCAAGCCCAGTCCGCAACAGCCCATACCGCGGACACTCCAGTCCGTAAGCTTCCCGCGGACATGAGCCAAACCGCCTATCAGCACAAGCTTGCACCCGCGGCCACTGAGCAATGCACCAGTCCGCAAGCCTCCATCCGCTCAGGCCGCTCCTTGGCAAAGCCAATCAGCAAACACCCAATCCGCAGAAACCAGGCCGCATAGACCGCGGACTACATGCAACAAGCCGCTCAGAAGACAGCCGGCTTCCCACTAGACCTTCCACCAGGCCGCACGTCTCAGTCCGCCCAGTCCGCCTAGTCCGCCAAAACTGTCTGCCCCAGGCCGCCCGGCCTGTCCCGTCACTCACTTCCACTTCACAAATTTCAATAAAACGGTTGCGACCGCATGAACCGGACCTAAATTAAGATTCGGTTCATACGGTCGCAACCGTTTGACCAATGAAAATAAGTCCTACCAAACGAAGCCTAATTTGTCGCGGTTAACCTTCACAAGAGGGAAACAATATTAATCTTAGAGATGGGCAAAGTTTTGAGTGTCTATTCTCATTTGACATTTTATTGTTATATTACAAATTTTATCATACAAATAATTTTTCCTAAAAATAAAATATTGTCATTATATTTTGTAAAAATATAAATATATTTTTTTCATACAACAATCAAAGATTAATATTATCATTAATATTTTATTTTATTTAATGACAAAAATCATAACCATTTTCTCCAATCAAGTTCTATTAAACCAAAAAAATCAATGGATCTAATGATGTTAAAACATGACAACAACAAGCTGAAAATTGGTTTATTATCCCAAGTTTTAATACTGCAATTAAGGAAAGTCCTATTAATACTTCTAATCTGACACCATCAGACGATACTGTCACTCGAGCAATTAGAGAAAAAAATGTAGGTTCTATTTGGGAGGACTTATTTTCATCGGTCAAGCGGTTACGATCGCATGAACCCGACCTTAATTAAGGTCCGGTTCACGCGGTCGTAACCGCTTGACCGGTGAAAATAAGTCCTCCCAAGTAGAGTCGTAGTAGCACCTTCCACTCAACCTAGATCCAAAACTACACCTACACAAATTCTTTCTTCAGAGGGAATTGATTTTCCTTTAAATTTCCATTGTAAATTTTGGTCATCTATATCATGCTTTCCTCCACCATACCATTGTTTCATTATAATAGTGTTACGAAAATTATAATGCTAGAGTTGATCGTTTCACTATTTCTTGGTTCCGTGATTTTATATTTTAAGGAAGATTAATCAATGAATAAATAACTTCATGAATTCCAAGTTAGATTTATTGATTAAAGTTGTTAGTTCGGGCACTATACTTTCTGAACAACTCCAAGTAACTGCACTAATTGATGTCTTGCCTCCATCTTGGGAAGGGTTTGCAAATCACCTTAGGATGAATCCATTTAATTCACAAGAAGTATAACCATCATAAAAATCATAAGCCATTGAATAAAGATAAAATTTTCAATGTGTGTGGACGAACCTGTTGCGGTCTAACTCGACGTTCTGGTCGGACCGGAATAATCTGGACCTCCTTAGCTCTTGGAACGGTCGAGCATGCACACAGTCAATAAAGTAGGTCGATCGTACACACGAAGTTTTAACGTGGAAAAACCCTTTAACCGGGTAAAAAATCACGTGATCGGATCTGTGTCTATCAAAGTCCACTATTTTCTGACTGTTATAGCTTGTTTGTGAAATCGAGGGTGACAGGTCACCTCTCGTTACAGTTTTGAGGGGAGAGAACACTTGGCACACGGCGGACGACACACCGTCGCGTCGAGAGTTTGTTACAAGTTGCACTTTGCGTTGATGGGATTCGCTGAGCGTCTTGCTGATTTTGGACATGGGAGCAGAGTGCCTGAACTTGCGGTTGCGGAGGCCACTTGGAAATGGAGAGATTGAGCTTCGTCGGGCGACTTCAACTTGACACGTACGTGGCTCGGGTGCGGCTCATAAGAGGAATGCGACAGAGCTTCGACCTGAGGAAGAAGAAAACTCGGAGGGAAAAAAGGTGAGAAATAAGGAGGCTTGAGGCTTCTTTTATAGGCCCCAAGGAGTGGTTATGATGGTTACGCGGCTATCCGCACACCGTAGCCACCCGAAATTAATAATTTTCCCACGGTTTAAGGGTGTGCATTTATGATAATTAATCCTATCATTTGCACCCCAAATAAATATTAAATTATTAATTAAATCCCCCCCCCCCCCAATCACCCGGTGGTTAGTGGGTGCTTACACACGAATCAGACGGCGGAGAATGACCCCAAACGATCGGACGGCGGGGAGGAACTCCACGGGCGGCCGGCCAACTCGCCGCTGAATTTGCCGGCAAGGGGAGGACCGTGAACGGAGGCCGAGGTGGTGCGGCCGGCGCGACCGCTCTCTCGGCCGCGGCGGCGGCGGAGGCAGGGAGCTGCCCGCGCGGCCGCTCTCTCGGCTACGGCCGGCGATCGAGGGAGGGAGCGGCAAGTGCGGTCGCACCCTGGACCGCGGCCGGGGCGGTCGCTTGCTCGGCCGGTGTCGGTGTCCGAGGGAGAGCGGCCCGCGCGGCCGCTCTAACGGCCATGGCTGACGGACGAAGGGGAGCGGCCCTTGTGGCCGCTCCCTCGGCCGCGCGCCGGCGGCCGACGCGGAGAGAGGAGGGGGCGGGCGGAGGCAGGGGAGGAGGTCGCCCGCCCGCCGTCGGCAAGCCGGCGCACGCGGCAGTTCATCCATTACGCGTGATGGGATCGCTGCGCGGGGAAATCAGGCGCGGTGATTGCACGTGCGGTCGAACCGACGATCCCACTACTTTTGAGGTGGATATCATGGAGATGTGATTATGTGCACACCCACACTTATAAAGATGGATCTCATTCCTAATAGAACCAATCACATTTTCCCCAAGTGCTTCTTTAGAAAGATCGACCAATTCGAAAACCAACTACATCACCCCGAAATGAATTAGTGAAGGTTCCTCACTCAGGTTAAACACTCCTACAATTAATTTAACTCTTTCTTCAAATGATTGGTGGTTAGATAGTGGTGCAAATGTGCATGTATGTTCTGGCCAAAAATGATTTCATCATGTTCAGGATGAATGTGGGGGGAAGTATAACACTTGGGAATGACACTCCAACATAAGTTAAAGGAAGACTATCAATTAGGCTTTCCATGACCTCGGGAAAAATATTATCTTTGGAGAATGTGTTGTATGTTCCTAGCATTCCTAGAATCTTGATTAGTGGCTTATTATTGACAATACCTATTTTAAAATTATGTTGAATCAAACAAAGTAGTAGTTTCTAAATGAGTTATTTGTAAGTAAATGATATGTATATTGTATAACCCCGTATCCGGCGAGTGGGGTGGGCCAAGAATCAGACCGGCCGGTTCAGATCATCCAGGCCCCAGGCGAGCTCGGCAGAGATATCCGAGCCCGAGCTCGGCATTCGTCGACCGCGAGCTCGGCATTCGCCGAGCCGAGCCAGGGTTCGTCGAGCTGAGGCCGACTATTGGAGGCCAACTGATGGGCGAGCTCGCCACCCAGGCTCGCGTCCGCGCAAAGGAGATTGGCAACAGCAGGCGAGCTGGATTTTCAGGGGTCGCCGAGCTCCACATCTCGCACAGGTCTATGAGGTACTTTTTACTATTCTGCCCCCGCCGATCTGCCTATAGCCCTTCTAATTAAACAACGGAGTTTGGTTGTTGGCAGACCCAACCAGGGGGATTTTGGTAACTTCAGGTCAGTTCAATTTAGTTATTGGTAGTTCCAATCCCAAAATCTATAAATAGGACTCAAGGGGTACCCCATAAGGGAGGGATCTCGTGCTCTCTTGCTCTGGCTCTCAAGTACTTTCTGACGGTACCTTAGCTCGGCCTTCGGCTAAGGAGGGGAAGCGCTCTCAGATCTTTCGGGTGTGTGGTGTGTTCTCCCCGCCTAGCCCTTGGGTCAGTTTTTTCCTGTTTTCCTTGTTATTTCGCTTGCAGGAGCGAAATAGGTGCGCAATCACCCCTTCCCCATGGGTGAACTCCACAGGAGACCGAGAAATCGGTTTCAACATTTTTGGTGCGGTGAGCGTGGAGAGTGACCAACACAGAAGAACTCAGGCGAACGTCATGGCTATAGAAGTGGAACCAAGTGACGACCAGGGTCGTGCGCTGAAACTTTGTGTGTAAGGTCTTCATACTTGGAGTCGTCCCATCCTATAGATGTTGTTGGAATCTCGTAGCACTCGGGTTCTGTCGCAGCAATTTGTATGAAAGGGTGAAGTGCACTCAGACCCCGAGCAGATCCCGCTGTTAGGCTCTCACCTAGCTGACAGGGCTGGATGTCACTCAGTGTCAACCTCAGGACCCCGAGCAGATCCTGTTGTCAGGCTCTCACCTAGCTGACAGGGCTGGATGCCACTCGGTGTCAACCTCAGGACCGCGAGCAGATCCCGTTGCCAGGCTCTCACCTAGCTGACAGGGCATGAAGTCACTCGATGGTATCAACTCTGGACCCCGAGCAGATCCCGCTGCTCAGGAAGTCAATCGGTGTCATCCTTAGGCATGGAGCAGATCCCGCTGTCGGGCTCTCACCTAGCTGGCAGGGCAGGAAGTCACTTAATGGTATCAAATCTGGACTCCGAGCAGATCCCGCTGCCATGCTCTCACCTAGCTGGCAGGTCAGGAAGTCACTCGGTGTCATCCTTAGACATCGAGCAGATCCCGCTGTCAAGCTCTCACCTAGCTGGCAGAGCAGGAAGTCACTCGATGGTATCAACTCTAGGCCCCGAGCAGATTCCGCTGACAGGCTCTCACCTAGCTGGCAGGTCAGGAAGTCACTCGGTGTCATCCTTAGACCTCGAGCAGATCTCGTTGTCAGGCTCTCACCTAGCTGGCAGGGCAGGAAGTCACTCGATGGTATTAACTCTGGACCCCGAGCAGATCCCGCTGCCAGGCTCTCACCTAGCTGGCAGGTCAGGAAGTCACTCGGTGTCATCCTTAGACCTCGAGCAGATCCCGCTGTCAGGCTCTCACCAAGCTGGCAGGGCAGGAAGTCACTCGATGGTATCAACCCTGGACCCCGAGCAGATCCCGCTGCCAGACTCTCACCTAGCTGGCAGGTCAGGAAGTCACTCGGTGTCATCCTTAGACCTTGAGCAGATCCCGTTGTCAGGCTCTCACCTAGCTGGCAGGGCAGGAAGTCACTCGATGGTATCAACTCTAGTCCCTGAGCAGATCCCGCCGCTAGGCTCTCACCTAGCTGACAGGTCAGGAAGTCACTCGGTGTCATCCTTAGACCTCGAGTAGATCCTGCTGTCAGGCTTTCACCTAGCTAACAGGGCTGGAGGTCACTCGGGAAAGTCCTATACTAATCAGACAATGACCCGGAAGTTTGAAATTTTTTCTGAGAATAAAAGGGAATGGACCCGGCATGGGCGAGTAGCAACTCGGCAGTCCAGCTTGGCCTCAGCAAAGGGCGAAGAGGTAAGCTTGTAGACCTCGCTGAATGGAAGCGGGTCCTGCCAGGAAGATCCGCCCCCCACTCAGTTTTACTTGTGGAATTCTGTGAATTTAGTCTTATATTAATAAGGTTAAGGGGAGCTCGCACGCGAGCTGACGGTGGTGCGCCGAGTGCGGCGGGCAGCCCACCCCTGGATCGTTCAAGAGTCGGCGAGCTCCAGAATGTACTCTCACGCGAGCTCTAACAACTATCATACACGCAACATATACCTACGCGAGGTCGCCCGGGGAAGAGTTAGCAAGAAAGCATTACACAACAGAAGCATACGAGAAAAAAGATAGAAAAAAATGGGAAAAAGCCATGTCAAAAAGGTCTTTTATTGAATAATGATAATTATAGGAGCTCGCCTCGGCGAGATAACAGGGATACAAAAAATACTTGTACATGGCATCAGCCCTCGCCCTCCCCACCGGACTGATGGTCATCCCCCCCTTCGCCGGACAGATCCCGTAAGCCCGTCCCGAACAGCGCATTTAGACTGTCCTCCTTCTCGCTGGGTGGCATCGCCGGGAACAGGCTCGGCATCAGGGCACGGGCCGAGATCTCCTCGCACACCTCCACCAGCATTCTAGTGTCTTTCATCATCTGGAGGGTGAATTCGGCGGCCTGGATGGAATTGACCCGCAGCCTCTCGGCGAGGTCGGCCTCGCCAAAGATCCGTGGCCTCTTGTAGGGGAGGGTAGGATCGACGCTACCGTCCGGGAAGAAGATTTCTGCCTGGCGGCGGACATCGTTGCTGAGGCTCATGTTCTCCGCCGTTAGCTTTGCATTTCCGCCTCCAGTTCAGCAAGGCTGGCGCACAGCTGGCTAATCTCCACCCCTTGCTCGGCATTGCGAGCCTGCAACTCTCTGACGGCCTTGGCATCCTGATGAAGGGAGAATTCGTTAGCAACAGCGCAAAACATTCTAAGTAAAAGAGGGAAGAGAAGCTTGATACTCACCAATCCGTCGGCGGCCTTAGCGAGAAGACCCTCGGCGATGCTGAGCTGCCTCGCCTAGTCGGTGACCTTGTCTTTGGCGATATCGCGGGCCTGCTCGGCTTTTTAAAGTTGGTTGCTGCGGCCGAAGCTGCGGCGGACCAACATGTGATGAAGCTCCATGGCTCGCAGGTGGGCCTGCAGGCCCTCATGACGAGCTGTCGCAGGGTCATACCCTTATAGGCCTCAGCGTCCTCCCGGCCATAGATGCCAAAGCCGAGGGCGTAAGCTTGACCGGTGGCGGGCTCGCGGTCATGCCAGGAAGGGTGAAGGGTGGAGTTGGAAACCCGGTGGGCCAGCTCGTCCCACTGCACCATGGGCTCGTCCGCCGAGTCCTTCCACCGCCCACAAAGCTGAAGAGAGGGTGCTCTTTCGGCGCACTGCGCTCGCGGGCTGTCCTCTTTTCCGAACGAGGTGGGGAGATCGCCGCAGGGGGAACAGGGGTAGCGCCGCCCCTCCGCCTCTTGCTGGTGATTTCCTTCAGCGGGCTCTCCGGCGACGCATCGGCAACGACTTCGGGCGAGCTCATGTATTTGGGGCTGGATTGATGTTGTTGTTGTTGTTACCCCCGTGGAGCCAGCAGGGCTCTCCTCATATTTTTTGGCAGCTGCTGGCAGTGTGGCGTGTTCGACACCGCATCCTCAGGTCGCCTCTTGATGGAGGAGGGGTGCGAGAAGGCCGCCTCATCTCGGCAAACCTCCGTTGCTGCCCTCTCGCGAGCAAGAGGGTTTGCATGTAGTTCCGAGTCCGCAAACAACGGGTTCACGGGGATCAGCCGCTCCCCTGCGCAAAATAAGTTAGAAAAATCTCTTTCGCAAAAATGGCGAGCTGAATAGCGAGCAGATGATACCTTCGTCGGGCAGGACAGGGAGAAGCGCGTCGAGGCCCCTTCGCAGGAAGGCGACCTCGAAATCTTTGTGGAGGAAGTATTTATGGAGGTCGGCATCGTTGCCGGACACGGTGGGGGGACGGTACATCTCCTCGCCCTTCTGCTGCGGCAAGTACGGGATGTTGCCGAGATCGCCCTTGACAAAGGCGATCTTGGTCATCCAGTTGTGGTTCTTGTTCGCGATTTCGCGAACTTTGATCAGCAAGCCACCAAAATAGGCTACCCCATCCGGCGTCGCCTTGTAGGAGAAGAGCTTCCTGAACACGGTCAGGTTAAACTCTATCCTTTCTCGGTGCAGGTAGCTCGCGAACGCCACCATCATAGCGATGGCGTTGGAATTCAACTGCGTGGGCACTGCGCCGTAATACTTCAAAATCTGCCAGATCTCCGGCCATTGGGGAAGGCGCAGCCCCCCCTCAAAATACGAGATGGGGAAGGCGATCTCGTCTTCATAAAAGGTATTGATGGCCTCCCCATCCCTTGGCCGGCACGCCTCGAAGCCCGACGACACATGGTCGCTAATGAACTCAGCGAGCTCGGCCTCACTGGTATGCCCCTCGAAGAAGTAGTATTCAGTAAAGTGTTGGGCGCACTTGGAGCGGCCATCGGCGTCAGGGTTGCCCTTTCCCATACTCGTAGAGGAAGAAGTGGAGCGCGAGTTAGAAAGATAAAAGCGCATGAATAAAGAGAAAATGAGAAGTTAATACAGTGTACGAGTTAGGTGAAAAGGGGGGTATTTATAGGAAAAGACATCGGGGGAAGGGCTGTCCAATCGGCCCAGCTCGCCATCCCAGCTCGCAAACCCAGCTCCCCTCCCCGACTCGCCACCCTAGCTCGCCGACCTCCGACACATCCCACCTCGCGCGAGTAGAAAATAAGAAGACAGATTTATTTATTATTCATCAAACACCAGTCTAAGAATGTTCAAAGGTTATTGCAGGAATCAAGTGAAGGAATGAAAAAGGAGAACGCGTGAGCAGGGGGATCTAGGAGGCGAGTACCGGTCGGCTCGGTAGAGGAGCCGTTCTCTATCTACCCCAGCCTCGCGCCCCTCGAACCCCAGACTGCCGCGCGCGGAGGAACTCGCGGATCCGCCCCGGGTTCCGTTGTGCCGCTAGGAGGCCCTCGTCGATTTTGTCCAGGAGCCAGGAGGGAGACAACAACTCGCCATCCTGGCCGCCTCGCACCTCGTTAGCGAGCCGAACGTAGTCTTGTTGCAGCACCTCGTTGACCTCCTGCACCTCGCGCAGGCCGCGCACGAGATTCTAGAAGAGCATGATTCCCCTCCTCGTCAGCTCGTCATTGTCCACTTCAGGGCCCAAGTAGGAATCCAGCAAGGTCGGAGAAGGAAGGGGGAGTAATGAGCTGATCACGAAGACTCCTCGGCAGCGGACTGGCTGGGGGGACCTGCGAACATGAAAACATCAATGATCAGGAGCATCCCTAAAAGTGCACAACATTAATCTAAAGACAATCATACCTGATGAGCTCGGCAAGCCCGGGGAAGCGCGAGGAGGGATGAATCTCAAATCCTTCCCACGGCCTAGGCGGCACGTTCCCGACGAGAGGAGGTCGAACCCCGGGATGGGGATGGCCTCCACGACTGCCCTCGTGGTCGCGACAGGCTGCTGGGGAGTAGAAGCGCGAACTGGTGAGTTCGGCAACTGCGAGTCCAGCCCCAAGGTCCCGAAGGGGGCGACTGGTCCCGGGGGAGATTTTCCAGAGTCCTAAACCGCGAGTCCGCAACCATGTCTTTGGCTCGCGGGGTGAGATCCTGCGGCATGGCGACTCCGCCACCACCCAGTTGGCTGTCTGGGCTGTCGCAGACATCGACAATATTTTTGCCCTTGTCGTGGGCAGGCAAGTTAGAGGAGCCGGCGCCATGCCCTAGGATCGTCGTCAAGTCGGCAAGGATGGGCTCGGCTGCTGGAGGAAATAGCTTCGCCCTCTTAGCAGGGTCGGGCTCGGCCGAGCCACTCTGCGGGACAGTGAGTGACACCGCCGTCAGGGCAGCTATGCGAGCTGAGGAGGCATTGCGGGAGCGTTTGAGGTGTTCTTGGATCTCCTTCGGGATCGGCATCACGGTAAAGTTATAGCAAGGGGAACGGTAAGAGTCAGGCAGATATGCGGGTGTATTTATATAGCCGCAGGTGGACCCCACCAGAAGATTCCTTCGGGCTCACCCCGGCACTCGCCGAACAATATGGGTTGGCTGTTTCTTTCCGAGCTTTGCCAAGCTCAAAAAGAGCGGGGATTATGTACAACCCCGTATCCGGCGAGTGGGGTGGGCTAAGAACCAGACCGTCCGGTTCAGATCATCCAGGCCCCAGGCGAGCTCGGCAGAGATATCCAAGCCCGAGCTCGGCATTCGTCGACCGCGAGCTCGGCATTTGCCTAGCCAAGCCATGGTTCGTCGAGCTGAGGCTGACTATTGGAGGCCAACTAATGGGCGAGCTCGCCACCCAGGCTCACGCCCGCGCAAAGGAGATCGGCAACAGCAGGCGAGCTAGATTTTTAGGGGTCGCCGAGCTCCCCAGCTCGCCCCAGTCTATGAGGTACTTTTTATTATTCTTCCCCCGCCGGTCTGCCTATAGCCCTTCTAAACAGCGGAGTTTGGCTGTTCGCAGACATAGCCAGGGGGATTTTGGTAACTTCAGGTCAGTTCAGTTTGGTTATTGGCAGTTCCAATCCCAAAATCTATAAATAGGACCCAAGGGGTACCCCAGAAGGGAGGGATCCTGTGCTCTCTTGCTCCGGCTCTCAAGTACTTTCTGAGGGTACCTTAGTTGGGCCATCGGCTAAGGAGGGGAAGCGCTCTCAGATCTTCCGGGTGTTTGGTGGGTCCTCTCCGTCGAGCCCTTGGGTCAGTTTTTTCCTGTTTTCCTTGTTATTTCACTTGCAGGAGCGAAGTAGGTGCGTGATCACCCCTTCCCCAAGGGTGAGCTCCACAGGAGACCGAAAAATCGGTTTCAACATATATTATGATTTATTCTAGTTAAATATTGTGTCTGATAATATTAATTCTCATCTTATATTTAAAGTTATTTCTTTAATATTTGGTATGGTAGATTATGACATTAATTTCCAAACATCAAACTACATGATGCATAAAAAATGATTCCTAAAAGTAATGTAAATTATATCTCTAAATGTGAAATTTACATTAAAACTAAATATACTAGAAGTAGTTTTTAATAGATAGAAAGTATTACACAAACACTAGAACTAATTCACTATGATGATTGTGATTCCACCAAACAACATACTAATGTAGGCAATAGATATTATGTTTCATCTATAGATGAGAGTACTAGATAATGCTAAATATATTTAGTTTCTACCAAAGATGTGGTTTCTTAACAAATCTAAAAAAATAAAAAGCAGCAGTAGAAAAATTAACAAAAATTAAAATTAAAATCCTTAAATCAGATAGATGAGGAGAATACATCCCAAACGATTTAAGTCTATTTTATCAAGAACATGGAGTAAAACATGAATATTCTCCACCTTATACTCCTGAATTTAATGGTTTCCTGATAGAAAAAATAAAACTTTAATGAAAAGGATCTATATTTTTATGCTTTTTAAGACGAAGCTATTTTTTCAAATGATGTCCTAATATTCTCTAAGACGAAGCTATTTTTTCATTATGTTATATCTTAAATTGTATTCCAAATAAATCAACTAGATTATCTTCATTCTTCTGTCTTAGTAGTGTAGACTCAAAGTTTGATTAAATGATCATCATTAAATGTAGCAAAAGAATGTTCCTTCTCATTTTTGGACCTGCAGTGTCCCATAGACATTAGTGTGTACGGGCTACAATGACTCGGATCTTCTGGTGGAACTATGGTTTTGGAATGATACTTTGTTCTGCTTCTCAATAATGCAATGGTCGCATCTCACTAACTAATTCATGGATATGTCAGTGATCATTATTTTCTTGTCAAGACAGTCTAGTCCCTTTTGATTGATGTGGCACAATCTCATGTGCCATAAGGAGGTAGATGCTCTATCCCTAAAAGTGTTAGCCTGAGCAGATTCATGGCCCCCTTCCATGTAGTATAAGCTAGTATGTCTCCAATCTATGGAAAATTTTAGTGGCAAATATGTATATTTCATATAGTGTTGTTACGCCACTTCTTGCATGGTTTCCACCATATTTTCTCGATTTCATGTGAGTTTAAGTTTATATTTAATCCATATAGAGAATAATTCATGAAATCTGAAATGTATTAATGCTTATTCACATGTGTGGACCATTTTCCACTTTGCAAGAAGGTTATGTCAAATTTCCTTCACACATGCCCATTCAACTTAATGTGCACCTTAAATCAACTAGATTAAATGATCATCATGCCCATGCAACTTAATGTTCACACACGCCCATGCAACTTAAATCAACTAGATTATCTTCATTCTTCTGTCTTAGTAGTGTAGACTCAAAGTTTGATTAAATGATCATCATTAAATGTAGCAAAAGAATGTTCCTTCTCATTTTTGGACCTGCAGTGTCCCATAGACATTAGTGTGTACGGGCTCCAATGACTCGGATCTTCTGGTGGAACTATGGTTTTGGAATGATACTTTGTTCTGCTTCTCAATAATGCAATGGTCGCATCTCACTAACTTATCCATGGATATGTCAGTGATCATTATTTTCTTGTCAAGACAGTCTAGTCCCTTTTGATTGATGTGGCACAATCTCATGTTCCATAAGGAGGTAGATGCTCTATCCCTAAAAGTGTTAGCCTGAGCAGATTCAGGGCCCCCTTCCATGTAGTATAAGCTAGTATGTCTCCAATCTATGGAAAATTTTAGTGGCAAATATGTATATTTCATATAGTGTTGTTACGCCACTTCTTGCATGGTTTCCACCATATTTTCTCGATTTCATGTGAGTTTAAGTTTATATTTAATCCATATAGAGAATAATTCATGAAATCTGAAATGTATTAATGCTTATTCACATGTGTGGACCATTTTCCACTTTGCAAGAAGGTTATGTGAAATTTCCTTCACACACGCCCATGCAACTTAATGTGCACCCATGTGCTGGCACAATTCATTTTGCATAGTAATGGGCTACATTTCTTGTTGCAGGATTGGTGCACGTGCATATTTCTCCATACATGCGTGTGCGCTTAATGTGCGGGTAGTGTGCGCGTTCAATGCCCGTTTTTGGAAACAAAAATCAAGCGTTATGCAATTGCACGTATAATTTCTTCACGCATGTGTGCATATTACTATTTATACATAAGTGCGACCAATACTTCATCTTGACAGTTCTGGCCCACTTTTCTTCATGCATGCACATGCGGTTTTTTGTGCATGTTGTTCCTAAATCAGTATAAATAGACATTTAGGTTTTCTGGAAAAAAAACATAATTCAGTCCATCGTTTTCCACTTCCAGCAATTCTCTCAGCTCTATCCAAGGTGTTCTTTCTCCTTCCAAGCCATTGCACGTTCCATTTATGGATTTATGCAGCAAGGGGAGACTGATAGAGTATTTATGAGCTTAAGTAGAGGTGTATGGAGCGTTGTGAAGAAAAGATGGGCATTTGGAGGTTGGTGACAACTCCTCTTGATCCCGGACCCTAGATGTTATCCAAGGTTGTATTTTAGAAGATAGAGTATAAGTTCACTTCTTTTCCCTCTATGGTTGAGGAAAGACTTTTCATTCTTGTCATAGCTCCGGTGCTACCCTCGCCAAATCCACAATCCCCTTTATTTTTCAATATGTTTAATGGCCTTGATTAAATTTAATGTTTAAAGAATTGATAATCATGTCTAGCTATATGTACTTGTACATGTAATTGGATATTGGTTACAATCATTATTTTTAATATTGGAAGTGGATATGGCCTTGATTACATTTAATGTTTAAAGAATTGATAATCAAGTCTAGCTATATATACTTGTACATGCAATTGGATATTGGTTGCAATCATTATTTTTAATATTGGAAGTGGATTTCATCATATGTTTTGTGCTCTGAATGTTTGTTGCTTAGATTGATAATGATGGTAATTTGGGTTTGTAATTATAGTTAAACTCTCTATTTAACAATTAGCTTAGTTAACCAAAGGTTTAGGAATTTCTAATATCTTCACCCGCACTCCATGTGATTCGATACTCGGAGGTAATCCTTCATTTTATTACTTCGATTGGTACACTGATGATGATATTCTATCGGGATAACGACTGTTGCAGTTAAGCGGACAATGGCCCTCTAATCGACTTCCAAAAATCTCTACCAAAGACACTCAAATGTCATTTATCACTGAGATTTCCAATGGAAACAATATTGAAGCTGATGTTACGTATGTTGTGCACATCCCTTAAGATCAACAATCCTCCTGTGCTTATTTTTGGATGCATGTCTCCCCTTCTGATAACATTAGATAAGGCATTGGTACTCATTCTAAGCACTATACAGTAATGAGTAGTGCATGTGGCAAATAACTCCTAATTGTGTGAGACATGTGCAGAAGTCCTAGAATCAACAATCTAACTTTGTTCATCATAGGAGAGTACAACAAAGATATCATTTCCAATAATGATAACATCGTCCTCCTTTGTAGATACAGTAGCTGCATTGTAAATCTCCTTCCTATCATCAGTAGACATTCACTTCTCCTCTCATCATTTTTCAGAGAATAACAGAACTTCTTAATATACTCCTACTTATGATAATAGTGATACTCCACATTCTTATAACATGACTTAAACTTTCCCCTCCTTTGGATTGTCTCACTCTTCCTTCCTTTGTTCTCACTCCTACCTCTCCCCATGGGCTCAGTGTACAGAATAGTAAATCATGAAGAAGATCGTTAATGTCCTTGAGACTTTCTCCTCACCTCCTCATTCAGGTTGTCAATCTCGGAAATCTCCATAATAATACTGCCCTCAAGAGAGATGTTAATTAGGGAAACTCTAATCATCGCCCATGAGTCACGAATGGATTTTAGTAGCCATAATACGTTGACTTCGTCCTCAAAGGTCACATTCATAGTAGTCAATCAATCAATAATATCCCGAAACTCGTTCACATGATCCAGGATAAAGGATCCCTCTTTGTTTCTGAACACTCATAGCTTCTTTAGCAAATACAATTTGTCGATGCTAGTACTCTTGACATACAACATCTTTAAGATCTTCCATAGTATCTTCGCATCAAAGATACTGGTAATATGATTGTATATGTTTTGCTCCACGAAATGTCTAATGAATCCGTATAGCTTCTAGTGCTTCTCTTTCCACTTATTGAGATTCATATCTTATGACTTTTCATCAAAGATAGGAGCATGCCAGCAATTAATATAGATGAAATTTTTCATCAATAAGTGTCACTGGGGTAGTTCATATCAATTAATTTCACCATTAACTTAGAACTCGAATCTGAACAAATTACATCATGCTCTATCACTAGTACCACTAACTTTAGTTTCTTAAATTGATTCTTTTATAGAATGCAATTTGAGAGAATAGCCAGAGGACCAATGGTCGTGAAGTACTACACCTAATTAAAACTTGAAATATCTAATCAGTTCATCTCAAAACTCAAATAGTTCATCCTGATGAGTGTTATAATAATAAACTTATCTCTAATACCACTTATTGGGCTAGAGATCACACAAGCCTGACTAGAGCACCGACAAATTAGTTTGAGCAATGACCTACATGACTGTTAAGTGGCATGCTAATACACAACCAAAAATATAACTCAAAATAATAAAATAAGTGACAGATATATTTAACATGGAAACTACATCCTGGTCAAGCACCACATGATCACCTTGATTTGTTGGCTATGTCCTTTCACTCAAAATGTGAAAAATTAACAGATGATAACTTTCATAAATTGGTTTTGGGAAAGATAGTTAGACACATTCATGTCATCAAATTTCAAAAGCGGGGTTTGCCCTACATCTATATGTTGATAAAATTTGATGATGATGATGATGACAGCTTAAATAGCCTAGAGGGATATGACTACATAGTTAGAGTAGAGATTTTGTCTACAAATATAAAATGAGATTCACACAAAGTTATTATTAGCTTAAAGATACATGGGACATGTGGAAATTACAAGCCTAATGTGCCTTGCAGGAAGAATTCAAGTTGCAAAAACAGTTATCCAAAGCCATATATATAATGTACAACCCAGGTATTGATTCGTATTCACCATACAAGAGACGAAGGAACAACAATAATGTTCAAACCATTCTTGGGGAACAAAATATTGTAAACAACAATTGGATAGTTGATAACTTCTCGCAAAAAGTTATTTTGATCCATATTTTTAATCATGTGTCTGTAATATTTGTTAAATATGAGGTAAAATGTGTTTAACATGAGTAATTTAGAAGTTGATGTAAGTTTGGGTATTATCGTCATTTTCGTATATTTTTTCACAAAAATTCTAAAGTATCCACCTTGAAGGATTGAAAATGAAGTCAATTAATTAAATGCAGAGAAATATGTTGCAGCATATTATAGCAGTTCAAAAAATTTTGTTACAACATATTATTTGTTGTTTGGTGTAGAAAAATATGTTGCAACATTTTTTCGCAGTTTAGAGAAATATGTTGCAACAAATTAGTGGGAACTTAAATTCAAAATTCAAAAACTATCAAATTTGGGCAGTTACAATAGCAAGGAGAGACATTTTTTTCAACAATTAAAAGATTCCTAATGGTGAGGGAAGTCCATAAAGGAGATAAGGAGAGATGAATCAGGGTTTTTTCATCATCTTTTCATCAATTTTCAAAGAGAGGAACTAGGATTTTGAAGAAGAAGAGGGAGACATGCCGGATCTCCATCGAAGAGAGGATTTGCGAAATTCTGAGTACAATTTCTTGCAACATTTAGATCTCTAAATATCATGTCTTGTAAGATTTCTCTAATTTTGTTGTGAGATCCTAGTTGTTGAAATTGAAGATTGGTCTCAAGAAGAGTTCAGGCCCACAGGGGGGATAGCTTGCACCTACTTCTCCTGATTAAGAGCTCTTGACTGTCGGCTGAGAATTAAGAATAAACCATGGGCTACAGCTCGGAGGTCCCACCACACACCCAGAAGACTGAAGAGAATTTTCACTCCCTAGACAATGTTGTGCTAGGCACCTTGGAGGGCACCTGAAGTCAACCCAAAGCTGACCAAGGGAGGAAGATGCCAAAGGAAAAAAGGATCCCTCTGAAGGTGCCCTTAAGGGTCTATTTATAGTTTTCAAGTCTGGTCTGCCAAAAGAAAAATCTCGCCTCCTAATTCTATTATACGCAGCCCAAAGTGGTTTGCCAACAGTGGAATCATGCTGTTTGGAGAGGCTATTAGCATACCAACATTGGTACCCTGGTAAAATCACTTTTAAGTGAGTGGTTTGTGCTACTTCCACTCACCTGGGTCAGCGAGTGCCTGAATGAAGATGGCACTCACTGCTAACTTAGGGTCTTGGGCGAGTGTGAGCCTGGTTACCCTGCTTACCTCTCCCCTACCTCGATCCTGGGGTGAGTATAGGACAAAGTGCCCCACTCGTCCCCACGCTCTTAGCTTTTTTGCCTAAGCAAGTTAGTGTGGGATTTCGCCCTACTCGATCGTCCGACTCGCCTGAGACCAAAATTGCCCCCCCCCCCCCCTCCACCTTGATTCCGCTCTAAGGGATCCACTCAGTGAATACGGTGTTGTACACTAGTATCATGAACTAATCTCTTAAATTTTATCTTTTGAGAGTACTTTGTTCTATTTTGATATGATTTTTATTTTTGTTTAAGAGATTTTGGTATTGTATCTTTATTGAGTTTTTGATCTTGAAAGTAAAACTTTTTTATTATATTTTCATTATCGACTCTGCTTCGAGATTTGAGAGATGAGACGCGTGAGTCTATGGATGAAGATTATCTTACTATACTTCGATATTTGAGAGATGAGTTGCGTAAATCTTTAAACAAAGTTTTTGGTTCTTTTTACTGTGCTTTGAGATTCGAAAGAGCAGAGGTGTAAGTGTATCATCAACTCAATATAGCAAATAATTATATTAGCAACTTTGATTATTATTATTATTATTATTATTCATTTTGCTTGAGTTAGAGATGACAAGAGAAAGGAGGAATATAGTGATTTCTAATATCGAGAGATACAGATCTTTGTCTTAAAATTATTGTAGGATAGTGCACCAAGCTTTCTCATAAATATTTTTTAACGATCCATCACAATAGACACGGGAAATATAAATACAAAATTGTTCTCTTATAAGTGATAAAAAGTATTTTTAGGAAGTCATTGTTAATTTTCTTTAGAGTTTTAACTTATTTTTGAAATCTCTCAATTTGATTAACTTGGATTTAAAGAAAAGGTTAGTTGGTATTTGCAAACATTGATTAATCACTTCTCCATGTGAACGGTCTTTACTCATTTTGTATTACTTGACCGACATGTGTACTTACATAATTTACACATCCGTTTTAGGCTAGTTCCTTATAATCATTATTTGCTAATAAAGTATGACTATAATATAAACGTTGAAATATGTAGCAACATCAAGAGAATCAAGTATTTTACAAATATGTTTATAAAGGGTCATACCACATTTCATTTGAGATCTGACCAGCGCCAAATTACAACGAAGTAAATATGTTGACGTTCAGTGGATTTGTGCACCTGAGGCAACGCGAAAGATTTTAAAATTTGAGATGGCAAGAATGCACCCTTTTATTACCCAATTGCAAATAAATTTGCCAGACTTGCATTAAGTTCAATTCAACAACGCCCAGAGAATATCGACTGTACATGCAAATCAATGAAATTCACAGACTGTGCTAACATAGTTCTTTCACATATAAAAGAACACCCAGGAGAATTTTAGGTACTTATAAAGAGACTTTCCAAAATATATATAGATGACTAACAAATCAACGCAAGTGGGCACTGAGATGCACAGATACTAAGGTCATTAGAAGAATTTATTCAGTTTTTCCAATCGAGGGTAAGTGGTTTTATCGACATTTGTTTCTAAATCGTATTGCTGGACCCAGCTCCTTCCAATATCTTCAAACTGTTGGTGGCGTTAGATATCCAACATTCAAGGAGGCACCCGAAAATTTTGGTATTCTAGAAGAAGATAACATTCGTGATTGCCTATCTGAAGCAAGGAGTTTCAAAATGCCTTCGAGTTTGAGATGATTATTCATAACTATTTTGTTATATCGTGCACCAACTTCCGAAGAGAAATATGGGATGAAAATTTTAAAAGCATGATTGAGGATTATGCATGTTCAAGCAATTCGAGTGAAACATATTTCAGAAATAAGTTGCTAACTGAATCAGATGGAATTCTACAACAACACAAACGAGGCATAAAGGATTTTGACCTACAACACATATCTAAAGGTTATGGAAATTTACATGATTTTTCAAGCCTAACAGAACATGAGTTGTCAATACCAATTTTAGAAGATGATTTAAATTCAGTCAGTGGTCCTAACACTGCTCAATTATCTGCATTTAACTTTATCATTGCATCAATTTAAGGAAAAATCAAAGTGGTGTTTACTTTATTGACGAACTCGGGGGACTGGAAAGACGTTCCTATATCGATAGTTAATGGCCAACTTTTGAAAAGATTGTCATATTATTTTAACCAAAACTTATTCAGGTATTGCAACTAATCTACTTCCTGCGGTACGGGTAGCTCATTCTAAATTTAGAATTCCAATTGACTTTGAATCTAAGTCCACTTGCCACATTGGAAAACAATCTGATTACATGTACTAATAGAACAATCATCCATAATAATTTGGAATGAAACATTGATGGCCCATAAGAAGGCATTGTTAGTTGTTGATCATTCATTCAAAGACATACTTGGGGTAAATAAGCCTTTTGGTGGTAAGGTTTTAATCATGGGGGGGTGATTTTCGATAAATGATGCATGTCATCTTAAATGGAATCAAAGCACTGATGATCAGTTCAAGCACTGCTGACATTCAAAATTCTTCATTTAACTGAAAATATAAGGGAACTAGAAGATGAAGGTTTCTCCAATTTTTTGTTGCAGGTTGGTAATGGAGTGGAGACAACTAATGACTTATCCTAGTTTAAGCTTCAAGAATCAGGATACGAATTATATGGACGGTCGGGCAATAATAACTCCACTTAATGAAGATGTTAGTTTATTAAATGAAAGGTTTCTTGCTATTTCTGCTAGTGAAAAATTTAGTTACTACTCATTTGATTCCGTGACTAAGGACATACGCAATTTGAACTTACCATAGTTCTTGAATTCCCTAAACCCCCTAAAGCTGAGGTGCCCTATCATGCTGCTTAGAAACATAGATTCTAAAATTGGGTTATGCAATGAAACAAAACTTAAATGTGTTCGTTTCTCAAGAAATGTCATCGAAGCTGAAATTTTGAATGGGCATTTTAGTAACCTGATGATGTTTATCCCACACAAACCATTAAATAGTGTCCTTGATGCAAAAATGTCGTTCCAGCTCATTTGAAAAGAGTCTCAATTCGCTTGAGCTGTGAGCGACAATAAACAAATCTCAGGGACAAACAATTAATAATGTCGTGATATATCTTCAAGTCATGTGTTTAGTCACAGACAATTATATGTTGCATTACGAATGAGTGTTTAGGAGAAAAAATACAAAGGTCTTGGTAAAAAACGGATCAACATCAACACTAGAAATGTTGTGTTCAAAGAAATTTTTGCCAAATTTCTGACAAACAACGCCGAATAGTGAAGGTAACACATGTTTTGAAATTCACTCCTAAAATTAAAATACATTCCATATAGATACATAGATTTGTCTTAAATTTATTGAATATTCACTCTACTGCTCTACTCATGAGAAAACTTAGGTAAAATTTCTCTGATCCATTCTATATAGGTATATTTCAAAATTAAAATACATGTTTTGAAATTTACTCCTAAAATTAAAATACATGCTTGAACATTTACCTTTTTCTTTGTTTTAGTATTCAAAATGCGCATAACTGAAAGCATAGATATTTATCTATTAACTATAGTCTAAGCCTTGTACAGATGTGCTCTGCACATCATTTTTGTTCACTACAACATTTTTGGTCTTTAGCAACACCTGACTTGGCAACAGTTATAAAAATGTTGCCTAAACTTTGTTAGAAAACAGTTTAGAAGTGTTGCAATAGATTTACATGTTTAGGCAACACTTTCTGTGCAACATTCAAAAAACTGTTCTTTATTCACTTATATGTAACATTTTAGACATGTTGCCCTTGAGGATTCACTTTAGACAACAATTATGATATCTATTTACTTAAAAATTAATTTGTAATATTTTTAAAGTGTTGCCTAAAGAATACTTTATGATTAACCAAAATATGAACATAGGACACATTTTTGAGGTTTTGTTAAAAATCGTTGTCGCTAGTTTTCTATATAGCGACCTTGTTAGATTTTTAAATTTTGTTAAAAATCATGACTCCACATTTATTGAGACATTTTAAAAAGGGTCATCGTTGTTAGTTTTCTATGTAGCTACTCGAGATTTTAATTAACTTATATCGGGATTTAAATTTTTTCAAGTTGTGGAACACTTCCAGTTCTCTTGTTTCTCACACCGGTTTTGCCCACGTAAGTTTAGAGGAATCGAAGTGTGAATCCCTCCGACATATCCGGCGCCGACGACAGCGGGGGTCCGGGGGTGGTAGCCCCCGGCGGAGGTCCCGCTGACCGGACAGCGGGCAGGGGTCCAGGGGATCTGCCCGTTTTTCGTTCGAATCAAAAATAGTGACTTCACATTAATTAATTAACCTAATTAACCTACCCACGATATTTTTCACGGCTATGATGTCAAGCCGCGTTCGGGCGTGTTTGGAAGCGTCAAAACGCCGGCCTTCATTCCTGATTTTAGGTCTCCCGCTCTCTGTTTCTCCACACGGCGGCGATTCACATCTGCCGCTGATAATCACTGCTCGCCGCCGAGAATCGATCGACCCCCCCCCCCCCCCCCCCCCCCCGCCCCCCCGCGATTCTTCGCCGCCTAGCCTGCATCGGAAGGACAAGCTACTACGGCCACAACGCTCGACTCCGTCTTCAACCGCACTCCCTCTTCTCCGCCTAACCTACATCGGAAGGACAAATCGACTCCAATAAAGGTTTGCTCTCTTTTATTCCTATCTTCGCTTCAACTTATTAAACATACCCAGCCCTAAGCATCAACACAATTTTACATTGATCTCTTCTCTAGCCCTTTTCCTCATCGTCAAGAAGCTTGCGCCATTGCCATAAAATCTATTCAGATTTCAGCCAACAGCCAAAATACTTGAACTGTAGGTACGTTGATTTATTTTTCCTCTTACACTGCCCAACCACTGATGTTATGTGTGTTCATGTATGTAGTAATGTGTGTGTATGTAGTAATGTGTGTGTGTGTGTGTGTGTATAATGTGTGTGTATGTAGTAATGTGTGTGTGTATGTAATGTGTGTTTGTGTGTTCATGTATGTATTTATGTGTGTGTGTGCTCATGTATGTATGTAATGTGTGTGTATGTGTTGTGTGCGTGTGTGTGTGTGTTGATTGTATGTGAATGTGCACTTGTGTGATTGCAGCACGCTGAATTTCAGCGTGCTGCAGGTGCAGCACGCTGAAATTCAGCGTGCTGCAGGTGAGTGTGTGTGTGTGTGTGTGTTGTGTGCGTGTGTGTGTGTGTGTTGATTGTGTGTGAATGTGCACTTGTGTGATTGCAGCACGCTGAAATTCAGCGTGCTGCAGGCGCAGTACGCTGAAATTCAGCGTGCTGCAGGTGAGTGTATGTGTGTGTGTTATGTGATGTGAGTGTGTGTTTGTTGAGTGTGTGTATGCACATTTGTGTGTGTGTGTGTGTGTGTGTGTGTGTGTGTTCATGTATGTAGTAATGTGTGTGTATGTAGTAATGTGTGTGTGTGTGTGTGTGTGTGTGTGTATAATGTGTGTGTATGTAGTAATGTGTGTGTGTGTATGTAATGTGTGTTTGTGTGTTCATGTATGTATTTATGTGTGTGTGCTCATGTATGTATGTAATGTGTGTGTATGTGTTGATTATATGTTGTGTGTGTGTGTGAGTGTGTTCATGTATATATTTATGTGTGTGTGCTCATGTATGTATGTAATGTGTGTGTAATGTGTGTTTGTGTGTTCATGTATGTATTTATGTGTGTGTTCATGTATGTATGTGTTGTGTGTGCTGAATTTCAGCGTGCTGCAATCACACACACACACATCACTACATACACACACATTACTACCTACATGAACACACACACACACACACACACACAAATGTGCAAACACACACTCAACAAACACACAATCACATCACATAACACACACACACACACACTCACCTGCAGCACGCTGAATTTCAGCGTGCTGCAGGGGCAGCACGCTGAAATTCAGCGTGCTGCAATCACACACACACACACATCACTACATACACACACATTACTACCTACATGAACACACACACACACACAAATGTGCAAACACACACTCAACAAACACACACTCACATCACATAACACACACACACACACACACTCACCTGCAGCACGCTGAATTTCAGCGTGCTGCGCCTCCAGCACGCTGAATTTCAGCGTGCTGCAATCACACACACACACACATTACTACCTACATGAACACACACACACACACAGACACAAATGTGCAAATACACACTCAACAAACACACACTCACATCACATAACACACACACACACACACACTCACCTGCAGCACGCTGAATTTCAGCGTGCTGCACCTACAGCACGCTGAATTTCAGCGTGCTGCAGGTGCAGCACGTTGAGCCAAATGGTTATAAATTGTTATTTTTTGGCTGTACTGACTGAAAGTTTTAAACTTCTGAGTGCTGTGTTTGTTGTGTGCATGGTCGCTGATTATATATTGATTTTGATGTCATTGTATTTATATATATATTATTTTACTTTGTGCAGAAAGTTCTTGAAGATGGCCGGGAAGACAAATGAGGAGTTGTAATATGATCGATGACTTCATATCATGAAGATCATTTGATGTTTAAGTTGATTTAGATAATTTTGTTTGTGTACTGTAATATTTAAATATTTTGATGTATTTTGGTAAAATATGAGGCTACTAATGACTTGTTTAATATTTAATGATAAAACATGTGCAAAATTGTTATATATTTATGTGTTTTAAAAAATGTCTCATTATGTAGGTTTCGTTTGAGAGGACTTATTTTCACCGGTCAAGTGGTTACGATCCATTTTCAGCGTGCTGCATGTGCAAAATTATTTTTTTTATTAATTAAATAGTTTTGGCAACGTTTATTAAATGTGACTTTAAACATTTTGAAAATGTTGCAATAGGTCCATGTAAAAACTGTTGCCTTTAGTAGGGATATATGCAACAGTTTCAAGTAATGTTGCCTAAACATGTAAAAACTGTTGCCGTAGGTCTTTGGTAACACGGGCATAGGCATACACCCCTATGACAACAGTTTTCAATGTTTTGACAACACTTTACGGTATTAGGCAACAGTTGTTAAATGTTGCTAAAGACCAAAAATGTTGTAGTGGTTGTTTTGAACATGAGATGGTTATTATTGCAGTATTTAATAAGGATTCTTACATAGTTGACAAAGTTGGAGCAGAATCTGCAAAACCTGAAGCAGTTCTTAATGAGAATAAATCGTCGTGGGGGAAAGCTGCTTCGTCAATTTGACTCATTCAATTTGGAAGCTGGAGTGATTCCGAGCGGCGGACACCATGTTCTATAATTCGATATTTCATTAAAGTTTACTTCTATTACTATGGATTTATGATCAAAAATCTCTGCCATATTTTCAGCAATTCACAAATACATAGTGAAAAACATGTTAATTTGTTAATTTGTTAATGATGAATAGTTAAGAAAGTCTGTTCATGAGACATGCTTCAGGATTATACAGGCGGGATTCTCTATGATTAAGGCTCCGTTTGGCACGGTGGTCGCGGTCATGGACATGGGGGTTAAATTGTCATTTGTTAACGCTCAAATAAGGAACTTCATCCACTTTTATGTTCAAAAGGATGATGTTTAATTGTTAGGTGATCCTTAACGAATGACAATTTAACTCATGCGTTTACGACCGCCGCCACCGTGCCAAACGGAGCCTAAAAAGATGTTTACAAATCTTCACTGTGATTTTAAACTACAAAAGTATAGATAGTATATATAGCTCCACATTTTATTTTATATAGCTGCAACTACAAATTAGAAACTTTTTTAGCAATACTTAGCTATAGACCGCGTGAACAGACCGCAATGAGCTCAGTGGTTAACCTCCGCTATCTGTGCTAACCACGAGCTTCCACGCGAACCAGAGAACCCGCCAACTTAGCGGACTCCGCGGTCTCCTAATCTAGACCGCATAAGATGTTCTTAGCTCAACTTTAATCGCTCAGTTACCTCTAGGGTGCTTGCTGAGACAGACCGCGGGAATGAAACAATAGCCAGAAACCTGTTATCCGACAACACCTAATCGTGTTAATCTGGAGCGGCCGCTGCGGTCTGTGTGGTCTGCCTTCCTCAGGCTGCTCACTTGCACTTCAACAATTTCAACACTCCCCCTTGAAGTGGGAAGTGGAAACCAGCTAGAGCAATCCCTGCAACCGTATAAATGGTCCCTTCGACAACGGCTTCGTGAAGATGCCCGCAACGTTGTCCTGGTTCTACACATATTTTACCATCAGAAACCCCATCCCCCCCACCCCAGCACCTTTTCCCGAATGAAGTGATGCTCGATCTCGATGTGATTTGTCCGCGCGTGACAAACTGGATTACTAACCAGTTTGAGAGCACTCTCATTGTCACCGTATAGCAGAGTAGGACCTCGCACCTTCTCATGGATGTCCTCCACTAACCTCTGAAGTCAGATGGTCTCCTAAGCTGCCATGGTCGAAGCCTTGCTTTCCACTTCTATAGTGGAGACAGACATTGAATATTGCTTCTTGCTACACCACGAAATAGATGTCAATCCGCACATGAAGACATATACAGACGTCGACTTCTAATCGTCTGTATCTCCCCCATAATCATCATTTGTGTAACCGTGGAGGTTAAAGCTCGTATTGTACAACCAATATTCATTGAGGGTGGACCCCCCTGGAGCCAGGTCAGCAAGAGTCAAAGTCAAAAGGTCAAGACAGAAGTCAGAGTCAACACTCAAAACAGTAGAAGGCCTGGGCGAGTATGGCAAGCTCCCCTCACATACTTGTCATGTAGGCGACTAGGCCAGATGCTCGCCCAACCTATGCGAGCTCCCCTAATACTCACCCAGTCGCCAGGGGTGGGGCTATAAATAAGACCTCTACTTCCCTTGGATTTGCCTATAAATAAGACCCAATGGGTATGAGGAAAAGGACTTCGGAATCTCGCAAAAGATCTTGAACACCTCATTTCCCAGACTTCGAGTTGAGCCTTTGGATCCTTTCTTCAGGGAGACAGGTCGCGAGCTAGCGACTATCCATCTTAGTCGCCGCCTTGACACAGTCTTCAGCAAGAATCTACCTTGTATCTTGCTCGACCATCTTTAGTTGTGGGGGGACCTCCTCTACCGTAGTGTGGGTTGGGTTGGGTTCATTTTTGTTGTCTGTTTGTTCTTGCATCCTAGCCCATTAGTCGTCGAGCACGACTGTTGAACCGGTAACCTTAGGTTACCTTGATCCAAATTTTGGATTAAGGATTTTCCCGGCTTCAACACTTTGGTGTGGTGAGCGTTGATTGCAGCCTAAGAGGAAAGGTTTGCAAGTAGGAGAAATGGTGAATGGAGGCGAGAATGAGGAGATAGTCGGCAACTCGACAGGAGTTAGCAACTCGACGAGAGGAAACGACTTTGTGACAATAGCGGTGTTCGAAGAGTTTGCAAGGAGGATCGAGAGGAGCATCCTGGTTAGGTTCCCTCCTCGCCTCGATGTCATGGTGACCTCGCCTCATAGCGTGACACTGTCAGAGGAAGAAGCGCCACCTAGGCGCCCAGGGAAGGAGCGAGCAAGAGAGAGACATGAGAGACTAGTGCAATCGCAGCACTATCCGGCGAGCAGCAGGGATCAGGTTCCGAGATGCGGAATAGCTGACGAGATATCACGATACTCGCCAATATAGAGACTATGAAGAGGATACTCACGAGTATGAAAATCGTTATCGCCAAGGAGGGAGGAGGCACTTCTGTGACAAGATTCTAATAGCCCCTGTTCCTGAAGGCTTCAGAGAGCCCGTCTTGAACTACTACTCAGGCAGAGATGACCCAGTCAGGCATCTCCAATGGTTCAAAGACGTCGTGTCAATTTGCATCATGACTGATGCTTTCAAATGTGGATTCTTCTCCATAACTTACAAGGGGAATGCGAGAGACTGGTTTCACCAGTTGCTAGAAGGCTTTATCTAATACTTCGAGGACTTGTGTCGGGGACTGATGACAAGGTTTGCGACGTCCAAGAAGAGGAAGAAGGAAGCCACCGCTCTTTTTAAAATCCAACAAGGGTAGTACGAGAGCCTCGACCACTACATCGATCGTTTCCAGAAAAAGGTTTTGGAAGTTGAGGAAGTGGATGGCTTCACCCTAATGTTGTCCCTGAAGTTCGGTCTGAAGTAGGGCCTCTTCAGCCTGGAGATTGGGTCCAAGCCCCCGACATCTTTCGAGGAGACGATCGAGAGGAAGAATAAGTTCATGCAGGGGGGAGAAATGTAACGACCCGACCTTTAGATCAAGCGTCGTCGGCATACCTGTAGCCCGGGTTTAGAGCTCAGTGGCCCACTGCACCCTTCATGGGTCGGTGGCTTGTCTCGCCCCACGGCACCACTGGTAGTAAGCCTAAACATCAAGGCCTGCAGGCCCAATGCACCCCAACCAAATCTCCGCGCATGTTTATCAGCAACGGTAGGTTGTTGCCACGGGATCTCGAACCCGCAACCTTGATAAGAGAGTCTTAATACCACTCCTCATCACCAACTGAGCTGCAGAGTCTTAATACCTCTCCTCATCACCAACTGAGCTGATAAACAGGCACGGAGAGTTGGTTGTGGTGCATTGGTCCTGCAGGCCTTGATGTTTAGGCTTACTACCAGTGGTGTCTTGGGGCGAGACAAGCCACCGGCCCATGAAGGGTGTGGTGGGCCTCTAAGCTCTAAACCCGGGCTGCTGGTAGGTCGGCGATGCTTGGTTTAAAGGGCCGGGTCGTTACAAAAAAGTGTTTACTACCAGTGGTGTCGTGGGGCGAGACAAGCCACCGGCCCATGAAGGGTATGGTGGGCCTCTGAGCACTAGGCCCGGGCTGCTGGTAGGTCGGCGACGCTTGGTTTGAATGGTCGGGTCGTTACAAGAAAAATCTTGACTTCTTGGCAATGTTGGATGGGGAGAACCTGGGAGGCAGGGAAAGAGGAGGACCTTCGGAGGTGAGGGCCAGAGTAGTGCTAGAGAGGCAGGGAGAGCGGAGAAGAGAGGAGCCGAGGATAAGGGAAGATCCCATGTGGGCAGAGGATCAGAGGAGGCAGTAGAGTCCTCGCAGGGAGGAAGAAAGGAAGCCCGTAGGGGCTCCGAAGAGAAGAGGAAGAGCATGGTGATTCCAATATCTCATGAATCGGCCCTAACGGAGACCACCAGGAAGGCCCCAGTACCAAAATCAGGAGAGGAGGAATGGCTACCAGTCGGTGAGGAGGCAAGGAAGAGCTCGGGAAGTGGTGATGGATATTGACCGACAAGGGAATAGGCATCGCAGGAGGGTTCAACCAGTGATGAACCAAATGGCGGAGATCCCCCTTTACTATGATTTGCATCGAGTAGAGGGGGCAGGACTATGGCCTGCCCAGAATTTTGTGAGACGAGGAGGAGGTTGGAGGTAGGAGCGGCAGAGAGGGAGCAGCCGAGGCAGGAGGTCCCCGTATGACCGGTAGCTTTCCAAGCTCCGGGGAGGAGGAGGAACGACGACCAGGTCGACCAAGGAGGTCGCGGGGAGGTGGTCCAAGGCCCGGGAAGAGGGCAGGTAGGAGTGATCAACGGAGGAGCCGGGCTTCGAGCTTCCCACAAGGGGAGTCTCCATCAGATTTACCGCAAGAGCGTCGCCTCGACCTCTTAAACGCCATCGTCGTTGGAGGAGATCACTTTCTCTAAGGAGGACATGTTGGGGAATGAGAACACCTTTCATGATGCCCGCGTCATCCAAGCTGTCATCGAGGACTTCACAGTTGACCGAATCCTGGCAGACAAAGGGAGCTCGGTGAATGTCATTTTCAAGAGAACCTTCGTCGGGCTGCATGATCTAATAAAACGTTTTTTTGCGCATGGTTGTCATAAAAAAGGAAATATAATGTTAATTTGCAGATACTAATGATTGGATCTCCCAATTGCGGAGGAAATACTACCCAATCGTCGCTCGAGTGATGGCAGGGTACAATCGCAGTTGCACACTACACATGAGCGACCCTGTATAAGGATACCAATGCATCTCTATGCACACAAACACATAAGTATTACAATAACAAACTATACTTAAAAGTAAAAGTTGATCTAATAAAATTCAGTAACTTGCACCCCATACATGTAAATACAAGTCACCCAAACATTTTAATAGTGACAAAAGAACACAAGCCACCCACGACCAATGTTGTCGCTCCGAACAATGGTTGCCCCCAACAAATGTAGCCTTAGATAGAGACAGGGCCCCGTGTCTGTCAATTGTATGCGTATATAACAAGAAAAGTTGTGCCAATCATTGTCCTAACACAGAACCATGGAATGAATATTAGCCCTTCGATTTCAATCTCCATGATCTAACAAAACATTTGATTTTTAGTGCACCTAGAAAATATATTGTAATGATTGAATCTCCCATTGCAATGTGCTGAGGAAATACCACGCGATCGTCACCCGAATGATGGTCGGGTACCATCGCAGCTGCACAATGAACATGAGAGACTCTTTTTAGGGTTACCAATGCATCCCTATGCACACACACACACATAAGTATTACAATAACAAACCATACTTAAAAGTAAAAGTTGATATAAAACAAATCACTAATTATTCGAACCCATACATGTAAATACAAGTCACCAAAACATTTTAATAGAAACATAAGATCACAAGCAAGTGGCACTCCTCCTCTATCTCACCCGTAGAATCGCGAGGCCATGTTTTGAAGGAGAAATGCGCCGGGGAGTCTCTAAGGTCCCACGTAAAGTCCACCTCCATTTTATCTACCATGAAATTCATGTTTTCCTGAAATCTATTTTCGGTATCCACCTCATACACCACATTATCGTCAACCAAAACCTTCATCTTCACATTTGGTTGTTGTTGTTCCTCTTCTTCTAAGCGAATCACCAAGGTGTGATTGGGGCCATAGTGAGAAAAGCAAGCTTCGGGTGTGGAGAATACACCGTCGCACTTGATAAGGTGTAACATTCTACTTGGTTTCAATTCCGATGATGACGGTGGCAGCGGAGACCGCATTGGTATTGTTGGAACTGAAGGCACTGACATCGCTGATCCAGACTCATTCAATTGCGGCTCTCCGACGATGTGCCTGATTTTATCGAAATCTTCGTCCATGACCATACCCCCTGCACAACAAAATTTCCACATTGTTTGTAAATGAGAGTTAATACTTCTTACCTTGGTTTTGTATGAAAGAAAAAAAAAGGATTAGATCTCAATTTATAGAAATCTTTATCTTAGAGAATCAACATAGCATGTATATATAGATAAAAGTAATTGAAGGTGCACTGAATTATTATATGTTACTACTACATATTTAACAATGAATTGTTGTAATTAATGACCGAATTAGGTCATAAAAACTTGGCAGCAACCAACGAATTTCTTCCTATTGATTGAATTTATGCTCATGCATGAAAATAGTATTCTTGCGGTCTAACTCGACATTACCGATCAGATCGGAATAATCAGGATCATCTTAGCTTTCGGAACAGTCGAGCGTGCACACAGTCAATAAATTAGGTCGGTCGTACACACGAAGTTTTAACGTGGAAAAGCCCTTCAACCAGATAAAAATCACGTGATCGGATCTGTGCCGGTCAAAATCCAATATTTCCTAGTTGTTATATCTTGTTTGTGATATCGAGGGTGACAGACCACCTCTCGTTACAGTTTTGAGGTGAGAGAACACTTGGCACATGGCAGACGACAGGCCGTCTCGTCGGGAGTTTGTTACAAGTTGCATTTTGTGTTGATGGGCTTCGATGAGCGCCTTGTTGATTCTGGACGTGGGAACAGAGTGTCAGAACTTGCGGTTGCGGAGGCCACTTGGATATTGAGAGATTGGGCTTCGTCGGGCGGCTTCAATTTGGCTCGTACGTGGCTCGGGTGCGGCATGGATGCGGCTTGAGTTCGGCTCGGGTGCTGCTCATAGGAGAATCTGGCAGAACTTCGACCCTGAGAAAGAAAAAGACTCGGACGAAAAAAAAGTGAGAAATTAGGAGGCCTGAGGCTCCTTTTATAGGCTCCTGCGGGTGGTTACGGTGGTTATGGGGCTATCTGCACACTGTAACCACCCAAAATTAATATTTTTCATAGTTTAAGGGTACGTATTATGATAACTAATACTGCTATTTGCACCTTAAATAAATAATTAAATTAACTAATTAAATTAATCTGATGGTGGTTACGCAAATCTGACGGTCAAGAACGTTCCCAACCAATCGGGACGAGGAACTCCACGAGCAGCGGTCGGCGAACTCACCGCCGAGTTCGCCGGTGAGGGGAGGACCGCCGATGACGGCTATGGAGGGGGGGCCGGCGCGGCCGCCTCCTTTGGCCGCGCGCGGCGGTGGCCTCTCCCTCGGCCTCGGTCAGCGGGAGCTCGGGCGGCCGCTCCCTTGGTCGCGGCCGGCGCCAGAAGAGAGCGGCCCGAGCGGTTGCTCTTCCGGTCGTGGCCGGCGGCCGAAGGGGAGCGGCCCTCGCGGCCGCCCCCTCGGTCGCGGCCGGCGGCCGAGGGAGGGCGGCTCGGGCGGCCGCTCTCCCGACCGCGCCCGGTAGCCGAGGGGGAGAGTCGGTCGGGGCCGCCCCCTCGATTGCGCGCCGGCGGCCGGAGCGGCGAGGGAAGGGGGCGACCGGCATCCAGGGAGCTGGTCGGCCGTCCGCCGACGACGAGGTGGCTCTCTCGTCGGTTCATCCATTATGCGTGATGGGATCGGCGTGTGGGGATCGTGCGCGATGATCGCACGTGAGGTCATGCTCATGATCCCACTACTTTTGAGGTGGAGATCATAGGTTTGTGGTTATGTGCACACCTATTCTTATAAAATGGGTCTCATCCCTAACGAGCATATATATAGTATAAGTAGGACATTATTGTTGGGAAACAAAGATCCTCATGCGCTTCCGTAAACGGATACAGAGTAAAATAAAATGCAGCAACAACAAGAAAAATTGTACGACCAGAGAACACAAAATTTTATGAGGAAAACCCCTTGGATTACAACAACCAGAACACTAGGTTTGTCCAACCTAGATCCCCCTTGGATTCATAGATTGAATCACCCTCTCAGATTACAATAAATCATCTCTTCAAGAAAAAAATGTCACAAAACTCCAGATCTCTCCTCAAACTCCTAGAGAAAACAAAGACGAGAAAGAGATCAAAAATACCCTTACAACGAAGATGAGGCACTGGCTGAGAAAGAACTTTTGTTCTTCTTCCAGAAGAACTTCTCTGACAGCAACAATGGCGAAAGGCCGATCTTCTTCAGAAAACTGAGAGCAGCGATCTCTATTCTTGATGGCAGAATAACTGCAAACTTATGTCTGGAATAGGTCGTGGCCTATTTAGGGTAAAGGGCGAGGCTATCTCAGCTCTTAGTATAAGCCTTAAACCATCATACGGCAGAAAAAAATCAAGATTTTACGGAACAGATTCCGTCAACCATCACTCGACGCCAAACAACATCACTCGACACCAAACAACACTCTCGGCGCCAAAACACTCGACGCCAAAAACACACGACGCCAAGGCTGTTGTTGCTTCACTCGACGCCAAGACTGTTGCTGCTTCACTTGACACCAAGAGACAGTAAGCTTCAGTATAGATCTGATTTTTTCTGAGTCCTTCGACTCTTTAGGGGTTGGACCCCAACAATTATTAATAATATAATAGGTGAATTGTGATTCTTTGTTATTATAGTCTCAAAATTTAATTTGTAGATCGAATTAATTTAGTTATATGAGGTCGGATTCTTAATATAATAATTTTACCTAAACTATTCATGGTGTTTGAGGTTATGATCACTATATTAATTTATAGAAAAAGCTATAGTGGGATACAAAAAAAATATTTTGTGGAAACCTTTAATGGAAAAAAGGAAGCCTTTTTCACCCACATTATGAAAGTATTTCAGTTCATATTGATTTCATTTGAATTGAATTGATTATTTGTGTTGCTTGTAGTTTTATCAATTTTGCTAGTGTACTCATTAGTTCTCGCTTGTTGTCGGTTTTGCGTTCTCTGCTCGCATGTGCTGCCCGTACTCGCACGCTATGATCAGGCATGTGATGTTGAAATTTGATATAGCGGAAGACGGGAAATCAGGCGCAGGAACACTCAACTTATCTGAGCCCAAAAAAATCAGATGCAAAATAGAAGAGCAAGAATCTTATATTATTAATAAACTTCTTTACACTGCGAGACATACATAGCGAGACATGATTCGTTGATGTACAAAACAAGGAAGCAAAAAACAACAAAGCAAGAAGTCGGGCGGATAGAATCCGAGACAGCCGAGACCGCCGAGACCGCCGAGACCGCCGCTCTTGCCGAACTGAACAGCGAAATCCGCTAAGACCGCGAGGTCGCGCGGATTACTCGTTATTCCAATGCAAGCTCTACTCGCCAATCAGCAAGCCGCCTAACCGGGAGGTCGCCTAGCCTCCTGACCGCACGATCTGCTACTGCCGAACTAAACAGGCCGCCAGAAACGGACAGCTTATTGAACTGGGAAACAAGTTGCAGAAGAGAGACCGCCTAGCCGTTACCCGTGAATTGTTGTTAACCGCTGGTTGCTATCCGCAGAGTCCGCACTATCCCCGACCGTAGTCAGAACCAAGTCTATGGCTTCCAGCGCTATCCGCACAACCTGCACAGCACAACCAGGTCAATCTTCAAACAGCGCGGATACAAGAATCATGTCCTCAGCAACAATCCACGATTTCACTTACTGTTCATTTGTCCTACTACTGATGTGACGGGGATCATATTTATAAGCACGATCTGGAGTGTGGTCACCGCCCTAGCCGATAGGAAAATCGCTTCATCTCACAACGAGCACCGTGTATCCGTAAGCCGCTGATACACATCCAATCCACCGCAACCTGTGCATGATAGCCAAACCGCCTAAGCTCTACCAAGGCCGGGCAGCAAACCCGATCCGCCCTGTCGCCAATGGCCAACCAGGATATGGCAAGCAACCCGTGAACTCTGCAACAATATCGCATGTCCGCATATCAGCGGACACCACATCAGTCTACGCGCCCTGCGGATACAGCGTCAGTCCGCACCCCCAAGTTCGCATCCAAGGCACAACAGCCAACTGCCAAACTTGGCGGACTGAGAAACAGCCCGCATAACCTAGCGGACACAGCTCCAGTCCGCGCGCCTTGCGGACACAGCTCCAGTCCGCATACCCAGAGCCCGCAGCCGCCACCAAGACAACAGCCGGACTTGGCGGACAAGGAAGACAGTCTGCAACCCCAAGCGGACACTGCTCCAGTCCGCACTCACCAATTCTCAACCAAGGCACAAAGCAACAGTTGCCGAGCTTGGCAGACCGAGACACAGTCCGCGCTTATCCGCGCGATCACCCCGGACTGATCCAACCAGGACTTGGTTCAGAACCAACAAAGTCCACTCCAATGGACACAAAGGCCAACCCGCACTTACTGGCGGACATGGGTACCAGTCCGCCAAACCCGACGAACTCCAGCATTTGTCCGCTCTAACCGGCGAACCCTGCGACTTCCTCCAGCCACACCACCAGAGCTAGACCAAGGCATCTGCCAAGCCGGTCTGCCGAGCTTCAGTCCAGTCCGCATCTTGCCGGACTCCGCGGATAGTGAAGCTATCCACCTGGTTACATTCTGGGAACAATCTGTCTGCTGTGCATAAGCCGGTCTGGCTGGCCGCCACCTCTGTATGCATAGTCCGCGCGAACAGACCGCCCAGGACGCCAAGGAACATGCCGACTGCAGCAGCTCTGCCGACCTGGCTAACCGCTAGTCCTGTCCGCATAGACCGTGCGGACAGGTCGCACTGGTCGCTCAATCACCCACTTTCACTTCACCATTTTCAACATATGAGATTACTAAAACCCGTACACTATGATCACTAAGCGATCGAGCACAATAGTCTAAAGTTAGTACTAGCGCTTGAGTATGCTTCATTCAATGCAAGTTCAGATGTTATGTGCTTCTGTGTTTGCGAATATTGGAATTTTTGGATCAAGGTGGGTGTTCGTGGAGAAATGAAATTCAGTCAAAAGTCTCTAAAATTTAGTGCAATTCCTTTAGAGCAGTAATCAAGCTGAGTTTCAATCTTTATCTTTTGTTTTATGTAGTTCTTGTTGTTTAATCAAAGCAACAAAAATAAATAGTTCTTTTATTCATTGATTATAACATCAACAACACTCAAGCATTTATTAATTATAACAACTAACAATAATATGTTCTTTTAACCACATAATTAATCTGTTCCGAAAGGGAACACTGAGACGTCATCCCGTCATCCCACAAACAGCTTAGTATCAATGAGAACTGATTATTTGATATTCTTCAAGAAGTTCAACAATAAAATAAATATGTATGCCTTCATCTATGTGCTACAATTCAGCAATAAAATAAATATGTGTGTTCTTTAAAGAAGCATTTTATTATGGCATTGCATAAATCTCTGTTAAGCATTTGCCCTTAAGAGATCTGATAGATATATAATACATTGTAGGAACATGATTCTTAGTTTGTTGTCCAATAGCCTATATGATGTATTCCTTCAATATTATACAACTGCGGATTTGTGGAACGCACTTGAAGTGTGGTATAATCTCGATAACAGGTGCATAGAACAATATAATCTTCTGTTCTTAAGGGCTAGTAACTGATTTGCTGCCCGCTTGTCCCGTCGCTAAGTGAAGTTGGTGATAATTTTGACATCAACAATTATATTCTTATGATAAATATTACATAATCAACTCACATTAAATTATTTATTATTTGAAATTACAAAAAAAAAAACTTTTAACTTTCAAACACTTTTAAGCTTTAAAAAACTAATAACTAAATAAAGATATTTAGATTTTTAAATATTTTTTAATTGGTATAAACTTAATGTTTTCTAAATAAAATTATTGTATAATAATAAATAACTTTTATATTATATCTATTCATATTTATTAATAGTACTTCGAATGAGTCACTAATTGTTTATTTTGAATACACTTCAAATTTATTTCGAGATATACATAACTCGTTATTTGTCAACTTGTTATGCTATTTTTTTTATTTTTAGATAATATAGTTATACTTAATATACATATATTTTTGTTATTACTTATAAGATATATAAATTTTATGTTTTAAAACATCTTCGACATATGTCTAACTCTCTGATACAGAAAAAAAGACATTGTTACATATAGATCCCGTTTGGCTATATACAAACCGAAAATTTCATTTTTTTAATAAAGATATTTAGATTTTTAAATATTTTTATTTGGTATAAACTTAATAATGTTTTCTAAAAAAATTATTGTATAGTAATAAATAACTTTTATATTATATCTATTAATATTTATTAATAGTACTCCGAATGAGTCACTAATTGTTTATTTTGGATACACTTCAAATTTATATTGAGATATACATAACTCGTTATTTGTCAAATTGTTATGCTATTTTTTTACTTTTAGATAATATAGTTATACTTAATATACATATATTTTTGTTAGATATATAAATTTTATATTTTAAAACATTTTCGACATATGTCTAACTTTCTGATATAGAAAAAAAAGGCATTGTTACATATAGATCCTGTTTGGCTATATACAAACCGAAAATTTCATTTTTTTAATAAAGATATTTAGATTTTTAAATATTTTTTATTTTGTATAAACTTAATAATATTTTCTAAATAAAATTATTGTATAATAATAAATAACTTTTATATTATATCTATTCATATTTATTAATAGTACTCTGAATGAGTCACTAATTGTTTATTTTGGATACACTTCAAATTTATTTTAAGATATACATAACTCGTTATTTGTCAACTTGTTACGCTATTTTTTTACTTTTAGATAATATAATTATACTTAATATACATATATTTTCATTATTACTTATAAGATATATAAATTTTATATCTTAAAACATCTTCGACATATGTCTAACTTTCTGATATAGAAAAAAGACATTGTTACATATAGATCACGTTTGGCTATATACAAACCGAAAATTTCATTTTTTTTTAATAAAGATATTTAGATTTTTAAATCTTTTTTAGTTGGCATAAACTTAATAATATTTTCTAAATAAAATTATTGTATAATAATAAATAACTTTTATATTATATCTATTCATATTTATTAATAGTACTCCGAATGAGTCACTAATTGTTTATTTTTGATACATTTCAAATTTATTTTAAGATATACATAACTGGATTATTTGTCAACTTCTTATGTTTTTTTTTACTTTTAGATAATATAATTATACTTAATATACATATATTTTCATTATTACTTACAAGATATATAAATTTTATATTTTAAAACATCTTCGACATATGTATAACTTTCTGATATAGAGAAAAAAGACATTGTTACATATAGATCACGTTTGGCTATATACAAACCGAAAATTTCATTTTTTTTCTACTATATACAAACCAATTTAAAACTTTCATTTCTAAAAAAACAAATCTCATTTCCGCCCTAGCCGCTCCCCCGCCTGCTCGCACGATACCTCTCCCGATCACATCTCTTGTGCTCACACCTTGGTCGCTAGCGGCAAAATGTCGCCTGGAAAATCTTCGGCGTCCACTCCAAGCACCTTCTTCAAGCCCAGCGACCGCCCCTTTTTTGATGATGGTGACAGAAGATGTTAAGATTTCTTTAGGAATGCTAATCAACAGTACAAACTTCACAGCAAATCCTTGGAATTACTTGATCACAACACAACCAACAACTACAAGAAGAGAAAGGTAAGATTCCACCTGAGAGCAAGGCTGCCCTGAGAGGTGATATCACGGTGAGGGACGAAGCCGATTCAGCCGCCTATTCCAGCCAAAAATCCAAGATAAAAAATGCAACCCTAATAACCGGCTACTTATAAGATATGTAACCTGGTTAATTACAAAAATAACCCTCCCAACCAAAGCTAATAAAAAAGGATCATAACTGTTGAATTCTGTGAAGTGAAAGTGGGTGAATGGAAGGCTTGGGAAACCTATCCGCGCGGACTACGCGGACAGGGTTGGCGGACTGCTAGGTCGGCAGGGATGTTGCAGGCGGTTTGCTCTATGGCGGCCTGGGCGGTCTGTTCGCGCGGACTACGCGGACAGCAGCAGCGGTCTGACAAGCCAGTGTATGCTCAGCAGGCGGTTGACTCCCAGGAAGTAACCGGGCGGATAGAAATGCTATCCGTGAAGTCCGGCATGAAGCGGACTGAAGAACTGGAGCTCGGCAGACCGGTTTGGCAGTTGCCTTGGTCTTGCTCTGGTGCAACGGGAAGCCGCGGAGACCGCCGGTCAGCGCGGACAGAAAATGGAGGTCGCCCGGTATGGAGGGCTAGATCCAGTGTCCGCCAGTAAGTGCGGACTGGCCCCTGTTGTTGGGTATTGTATCCACAATGTACCTGATTTGAAGAAGTCTCTGGACAAGCTAAGGTCATAGACAATGTATTTGATAAATTATTTCAAGTTGTGCTTGCAGTTATTCCACGTTAAGTGCACACCAATGTCAGGGTGCAGTAGGTCAATATACACGGGTCTGCACGACGTAATCTCTCGTTGAGCAGATCAGTGTGTTGGCCTACGTGTACTCTCTCTATTGGAGTGCACTTACTTTCAAGTACAGGGCTGTGATCTTGCAAGAGCAGACAAGGAGCAAGGATGGGTCAAGGAGCACATCATGGGTGGAAGGACGAAAATTCGTCTAAGTGTAAATCGACGAGAATCGTCAAGTGATTCTCGCCGATTCGGCGAGAATCACTAGTGATTCTCGCCGAATCGTCGAGAATCAGTGGCTGATTCCCGCCGACTCGATCCAGCTACTTCAAAGCAAGCAACTCTGATTCTAAGTAAGAATCGACGAGAATCACCAAGTGATTCTCGCCGATTCGGCGAGAATCACTAGTGATTCTGATCGTCTCGGCTGATCGTCGTCTCGACCCGGCTGAATCAGTGCGTGCAACCAAGTCAACTTCGACGAGAATCATCCTTGATTCTCGCCGAATCGTCGAGAATCACCTTTGATTCTCGACGATTCGACGAGATTCACTTTCGATTCTCGCCGATTTTGACTTGGGCGATTTTATGGAACTCCCTGAACCGGACTCTGTCGCTGGCATTGCTTTGAACCGAAGTTAGGGTTTCTACTTGTGGGACCCACAACGGTCATATTGAAGTTGTCTACCGTATAAATACAGGCGTATCTTTAAACAGTAGGACGACGGAATAAAATACACAGAAAGAAGCCGAGCCGATCTTGACCTAAAATCGCGAGTTCCGCTCCGCCGCCGCCGTCGTCGCTCGAGCAAGTTGGTCGCCGCTTTTGATCAAGATTTCTTCCTGATCTTCCGGCGACAGAAGCTTAGCCAAGCTTAGAGTCTCACGCGTCTATCCAGAGATCCCTTGTCTCTCGATTTGTTGATCGGGAAAAACTTCCCCGTCCGAATCGATCGAGACGACCGATCCTCGTGTGACTGTTGGTAGACCTAGCTAGCTTCGCTACGAAGTTTGGATCTCCAACGTACAGCAGTCGCACATCGTCGTCGCCGCCGATCCCGTGAACCTTGCCGCCGCCTATCTTGCCGCCGCCGGTTCCGGGGAGATCCACTCCAAGAGAGATCTAGGGTTGTGGACTCTTTGTGGACTTCAAGAACACGTCGTCAACAAAGAGGGACACCTTAGTCTCCAAACGTAGTTTGTATCTCTTGTACATTCTAGTTTTACTTTTGTTGTAAAGGAACGTTTGTTCCGAGTTGTAAGGGTTGGGTGCAACCCGTGTGTGGGAGTGTTGACTCCTACGTGTGGAAGGGTTCCTTCCGATAGTGCAAGGATTGGATTTCAATCCTGTTGGTGAAGAGACCGAGTCGTCCCTTGTTGGGAGATAGGTCGAAGGGGGAAAGTGGATGTACCCAAATCGGGGAACCACTATAAATAGCATGTGTATTCTGTGTGTTGTGCTGTTTATTTTTATTGTGCAGGTACAATTTTAAATTCCGCAAAAACGCTGCACTTCACCTATCCCCCCCCCCATAGGTGAAGATAGTTGACACTAGGTGAACTTTCAAGTGGTATCAGAGCGAGGTTGCTCATCAAAAATGTTAACACCTTGAGTTGAATTCTGCCACTAGTGTCAAGAAGAAGGAATACATCTACCATGGACGGTCTCAAGTTCACAGGGAAGATCCCAGTGTGCACCAGGCTCAACTTTCCTATCCGGAAGGAAAGGATAAGGTTCTACATGGAAGCAGTTGATCCTCGACTCTTCATGATCGTGGAGGAGGGACCTTATGTCCCCACTAAGGCCTCCACCATTGATCCTACCAAGAAAGTACCGAAGAAACTTTCTGAAATGGACAAGGACGAGATGGTGCTAGTAGGACTTGACAAGAAGGCACAGAACATTCTGGTCAGCGCGGTTGATGACTCAATGATGCAGACCTTCTGCAACTGCAGGACAGCACAGGAGATCTGGCATTGCCTGATCATCCTAATGGAGGGCACTGATGAAGTGAGGGATGATCGGAGATCCCTCCTGAACCAGAAATATGAGGCCTTCAGACAAGGGCCTAAGGAAGAGATCGGAGTCACCTACGAGAACTTCCTCAAGATTGTCAACGCCCTCAAAGGATACGGAAGAGTGTTCACTAATGGTGAACTCAATGATAAATTCCTTAGGTCTCTTACTAAGGAATGTGACACAAAGATCTGCGTCATCCGAGAGTTTGGCAGACTAGCTGAAACAGATCCGCAAATTCTGTTTGGGAAGCTGATGTCCTATGAGCTTCAGCTGAACACCGGGAAAGCAGAAGAAGAAGCAGAGAAGGCTGCAGCCAAAGAAAAGACTGTGGCTCTAAAAGCCAGTCACTCCAGAAAAGGCAAGGGTGCGGTTTCATACCGTGCCAGGAAAAAGGATGAGGAGGAGGACTCCGAGCCATGCTCCTCCAGCTCAGAGCTGTCGGAGGAGGATTTCTCCCTCATCACCCGAGAGTTCAAGAAGTTCCTCAAGATGAGGAATCAAAGAAAGAGAGACGGCTCCTCCTCCAGGCATCAGAAGAAAAATTATTCTTCTGACAGGTATGCCTCTAAACCGAACAAACATCGCTCCTCTGACATTATTTGCTTTGGATGCAATAAGCCAGGACACGTCGTGGCCGACTGCTATCAAGGCAAGAGAGAAAAAGGGAAAGAAGAGGAGCACAAATCTTCGAGAGATAAGAAGAAAGAGCGGAGCTACATTGCCAAAAGGCCAAAGACACTGAGTGAGTCTGATTCCTCAGACTCCAGTGATGATGAGGAAGCCTACTTCGGGCTGGTGGGTCGCTCCGACTCAGAAGGAGAATGCCCCCCATTTACTGGGAAGGTAAAAGCTCACACCCCTCTCTCCGACTCCGACTCTGATCCTGAGTCTCAGGATGATGAACTTGAGGATAGCCCTTCGGCCCGTGAAACGGAGCTCCTCGAGAAGTATGAGCTTCTGCTCAACACTTTCGAGGAGTGCCGTAAGAGACTGAAGGCTGAGAAAAAGGAAGTGAAATTCCTTAAGGGTGAGTGTGTATCCCTAAGGGAAGAGGTCACTAGCTTGATTTCTCTCCGACAGGAGCACCTTGACCTGACTTCAAAGCATTCAGAGTCTCTTAAGCTCCTTGATCTTAAGCAGGAGGAAGTCGACAAGTTAGAAGAACAACTTGCGGCAGAAAGGAAGATCGTCAAGAGCTTCTCTATGCCAAAAACAGTTCTTCCAGTAGTAGATACCTTCTCTGCTCAGGCCAAAGGAGCTGGCTTGGGGCATGTAGGGGTATCTGGTTCCTCATCCAGGAGAAACAGGAACCAGAGGAAGAATAAGGCCGCCAAGAAGGCCTCTGTTGATGAAAAGGGTAAGGCTCCTCTTAGTCCTGTTGCGTTCAGAAAGCCTAGCTTTCCTTGCAACCAACATGACTTTGAATCTACCTTTGGTCATCATTTCCGGCCCTCGGTTGCAAAGCCAAAGAGCCGATATGATGGTTGGACCTTTCCCCGGAACTTCGGTGAGAGCGCTTTCAAGGCACCTTATGAGGAAATCCACATGGGAAATTATGGTCAATTCTCTAGCGGCCATAATGGAAAGCAGGCACCAAGAGTCAAGCCTGTTATACTGACGAAACAGAAGGTGAAGAAGTCATGTGACTGCAATCACTGTGAGGCCTCCACCTCCAGATCCAAGGCCCCGGCTGTACCCACCATTCCCAGGGTAAGGTAGGAGCCTAGGAAGAGGTACAACAGATTCGACTGTTGGTGTTGTGGCAAAGTCGGTCACTCTGCCGTGGATTGTTGGTTTAATCCAAGGTATCACGAGACTCCCTATGTTAGCAATGCGAGGCCGACCACTCGTAGGGTTAACCAACCGAGGGGGAGTATGCTAACCAGGAATCTAGGACCCAAGTTCGATTGGGTTCCTAAGGGAAATTAATTTTGTTTTGCAGGAATGTCCAAAGGCCACCAAAACGCCGATCTGGTATTTGGACAGTGGATGCTCCCGGCATATGACTGGGACAAGAAGCCTGCTGCGTGATTACACTCCAGTCGAGAATGGACCCAAAGTCATCTTTGGAGGGTCAGATCGAGGAGTCAGCAGAGGTTACGGTATGATTTCCAACGGTATAATCTCTATCACCGACGTGGCTTATGTTGAAGGGTTAAACCATAACCTGATCAGTGTGAGTTAGTTATGTGACAAAGATTATGACGTTAAGTTCTGCAAGGATAAATGTCTGATAATTTCACGTACCTCTTCTGAGACGGTATTATCAGGCATTAGGAGCAGAAATATCTTATGCTTAGATTTTCTCAGTTTAGATTCATCTACCCCTGTATGCCTTGTGGCAAGAGGCAGTGCATCTCTTTGTGATCAATGGCACAAGAGATTGGCACATATTAATTTCAAGACAATTAGTTTGCTGTTTTCTAAGAACTTAGTAAGGGATGCTCCCATTATCAAGTGCATCATAGATAGCCTCTGTCCTGCATGCCAGATGGGTAAACAGACTTGGGCTACCTTTAAGAGCATTGCAGACAAAGACTCTTCCCGATGTCTTTACCTTTTACATATGGACTTGTTTGGTCCAATGCAAGTTCATAGCTTGGGAGGCAAGTCCTATATGCTAGTGATAGTTGATGATCATTCTCGGTTTACATGAGTGTTCTTCTTAAAACGAAAGTCGGATATGTTTGACATCTTCACTAGTTTTGTCAAGCAGGTTCAGAACGAATTTAACTGCCCAGTGGTCAAAATCAGAAGTGACCATGGAACAGAATTCGAATCTGGTGCTATGACAGAGTTTTGTGAAGAACAAGGTATCTTTCATGAGTTTTCCTCCCCGCGCACTCCTCAGCAAAATGGAGTTGCGGAGAGTAGAAATAGAACTCTCATTGAAGCATGCACGACAATGTTGAAAGACGCTTCTCTCCCAGAATACTTCTGGGCAGAGGCTGTCAACACAGCTTGTCATGTACAAAACCGAGCATTGATCAACAAGCATCAACGTAATACGCCTTACGAGCTACTGAAAGGCAGGAAACCAACCATGTCCTACTTGAGGATCTTTGGTTGCAGATGCTATGTACTGAATAATGGGAAGTACCCGCGTACTAAATTTGGTGAAAAATGCTTCGAAGGCATATTTATGGGCTATAGTTCCCACAGTCGGGCATATAGGGTCTTCAATAAGAAAACCTTAGTGGTAGAAGAATCAATTAATGTTGTATTTGATGAAGGAACTTTGCTTAACAGCAATTTTTCCAGTGGTATTCTTGAAGATGCAGGTGCACGACTTGAACAGCTGAGTCTCAATGAGACCGCTAAAGATGACACTCCTAAGTACGTCAAAGTTTCCACCTCCACGTCATTTGGGAACGTTGAAGATCAAAATGGAACAAATCTCCTAGAAGGAGGAGAAGCCCAAGAAGTAGTCGAAGCTCCAGACGCCAGACTTCTAGAGCTCCGGCACGTGAGGGATCATCCTAGAGATCAGATCATCGGAGATCCTCGTGTCGGTGTCAGAACTCGAAGAGGTACTATTAACGAAGTATTGCATCTTAGCTTCCTGTCACAGGTTGAGCCAAAGAAGTTCGACGAGGAGAACAAAGATGCGGCATGGATTTCGGCCATGCAAGATGAACTACATCAATTCGAACGATGCAACGTTTGGACGCTGGTTCCCAGACCACACAAGCAGAATGTGATTGGCACCAAGTGGATTTTCAGAAACAAACTGGATGAACATGGTGTTATCATAAAGAACAAGGCAAGGCTGGTGGCTCAAGGTTACAGACAGGAGGAGGGGATTGACTTCGACCAAACGTTCGCACCAGTAGCAAGGCTCGAGGCAATCAGATTGTTCCTGGCGTATGCTTCGCACAAAGGATTCACAGTCTATCAAATGGACGTGAAATCAGCATTCTTGAACGGAGACCTGAAAGAGGAAGTATACGTCGCTCAACCCCCAGGTTTTGTCAATCCTACTTATCCCAATCATGTGTATTTTCTCAATAAAGCTCTTTATGGTTTAAAACAAGCTCCTCGAGCTTGGTATGAGACTTTATCTAGTTTTCTTCTTGAGAACAAGTTCTCTAGAGGTAAAATAGATAAAACATTGTTTCTCAGGGAAGTCAAAGGCAAGATTTTGCTGGTGCAAATTTATGTCGATGACATTATATTCGGCTCAACGGACAACAATCTTTGCAAAAAGTTTTCTAAACTTATGCAAGGAAAGTTTGAAATGAGCAGTATGGGAGAGCTCAAGTATTTCTTGGGACTTCAAGTGAAACAGTCTGAGGATGGAATCTTCATCTCTCAGACGAAGTTCACAAATGAACTCCTTAAGAAATTCGGTATGGAGAATGCAACCTCTATGAGGACTCCAATGGGATCCACTATGTCTCTGGATAAGGATGAGAAAGGTAAACCTTTCGATGAAACCAAATACAGAAGCATCATTGGATCCCTGCTCTACCTCACTGCCAGTAGACCGGATATCATGTTCTCCACATGTGTCTGTGCCAGATATCAGGTGAACACTAAGGAATCTCACTATGTCGCTGCAAAGCGAATTCTAAGATACCTTAAAGGTACTCCAAATCTTGGCTTGTGGTACCCGAGAAACAATGATGTCGAGCTAATAAGTTTTTCAGATGCTGATTTTGCAGTGAGTAGGGATGACAGGAAAAGCACCTCCGGGACGTGTCAATTCCTCGGACGAAGGCTTATCTCATGGAATAGCAAGAAACAGAATTGTGTTGCAACCTCCACAGCAGAGTCTGAGTACATCTCGGCAGGCAGCTGTTGCGCACAACTCCTATGGATCAGAAACCAGTTAGCCGACTACGACCTTCAGTTCAAGGAAGTACCAATGTACTGCGACTCCTCCAGTGCAATTGCAATTGCCAACAATCCGGTTTCGCACAGCAGAACGAAGCATATTGAAGTGCGCTACCACTTCATTCGGGAGCACGTGGAGAACAAGGACATCTCTCTCTATTATGTCCCCACGGACAAGCAGATTGCAGATATATTCACAAAGCCCTTAGACGAGGCCAAGTTCAGTCTTTTCAAAACTGAATTGGGGATGCTAAATAATGAGGAATGAAGACTACAGAAGCTTCAGGCTCGTGCAAGAACTAAAGGGGAGGAAGGTACTCAAGATGAGCACAGGCGCAAGAACTGAGGGGGAGCAAGGTACTCAAGTGTGAGCACAAGTGCAAGAACTGAGGGGGAGCAAGGGGTCAAATGCTACAGACCCCGATTTGCAGAAGCCGAAAAGGGGGAGATTACCCTCTCGGCTAAGGCTAAGGTGGCTCCAAGCTTGCTCCCAAGAAATTGGCATTGGTAATGAATAACTCACTCAACTCAATTTCAAGTTTATGATTTTCATTCCCATATGCTCTATTCACCTTAGCTTGTAGGGTTTAGGCTTCTTCAAATAGGGGGAGATTGTTGGGTATTGTATCCACAATGTACCTGATTTGAAGAAGCCCCTGGACAAGCTAAGGTCAATAGACAATGTATTTGATAAAATATTTCAAGTTGTGCTTGCAGTTATTCCACGATAAGTGCACACCAATGTCAGGGTGCAGTAGGTCAATATACACGGGTCTGCACGACGTAATCCCTCGTTGAGCAGATCAGTGCGTTGGCCTACGTGTACTCTCTCTATTGGAGTGCACTTACTTTCAAGTACAGGGTTGTGATCTTGCAAGAGCAGACAAGGAGCAAGGATGGGTCAAGGAGCACATCATGGGTGGAAGGACGAAAATTTGTCTAAGTGTAAATCGACGAGAATCGTCAAGTGATTCTCGTCGATTCGGCGAGAATCACTAGTGATTCTCGCCGAATCGTCGAGAATCAGTGGCTGATTCCCGCCGACTCGATCCAGCTACTTCAAAGCAAGCAACTCTGATTCTAAGTAAGAATCGACGAGAATCACCAAGTGATTCTCGCCGATTCGGCGAGAATCACTAGTGATTCTCGGCGATTCGTCGAGAATCACTGGCTGATTCTCGCCGTCTCGACCCGGCTGAATCAGTGTGTGCAACCAAGTCAACTTCGACGAGAATCATCCTTGATTCTCGCCGAATCGTCGAGAATCACCTTTGATTCTCGACGATTCGACGAGATTCACTTTCGATTCTCGCCGATTTTGACTTGGGCGATTTTCTGGAACTCCCTGAACCGGACTCTGTCGCTGGCATTGCTTTGAACCGGAGTTAGAGTTTCTACTTGTGGGACCCACAACGGTCATATTGAAGTTGTCTACAGTATAAATACAGGCGTATCTTTGAACAGTAGGACGACGGAATAAAATACACAGAAAGAAGCCGAGCCGATCTTGACCTAAAATCGCGAGTTCCGCTCCGTCGCCGCCGTCGTCGCTCGAGCAAGTTGGTCGCCGCTTTTGATCGAGATTTCTTCCTGATCTTTCGGCGACAGAAGCTTAGCCAAGCTTAGAGTCTCACGCGTCTATCCAGAGATCCCTTGTCTCTCGATTTGTTGATCGGGAAAAACTTCCCCGTCCGAATCGATCGAGACGACCGATCCTCGTGTGACCGTTGGTAGACCTAGCTAGCTTCGCTACGAAGTTTGGATCTCCAACGTACAGCAGCCGCACATCGTCGTCGCCGCCGATCCCGTGAACCTTGCCGCCGCCTATCTTGCCGCCGCCGGTTCCGGGGAGATCCACTCCAAGAGAGATCTAGGGTTGTGGACTCTTTGTGGACTTCAAGAACACGTCGTCAACAAAGAGGGACACCTTAGTCTCCAAACGTAGTTTGTATCTCTTGTACATTCTAGTTTTACTTTTGTTGTAAAGGAACGTTTGTTCCGGGTTGTAAGGGTTGGGTGCAACCCGTGTGTGGGAGTGTTGACTCATACGTGTGGAAGGGTTCCTTCCGATAGTGCAAGGATTGGATTTCAATCCTGTTGGTGAAGAGACCGAGTCGTCCCTTGTTGGGAGATAGGTCGAAGGGGGAAAGTGGATGTACCCAAATCTGGGAACCACTATAAATAGCTTGTGTATTATGTGTGCTGTGCTGTTTATTTTTATTGTGCAGGTACAATTTTAAATTCCGCAAAAACGCTGCACTTCACTTATCCCCCCCCCCATAGGTGAAGGTAGTTGACACTAGGTGAACTTTCACATGTGGCCAGTGGACTGGACTTGGTGTGATCTGTTCCAAGTCCAGGTTGGCTCAGTCCGGAGAGATCGCGCAGTGGAGCGCGGGCTGCTTTCTCAGTCCGTCAAGCCTAGTAGAAGTGTTGTTGCCTTGTTTGCTAGCTTGGGGGTATGCGGACTAGAGGATTGCCTGTGCAAGAGCGTGCGGACTGGAGCTGGAGTCCGCTGAGTTCGGTTTAGCCTTGTGATGAGGTTATGAACTCAGGAATGCGGACTGGAGTTTGTTGTGTAAGCAGACTGGATCGGCGTGTCCGCTGAGTCCGGCGGTGCCTTGGAGATAGAGGCAATGGACTCAGGAGGTGCGGACGGAAGTCGGGTGTCCGCTGAGTCCGGCAGGTGCCTTGATGGCGAAGCTGCTGGCACGGGGTTTGCGGGCAGATGCCTTACCCGCAGATTGGCGGACACAGCTGTTGTGGAGTCCGGCTGTGGTGGTCCTGGCTTGGCCTCTGGCGGCAAGGCGGGCTGGATATTGGAGTCCGGCCTTGGAGAAGCTAGGGCGGACTGGCTATCTGCACAGGAGCGGCGGACTGGAATGTGTATCCGCGGGCTTGCGGATACACTTGTTCTTGCTGCGGGATGTGGCAGTGATCCTATCGGCTAGGGCGGTGACCATACTCATCATCGTGCCTATAAATAGGACCCATGTCACATCAGGAAAATCGAACCTGAACCGAAGTAAGTGAACAGTATTTGAGCTCGCGTAAGTTGCTGCGGTCTGGACTTTGGTGTCCGCGCGGATGGAGAGTTGACCCGGTTGTGCTGTGCAGGTTGTGCGGATAGCGCTGGAAAGCCAGGACTTGGCTCTGATTGCGGTCAGGGACAGTGCGGACTCTACGGTTAAGCAACAGGTGGTAAACAGCAGGTCGTGGATAGCGACCAGGCGGTCTTCTCTTTGGCAACTTGGTTCGGGGTTCGGGAAGTCGCCTGCTTCAGGCGGACTGTTCCATTCGGTGGCGCAGCTTGTGCGGTCTGGCGGCTAGGCGACCTCGCGGTCAGGCGGCCTGCAGATCGGCGGTGAAGAGCTGGCATTGTAAAGGGTGAGTCCGCGCAGCTTGGGTTGCGGTCTGGCGACCTGGCGGACTGAGCGAACTCCACAGCAGTAGGTCGGCGACTTGTTGATTGAGTCCGCGTGGCTTGTTTTTTGTTCTTGTCTTTGTAACTGTCTCTGCTCTCCCGGTGTTGGGTTTTGGTGAAGCATGTCTCGACATGTATGTCTCGCCTTGTAAAGAAGTTTGCTCTTGATCAATAAAGAAGCTTGTGCTGCATGTGTTGCTGGTTGTTACTGCTTTGTTGAGATAACCCCTGCTAACTCCACGATCCGGGAAAACTTTCAACATTATAAGTGGGTGTATCCTCCTCCGGTTTGTTGAGTTTTCAACAGGGTATCCAAGGGGGCGTCTGCGGTTTGTTGAATTTTAACATGGTATCAGAGGGAGGTTGTTGGAGTGGTCAAGCAGTGCTTAATGGAAGTAGTTGCTCTTCTGTAGAGGAAACCAGTGGTAGAACCATGGCAGTGGAGGATGCAAGTTGTCTTGGTATTGATCTTCTTACAGCGACGAACTTTGAAAGGTGGAAGTCCTGTATGAAGAGCTTTCTTCTTGGCGAGGACCTTTGGGAGGTTGTATGCGGAGCAGGAAGACAAGAGGTTACTGCTGGCAATGCTGAAGAGATGAGAGCTTGGAAGGAGACAAATGCGAAAGCGGAGTCTATTCTCAAGCAGGTGATCTCATCGAAGCTCTTGGACCACATCAGTGGATGTCGGTCAGCTGCGGAGGTCTGGACTTCCCTTGATGGGTTGTTCAGGAAGGAGGTGAAGGTTGCTGCTGATGATGGTCCCTCTACTTCATATCAGGAACAAAGGAGTATTTCTCCTAGGCGTGATAGGAAGAGGAAGGAAGGACCAAGGTGCTATAAATGCAAGCAGCAAGGTCATCTTCGGAAGGAGTGCAAGGTTGTCTTGCTCTCGGCGAGCGTAGCTCATGTAGGGAGGAAGGAGAAGAACCTTGTTGGGTTATCAACAAGTTCTGGAGCTGATCGGATGAATGCCAGTGATAGTGCAGCTATCTGGCATGAAAGACTGGGACATGTTGGGATGGACAAGCTGAAAGCAATGGCGGAAAGAAGACTCGTAAGAGACTTGCCTAGATTGTCATCCTATGGCGATGGTCGGGGGTGTGCGGGATGTCAGGAAAGTGGAGCCTATCGCTTCATGGTTGATAAAGCACAATCCAGATGTATAGCACCATTGGCGGTTGTCCATTGTGCTCTGGTGGGACCGACCGTCACGGCCATTCTTGGAGGCAGCAGGTTCATGCTGATATTGGTTGATGACTATTCTAGGTATACTTGGGTATACTTCATGAAGAAGAAGTCCAACATGGTACGCTTGTTTGTGGAGTTCAAGAAGCTTGTGGAAGGCCAGCTTGGCCGGAGGATCAAGGTGTTGAGGACAAGTATCGGTGGTGAGTTTGGCTCAACCGAGTTCTCACACTTTTGCAGGAAGCAAGGGATCCGGAAGGAGATTTCTTGTGGACATACTTCACAACAAGGTAGTATTGCAGGTCGGATGATCCGTTGGTTAACGGAGACCTGCAAGTGTTGGCTTCAGAGTAAAGGCGTTCCGAAGGCTCTTTGGGCGGAAGGAATGGCCTGTGCTGCTCATGTCATCAACCGGATGCCTCTTAGTCCGATCATAGTGAAGACTCCTTATGAGCTGATGTTCGGAGTGAAGCCCTCAGTAAAGCACCTTCGGGTGTTTGGATCTACCTGCTATATACAGTCTCCGGGTGCTCTCAAGACAAAGCTAGTCTTTGTTGGATATGATGAGCAGAGGAGAAGATGGAGGTGTATGGATCTTGCGACGAAGAAACTCATAGTGTCGAGAGACATTGTCTTCGATGAGTTGACATCGTATTGGGGTAGCTCTCATGTGGAGCTAGAGATAAGCAGGTTAGATGGTGGGCTGAAGGAGGCTGCTGCTAAGGAAGTGGAGTTACCTGAGTCACCAGGTGTTCCAGGTTGTTCTAGCTCCAGGGCAAAGACGTCAGAGTCAGGAAGAAGGGGGAGCGATGCTCCAGGATCTCCTGGCTCGAAGGCGGAGGCTTCCGGTTCAGGAAGCAGGGGGAGCGATGTTCCAAGCAGTTTTTGTTCAAGAGGGGAGTCTTCTGGTTCAGGTAGCAGGGGGAGCGTTGCTCCAGGTGCTTCTGATTCCAGTAAGGAGGCGTCTTGTTCAGGGAGCAAAGGGAGCATTGTTCCGGGTTTGCCCGGAAACGGAGCTGGTTCAGTAGCAGCGGAGGTGGTTAGCCATGATCAGATTCTTCGGAGATCGAAGAGGATCAGTAAGCCACCAGCTCGATATAGTGAAGGGAACACGACAGACTTGGTTCCGTGTTTCCTTGTTAGCCCTCAGGTCGAGCAAGGTTCTTCCGGCTGTGATGACCCCACTAGAATCAAGGAGGTGGTTGACACCAAGGCTGAAGAGGTGACTTCTCTCAGAGATAACAAGGCTTGGGCTTTTGTACCCAAGGAAGTTGGTGATACTCCTGTGATGCAAGAGTGGAGGTTGAAGCTGAAGAAGGCAGAGGGAAGCATGACTCCTTTTTGGAGATGCTGGAGGGCTCCCTCATGGTCCATGATATGCGGGGCGAGGACTATGTCTTTGACATCTCTTCGTAGATGCTATCGGAAGGACCAGGTGCAAGGTTACGGGAGCTGCTGGAGTTATTCACCACTTCTCACTTCAAGGGGGAGTGTTGAATTATGTGAAGTGAAAGTGGGTGAATGGAAGGCTTGGGAAACCTATCCGCGCGGACTACGCCGACAGGGTTGGCGGACTGCTAGGTCGGAAGGGATGTTACAGGCGGTTTGCTCTGTGGCGGCCTGGGCAGTCTGTTCGCACGGACTACGCGGACAGCAGCGGTCTGACAAGCCAGTGTATGCTCAGCAGGCGGTTGACTCCCATGAAGTAACTGGGCGGATAGAAATGCTATCCGCGAAGTCCGGCATGAAGCGGACTGAAGAACTGGAGCTCGGCAGACCGGTTTGGCAGTTGCCTTGGTCTTGCTCTGGTGCAGCGGGAAGCCGCGGAGACCGCCGGTCAGCGCGGACAGAAACTGGAGGTCGCCCGGTATGGCGGGCTAGATCCAGTGTCCGCCAGTAAGTGCGGACTGGCCCATGTGGCCAGTGGACTAGACTTGGTGTGATCTGTTCCAAGTCCAGGTTGGCTCAGTCTGGGGAGATCGCGCAGTGGAGCGCGGGCTGCTTTCTCAGTCCGCCAAGCCTAGTAGAAGTGTTGTTGCCTTGTTTGCTAGCTTGGGGGTATGCGGACTGGAGGATTGCCTGTGCAAGAGCGTGCGGACTGGAGCTGGAGTCCGCTGAGTTCGGTTTATCCTTGTGATGAGGTTATGAACTCAGGAATGCGGACTGGAGTTTGCTGTGTAAGCAGACTGGATCGGCGTGTCCGCTGAGTCCGGCGGTGCCTTGGAGATAGAGGCAATGGACTCAGGAGGTGCGGATGGAAGTCGGGTGTCCGCTGAGTCCGGCAGGTGCCTTGATGGCAAAGCTGCGGGCTCGGGGTTTGCGGGCTGATGCCTTGTCCGCAGATTGGCGGACACAGCTGTTGTGGAGTCCGGCTGTGGTGGTCCTGGCTTGGCCTCTGGCGGCAAGGCGGGCTGGATATTGGAGTCCGGCCTTGGAGAAGCTGGGGCGGACTGGCTATCTGCACAGGAGCGGCGGACTGGAATGTGTATCCGCGGGCTTGCGGATACACTTGTTCTTGCTGCGGGATGTGGCGGTGATCCTATCGGCTAGGGCGGTGACCATACTCATCATCGTGCCTATAAATAGGACCCATGTCACATCAGGAGAATCGAACCTGAACCGAAGTAAGTGAACAGTATTTGAGCTCGCGTAAGTTGCTGCGGTCTGGACTTTGGTGTCCGCGCGGATAGAGAGTTGACCCGGTTGTGCTGTGCAGGTTGTGCGGATAGCGCTGGAAAGCCAGGACTTGGCTCTGATTGCGGCCAGGGACAGTGCGGACTCTGCGGTTAAGCAACATGCGGTAAACAGCAGGTCGCGGATAGCGACCAGGCGGTCTTCTCTTTGGCAACTTGGTTCGGGGTTCGGGAAGTCGCCTGCTTCGGGCGGACTATTCCATTCGGTGGCGCAGCTTGTGCGATCTGGCGGCTAGGCGACCTCGCGGTCAGGCGGCCTGCAGATCGGCGGTGAAGAGCTAGCATTGGAAAGGGTGAGTCCGCGCGGCTTGGGTTGCGGTCTGGCGACCTGGCGGACTGAGCGGACTCCACAGCAGTAGGTCGGCGACTTGTTGATTGAGTCCGCGCAGCTTGTTTTTTGTTCTTGTCTTTGTAACTGTCTCTGCTCTCCCGGTGTTGGGTTTTGGTGAAACATGTCTCGCCATGTATGTCTCGCCTTGTAAAGAAGTTTGCTCTTGATCAATAAAGAAGCTTGTGCTGCATGTGTTGCTGGTTGTTACTGCTTTGTTGAGATAACCTCTGCTAACTCCACGATCCGGGAAAACTTTCAACATTATAAGTGGGCGTATCCTCCTCCGGTTTGTTGAGTTTTCAACAGGGTATCCAAGGGGGCGTCTGCGGTTTGTTGAATTTTAACAATAACAATACATTCCCCCCCACAATTTCCTTGTCCTCAAGGAATAATAAAATAGGGGTATCGTCGCTTGAATGATTCCAGCTCCTCCCAAGTCGCTTCCTCTGGGGTCCCATTCATCCACTGCACTAGCACTTGGGTCATCACCCTGCCTCGATTCGGTGTGATGCGGCGCTCCAGAATGTATTGCGGTTCCACCATCAAGTTGCCCTCCGAGTTGGTTATGTTTGGCAGCGGAAGTGGTTGGAATGGGTTGTCCACCACCTGCTCCCTAAGTTGGGAAATGTGAAATGTGTGGTGTATTTTGGCGTCGGTTGGCAACTCCAATTTGTACGCCACCGTGCCGATGCGTTCCAACACCCGGAACAGTCCAAAAAACCTTGGAGACAATTTGTGAAATCCATGAGTGCGGAGACTTGTTTGCTTATACGGTTGGAGACGAACATATACCCATGAGCCCACCGTTAAGGTCCTCTCCCTCCTCTTCATATCCGCCATGACACGCATCCTATTTTGTGCTTGGGCCAAGTTGGTTTTCAACAATGAAATCACCTTCTCCCGCGCCTCGAGGGAACGATCCACTTCTCCCGTCCGCGCCTCCCCGGAAATGTAAGGGGTGTGAATGGCCGGTTCTTGCCCATAAACCACTTCATAGGGGGGGGTCATTTTAATGGCGCTATGATAGGTCGTGTTATACCACCATTCCGCCAGCGGTAACCATGCAGCCCAAGTATGCGGTCGTTCAAAGCACATGCACCTCAGATATCCTTCCAAACAACGTTGACGACCTTCGTCTGTCCGTCTATTTGTGGATGGTATGTCGTAGAAAACTTCAACTGGACTCCCAAAATGCTGAAAATCTCTTGCCAAAATTGGCTTAAAAAGATGTTTCTCGATCACTAACTATCGATGTCGGCAACCCATGGAGCCTCACAATTGAATCCAAGAAGAGTTGAGCCACTCCTTGTGCTGTATACGGGTGAGAGAGGGCATTGAAATTAGCTTGTTTGCTTAGACGATCCACCACCACAAGTACCGTAGTCATTCCCTTACTTTTGGGCAGACCCTCTATAAAGTCCATCGATATGTCTTGCCAAACCCGCGAAGGAATCGGTAGTGGCTGCAATAGCCCCATCAGCTTCTGTGTATCTGCCTTGCATTGTTGGCACACCCCACACTGTTGGATATACGCATACACCTCCGGTTTCATTCTCTTCCAATAAAAAATATTCTTGAGCCTCATGTATGTGGCATTGATACCCGAGTGCCCTCCAACCGCCCCATCATGGTATAATTTCAGCAATGTTTCCTTCAACTGTGGGTCCCTTCCCACCACTAATCTCCCCTTGCGCTTCAACAAGCTGTTAGCCCATGTATACTTCGGATAGCTAGTGGGGTCTAGCTCTTTTTGAGTCACGACACGTTGGAGATCCATGTCATTCGCCCATGAGTCACGCACTTGTTGTAGGATACTAGATCGGATAGTAACCAGCGTATTTAGTTCCCCCTTGTCCACTATGTCTTTTCGGGATAGCGCGTTCGCACATAAGTTCTCTTTGCCTTGCTTGTACTGAATGGTGTAGTCATAGCCGAGGAGTTTGGCAAGATATTTTTGTTGGGCCGGTGTTGCAAGCTTTTGATCGAGTAAATATTTCAAGGAGCGTTGGTCCGTCTTGATCACAAACGAATTTCCCAATAAATAATGTCGCCATTGTTGTACCGCCATCACAATCGCGAGGAGTTCTTTTTCATACACGGACATGGCTGCATTCTTCTTCCCAAGGGTCAGGCTAAAGTAGGCAATCGGTCGCCCCTCTTGCAATAAAACCGCGCCAACGCCCGTCTCCGACGCATCGGATTCTAGGACGAGTGGTTTGTGGAAATCTGGTAGGCATAGCACCGGCGGTCTTGATACCGCTTCTTTGAGCAGAACGAAAGCTTGTTCGGCCTCCCGAGACCACTTGAATCCCTTGCCCTGGAGTAACTCCGTGAGGGGCCGAGCGATGCTCCCATAGTGTTGAATAAAGCGCCGGTAATACCCGGTGAGGCCTAAGAAGGCCCGTAATTTCTTCACCGTCGTAGGTTGAGGCCACTCTAACATAGCTTGGATCTTCTTGGGGTCGGTTTCCACCCCACGGTCGGAGATAAGGTGCCCCAGATAATGTACCTTCCGCAGCCCAAACTCGCACTTGGATCTTTTGAGAAATAGCTTGTGGTGTCGCAAGGTGGTAAGAGTGTAATCAAGATGTTGCAAATGCTCCCCCCAAGACCTGCTATATACAAGAATGTCGTCAAAAAACACCAAAATAAAATTGCGCAGTTGCTCCTGAAAAACCTTGTTCATCAGGCTTTGGAATGTGGACGGTGCGTTGGTTAGTCCAAATGGCATAACTAAAAATTCATAGTGGCCTTGGTGCGTCCGAAAGGCCGTCTTGTGGATATCGGCGTCCGCCATCCGCACTTGGTGGTAACCCGCCCGCAAGTCCAACTTAGAGAAGAATGTGGCTCCACCAAGCTCGTCGATCAATTCTTCAATGATGGGAATTGGAAATTTCTCCTTGATTGTATGTGTGTTGAGGTGACGGTAGTCAATGCATAGTCGCCACGTGCCATCCCCCTTCTTGACCAATACAACCGGTGAAGCAAACGGACTACAACTGTGGCGGATCACTCCTGTTTGGAGCATCTCCTTGATGAGGTGCTCGATGACTGTCTTTTGTAAGGGCGGGTATCGGTACGGGCGTAAATTAATATTTACCTTATCCTCCTTGAGTACAATGCGATGCTCATGCTCCCTTGTAGGTTGCAGCCCTCGTGGCTCTTCGAATAGATCCTGAAATGATTCCAAACATGTCGTTAACTGCTGCTCTTGGACGGCGTTTAGCGCAGGATCCTGCTGGCCGGATTCCGCAAGCCCGCTTGGACCCGATCGGAGCTGTCCGCAGCTCAACATTCGCAGCTCCCCATGGTCATTCCCGGCCCCTGGTGTGGCCGAACTCTCCCAAATAGCTAACATGTGGAATTGGCCATGCGCCACTCGCCCTTGTTCTTCGTTGTGTCGGTTCAGCCACGTTCCCGTAACAGGTTTAGAACCCCTAAGGGCTACTCGTTGGCCGTGATGATGAAAAGCCAATGTTAAATTCCGGAAGTCCCATTGTAGAACTCCAAGTGTCACAAGCCATTGCACCCCTAGGACCATCTCGCAGCCGCCAAGGAGTAGTACCAGCATATCCGAGGTGAAGAGGACTCCCCTCATCTTCCATTGGAACCCCTCCACCTTATGGGAACTTGAAATACAGTTGCCATCAACGACGGCAACCTTGAACATGGGTATTGACACGAGCGGACATTGTAACTTTGCAGCTGTTTCCCGGTCCAAGAAATTATGGGTGCTTCCAGAATCAATCAGAATTTGTTTCAGTTGGCCTCAATGAGACGCCGTCACCCGCATGGTATAAAAGTTGGCAGCCCCGGTTAGTGCGTGTGTTGAGACTTGTGGCGTGTCCGGCATGTGTTCGTCCTCTGGAGTAAAGTCTATGTCCTCCTCGAAGTCGTCTCCCTCTGGCATGTCCTCGTCCTGTTCCGGAACGAGCTGGATCGCATAGGCTTGTTTGCGTCCCGCACACCGATGCCCGGGTGAGTACGGGGCATCGCAGCCAAAACATAGGCCCTTGCTACATTTATCTGCCACTTCAGCTGCTGTTAACCGTGCCCCCCCCCCCCCCCCCCCCCGAGCTGAATTGAAACCTCGGTTGGGTGAAGAATAGTGTGGCCGACCCGGTGGAGGGAGATAACTAGCAGGCTGTCGGTTGGTGCGGGGAGCCGGCTCGGTGGTGGAGCCAGAAGTGCGCTTAAGACGCAAATGTAGCTTGTGCTCCTGAAGGCGGGCAAGAGACGCAACGTCCGCCAAGGTCTTGGGTTGGAACATGCGCACAGTATAGGCAATCTCCTCCTTCAATCCAGCAAGACAAAAGTTCATGGCATGGTCTTCTTGGATGTGGACGCGATGGCGGAGCATGTCGAATTCCTCAAGGTATTGTTGGACCGTGCCCTGTTGGCGTAAATTTTTTAACTCCCAAATAGGATCGTCGAACAAGATTGACCCAAATCGTTTGGTGATGGCTTGGCTATACTCCTCTCACGTTGGGCCTTGTGGGGCGAGGCGGGATTTCATGAAAGCTTGGTGCCAAAAAAGGGCTTTTCCTTCCAAATGCATGGAGGCAAGTGGCACCTTGCTCTCCGGCGGCGTGCTGGCAATGGCGAAAAACTGCTCACAACGGAAGGTCCATTCATGGAGGGCATCGCCATTGAAGCAGGGAAATTCGATCCGCGGAAGCCGAGCATCCAGCATCGGTGGTTGGTCGGCCTGGAACGGTGGCGGCGGGGGAGGTACCGGCCCCGGTGTGGATGGGGGCAGAGCAGAGCCGGAGGGAGAGCCACGGCTGTCCATGCCCGAGGTCTTGTCGAGGCGCATGGTAGAAATCAGCTCGCGAATCTCCTCCAAGGTGCGGCTCTGCTGATCTTCAACGGACTGGAGGGTGCCCTGCATCTGTTCCTGAGCATGGCGCAAGGCGTCGACTTCCTGCTGGAGGTCGCGCGAACGGGTGTTGTCGGCAGGCGCCATCCCACTCCCGGACGCTAGCTCTGATACTTTGTTAAGATTTCTTTAGGAATGCTAATCAACAGTACAAACTTCACAGCAAATCCTTGGAATTACTTGATCACAACACAACCAACAACAACTACAAGAAGAGAAAGGTAAGATTCCACCTGCGAGCAAGGCTGCCCTGAGAGGTGATATCACGGTGAGGACGAAGCCGATTCAGCCGCCTATTCCAGCCAAAAGTCCAAGATAAAAAATGCAACCCTAATAACCGGCTACATATAAGATATGTAACCCGGTTAATTACAAAAATAACCCTCCCAGCCAAAGCTAATAAAAAAGGATCATAACAGAAGACTTCTCCCGGAGGACCGCAACAGCCTTATCAGCCATGTCAAGCGTCCACAAACTGCCCAGAGCTGCCGAACTCCGTCCAAATTTGGGGGAGAAGACTGAAGCGGAGATTAAATCCCAAAAATTACTTCGTCAAATTCGAACTGCAGCCTTCTTCTCAGTCTCATATCTCCGGCTGCTACAATCAAGGGTGATCACGAGATAACTCGCCGAAGTCCTGCTCATCTCATTCTGAATCGAGTTGTGTTAACTTCGCAGATTTTCTCCGTGAGATTAAATAAAACAGGTTAATGGCGCCTCTTAATCCATTTCAACACTTTAAATCCCCGGTTTAGGTGTGGATTCACTGCATCGTTTCTCAACAAATCGTCATTGTTTTACCGAGAATGAGATTGTTCCGATGTTCAAGATTCCAGCTCTCTGAGATGCAGGCCCATCATCATCATCAAACACCAAAATATTCAGGAATTCAAGCTCTTCTCGGTTGCTTATAATACAATATGCATATTTGGATCACACAATAAAACTTATTTGGACCGTCCGATCAAGCTCCATCAAACACGTGCCGTTGAATTCAACAAAGTAGATCTGCAAATATCCAAATCAACTCACCTGGCACTGTTCACAACCGAAAAAACCCGATGCCCCTTTCCCCCTCCCGCCCCCTCACGGGCTCACCCCCGCCGGCGGAGCCGCCGGCGGCCGAAAGATCGGCCTGCGTGAGCAGGCCGAAGCGGGGGTGGGGATTTTTGTTTTTTTTTTCAGTTTCTTTTAATTATATAATTTATTAAATTTATTTATAATTTATAAAATTATTAAATTTATTTATAATTTATAAAATTATTAAATTCCGATTAAATTTTCTATTAAAATTTAATAGAAATTTTCTATTAAATGTTTTATTAAAAGCTGGGCCGCGGGCGAAGCCCCGGGAGGTCAAGTGGGAGAAGCCCGCTTGTTTGCGGGCGAAGCCCGCAGCGACGCATCGAGAACGGGCGGAGCCCGTTCAAAGATGCGGGGGGGGGGGGGGGGGGGGGGGGGGGCGAAGCCTGCAGCGACGCATCGAGAACGGGCGGAGCCCGTTCGAAGATGCTAGTATATATATAAACCAATAGTCATATTTGGAAGCACACCGTTAAACAAATATGAACCGTCCGATCTCCAAGAAATCTCATCTGCCCATTGGATCTAAATAACATGGCCTGCCATTAGCCATATCTCCCAAAACAGCACTGTCCACTTCTTCCCATTTCCCGATCTGCAGATGCCGCCTCCCATACCTCACGGGCTCACCCAGCAGCCACCGGCGGCCTGCCCGGCGCCCACCGGGGGGTTCGCCGGCCTCCGGCAAACCCGCCGGGGGTTGTCCGGCGGCGAGCGGGTAGGGCCACCGTCGGCGGTGGCCCTGCCCGTGAGCTCCAGTTTTAGGGCTCACGGGCAGGGCCACCGCCGGCGGTGGCCCTGCCCGCTCGCCACCGGACAACCCCCGGAGGGTTCGTCGGAGGTCGGCGAACCCCCGGTGGGCGTCTGGCAAGCCGGCGGCGGCTCCGACGCCGGCAGCTGGCGGAAGAGGCGGTCATGGTGTAACATTCGTCTTCCCAAAATACCCATCAGCCATGGTGTAACTTTTTAATGCCAAAATACAGCTCGTTTTTTTCTTATTCCCCTACTCATTTGCATGATTTTTTATCATTTCATCGTAAATTTTCTAATTCCCCTACTCATTTGCATGTTTTTTCTTATTCCCCTACTCGCCGCCCCGCCAATGTCGCCGCACTCGCCAATGTCGCCGCCCGCGCCCCAACCCAATGTCGCCGCCCCCGACCATTGTCGCCGCTCCCAACCAATGTCGCCTCCCCCGATCATTGTCGCCGCTCCCAACCAATGTCGCCGCCTCCGACTAATGTCGCCGCCTCCGACAAATGTCGCCGCCCCGACAAATGTCTCCGCGCCAGACCAATGTCGCCGCCCCACACGGGGTCTTCCGTGCACGACTGCTTTTGGGATACCAAATGACAAAACCACCGACTCTTTAAAAAAACTATTACAGAAATAATAGTCACTGACAGAAGCACACAAAAACACTACCATCTAACTTTAATTGCACCCAAAAAACTTATCACAACCTTTTGCACAAATTTAACCTGAAGATGATGAAACACAAGAGACAATGAAGGGTGAGGGTGCTTTAATACCATATTAAAACTTATAAATGTTTTAACATTCTCAATGTGGGACTAAATATTGCAGCGACTTATCAATCCAAATTCCTCATCGGACACCTTACAAAGACACCCCTCGAAACAAAACCATAATATGGACAACAAGCATGAAGCTACTTTAAATGCCTAGTAAAAATTATTTTGTAGGGGCAGCCTCCATAGAAACTGTGGAAGCTCTTTGTCGGCCATGCGGCTCTTTGGTGGAATATAATGCAACTGTTCTTCCCATCGAGTTCTTCAATTGCTCTCTGGCATGCCTAAGCGAAAAAAGTACATCACACACATTGTTCTTCGCTTCTGGATTGAAGGCCTCTGGTTCTTCTGGAATACTCACTGGAACAAGAGCCAAACTTTCTTCGACGGGACGCTTGATATCCGATTTCTCATTGGAAGATTGTCTGTTTAATTTGAAGAGTTTGGGTGTTATTTTGCGAAGTTCGTCATAAAAAAGAAGAATATTTAAAGACTATGATGCGTCTGTCAATGCATATTTGGATGGAAAAGATCGACTGTGTTTATCCAGGCAAACTGGTTACCAAATTCTTCACTCGATGTTATTTTTATGTGTCGATGATCGACTTTAACCCAACAATCTTCTGAGAACTAAGATTTGTAGGAAAAACTAGTAATTTAAGTGCTCAACACATTTGTCCAGGGTGTCTTTGCATCTCACAAGCACACAGTAAATGACAAGCTGTTTCGTTTTGAAAAGTGTCTCCTTTGGTAATTTGGATGGCCTAGAAGCCATGAGGCAGCATTTTGAGGGTTGAAAACAATCAAGCATAGCACACAATGTATTGTAAAGGTTTACCTTTTTATCTTTGGCCTATGTGTATGTTAGTATGAATCCTGCACTATTTGGACTGATATATGATTGACGGAAAAATACAATTTTAACATACAATTGTAAAAATTTGTGTGGGAAGCTGAAACCAAGGTCGCAGGAACACTCAAGCACAACCGAAGAAAGTAAAAGACAGCAGCAGCTGCAACACAAGAAATTTCAATTGAAATTAACTTCTTTTACAGGGCGAGACATACATTGCAAGACATGATTAACAATGTATCAAGGGAAACAGAAAAACTGCCACAAGAAGTAAACCGCGTGGACAGATATTTGTAACCGCACAAGCCGCCTAACCGCCAGTCGAGACCGCCGAAGCCGCCTAACCGCGACTAACCGCGTGCACTGCTGTTATTGAATGCTGAAGGAGCCCGAACAGAACCCGCTGATTGATCGGGCAAACTGCTCTGTTAATATGTAAATCCGAGGAAGAGATTTAGTCGCTGAGGCCGCGACTAGCTGCTAACCGCTGATTGTATCCGCAAACTGTTCCACACCAAACTTCCGCGAGTCGCCTAGCCACCTGGTGTTAGCCGCACAACCTGCACAGAACCAACATCCTTTGTCGCAGCGGTTAGAAAACCGTAACCGCAAAATCAAGCGCGAGCTCGTTCTTACTGATCACTGCTTATTTATGATGAGTCGAGGGGTCCTATTTATAGATGTGAGGAGGAATGCCACCACCACCTACACCGATAGAATAACCTCCCATCAATCCTGTCGGCTAACACATTGTATCCACACAACGCAGACACCAACATCAATTCACTAGGTCGCACCATCGACAAGGCCAGATAGACGACCAGTCCACCAACCCTGTGGACACTGCTATAAGACTGCGTATCCCGCAGCCCATAACTTGGACAAAATCCATGTTCAGCCAATACTGTCGAACTCGGCGAATGCCTGAGAAGTCAGCAAACCAGGCGAACACGGCGAGCTAAGCTGGACTAAGTCCCCCAGACCAAGTCCATAAATCCGCGCGATCTCCGAGAACCCGCATCACCTGATACCGAGATTGCGTCCTACTGAACAACATCAGTCTGTGATATCTGCCTGCCTTCTTGTGATCTAGAGATCCTGCCGAACTTGGCGACCTCCAAAGGAGTCTGCCACTACCCGCGGATAAACAAACATATCCGACCGGTTACTACACCAGAGTGTTTGCTGGTCCAGACCGCCAGAGAAGAACCACAGCTGAAACCGGCTGTCCAACTAGGCTATCCACCAAAGCTATCTGCCTAGTCTGTGCGGTCTCTGCAGTCTCTGCGGACTGCCCATTCAGTCCGCCCAACTTCCACGACTTCTCACTTCAACAATTTCAACACTCCTCCTTGAAGTGATAAGTGAAAACCAGCCCGAGCAACTCCCGCAACCGAATAAACGGCCCTTTAAGCAACGGCTTTGTAAAGATATCTGTCATATAATCCTGACTCTACACGTAGTCAACCATTAAAGATCCCTCCAGCACCTTCTCTCATATAAAGTGGTGTTCGATCTAGATGTGCTTCGTCTGCGCATGACAAACTGAATTATTCATCAGTTTGAGAGCACTCTCATTATCGCCGTGAATCCGAATAGGACGTCGCACCTTCTCATGGATGTCATCCACTAACCGCCTAAGCCAAATGACTTCCCGAGCAGCCAAGGCCGAAGCCTTGTATTCCGCTTATGTAGTGGAGACGGACACTGAATCCTGCTTCTTACTGCATCATGAAACAGCCGCCGATCCCGTGAAGAAGACATGACAAGAAGTCGACTTTTGATCATTTGTATCTCTCCCATAATCAGCATCTGTGTAGACATGCAGACAAAAGCTCGTGTCCCTCTTATATAAGAGACCCAACTACAGGGTGGACTTGACGTACTTCAAGATACCTTTAGTGTTGAAATTATGAAGTGAAAGTGGTTGATTAAGTAGAAAGCCGCCACCGCGGCCTGGGCGGAAATGTTGCGGCCTGGGTGGAGGTTTTTGAGGCTCCGTCATATGGTGGCGTGTTCACTGGCCTGCGGTTCTGCACTCACCGGGCGGATGGTCAACTGCATCCGCTGTGGCAAGCAATATCCTTGCCTTGATCTCTTGTGACCTAGTAATGTTCTTGGGGCTAGTCAGATATTGTTTGGTGATAAGACTCCCAGGGTGTTCACGAGAGCCCGGAACTCGTGTGGCGGGCTGACCAGTGTCCGCAAGGGTCTGGCTGGTCGTGGACTCGTGTGGCGGGCTGAGAATCGTGTTGTGCTTCTCTCATCCCGCTGATGTGTGCGGCCTGGTGCGGTGTCCTCCTAGTTTTAAGCCAACTTCCAGAGTATTAGAACTATTCTTCCCCTCCCCCATGCCAAATCGCTTGACGATCCTCTCCACATAGCCGTTCTGGGAAACGAGCACTCTGTTCCTCTGCCTCTCCGGCGGTCTCGGCGGTCTCGGCGGACCTCGAGCCCAAGGAAATGATGAAGCTTTGTAAATATTGATAGTTGATGAATAAAAGATCACCCAGATCCTTCATCTCGAACCAGATAGCTAGCCCACCTCGAAGCTTAGCTACTTCCTCCTCCGAGTTCCCCGTGACGATCATATCATCAACGTACAACAGAACGAGGACCTGAAGCTCTCCATTCTTCTTAACGAACAGACTGGAATCTGAGTCTGAAGCAAAGTAACCACAGAACTGGAGATATTCTGCGATCTTCTCATACCACGCCAAAGGCGACTGCTTCAGACCGTAAAGGGTCTTCTTCAGCTTGCAGATGTGCCCAGGATATTATTCAGATACGTAACCCGGTGGTTGCACCATGAAGATGTCATTATCAATCTCGTCGTATAGGAAAGCATTCTTCACGTCGAGTTGTCAAATCTTCCACCGTTGGCAAGCCGTCAAGGCAATTATCACTGGTACCGAAGTCATCTTGGCCACTGGGCTAAACGTCTTCTCATAATCCTCCCCGAACTGTTGAGAGAACCCCCGATCCACAAGGCGAGTCTTGTACCGCTCGATACTCCCGTCAGCATTCTTCTTCAGCTTATACACCCAGTTGCACGTCACAGGAGTTATGTCGTCGACTTTGGGCACAAAATCACAAGTCTCATTCTTTCTGAGAGCGGTTATCTCCTCATTCATGACATCCTCCCACTCTTTGACTCCAATGTCGTTCTCAAAGCATGAAGGCTCGCATTCACCCAAGGGACCTGCAAAGAAACATGAGACGAAACCGAGGTCGCAGGAACACTCAACCACAGCCGAAGACAAGTAAAAGACAGCAGCAACAGCGGCACAAGAGATTCCAATTGAAATTAATTTTTTTTACAGGACGAGGCATACATTGCAAGACATGATTAACAATGTATCAAGGGAAACAGAAAAACTGTCACACGAAGTAAATAGCGCGGACAGATATTTGTAACCGCACAAGCCTCCTAACCGCCAGTCGAGTCCGCCGAAGCTGCCTAACCGCGACTAACCGCGCAGACTGCTGTTATTGAATGCTGAAGGAGCCCGAATAGAACCTACAGATAGACCGAGCGAACGGCTCTGCTAATCCGCAACTCCGAAGAAGAGATCTAGTCGCTGAGACCGCGACAAGCTGTTAACCGCTGACTGTATCCGCGAACTGTTCCACATCAAACTTCCGCTAGTCGCCTAGCCGTCTGGTGTTATCCGCACAACCATGTTCTTGTCCCTATACTGAGCTGGTCGAACTATTGTCCTCGTGGACCCCCGCAGGGCTTGACCATGATCTACCACTCTCACAGCTTCTTTTATGCTAGCTTTAATCCCGGGTACACCAGGAGCATCGCTTCCCCTGCTGCATGATCCAGAAGGCTCCGTCCCAGAGCTAGACGTCATCGGAGCACCTGGTGACACGGGCAACTCCACCAGAAGATCCCGAGCAACTTCTTCTTGCCCTCTGTCAGACTTGCTCTCATGTAGCTCCACGGATGAGCTATCCTGGTATGACGTTAGCTCATCAAATACCACATCCTAGGAGACAACAAATTCCTGTGTCTCTGGATCCATGCACTTTTATCCCTTCTTTCGTTCATCATATCCAACAAAGACTAACTTTCGTACTATCGCATCTAGCTTTATCCTGAACGCGTCTGGAACATGCATGTAGCAAGAAGATCTGAACACCCGAAGATGTTCCACATTGGGTTCCTCCTTGAACACCAACTCATGAGGAGACCTCATGTTGTTCGGACTGAGGGGTATCATGTTGATGACATACGCCGCACAGGTCATTCTCTCCGCCCAGAAGGCCCTGAGAATGCCTTTGGCGTGAAGCCAGCATTTGCAGGTTTCCGTCAGATGACAGATCTTCCGCTCTGCAATTCCGTTCTGCTGTGGAGTGTGAGCACAAGTAAGATCTCGTTGGATGCCGAACTTTCTGCAGAAGCTAGACAAAATCATGCGAAGTAAACTCCTTGTCATTGTCCATTCTCAACTTCTTTATCCGCAGACCGAGCCAACCTTCCACAAGCTTCTTGAACTCCACAAACATATTGAACGCTTCTGACTTTTCTTTCAGAAAGTATACACAAGTATACCTGGAAAAATCATCAACAAGGACAATCGTATACCTGCTACCGCCGAGACTGGGCGTGGCGGTAGCTCCCGTTAGGTCACCGTGGATGCATTCCAGTGGTGCACTACACCTAGTCTATGATATGTCAAATGGAAGGTGATGTGCCTTTCCAAACTGACAACTCGCACAGACATGACCGTCAATATAGGACGAAAGACTAGGCGACGTGCACCAGGTCACTCACCATTATAGCCTTCAGCTTGTCCATCCCGACATGCCCAAGTCTCTCATGCCAGATAGCAGCGCTATCGTTAGCCCTCATCTTGTCAACATAGAAATTTGTCGTCAAAACGAACAAGTCTTTCACCCTCTTTCCAACATGAGCAATGTCAGCTTTCACAGCTGAAACGTTCCTGAGAAACCTCACTTCTGTCGGGCCGAACAGAACGTGATACTCAGCGTCCACTGCGTTGATCACCGAGACGAGATTTTTCTTCATCCCAGGAACGTGATACACACTCCGCAAAGTGAGTGGCCCCCGATCACTGCCTGAAGAAACTGATTCATCCTTCTCTATCTCATGAACAGTATCATCAGCAGTAATAATGGCAACATTACCTTTGTACTCCTATAGAGATGAGAATTTGGACACATCCCCGGTAAGGTGATGACCGCACCTGGAGTCCACGATTCAATCCTTCTGATAGTCGATGGAGGAAAGTGCCCGGACACAAGTGCCCGTGAAGAAAACACTTCCTCATCCTCCATCCCCAGGCTTGGAATCAGCCTCCTCTGCAGCATGCCCCGGCTGAAAATTGACCATGTAGTCCCTGCAGATGTGACCAAGCTTGTTGCACATGAAGCACCGAGGTCATCCCCGTTTCTTCTCGTCATCAGCCTTAGGAGGCTTGCTTTTCTCCTGCTATGATGAAGAAGACGGACCAGTGCATACAGGAGCCTTCTTCTTCCTGTCTCAGCTCTTCTTCTTGCCCGAGAAGAGAACATTGTCGTCTCCCCCTGAGACCGACACTCCAGTCATCTGCTTCACCAAGCTCTCCTGCGAAACTAACAGGTTCTCTAGCTCTAACAAATATGGTTGATTGGCTCAGTCCTGCACAGACATCATGAAGGCCACATACTCTTTTCGCAAACCGCGGATCATGTGCCTCTTCAGCTTCAACTCTGAGATTGGCTCTTGCGGGTCCAATGCCGAAATCTCAGCGCAGATGTTCTTCATCTTCAAAAAGAAAGATGACACCGACAGAGCACCCTGAGTGGCTTTCGTCAACTCATTCTCCAAGAACTGTAGTCGAGCTATGTTCTTCTTATTCAGCAGGCCATCCAGATTTCAGTTGCCGGCCGACAATCAATAATGTGGTCGAACAGCTCCGGTGAAACTGCGCGCTTCAGAGGGAATGCAGCCTTTGCATCATTCCGCTTCCACGCCTTCACCGCTTCAGCATTGCCTCCAGTAACAACCACTTCTTGACAGTTGTCACCAACGACAACTTCCCATAAATCCTCAACAATAAGGTAGCTCTCCATTCACGACCTCCATCGCTTGAAGTTGGTCTGCGTTAAGAGCTCAATTCCAATCCCTCTTGCAAAACCGGCTTCTATTGATATCAGCTGAATCACTTAAACATCAACGAAGTTACAGCAACCTTAGATTGGTGAACTGCTACTCTTCAACACCCCTCTGATACCATGTAAAAAATTATGTGGGAAGCTAAAGTCAAGGTTGCATGAACACTCAACCATAACCGAAAACAAGTAAAATACAGCACAAGAGATTCCATTTGAAATTAACTTCTTTTATAGGGCGAGACATACATTGCAAGACATGATTAACAATGTATCAAAGGAAACAGAAAAACTGTCACAATAAGTAAACCACGCGGATAGATATTTGTAATCACACAAGCTGCCTAACTGCCAGCCGAGACCGCCGAAGCCGCCTAACTGCTACTAACCGCGCGAACTGTTGATAGACCGGGCGAACTGCTCTGCTAATCTGCAACTCCGAAGAAGAGATCTAGTCGTTGAGGCCGCGACTAGCTGCTAACCACTGACTGTATCCGCGAACTGTCCACACCAAACTTCCGTTAGTCGCCTAGCCGTCTGGTATTAGCCGTACAGTCTGTACTGAACCAACTTTCTTAGTCACAGCGGTTAGAAAACCGTGACCGCAAAATCAAGCGCGAGCTCGTTCTACTGTTCACTGTTTATTTATGACAAGTCGAGGGGTCCTATTTATAGATGTGAGGAGGAATGTCGTCACCACCTACACCGATAGGATAACCGCCCATCAATTCTATCACTAACACATTGTATCCGCATAGCGCGGACACTAACACTTATTCGCTAAGGCGCGCCATCGACAAGGCCGGATAGACGACCAGGCGAACTAGTTTGCTTAGGTGGCATTTGGTTGGACCCTGCGGTGCGGTGGACAGACACTGCTACAAGATTGTTTTGTGTATAAACTCATCCGCATCCCGCAACCCATCCCAATCTCTCCCAAAACCTAGTGCGGCCTGCTTCCCCGACGACGACGACGACGTTGGACAATCCTGCTTCCCAATCCGACGACCCACGGTGTCCAGCCCTCCGTTCCGCGCGTCTCCTCCTCGAATAGAGATTTTTTCTGTCGAACTCGTTCTTCCTTGCGAATCTCGTTCTTCCTCCTCGACATTGTGATCTCAACCCTTCATCTTCTTCCTTCGAGCAGTCCGCTTTCCTTCGTCCAGCTCTGTCAACCAGACTTTTTTACAGATTGCTTTTTTTGGACTCGATGATTAACATCCAACAATAATTACTGTTTAATTACTAAGCAAGGAAAAGAATTCTAGCTGGACTTAGTCCAAGAGTTGAATTTTCCAGATGTTTTTTTTGATTTATATATATTATTGAGGCCAGGCTCTGTAGTCTGTTTTTACATAGTTTTTTAACAACCCCATTTTAATTTTAATGTAAACTCCATTTTCAATGCGATCTCCGAGAACCAGGTTTTTTTCGCTCTTCGCGTTTTGCTATCATCTAATATTTGTTAACCAACCTACAAAACTTTTAAAAATGATCATAAATTTCTGTTTTGTTTCACCTTTTTGAAAACTACTCCATTTCACCCAAACAATTTTTTAACAAAACTCCATTTTCCAGAACAACTCCAGTCCATCAACAACAGCCCAACCAAACAGATAGCACCGGACCAAGTCCATCAACCCGCGCGATGCCTTCTCGCGCCCAACTGCGATCCGTCTGCCTTCTTGTGAGAGATCTTGTCGAACTTGGCAACCTCCAAAGGAGTCCACTACTACCCGCAGATAAACAAACATATCTACCTGGTTACTCCACCAGAGTGCTTGCTGGTCCAGATAGCCAGAGAAGAACCACAGCCAAAACCAGCTGTCCGACTAGGCTATCTGCCAAAGATATCCGCCTAGTCCGCGCGGTCTGTGTGGACTGCCCATTCAATTCGCCCAACTTCCACCACTTCCCACTTCAACAATTTCAACAACAAGCTTAAGGCTAAAAGACAAGGTAGATTATTTAGCATTTTCTATGCTAGCATACTCCTAATTTATTTGATATGAGATTAATTAGGCTTCGTTTGGCATGACTTATTTGCTCCAGTGAGTTTGGTCAAAAATGTCATTATCATAGAATGTATGTTTGGCAAGACAAAGGTTATGACCATCACCAAGAAAATAAACTGGTTTTGAGCATAAAATGCATGAATTTCTTTATGTGAGATCGGGCGTTCATGAATGACGGCTCATGACCACCGCATTCAAGACCGCCGCCACCATGCCAAACGAAGCCTAAATTCAAAACTCTTGCATGCCTTAAGAACTTTTTCCCACACATGGAGTTTCAATATTTTACCACAAAGGAAAAAATTTTTTAGACAACATCAAAGTATCATATAACATGAGCAAAATGACAGAAGTAGTGCCTCCTTGGGACACATCCACTCTTAAACCTTACAAAACTATGATAGAAGATGTGAAGACTCACATGAGCCCCAAATCGCATAAATCACTAGATTCCAAACTATGGGTCAAAAAATGGACCAAGGATGGGTCAAATATTGATACGGATATGACTTCCTAGACACGCGTCACATCTCTCTCTACTTATGTAGCCCTAAGGAGCATTATCGTAATTTGTATGTCTCACTCCCCAATAACCCTATAAGATAAAATGACCATATTGGGTTTTTTCGGGTTGGTTTCCCACCTAGGGGGTGAATCTCAACATTTGCTCTCCATACTAACTTACATAGGGGTCATCCACAACCCCATTTCCTGCAGAGTTAACTTCTAAAACCTTGGATAATTCTAATTTATCCCAAAACTATTATATATACCTTAAATGAGATTCGAAAAAAAATATCAAAGACCTCCATTATATTCTACAAAATGAATATCACATAAAAGTATAGAGAAGTCATTACCCTCTAAGAAGTGTTGTACAATGTACGAATGAAATATAAAACAAATATGGGACGGAGCCTTATGTCTGTCACTCATATTTTTAAAGGAAAAATTTGGCCCAATCTTAAGGATTCGTGTAGTAGTTAAGCAGACCTCTTCTTAAAAACCAGTGACATCAATATCTCAATATTTCCACTCACTTGAAGAAGAACAAAAGATGGAGATCCAAAATCCCATGTTACCCTAATTAGCCCGTTGACGACATAGGCTATGTTTAGCACAACGTTCTTGCTCCGGTGAGTTTGGACAAAAAAGTCACTGCCATAGAATGTAAATTTGACATGACAACGGTTATGACCATCATAAAAAAAACTAGTTCTGAACATAAAAGTAGACGAAATTCCTTATGTAAGGTCAAGCGTTCATGAACGACGGTTCATAACCACCGCATTCACGACCTCCACCACGGTGCCAAATGGAGCCATAATCATAATCCATCTCAGCATCTAAAAAAACCTTTTTCATTCAATGCAAAGCTGAAACACTACAAATGCCTAAATTCTAATGAACACAAACACTTTGTAGCTTAAATTGATGATGAATAATTAAATAATTTTGAATTAGAGAATCAACAAAACAAGGGAAAAAACACACACCTCATAGCGCCATCAGCAACTTCAAGATAGCCATTGCTGTTGCTCACTTCATCACCCTGAGAGTCTTCCTTGTTCCAGCTCCCATCCTGAGAAACTGGATTATGAATCCTTCCATTTATCCAATCCCCTGTTATTCTGAAAGCATTTGCTGGAGGAAGACAAACTCACAGAGCTATCAGACAGATTCGTTTGACCAGGAATGTCCACTATCATGACCAACTCCAGCTTCTTCAACGCATGCTTCAGCTTCTTCACAGCCCTCCCCCTGCGCTCCAATTCCTCTTTCAGCTTCTTCTCTAACTCCGCTAACTTTAGCCACAAAATCACCGAAAGAGGGATAAAGATTTGTTTTTTTTTTTGGGGGGGGGGGGGGGGGGGGGGGGGGGGGGGGGGGGGAAATGGATGAAGAACATAGAATATGGCTTTATACCTTTTCGGCCAAGTGATCTGCTTCAGCTTTGGCAGTTTTGGAAGCCATTCTTTCTGCTTGTAATCTCCCCCTCAAGCATTCAACGGTCTTATTAATGCCGTCGTGCTCTTCTCTTTCCATAGTTTTCTCTCGCTGACATTACCAACAAAGAGACAGAAATCTCTAGAACTGCAGTGTTCTGCGTTCATAAAATGGAAAATGTGAAGACAGGAACTGGAAGGGGAGACATGGATTGGCTGAGAAAGCATTGAGCAAAAGTTACAGTCCTTCTCCGGTGATTTAAGATTCTGTCCTTGCCTCATATTAACTGCATTACCAAACAGGGAAGCGGTGAAAATCAGTAAGTTGCCGTAACGTAGTTCACGGGGGATCAAGCGTCGGGCAGTAAGCCCTAGAATAAGAACGGGTTAGGATAAAATTAGGACATTGGGGGGTTTAGGTTGATATAAAGCCTAATTTTTCCATCAAGAGCCCTCTGGACTTCGGGTGATCTTCAAGGGGATTAAAAAGGCTTTGTTTGTGGGGACTTATTTTCACGGGTCAAGCGGTTACGACCGGATGAACCATAACTGGCAGCTTGACTGGTGAAAATAAGTCCCCCAAAAGGAGCTTAAATATGATGTTCTAGGAGTTCAAAGTATGAGTTCAAATATACTGAGATCAAATATGATCTCCTAGGAAATCAAAATATGAAATATAACTTCCTCTATGCTAGGCGATTGGATCGCCACCCTTCCTTTCTTCACGCGGCAAGATAGGGAAAAGCCCGGACGTGATGGAAAAATTAGATTGATAGAAAAGAGCATGAACATGGCAAAAAATATCAAAATTTTGAAGGTTTTGATGCTACTCGAGAGCGCATGAGGCTGTGGTGGCATCAATGGTCATCAATCATGTCTGGAGGAGGAGAAGGGAGGACGGACACTCGGGGGGAGTAAAGTGCACCCCCTGCACTTTACGGTAAAGTGCAGGCATCCAACGACGCGTGTGGATGTCCGCACACATCTCAAAACGAGTACTTCTCAACTTGCTTTGAGATGTGTGCGGGCATCGAATGCGGACCGTTAGATGAACGTACTTTACGGTAAAGTGCAGTTAGTGAACGTTACCTCCCCCGATTCCAGAGAGGACATGTCAAAGTATTGTTTTATTTCAAAAATTTTACAGACTACATTGTTTTCAAATCCTCTTCTCTTCCGGAACACAAGAGATTATAGCACGTGACACAGACTTTACAATGGAATATCAAATAATGGAGCAAAAATGTAAAAGGGATAGCTGGCCACCATAAAAAAAAAACCCATTTGGTGGACTATTGGAGCTAGGGGGGCGTGTGGTAAGGTTTGGTGAGATTTTGTCCCAAACCGCAATCGTACCGCAAGGGCGCAGTTTTGACCCGAGCAAAATCGCACCACTGAAATTACACTGCGGTTTCGGTTTGGTGCAATTTTTGCGTTGTTGTTGCGGTTTCAGTGCGGTTTTAAGCATGTGATATACATAAACACAAAAAAGATAATGTGAGGTAAAATAATATGCAAATTTTAGGTAAAAACATAATTACAAGAGTTATATCACCATGAAAAAAGTGCAATACATACATTTTTAAAATATAAATACTGCAAAATTAACCACAAGTTAAAAATAGATCTTCAGATACTACAATTATTATGATATGATTGTTTTAATTGCATGTAAAATGAAACATCAAATGCAAATATAATGAATTTTAATGAATTTAAGTTCTAGATATACACAACACTCACCCACATAATTGTAACTTTATTTATCTTTTAAACATTGAAATATTAAAAAAAAGTCTTGTGAATACGCATTTATAGTTGGATGAATCATTATGATATTATATGCACTTAACAAAAACTTACAAATCATCAGATTCATCAATAAATTGATAAAGAATAAGCAAACTAAAGCAACGATGTGCATTAATATAATTAGTTAATTATTATTATTAATTAATAATTTATAACTTACACTTTTATTTTGATGTTTGTGATATCTGAAAGTATTTAATTAGTCGGTGCAGTGCGGTTTTTTGCGATTTTCAAGATCCAAAAATTACACTACATCGAACCGCGCTAGCTCGGTTTGTGGTTAATTAGTCAGAGCAAACGATTTTTGAGGTTTGCGGTTATTTATGCTCACCCAAAATCGAAGCTGCCATAAGAGAACCGGTTTCAAATAATGGATTTATATACGAATATAGGGCAGTAAGTGGATTTCTTATGCAGGCATTCGGGGATCGGTGTGCGGGCATCTCTTTAGGGTGTGTAAGTGGAGAATATCGGACAGTCATAGTGTTGGCACATAAAATGTACATTCGCAAACTCACGCCTCGAGGAGGAAAGAGAACTGAGGATTGTCGGTTAGCCCGGATTAAGATGAGCGACCTGAAGAAGAGAAGAAACGTCGCAGAGTAGCGAGACTAGATCTACCCGCAACGGTGAATACCACTTGTTGTGAGCAATACTATTTATCAAAATGAGTGGTTACATGAGAGAGTTTGCCTTAGCCAGTGATTAAGTGATCGAGAAGGAATTGGATTCAAGATCGAAGCCGGAGTAATCAAGTCTGAGGATTCGAATCAACTTGCCTTATGGGTAATATTCACCCCTATTTATACTAGCAGAGTCTTGTCTGATTGGGCAGGTCCTAAAATTACGGGTTGCCCGGGGCACAAGAAAATCAGGCAAAGATGAGAGGTTACACGGTGTGTAAATAAGAAATAGAACTATGACTGCATAATCCGACGGTCGTCCTGGAAGCTGTCTCTGCTCTTCCAGAAGAAGCAGCTAAAGAACCTCGAGCGGCCTGTGCGGTCGTTGAAAATTGAAACCGCCTTGAACGGATTGGCAAAAGGAAGGTTGATCACAGAATTTTGGGTAAACATGATCCCTACACATTTCCAAATGATTGAAACTTCGAAAATGCTCGCTTTAACAGTGGTGATTGTGATATACCTTTAATGCTGGAAAATCTATAAATACGACTCATTGGTCCAAAATTTTGGAATTTCATGACACTTACAAAGAGAAAGCAGATGGTGATTGGGCTCCTATAATTCAGCTTCCATTAACAACTATATGAAGTGTGTGTAAAATAAAGCTCACACACAATCTTTTCCATCTTCAATTGAAAGGAGGAGCACATGACCTCACTAGTTGATCTATGTGGATTGTGGGACCAACTCCAATGGGCTCTAGTAGAGATAAGAAATATTTCATGCACCTAGTTGATGACTTTGGTCATTTATGTGGATAAGTTTTTTAACTTACAAGAATGAAGTTTTTTTTAATTGTACAATTTAAAAATATATATATATATATATATAAACCAACTAGATCATACAATCAAAACCTTCAAAGCCAATAGGGGAGGTGAGCTCACCTCAACCTAATTCTATAATCTATAAGAATAAAAGAATTATGAGAGAATGTATGTCCCCACAATCACAACAGAATAGTTTCGTGGAGAGAGATAAAATATTCATAGAGATAGCTCATCTCATATTCACGAAAAACAAATGCTCATGGATTACTGGTCTGCATCTATGAGCACCATGGTTTATCTTCTCAACAAAAGGGCCACTATGGCACTACAAATTACTACTTACAAAGCCATCTATAAAAAGAAATCATCCATTATGCATCTCAAGATTTTTGGGTGTGTTGTCTACTCTCTAATTGCAGAAGAAGGAATAAATTAGATAAGAAGAATGAGAGATGTGTGTTTATTGGTTACACTGAGACGTCGAAGGACTACCGATTGCATCATCTTACAACTAACAAATTAATTATAAACTACATTGTCGAATTCAATGAAGAAGAAGCATGTCCATAGCAGTCAGAAAAGTTGCTTAACTCTCATTCATCGCACTCATCTATGATGGTTGAGCTTGAATCAAGCACCATCCAAGCCATAGAGAATGAAGGTGAAGATTTGTCCCATGCATAACCAACATAGGTTGATTCAGATTATAGCTCAAAATCCTCATCAACAAGTTGCACACATGGTTTAGAAGATATTTATGAAGAAACATTTTTTTATATTGTGAAAAACCCTCAACCTTTGAAGATGACAACAAACATGAGTGGAAAGAAACAATGATTGAAGAGCTTATAGTGAAACAAAAACAATACTTTGGGAACTAGATGAAAAACCAGCTCACAAATCACTGATTGGGCCCAAGTGGATATTCAAAACCAAGTATGATGAAGATAAAAACATGATTAGCGGTCAAGGGGCATATCCAAAATTCAGGGTATAATTTTAATAAAACACTTGCTCTAATAGCACGTTTGGACACAGTGCGTCTTGTCTTAATATCTGCAGCTTAAAATCACTTGCTATTATATTATCTCAATGTAAATTCATCCTTCCTCAATGGCATAACTGATGAAGAGATCAATGCAGAACAACCGTCAAGTTTTGAGAAGAAGAGCGAACGAATTAAGAAAGTGTATAGATTAAGGAAGTCATTATATGGGCTAAAACACGCCCCTCAAGCTTGGAACTTGAATATTGATCCTTTTTTATTAGAGTTTGGAAATTGGAATTGTGATAAGTATCAATGATCCTTCCCTTTATATCAAGCGACTTATAGAGTAATTCCAGTTGGTATGCCTTTATGTTGATGATCTGATTATCTCAGGTAATTCTCCCTCCATGATAAGAGAATTCAAGACACTAATGTAAGAATATTATGAAATGACTGGCATTGGCCAGCTCAAGTTCTTCCTTGGATTTCAAATAACTCAAAGTCCTACATAAATATTCTTCTCACGACAAAAATATGACAATGAAATTCTACGAAAATTTCATATGGGAAATTGCAATGCTAACCAAACACCGATGGAAACAAATGAGAAGCTAGCAAGGAATAATGATCAAAAAAAAGACAATTGAGGAGAAATTCAAATCCTTTAATGGTTTTTTAATCTATCTTACCAATTCTCAGCTTAATATTGAATTCGAAGTGAATGTTATCGCAAGATTCATGCACAACCACAAGAAATCCCATAATTTGATGCTAGAAAGCATTTTTGCCACTATGTAAAAGGTACGATGAATTGGGAAATTTTGTATAGAAGAAGCAATAAGGCACAATTAAATGGGTTCGCTGATTCTTATTGGGTTTTCTGCTTTGATGACCAAAGAAGTACCAGCTATCATGTTTTCTTACATAGTGATAATCCCATTATCCGAGGTTCAAATAAGCAGAGAATGATAGTGTTGTCAACCACTGGGGATGATTATATGGTCTTTAGAAATGCAAGATGCAAAGGCATTTGGCTCCATAGAATTTTCATCGAACTCCAAGGCAATGAAGAAAAAGGTGTTGGATATGTGGCCAACCTTATGGGGGTGAATAAGGTTTGCAACAGTTATGCACCTTTTCAAAAACTTCTCGCAGCAGGAATATGCTTTCTGGATGCTAGCGCGGAGTGATAGGATTATTGCCAGTGGTATCGATAGAAACTGTATTCTTGTACGACAAAGAATCATTTCAGTGTACACGCAAATACGAGACTTTAGTGAACCAATAAGAGTCAAATGCAAATATAGATCAAAACATGAGACCTCAATTTCATTAGAATACTAAAGTGATTTGTACAATTACAAAAACTTGATCTTTATGACGTCGAAGATGGTAGGTGAAGAATAAAACACTCTTTTGGTTTTTGCAGTACTTGTGCCACAATCAAAATACAACGGATTTACTCCTTAACAGGGCACCTTGTCGTGCTCTAAATAATATGACACCTTATAAATCCTGGGTGGGTGTTAAACATGACATCATTCATCTTAAAACATTTGCTAGCCCTATTTATAGCCTTGAACCACATCCTAACCAAGACAAACTAGAAGGAAAAACATAATTGGGCATATTATTTGGTTATAGTGAAAGATCAAAATCCTACCAAGTGTTCAATACAACCACTTCAAAGCTCATGATTACCAGAAATGTTATTGTGGATACAGAGAAATGATGGGACGGGTGTCTGACTTAAGGTCAGACTCGCATGTTGTAGGTTACATGGAATCAACCTACTATGGATGAAGATTCAGTGATGTCGACCAATCCGGCACATAATTGTCTTCATCCAACTACTGTTGAGCCCATCACCACATAGGAATTATCATCCCTAATACTGTTACACAGGTTTCTCCTCTTATCCAACATTTATCAGCCATGTACATTAAGAAGTAAGGTAAGGAAGAGGTTATTATCATATGCCTTTATGTTGATGACTTGCTGATTACAGGATCCAGCAAGAATATCATCAATGACTTCTAACACTACATCAAAACAAAGTTTCAAATGACTAATATTGGCCTCATTAAGTACTTATTGGTCATTTAGATTTATCAAACCTATAAGCTACTTATATCTACTAGTGCAAATATGCAGAAGATATGCTCAGCCAATTTTAATTAAGAAATTTTTAGCCAGCTTTCGCTCATGATCACAGGTGAGAAATTTAGCAGAGAACACAGAGAGGAGAAGACAGAACCATAGTATTTCAGAAGCATGGTCAGGTTCCTCATCTACTTGACAAACAACCTTCCCAATATTAAACTATTGGTGAGCATTCTCTCTCGATACAAGCAGGCATCAATCATCAAGCACCTAGCTGCCGCAAAGTGCATACTTCGTTATGTAAATGACACCAAAAATCTTGGGTTGAAATATGAAAAGAGCAAAAAATTCCAACTAAGTGGCTACTCTGATAGTGATTGGGCTGGGTGTGCAGATGATCGAAGGAGCACATCAGGTGACATGTTCTATCTGGGAAGTAACTCTATCTCCTGGGTATCAAAAACAAAAAACCATAGTCTTATCATCTACAGAAGTTGAATATACAGCTCTTAGTGATGCGGAAAGGGAAGTAGAATAGCTTAAGAGGCTATTAAACGAACTAATATATAGATTAGTGGAACTAACTAATATCAAAGCTGACAACACCTCTAGCATAGCCCTAGCTATGGCATCATTGTTTCATAAAAAATGAAACACCTTGAAATCAAGATGCATCACACAAGAGATCTCATCAATCAGGGAAAAATCTCTATAGATCATTGCGAGTCAAAAAAAATCAAATAGTTGATATTTTAACCAAGCCCTTTTGGCGGCTGCATTCGAAGAATTGCAAACAAAATTAATGCTAGAAAGCTATTGAGATTATTGGGAGGGGGCGAAGCATAATTCTGCCAAGGTTGACCTGCAAGAAGAATTATCTCTCCTCAACCGCTTATGCCTCCTTTATCTTATCACATTGTTGAAATTGTTGAAGTGAGAATGGGCGATATAATTGGGCAGACCGCACAGACCGCAGCTGGTTAGACACCTAGGTAATGGCGGATAGCCATTTTCTAGCTTTTGTTCTTCTTTGTTGCGATCTGGATCAGTAAGCTCCCTGTGAGGTAACAGGGCGATTAGCAGTGGGCTAATCGTGGCTGTTGATGTCTGGTTGGTGAGATCGCGAAGGGCGCTTGGAGCTGGTACGTTCTCTGGCTTGCGTAGAGGTAGGTGGTTAGACCGGATAACGGAGGATAACCGCATAGTTCGCGATTTTCTACTTGCGCGGTTTGAAGCCAGTGTTCGATGGTATTGTGGACTTGGTCACAGTGCTGTGACAAGTCAGGTTTGGTTGCCTAGTCACAGAGACCGCATGGTTGTGCGGTCTGCTTTTGGATTTCGCGGAGACTGTTGTTCTGCGCAGTCAGGTTGCAGAGACCGGCAATTCATCATAAGTGTGTTGTTGGCTCAGGATACGTGGATAGATTGCTAAGTCCACGTGGACTGAGGTGGTTGTCCGCTCGGTTATACGGACTGGTGAATCTTACCGCATGTGCGGTTAGTTTGTGTAACGTGCGGTCTGACTTTGTATCTGCACCTTTGTACAGATAGGCTGTGATGTTTGAGGATGGCATACAGTTATCCTATCGCTATGGGCGGTGACCGCACTCCACTTGTTACCTATAAATAGGGGTCCTCACCTCGCCATATATAATGAGAATAGTGAGAACTCTACTCGCATTTTGAACTTCGGTTAGATTTTTTTAACTGGGCGACTAAGTGAAGTTGACTTGTGTTGTGCAGGTTGTGTGGTTAGTACCGGGCGACTAGACAACTAATGGGAAGCTCAGTGTGGAACAGTTCGCGGTTTACATTTTGTGGCATGCAGCAAGTCGCGGTTTGCACAGCTAGAAGTCTTCTTCCCCGGGATCATGGATAGTTCAAATAAGCAGTTCGCTCGATTTCAGTGGGTAGGTTGTTTCTTCATTTAGCAGTTCTATTCGCGGCAAGCTTTGCGGTCAGGCGGCCATAAGTGGCGGACAAAGTTATTTTTCATCAATTCAATAAGCGGCAGTCTGTGCGGCTTGGTTGCGGTTTGACGACTTGGCGTATTTGGCGGACAGCTTGGCGGTTTGCAGCTTGTATAGTTACTGTTTTTAGCCCGTTGGTTTCTCTTGCTTGCAATTTTTTTGCTTCCATCGGGTACATTGTGAATCATGTCTCGCAATGTTTACCTCGTCTTGTAAAAAAAGTTGATGATAATTCTAAATTGAGACTCTTGTGGTTATATTGTTGTTGGTTTCTATTTGGCTTGGTTTTGGTTGAGTGTGTAACGCCCCGAAAATTGTATTTGAGCTGGTCGCGTCCAAATAGGATTTTTGAATTCTGTATAGAGGTACACAACCAGGTACACGAGCGTGTCCATGGCCGTGTCAGGCTGGGTGTGTTGGCCGGCTGTGTCCCGAGAAGGACACGACAAGAAACACAGATGTATGACACGGGCGTGTCATTTGACACGGGCGTGTGTCTAACCGTGTTTTTACCCGTGTTCCCAAGAGTCATGTCGGTTGGCGTGGCGGTTACTGGTGACACGGCCCCGGGACACGGGCGTGTCTTGACCCGTGCCCGTGTTCTGCGTTCGACGATCGCGCCTGGTTCGACGATCGTGCAAGCCTATTGAGTTCGACGAAAAATATTCGGGAGGAACACGCCAGATGACACAGGCGTGTCGGGAGGGTGTGTCCCCCTGCGTTCGACGATCGACGAACGGCGCTCGACGATTGTCGAGTGACCCTCTGCATTCGACGATCGACGATTGTCGAGTGACACGGGCGTGTTCATACCTGTGTCCCTACCCGTGTTCAGTTGGTTCGTGTCTGTTGCCGTGGCGGTTATATGTGACACGCGCCCTGGTCACGGGCGTGTCGAGTGAGACACGGGCGTGTCGAGTTAGACAAGGGCGTGTCATAGCCCGTGTGGTTTTCTGTGTTCGACAATCGTGTCTGGATAAAGGCACACGACCTGGGACACGGCCGTGTGCGAGGCCGTGTTCGGCCCAGGTCTGGGGAATTTTGTGTAGATCTGAGCCGTTCATTTTCTTTAAGTAAGATTCAATGGCTCAGACGGTTTCCTGCTCTGTTAAGGCCAGGAATGGGGGAGTTAACTCTTCATTTTCTCCAAGCCATTCTCTTTCCAAGGAGTTAGAGAGAGGAGAAAGAAGGAGGAGGATTCTGGCCGCCGGCGGAGCATCAGAGCACCATTTGGAGAACCGAGAGAGGATCCGTGGAAGAAATTCCATTGCGAAGATTTCTATCTGTGTAGTTTTTCCATGGCGCAAAAACGGACTACAAGTGTAACGATTATCCACTTGAGCATGTGAAGCTCTTCCTTCCTACATAGGGAATCCCGCTCCCGCGAGTGTGCGGTGAGTGCGTGGTGTTCCTTGGGGTTGATGTGAATAGTCCCCCTTGTGTTGCATATAGAGTCCGGAATCGAAGTACGGGCATAGACATTGTGTGTGAAGCCTACTCGGACGTGTATTGTCTGGATCAGTGATGTTGCATTTGATATGTTTTGCCGGAAAAGACTCCGTGCTTTGGGTTTTTCGGGTTTCTACGCGGTATATTGCAGCAGGGATCCTTGGAGATTAACTCCAAGGCGCACCCGAAAAATTGAGCGGAAACGTGTTCTGCTAACTTGGCGGCCAGGGAACCGGCCTTGAACATAACTGGGTTATGTGATTGTTTGGAAAAGTTTTGGGATCCGAGAGAAGCTTGGCTCGTGTGTACGTCTTAAAGTGACTACGTGGTGTGAGCAACAGGCAAGTGGAATTGGACCTAGGCTATGTGGTTCGATGTGAGAGACCCGAAAAGGGGATTGGCCGTTGGCATAGTCGGGAGCCTTAGACGGTGGTCAGAAAGGTTAAATGCTCACGTGGTTGTCATCTTTGGGATGGTGGTGAAGACGCTGAAGTGTCAGGATTCACCGTTAATGTGCCCTGAGAGCACGGGGTGTTTGGCCGTGCGAGCCTACACCTGTGGCGTAGTATAATTGTGTTTTATTGTTTTAATGGGCTAATGATATGCAGGGAAAGAGCACCGTCGTCCCGAGTAAGGGGCGGGGTCGTTATAATTTGGTCAGCTTTGGATGACCGTTGCTTTGTTTGTCACCGTGCGGTGGAATGTTGCTTGCAGGTGCTGCGGAGCCGAGTGCTAGATAGCGGGCTGGAGCCCATGTTGCTGTGCTGGCCCTCGAAGGCCGTAAAGAATAGTTGTTTTTATTTTGTCATGTGTGGTTGGCCTGCGAGCTGATATATGTAAGACACTATCTTGTTAAGTGAACATTTGTAAGGCCATAAGGCCGTGTACCCTTTCAGTGTATTTTGTTTTCATTCCAGTGGTGTAGTTGTGGACATTCATGATTATTGGATTTAAGTTTTGGGTTCTTTCAACTTTTAAAAACTTCCGCTAGAATGCTCTGTGTAGGACGAGTAGTCTTAATTAGATAGTTTGAATATTCTTATGTAACCCTTCCGACTGTCTGTGGTATATGGTATCGGGTTCCAGCTGGACCTTCTGTTATATGCCATGCGACGGATGGGGGTGTTACAATTTGGTATCAGACTTCTGGTTACGCTCAGGCTTAAATGAATTCGTGGACGAATTCTTTTAAGGGGTGGTGAGCACATGTGTGCGTCATCGTTATAACATTAAAAAGAACCCATGAATGTCCACTTAGGAATGAAAAATACATGTGTTTGAGGAACCTGCGTGTTCCTATAATTGATTTTTGCAATTCCGTTTGGTCACTTATTGGTGTTTTGTACGACTATAGGTGACCGGGAGTGGCGCAGAGCCGACAGAACATCTGGTTTCTGAGGATTATAGTGCACCCAGTGGCGTGCTTGAGACCCCTCCTTCGTTTGAAACCATAAGAAAGATCGTTGAAGTGGTGCTCGCTGTGACTAGTGCACAGCAGGGAAGCAATGTGCAACCCTTTGTCCCTGAGATAACTTCAATGTCGGGTGGTGTGTTGGATCAAGTGATATTTAGAAGGTCATCAGGTCAGCCGTTGAACATGTGCTTGGTGCAGGGTACGCACTCAGTTGATGAGTATTTGCAGGCGTTTCTTTTGATAAGCCGCTACCCATGCTTTGAGTTGGAGAACGAGCGGTCTATAGTTGATAGATTCTATAGTGGTCTGCGTGACGAACTGCGAATTCTACTTCTCGGACCAAACCTATTGAGATTCCGAGCCTTGGTGGAGTCGGCTAGATCTTTGGAAGTGAATATGGGAAAACTTCACCAGATACCAGTGAGTAGGGTATCGAACTCTGCAAGTCCTATGAGGGGTGCATCTCGCAGAATGCTGAAGAAGAAGGTTAGATCATCGACTAGCAAGGTTACTTACAACTGTCATACTTGTGGCAAGAAAGGGCACTTTTTCCAAGCTTGTCGGGATGGTGCTCAAAAGACTAAGGAATCTTTGTCAAGAGCGGTTGAGAACTCTAGTGCTAAGAAAACAGAGTTCAAAATGCCGGCTACCTCAAAGTCTGGATATCATAGGTGGTATAAGAAGGCTGGGACTTCAGGTCCAGCCCCCCCCCCCCCCCTTTTGGTGCTTCAGGGGAACCTACAGGCTGAACCTCGGGTGCTTGTTATAACTACGGGAAGACGGGGCATTTTTCTCGTGAGTGTTGGAGCGGACGTGCAAAGTCCGAGAGGAAGTCTGAAGTGTACATCCTGGGCCAGTAGGAGGCCAGGAAGCTCGCTGTCATGGTGACAGGTACGGTTTAAAGTTATAGCAGTTAACTATAAATACATGTCTCCCTTGTGCATGTTAGCTTAGAACTATTTGTGTTGATATTTGTCCTAACTTTCGTTTATTCGGCGAGAGCACCGTTCGTTTAGGGGGATTCGTGTTCCCGTTTGTCCAAAGGAATTGTATTGCGTGTCGGAGTACCTCTTCCGATGGCAAAAGATATAATGGATATGTTGTTGACTAATAGTGCTCAATGCGCGGGGATAGAATCTGTTGCATTTAGATTTGGGTTGGGAGTCAAGAGTTTGACTTACGAGTGTTGTTGCTACCGTTAGATGGGGGTTGGACGTGGTCTTTGGTATAGACTGGCTCTCGGAGCAGCAAGTATGCATTGGTTGTAATTACTTGGAGGTCAGTTGGGAGCTAGTCGTGAGATGGCATTTGGGTGCGTGAAAGGGGTCGAGCAAGACGTAGACGTCTACCCCTCGGGGGATCAAGGCAGTTCGGTCTGGGGCAGAGTTGTTTGTCACTCTAGGGCAGACTTTGACGCCTAAGCCAAATCTTGACAGTATCCTAGTTGTGTCCGAGTATCCGGATGTGTTCCCAGATGATCTCCCACGAGCCCATCCTCAGCGGGAGATTGATTTCACTATTGAGTTGGTACCGGGTGCCAAACCGGTGTCACGCTCCCTGTATCGGATAGCGCCAAGAGAGATGGCAGAGTTTGACCAAAGCGCCATCCGTGTTTATGGATTTGATGAACAGGACGTTCAGAGAGTACCTGAACCGTTTCGTGATAGTATTTATCGATGATATCCTGGTGTACTCGCAGTGCGAGGAGGATCGCTGCAATCATATTCACATGGTGTTGGAGACGTTGAGGAGAAACCAGTTGTATGCTAAGTTCTCCAAGTGTGAATTCTGGTTATACTCGATAGCGTTCCTTGGTCATGTTGTTAGTGGAGAAGAGATAGCTGTAGATCCGGCGAAGATAGTGGTGATACGGGAGTGGCCTGCTTTGACTACGGTGGCAGAGGTCCGGAGTTTTCTAGGGCTTGCTGGCTATTATAGGTGCTTCGTAGAGAACTTCTCGCGGATAGTACTGCCACTCACGACGTTGACAAGGAAGGATCAGAAAGTTTGTGTAGTCTTCGGAGTGCAAACAGGCTTTTGAAGAGTTAAAGAGACAGTTGACCACGACACCTATTTTATGTTCGCCAAGTGGAACCGAAGGATTCGAAATCTATAGTGATGCTTCGGGCAGTGGTTTGGGTTGTGTTCTGCTACAGTATGGGAGTGTGATAGCCTACGGTTCACGGCAATTGAAGGCTTACGAGAGGAATTATCCAGTTCATGACTTAGAATTAGCGGCCATGATATTTGCTCTAAAGCTGTGGAGGCACTATCTGTACGATGTGAAGGTCTATATTTACACTGATCTTAAGAGCTTGAAGTACCTGTTAGATCAAAAGGATCTGAACATGAGGCGGCGGAGGTGGATGGAGTTCTTACGGGACTACACCTTCAAGATTCATTATGTGCCTGGGAAAGGAAATGCAGTGGCGGATGCATTGAGTCGCAGGACTCCTGCGCAGGCCAACTGGTTATCGGTACATGATGAGAGATTGGTCAGTGAGTTGGAGGCTTTGGAGATATCTTGCATCGACAAGCAATCTAGTGCTGAGGCGAAACTGTTTTGGACAGAGGTGTAGTATGACCTAGCTAATAGAGTTCGGCGGGGCTTTAGTTCAGGACAACAGCATGAAGCGGATCTTGGATGAATCTTTGGACGGGTCAAATTCTCAGTTTGCTGTTCAGGATGCTTTGTTAAGGAAGGACGGTCGCCTATGCGTTCCTAGTGCGGATAATCTTCGGGAGAAGTTATTCTGGTAGCCAGGATTGAAGAAGGATGTAGCACTTTATGTGGTCAAGTGCCGAACTTGTGCATTGGTGAAGGCGGAATGCCAGAAGCCCGGAGGTTTCTTGAAGTCCATACCTATCCCGGAATGGAAATTTGATGGCATATCTGTGGATTTTGTGCATGGTTTGCCGAAGTCGCAGAAGGGAAACGACGCTATTTGGGTGGTCATAGATAGGTTGACAAAGGTGTCGCACTTTATCCCGGTCAGGAAGGAAGATTCGATGAAAAGGTTAGCCAAACTCTATGTGGAGAATATTGTACGATTGCATGGTGTGCCCCGCAGTATTGCTAGTGATCGAGATGGACGCTTCACGTCGAATGACTGGAGGTTGGTGCATAATCTGTTGGGTACTAAGCTAAAGTTCAACACAACCTTTCATCTGTAGACGGATGGCCAAACCGAGAGGGTCAACCGGACGATGGAAGACATACTTTGCATGTGCATCCTAGATTTAGGAAAGCAGTGAGAGGATCACTTGTACATGGTGGAGTTTGCGTATAACAACATCTTTCAGGCGAGTATTGGAATGGAGCCTTTTGAGGCTTGTACGGGAGGAAGTGTTGCACGCCATTGTCTTGTTTGGAGACGGGCGAGTCGAAGCTTTAAAAATGTCAAGCAGTGGAAGATGCCACTTCAGTGATTCGGATAATTCAATAACGGTTGAAGATCGCTCAGGACAGACAGTCAAAGTACTATAATGCCAAACATAGGAATGTGGAGTTCAATGTTGGCGACTGGGTGTACTTAAAAATTAAGCCGTTCAAGGGTATCTCGCGGGTTCGACGCTTGAAGAAGCTGAGTCCGAGATACCTTGGACCATTTGAAATCCTGGAGCGTGTTGGCGAGGCGGCGTATAGATTGAAGCTGTTGGCGAGGCAGCGTATAGATTGAAGCTGTCGGCGGAATTGAGTGGGCTTCATGACGTGTTCCACGTGTCGGTGTTGCGTAATGCGGTGCAAGAGAAATCGCAGATCATTGCGAACAATCAAGTACCGGTTGATTTGGAGTTGATGATAAGGGTCAAGCCAGTACGTATTGAAGATGTTGAAGTCAAATGACTCCGCAACAAGGAAGTCCGGATGGTTAAAGTCCGTTGGGATAATTGCGGACGTGAGGAGCCTTCATGGGAGCGAGAGCAAGCTATGTTGGAGGAATACCCCGAGTTATTCCACTCATGTATCATTTAGATTTGTGTACCTGAAAGAATTAGTACCTAACCACCTAGAGGGGGGGTGAATATGTGTAATTCCTATTTTCTTTTAAGGCAGAAATGTTGTACAGTAAACTAATAATAAACTGCAAATTCTACTGCTAACACAGCACAGCAATCACAGAATCATAACATCACAGAGTACACATAGGTTTTATAGTGGTTCCCCAAGGTCTGGGTACATCCACTTTCCCCCTTCACCTATCTAGCAGTGTGCTAGATTCGGCCTAACTTCTGCACTTCACCTCAGATCCTCAGATCTTACAACTCAGAACCTCAAACAAGGCTCCTACAACTCAGGCAATCTGCCCTACCTCAGCCTACATAAGGCCTACAACTCAGAGATATCAATCTCCTACAACTTAGGCTCACAGCCCTACCTCAGCCTTCAACAAGGCCTACCACTCACAGAATATATTCTCCTACACTCAGCCTTTATAAAATAGGCTTACAACTCAGATCTAGATTAGATCCTACAGAAAATAGTATTTACAAAGTATATAACCACTACCAGGTAGAGAGAGAAGGGTTAGATGATTTCTTGATCAGTTCTTGGAAGAACCTGATGGCAGAGCACAACCTCTCTTAGTTTTCTTCAAAGCTTCTTGAATTTGAACTCAGTAGGGTTGAACTCCTGAGAAATTGATCTTCAATCAGCTTCTGACTTGAGATTCAGATCTCAATCTGAAACTTTCTTGGCAGCCTGGTTCAGCAACTGCTCTTCTTAGAAGGAGCTCTCTCTCTCTCCAACTTCTTAGATCTTCTGTCGAAGTTCTTCTTCTTTTTGTGTTGATAGATATCTGTGTAGATCTTCATTCTTAATTGTAATCTTCACAGTTGTTCTCAATCTCTCTTTCTGTTGAAGGAGAAAATCTTTATATAGTCTTCCTCCATGGTAACCGGTTGATCCGGTTTCCAACAAACTCCTGACAGCTCTGACAGTTGCAGTAGACCGGTTAAAATGGCAGCTGTCAAGTCATCCAATCACTTCTTAAAATACTGTCACTGTCTGAAAGTGTCGGACTGATCTTCATCATGTGTCGACACAAGTAGACTAAGTGTCGACACAAGTGTACTAAGTGTCGACACAAGCCTTGGTGGTGTCGACACATCTCTTTTGTTGTTGATACTGCTACTCGACACAGCCTTCTGTTGAATGTGTCGACACATGCCTTTATGGTGTCGACACAGTCACTTCTATTCTTCATACAAATTTACTTTGTTGAAATTCAGTCATGTGTCGACACAAGTCCTGTGTGTCGACGCATTTGTTGTCGACAAGATCTTCTAGGAGTCGACACTACCTCAGTGTGTCGACACAAATACTTATTCTTTTTAACTTTGTTGAAACTCTGCTATGTGTCGACACAAGTCTTGTGTGTCGACACAGTTGATGTCGACTAGCTATTTCTGTGTGTCGACACTGTCTTTTGGTGTCGACACAGTTGATGTCGACTTTGCGTCTCTGTGTGTCGACACTGCCTCCTGGTGTAAACACAATTCCTACTGGTGTTGACAAAGCCTTTCCTGGTGTCGACAGAGCTAACTCCAAGTGTCGACGTAGCTTTTCTCCAGTGTTGACACAAGCCTTCATAAGTGTCGACACTGCTTCTCTAGGTGTCGACACATGGACAGAAATTTTTCTGCATTTCCTGCAATTACTTAACCTGCACATATAGACTCAAAACACATCAAATACACATTGATACATATCATTGAGTATGGTGAGACTTCTTCAAATATGGTACACATTTTCCAATTTACGCAACAATCTCCCCCTATTTGGAGAAATCATAACTCTTAGTCAATGATATACACCATTCATAACAAATACACATTATGATGTAAAAAATATTATATGACAGGGTAAATACTTAAAACAAAACATAAAAGATATTTCATCACAGAATAAGTATGCTAACACAGTGAGCATTCATTATAGTTTTGTTTCAACATCCAGTACTTTCAAAAGATTCTTTCATAATAGTTTTACATAGATTTTGAACACTAAAGTTTACAATGTGATAAAATCTAGTAAATCTAATCTAAGGCTGCTCTGGCTTCTTGATGACAATGCCCTTGCCTGATTGAACTTTGGCTTGAACTGGAACATCAGTGTCATCAGCTGGCTTCTTGTCCTTAAGATCTTTTTCTTTTGCTCTTCAGCCCTTATTTTTTGTCTTTCAAAATAATGAAAGGGCTTAGGGAAATATTTGCTAGGCTCCTGAGCATTAGGAGGTAGCTTCCCCAGTTTTGCCTTCCTTCTATATTGTACAATAGCTTCTTGCCTGGCTTCATGTTTTCTCCATTCTTGTTCAGAATACTATTTACCCCTATCATGGGTCTGGTCCTTAACAGCTTTCCAAGTAGTCAGTATAATGTTCCTAGGAGTAGGACTCCACTGCTCAAAATCGGGCTTTAATTCTGCCTGTTCTCTGAATCTCTTCTTGGATAATAGAGCTTCTTGCTCTTTGGTCAACACTTCCTCAAGCACTGGCTTATCTACTTTCTCAAAGATAATATTTTTATTGCCTTCAGGAGGACTGTACATAGATTGTACTTCATGATGTATCATCGCAAAATCTGCTGGAGGATAGATTACTTGAGCAACTTCAGCTTGCGCACCTCCAAAAAAACAGGATGTATACCAGATTCAGCCACATTGTCATCATCACAAAGAGGTGGATATCCAAGTGTGGCTCTGATGATATTGGAAATCCATTTAGCATGGTCAGATCCAGCTTTGACTAATACTCTCTCCCCCTTTATGACTTCTCTGGCCACATGATCTCTAAGATCATCCTTCTGAAATCTGATTTGTTCATCCAGAAAATTAACTCCATCCTTATAAAAACCCTTTAATTTCAACAGCAGTCCAGAAATAGTCTTTTGAGATAGCTCAATAGATGTTTTGACAGCAGTTATGCCTTCTTGGAAGTCCTTATCAAACTTCTCCTTATCAAACTCTGGCTTGGCTTTAGACTTATCAGCAGGCTGGGCTGTTGCAACATTTTTCAATTCTGTAACAATTGCATTATAAGATGCAGTTAGATTATCATTCATCCTAATCTGATTTTCTAAGACATAGCCCTGCTTCACTGCTATATCATCTACTTGAGTCTTGATCTTTTCTTGATGGGTAGTTAGGAAAACCATTGCGTTACCCCCTTTATGGAAACAATCAGTTATTTCTTTCTTATTCTGATTCACCTCAAATCTTATTGACTTTATATCTTGAGCCAAGGAGAATTGAAGATCTTTGTGAGTCTCATCCATATACTTCTCCATTGTTATCCTTTGCTCATCTAGCTTCACTTGTAAAGATATTAATAATGAACTGTAATCAGTTGTTGGGGCAGGCTGAGAAGCAACAGTTTGTAGTGCCTTCTTGTAGCTTTGGCTTCTCCTTTTAAATACCATGAGCTTTCTCTTCTTAGCCCTTGAAGCTTCTTCATCCTCAGATGCTGAGGTACTAGCAATATCAACTGTATCTTTAGGACTTGGAGGCAATTCTTGTGCAGTTCTTGATTGCTCCCCCTGAGTTCTTTGCTCCTCAGTTCTTGTGTTCTCCCCTAGAGACCCTTGCCGCTCCTTCTCAGTATCAACTTGCTCTCCCTCAACAGCAGTTTTCTCCCCCTCAAATCCAGCATGCTCTCCCTCAAAATTAGCTTGCACTAAATCAGGAAACAGCTCTTCTAAGGTAAATTCTTGTTGAGAAGGGACTGGAGATTCTCTTATCTCAGGAGCATCAGCAACAACAGATGTATCTTCCAAGATAACATCTTGAGCTTGACTGTTTAATTGAGTTGGCTGGTCAGCATCAATCAAATATTCAGTTAGCAGTTCATCTCCATTATTGAAATTTGTTTGATTTACTTCATGTATTACCTCAAGTATAGTTTGTGTTGTCATTTCACTGTCCAAGTGAGTTGTCACTTCTTCATGTTGAGGCTCCCCCTGGAGTGGATCCAGGTGAATGGGGCTAGCTGATAGTTGTTCCCCCTGTCTCTGTGCTTCATCTGCAGGGTCTTGTGCAGGAATGTCTTGTACTGAAGATTTTTCAGGAACTTCTTGCCTCTCCACATCAGGCATGTCCTTAGTTAGAACCCTATCCCATCTAGAGATAATTCTTATGTCCATCTTTCTCATGTGATTAATTTTAGAACCAGCAGCTTGTTACATGACTTCTGGAATAGTTCCAGTTAAGTACAGACTCATTATCCTTCCTATATTGGGCTTCTTAATACTTTCCTTAACCTTTTCAAAAATCACTGCTGACCAATCAGTGTTGAGTCTGTAGATGATCCTTGTCATTAGGCTGAACATGTAAGCAGAAATCCTATCATGTCCCTCTTGCTTGCAGAGGATGACTTTATCAACTATTTCTGACAGAAATTTGCCCTGTTGATTCATTCCTTTTCAGTTCATGGCAGCTCCAATCTTCAAGGTGAGATCCAATCCACACCATTGAAGTGCTTCCCTTGTCTTAGATGCAGGTACATCTTCCTCTTCTTGAGTTCTTGGTAGTTGAAGAGTTTTTCTCAAGCTCTTCAAATTAAGTTGGACTTTGGCTCCATGAACTATTGATTTGATCTTTAATCCACTAGAATCTAAAGTTGCAGCGCCATAGAATTCTAGGATTTCCTTCTTCCAGATCTTTGTTGGTTCAGAAACTAGAAACTCCAACTCATTCTCAGTAACTAGGGTTACAACAGCCTTATCTCTGGTTCTGCATGGTCAAATGCATTGTGTACTAGCTCATATCCTTCATTGACATTATCCTCGATCTTTGGCGCCATTAGGGTTTTGAGAAATCTTGAATTTATATGAGAGAGTTGTCGACACAAAGGTTTGGTCTCAAAACTATGGTGAGCGTGTCGACAGACAATGTTGAGGACCTATTTATACCTTTCTAAAAACGAAGGTGAAAAGGCACGTCAAAATCCTCTTAATGTGTCGACACTGTTGAAAAGTGTCGACATAGACTACTTAAGTCTCGACAACAGTGTTGACTTATATGTGTCGACACCAATTATGATGTGTCGACACTTATACATCTGCGTTCGACGATTAGTCGATACTTCACTCGACGAAATCTGTATTGAACCTAAGTGTCGACACCACTTCTGGATGTGTCGACACCTACTTTGGATGTGTCGACACTATTTCTCTGAAGTGTCGACACTAACTTTCTAGATGTGTCGACATCATTTCTCTGGAATGTCGACACAACTTTTATGTGTTGACACAGACAACTTCTTGTGTCGACACTATTTTACTTAGCCAATTTTATTAAACTATTCTAAGTTCAACATTCCTAATTCAATTTTAAACTTATTGAATTTAGTTTCATCTAGAGGCTTAGTAAACATATCAGCAATTTGATAATCTGTTTTGACATATTCTAGTGAGATGTCCTCTTTCTCTACATGTTCTCTAAGAAAATGGTATCTAATTTCTATGTACTTAGTGCTACTATGTGAAACAGGATTATTAGCAATGGAAATTGCACTTGTAGAATCACAAAGCAAATGTGTTCTACTTACTTGAATACCATAGTCTTCTAGCTGGTGCTGAATCCACAAAAGTTGTGCACAACAGCTTCCTGCAGCAACATATTCTGACTCAGCTGTGAAGATTGTCACACTATTCTGATTCTTACTACTCCAAGACACTAGTCTTCCACCTAAAAATTGACAGGTGCCTGTAATACTTTTTCTATCTTCCTTGCAACTAGCAAAATCTGCATCTGAATAGCCTGTCAAAAGAAAATCTTCATTCCTAGGATACCAAAGGCCTAGATTAGGTGTGCCCTTAAGATATCTCAAAATCCTTTTTATTGTAATCAGATGAGATTATTTAGGGAAGGATTGGTACCTAGCACAGACACATGTAGAATACATGATATCTGGTCTACTAGCAGTCAGATATAGGAGGGAGCCAACTATCCCTCTATACAAAGTTTCATCTACAGGTTTCCCTGCATCATCTTTGCTAAGAGACACACTTGACCCCATAGGAGTTCTCATGGTAGTGGATGATTTCATACCATACTTCTTTATTAACTCCAGGATGAACTTAGACTGAGTTATGGACAAGCCATCTTCAGTCTATCTTACTTGGAGACCCAAGAAGAACTTAAGTTCCCCCATACTGCTCATTTCAAATTTTTCTTGCATAAGTTTTGCAAACTTTCTGCAAAGATTACTTTCAGTAGACCCAAATATTATGTCATCAACATATATTTGGACTAGGATAATCTTTCCTTTGGATTCCCTTAGGAATAGAGTCTTGTCTATTTTCCCCCTTGAGAATTTGTTCTCAATGAGGAAACTAGACAGAGTTTCATACCAAGCCCTTGGGGCTTGTTTCAACCCATACAATGCTTTCCTAAGTCTATAAACATAATCAGGTTTGAGAGGATCAACAAAACCTGAGGGATGCTTTACATAGACTTCTTATTTTAACTTTCCATTCAGGAATGCTGATTTCACATCCATTTGGAATACCTTGAAACCTTGATATGTTGCATAAGCAAGGAACATCCTGATTGCCTCCAGTCTTGCTACTGGGGCAAAGGTTTGATCAAAGTCAATACCTTCTTCCTGCCTATATCCTTTTGCAACAAGTCTTGCTTTGTTCTTCATAATGATCCCATTCTCATTTAATTTGTTCCTAAAGATCCACTTTGTTCCAATGATGTTGTGGTCTTTTAGTTTAGGAACTAACTTCCAGACCTTGCATCTTCTGAACTGATTCAGCTCCTCTTACATTGCATCAATCCAATGTAGGTCTATAACAGCTTCTTCAAATTTCTTTGGTTCCACTTATGATAGGAAGCTGGAGCAAAAAATTGTGCTCAGATTCCTGCTTCTTGTTTGCACTCCTTGTCTTGGATCACCAATTATCTGATTTGCTGGATGATCCTTTAAGTGTCTATTAGCTGGAGGTAGTCTATCTTCAGTTTTAACACCTACAGCCTCTTTATTAAGCTGCACCTCTTGGTTTTCTTCAGCATCTAGAGAGTTTTGTACTCCTCCTAGATAGTAGCCACCATTTTCCACTTCCTGAGTTGTAGTAGAATCTTCTGTAATGGTAAGCTTGTCCATTCTCTCATTTAAACCTGTAAAACTGCAAGCACTACTTGACAACTCACAGTTAATCAGTCTTGTTTCATCAAAGACTACATGTACAGACTCTTCTACAACTTGAGTAATCAAGTTGTAGACTATATAAGTCTTACTATTGTTGGTGTACCCAACAAATATCTCATCTTGGGATTTGGCAGCAAACTTAGTTAGATAAGACTTGTCATTGTTAAATATATAGCACTTGCAACAAAAGATCCTAAAATAGGATAAGTTTGGTTTTCTGCCCTTCACAATCTCATAAGGAGTCTTTTTGTGGCTCTTGGTGATAGTAGCCCTATTAATCACATGACATGCAGTGTTTACTGCCTCGGCCCAGAAATATTCTGGGAGAGAAGTGTCACTCAATAGAGTTCTACCAGCTTCTATCAATGTTCTATTCTTCCTTTCAGCAATACCATTTTGCTGTGGTGTTCTAGGTGAGGAAAATTCTTGAAAATCCCAAATTCTTCACACAGTCTTGTCATACTTTCAGACTGAAATTCATTACCATGGTCACTTCTGATTTTGACCACTGTACTGTTCAACTCATTCTGAATTTGTTTAACAAAACTATATAAGACACTTGGGGTTTCAGATTTTTATCTTAGAAAGAACACCCAGGAATATCTAGAATGGTCATCTACCACCACAAAAGTGTAGACCTTCCTACCTAAACTATGAACTAGCATATGACCAAAAATATTCATATGCAAGAGGTATAGACACCTCACTGAATCCTTGTTTTCAAGGCTATGAAAGGAGGGTTTGGTCTGCTTGCCTTTTTGACATGCTGAGCATATCTCATCCTTTATACACTTAACTTGAGGATCATTCATCACTAACTATTTGCTAAAGAGTTGGCCAATAGTCTTGTAGTTAAGATGGGCCAGCCTCTTGTGCCATTTAACACAATGAGAGGCTCTCTCATCAGCTACAAGACAAATAGGAGAAACATTGTTCTCACACTCAAAGTTAATACAGTAAACATTTCTCTTTCTATATCCTGTCAATATGATATTTTGATCACTTGACCTTTTGATATGACATTCATTCTTAATAAATGAAGTGTCACTCAATAGAGTTCTACCAGCTTCCATCAATGTTCTATTCTTCCTTTCAGCAATACCATTTTGCTGTGGTGTTCTAGGTGAGGAAAATTCTTGAAAATCCCAAATTCTTCACACAGTCTTGTCATACTTTCAGACTGAAATTCATTACCATGGTCACTTCTGATTTTGACCACTGTACTGTTCAACTCATTCTGAATTTGTTTAACAAAACTATATAAGACACTTGAGGTTTCAGATTTTTGTCTTAGAAAGAACACCCAGGAATATCTAGAATGGTCATCTACCACCACAAAAGTGTAGACCTTCCTACCTAAACTATGAACTAGCATATGACCAAAAATATCCATATGCAAGAGGTATAGACACCTCACTGAATCCTTGTTTTCAAGGCTATGAAAGGAGGGTTTGGTCTGCTTACCTTTTTGACATGCTGAGCATATCCCATCCTTTATACACTTAACTTGAGGATCATTCATCACTAACTATTTGCTAAAGAGTTGGCCAATAGTCTTGTAGTTAAGATGGGTCAGCCTCTTGTGCCATTTAACACAATGAGAGGCTCTCTCATCAGCTACAAGACAAATAGGAGAAACATTGTTCTCACACTCAAAGTTAATACAGTAAACATTTCTCTTTCTATATCCTGTCAATATGATATTTTGATCACTTGACCTTTTGATATGACATTCATTCTTAATAAATGAAATGTCATATCCTAAATCACTCAACTGACTTATGCTTATAAGGTTGTGTTTCAAACCATTCACTAGGCCACTTGAGAGATAGTAATCTGGTTATTAGAAATGTTATCAAATCCTTTGATGATTCTTCTTTCTGAACCACCAAAGGTTACTTTAGGGCCATCCATGATAGGTGTGTAGTCCTTCAGCAAACCCCTTGTTCCAGTCATGTGCCTGGAACATCCACTGTCCAAGTACCATATTGGGGCATGGCAACTTGGACCCACCTGCAACATAGATTACTTAACCTTAGAACTCAAATAACTTTTGGGTCCTTGGTGCAAGTTAGTCTGAAATTTAATAAATCTGTCTGTAGCTCTTGTAGCAGACAGATTGTTACTCTCCTTGACACTGGAATTGTGCCAACAATCTAAGGCAAAGTGGCATACCTTGCCACAACACCAGCACTCAAACTTATTGTACCTTTGTTTAGGTACAACCCTAGCTGAATTGTCTACAGCAGGCTTCTTGTTTTGAGATGGGGCTTTGCCTTTAGATTTGGACCTAGCAGTCCATGCTGTTCTCTTAAACCCTAACTCAGCCTTACTCTTTTGAGGTACAAACTCATTAATCAAGGGTAATACAGATTTAAGTTTAGAAAAACTAGCTACAATCTCTTTTTCTTTCTGAAGTCTAACCTCCAAATTTCTAATCTGACCATTCTTGAATGTGATTGTGCTCATTTGAATAACATTTATGTTTTTCAATCTGGCAATCTCATTCAGTTTTTGATTCAGCAACTTCTCTAAATCTAATGTAGCCATCTTAAGATCTGCAATTTCCTTAGCCTGAGATTTGGCCAAGTTTTTGCTCTTGTTAAGTGCCTGCAGCAAGTCTCCATATTCATCTATCAAAATATTAATATCACCTTCAGACTCAGACTCATCCTCATCACTTGATGCAGATGTTGCTGACTCTGACTCGGTACTGCAATCTGAATTTCTAGAAATACATTGTACCTTATTAGGACCAGGCTGATCCTGACATTTGTTTTCTTCTGACACAGCCATCAGTCCCTTGGACTGATGGTATTCTTGTTCATATATAGAGTTCAGCACTGGGAGAAACTCTTCTTCTTCATCTGCTGCATATAGACCAATGTAGGCCTCAGCTTCAGATTCTGACTCTGAAGTAGATTGGTCTGACAAGGTCTTTTCCCTCTTAGCAACAAAGGATTTCTCCTTCTTGCTCTGGTGTTGACTCTTCTTTTTATCAACGGTCTCTTTTCTTTTATCTGGACACTCAGCCACAATATATCCAGGCCTATTACAGTAGTAGCAAACTATCTTTGATGTTGTAGATTTGCTTGGCTTAGATCTGCTCATGTCTTTCCTGGATGACTTCCTCTTTTGATAATACTCATCCTTAGGCTGAGATGTGGAAGGCTTAGACTTCCACTGCTTCTTCTTCAGAAATCTCTGAAACTGTCTTGTAAATACTGCAAAATCTTCATCAGAGTCACTGCTGTCTGAATTCTGATTGTCTGAATTTTCTGAAGCAGTTTCAGCAATAATCTTAAGAGGTGATGAAGGCATCCTCCTATTTTTCTTAGTGGGTTCAACCTTAAAGGCCACAGATTTTTCTTTATGCTGCACTCTTGCACTTTTCTCTTCCTCTTTCCTTGTCATTAGCTGCATCTCATATGACAACAGTTTTCCAAACAAGGTTGGTGGAGAGATATCTGCTAGTTTGGCCACTTCCCTAATGACACAAATCTTAGTGCCCCAATCCTTTGTCAAGGATCTTAGGAATTTATCATTCAGTTCATATGTACTGAATATTCTATCATAGGATATCAGCTCATTTACAATCCTATAGAACTTTTTATAACACTCAGTTATACTGTCAGACTTTCCTTGTCTGAAACTCTCATATTCCTAGTTCAGCATAGATTTTCTATCTTATCTTACTTCTTCAGAACCCTCCATATAGACTATTAAAGTATCCCACATTTCCTTGGAGGTTTTGCAGTGAATCAAATTCTGAAAGGTTGCATCATCAATGACACTCACTATGATGTTCTGGGCTCTCTTATCCATAGTGGCCAAGATGATCTCATCCTTGGTCATCTCTGAATAATCCTTGGGAATTCTTTGGTTTGCATCCAGAGTTGATACCTTTATTGGAACATAAGGACCTTCCTTGACTGTAATATAGATCCTTGGATCAGAAGCCTCCATAAACAGCCTGACCCTTTCTTTCCAGATGTCAAATATCTCCTTTCTGCATATGGGTAATTTCATAGAACCCAGCTCCTTATGATTTTCACATGAACCCATTTTCTTGATTCTTGAATCTGCCTTAAGGATCTCACTCAGACTGTTAAGTCCTTCTTTGAGCAACCTCCCTCTGATACCACTTGAAAGAATTAGTGCCTAACCACCTAGAGGGGGGTGAATAGGTGTAATTCATGTTTTTCTTTTAAGGCAGAAAAGTTGTACAGTAAACTAATAATAAACTGCAAATTCTACTGCTAACACAGCACAACAATCATAGAATCATAACATCACAGAGTACACACAGGTATTATAGTGGTTCCCCAAGGTTTGGGTACATCCACTTTCCCCCTTCGCCTATCTAGCAGTGTGCTAGATTCGGCCTAACTTCTGCACTTCACCTCAGATGCTCAGATCATACAACTCAGGACCCCAAACAAGGCTCCTACAACTCAGGTAATTTGCCCTACCTCAGCCTACACAAGGCCTACAACTCAGAGATATCAATCTCCTACAACTCAGACTCACAGCCCTATCTCAGCCTTCAACAAGGCCTACCACTCAGAGAATATATTCTCCTACACTCAGCCTTTATAAAATAGGCTTACAACTCAAATCTAGAGTAGATCCTATAGAAAATAGTATTTACAAAGTATATAACCACTACCCAGGTAGAGAGAGAAGGGTTAGATGGTTTCTTGATCAGTTCTTGGAAGAACCTGATGGCAGAGCACAACCTCTCTTAGCTTTCTTCAAAGCTTTTTGAATCTGAACTCAGTAGGGTTGAACTCTTGAGAAATTGATCTTCAATCAGCTTCTGACTTGAGATTCAGATCTCAATCTGAATCTTTCTTGGCAGCCTGGTTCAACAACTGCTCTTCTTAGAAGGAGCTCTCTCTCCAACTTCTTAGATCTTCTGTCGAAGGTCTTCTTCTTTTTATGTTGATGGATCTCTGTGTAGATCTTCAATCTTAATTGTAATCTTCACAGTTGTTCTCAATCTCTCTTTCTGTTGAAGGAGAAAGTCTTTATATAGTCTTCCTCCATGGTAACCGGCTGATCTGGTTTCCAACAAACTCCTGACAGCTCTGACAGTTGCAATAGACCGGTTGAAATGGTAGCTGTCAAGTCATCCAGTCACTTCTTGAAATACTGTCTCTGTCTGAAAGTGTCGAGACTGATCTTCATCATGTGTCGACACAAGTAGACTAAGTGTCGACACAAGTGGACTAAGTGTCGACACGAGCCTTGGTTGTTTCGACACATCTCTTCTGTTGTTGATACTGCTACTCGACACAGCCTTTTGTTGAATGTGTCGACACATGCCTTTATGGTGTCGACACAGTCACTTCTATTCTTCATACAAATTTACTTTATTGAAATTCAGTCATGTGTCGACACAAGTCCTGTGTGTCGACGCATTTGTTGTCGACAAGATCTTCTAGGAGTCGACACTGCCTCAGTGTGTCGACACAAATACTACTTCTTTTTAGCTTTGTTGAAACTCTGCTGTGTGTCGACACAAGTCCTGTGTGTCGACACAGTTGATGTCAACTAGATATTTTTGTGTGTCGACACTATCTTTTGGTGTCGACATAGTTGATTTCGACTTTGCTTCTCTGTGTGTCGACACTGCCTCCTAGTGTCGACACAATTCCTTCTGGTGTTGACAAAGTCTTTCCTGGTGTCGACGCAGCTAACTCCAAGTGTCGACACAGCTTTTCTCTAGTGTCGACACAAGCCTTCATAAGTGTCAACACTGCTTCTCTAGGTGTCGACACATGGACTTAGAAATTTTTCTGCATTTCCTGCAATTACTTAACCTGCACATATAAACTCAAAACACATCAAATACACCTTGATGCATATCATTGAGTAGGGTGAGGTTTCTTCAAATCTGGTACACATTTTCCAATGTACCCAACAGTACCTTTACATAATTTCGGGACAAAATTCCTTAAGTGGGGGAGATTTGTAACGCCCCGAAAATTATATTTGAGCTGATCGTGTCCAAATATGATTTTTGAATTCTGTATAGAGGTACACGGCCAGGGACACGGGCGTGTCCATGGTCGTGTCAGGCTGAGTGTGTTGGCCGGGTGTGTCCCGAGAAGGACACGGCAAGAAACTTGGATGTATGACACGGGCGTATCATTTGACATGGGCGTGTGTCTAACCGTGTCTGTACCCGTGTTCACAAGAGTCGTGTCGGTTGGCATAGCGGTTACTGGTGACACGGCCCCGGGACACGGGCGTGTATTGACCCGTGCCCTTGTTCTGCGTTCGACGATCGCGCTTGGTTCGACGATCGTGCAAGCCAATTGAGTTCGACGAAAAGTGTTCGGGAGGAATACGCCAGACGACAAGGGCGTGTCGGGAGGGCGTGTCCCCCTGCATTCGATGATCGACGAACGGCGCTCGACGATTGTCAAGTGACCCTCTGCGTTCGACGATCGACAATTGTCGAGTGACACGGGCGTGTTCATACCCGTGTACCTACCCGTGTTCAGTTGGGTCGTGTCTGTTGCCGTGGCGGTTATATGTGACACGCCCCCTGGTCACGGGCGTGTCGAGGACCCGACACGGGCGTGTCGAGTGAGACACGGGCTTGTCATAGCCCGCGTGGTTTTCTGTGTTCGACAATCATGCCTAGATCAAGGCACACGGCATGGGACACGTCCGTGTGCAAGGCCGTGTTCGGCCCAGGTCTGGGGAATTTTGTGCAGATCTGGGCCGTTCATTTTCCTTAAGTAAGATCCAATGGCTCAGACGGTTTCCTGCTCTGTTAAGGCCAGGAATGGTGGAGTTAACTCTTCATTTTCTCCAAGTCATTCTCTTTCCAAGGAGTTAGAGAGAGGAGGAAGAAGGAGGAGGATTCCGGCCGCCGGCGGAGCATCGGAGCACCGTTTGGAGAACCGAGAGCGGATCCGTGGAATAAATTCCATTGCGAAGATTTCTATCTGTGTAGTTTTTCCATGGCGTAAAAGCGGACTATAAGGGTAACGATTCTCCACTTGAGCATGTGAAGCTCTTCCTTCCTGCATAGGGAATCCCGCTCACGCGAGTGTGCGGTGAGTGCGTGGTGTTACTTGGGGTTGATGTGAATAGTCCCCTTTGTGTTGCATATAGAGTCCGAAATCAAAGTACGGGCATAGGCATTGTGTGTGAAGCCTACCCGGACGTGTATTGTCTGGATCGGTGATGTTGCATTTGATATGTTTTGCCAGAGAAGACTCCGTGCTTTGGGTTTTTTTCGGGTTTTTACTTGGTAGATTGCGGCAGGGATCCTTGGAGATTAACTCCAAGGCGCACCCGTAAAACTAAGCGGAAACATGTTCTGCTAACTTGGCGGTCAGGGAACCGGCCTTGAACATAACTGGGTTATGTGATTATTTGGAAAAGTTTTAGGATCCGAGAGAAGCTTGGCTCGTGAGTACGTCTTAAAGTGACTACGTGGTGTGAGCAACGGGCAAGTGGAATTGGACCTAGTCTATGTGGTTCGGTGCGAGAGACCCGAAAAGGGGATTGGCTGTTGGCATAGTCGGGAGCCTTAGACGGTGGTCAGAAAGACTAAATGCTCACGTGGTTGCCATCTTTGGGATGGTGGTGAAGACGCTGAAGTGTCAGGATTCACCGTTAATGTGCCCTGAGAGCACGGGGTGTTTGGCCGTGCGAGCCTACACCTGTGGCGTAGTATAATTGCGTTTTATTGTTTTACTGGGCTAATGATATGCAGGGAAAGAGCACCGCCGTCCCGAGTAAGGGGCGAGGTCGTTATAATTTGGTCGGCTTTGGCTGATCGTTGCTTTGTTTGCCACAGTGCAGTGGAATGTTGCTTGCAGGTGCTGCGGAGCCGAGTGCTAGATAGCGGGCTGGAGCCCATGTTGCTGTGCTGGCCCTCGAAGGCCGTAAGAATAGTTGTTTTTATTTTGTCATGTGTGGCCGGCCTGCGAGCCGACGTATGTAAGACACTATCTTGTTAAGTGAACATTTGTAAGGCCATAAGGCCGTGTACCCTTTCAATGTATTTGGTTTTCATTTCAGTGGTATAGTTGTGGACATTCATGATTATTGGATTGAAGTTTTGGGTTCTTTCAACTTTTAAAAGCTTCCGCTAGAATGCTCTGTGTAGGACGAGTAGTCTTAATTGGATAGTTTGAATATTCTTATGTAACCCTTCCGACTGTCTGTGGTATATGACGTCGGGTTCCAGCTGGACCTTCTGTTATATGTCATGCGACGGATGGGGGTGTTACAGAGTGCTCCTATGAACTTTCTCGGCTTCCTTAAAAAGTTTCACATGGTATCAAAGAGAGGTTAAGGAATTAACAATTCATCAACCTTAGAGGTGTATTATTTCGTGAAAGTTCAAGTAAATCATGATTTAATAATGGAAGCTGGTTATGCAAGAGGTCTTAGGATTCAATTCTTGAAGCAGACCAACTTCAAGAAGTGGAGGTCATGCATGGAGAGCTATCTGCTCAGTGAGGACCTTTGGGAGGTCGTCGGTGGAGACAACATGCAAGAGATGGTAGCTGCTGTCGGGAATGCTGACGCGTTGAGAGCTTGGAGGAGGATGAATGTGAAGGCTGAGTTCACTCTTAAGTGGGCTATCACACCAGAGCTCTTTGACCACATCATCGGATGTCGGTCAGCTACTGAAATATGGATGATCTTGGATGGTTTGTTCAATTAGAAGAATGTAGGTCGATTACAGTTCTTGGAGAATGAGTTAGCAAAGAATACTCAGGGCGATCTATCCATATCATCCTTCTTTTTGAAGATGAATAATCTCTACACTGAGATATTAGCATTGGACCCGAAAGAGACTATATTAGAGGCGAAGCTAAAGATGCATATCAATCGCGGACTGCTGAAGGAGTATATTACCTTCATAACGTATGTGCAGGGTTGGGCCAATCAGCCATCTTTGCTCGAGCTGGAAAACATGTTGACTTTGTAGGAAAGATTTGCGTGGCAAATGGCTAGAGTGTCTATCTCAGGGGGAGATTGAGATGTTCTCTTCTCTGTCAAAAAGAAGAGAAGGGATTAGAAGAAGAAGTCACCTATTAGCGATGATCCATCTTCTTCATCATTGTATAAGAGGAGCAAGGCTCCTACGCAAGATGACGGGAAGAAGAGAGGAGGACCATGGTGTTGCAGGTACAATAAGCTTGGTCACATTCGAAAGAACTGCAGAGGAAATCTTCAGCTGAGGCATGCTGTAATAAAAGAAGAGGCTGAATCCAGAGCTGAGGAAGGAGGATGGGAAGTGCCTTATGACGGGCACTTGTGTTTGTGCACTCGCCTCCATCAACTACCAGGAGGACTGGATCGTGGACTCGAGGTGTGATCATCACCTCACTAGGGACGAGTCAAAGTTCTATTCATTGTAGCAGTACAAAGATAATGATATTATTGTTTGGTTGGTGAGATCGCGGAGACCGCTTGGGGCTGACAAGTTATCTAGCTTGCGTAGAGTCAAGCAGTTAGCCCGGATAGTGGAGGCTAGCCGCATAGTTCGTTGTGTTCTACTTACGCGATCTAAATCCAGAGTTCGCTGGTATTGTGGACTTGGTCACGGTGCTGTGACAAGTCAGGTTCGGTTGCCTAGTCGCAAAGACCACATGGTTGCGTGGTCTGCTTCTAGAGTTTACGGAGACCGCTGTTCTGCGCGGTCTGGTTGTGGAGACTGGCAGTTCGTCATAAGCACGTTGTTGGCTCGGGACGTGTGGCTTTATTGCTAAGTCCACGCAGGCTGAGGTGGATATCTGCTCAGTTGTGTGGACTGGTGAATCGTACCGTGTGTGCGGTTAGTTTGTGTCGCGCCCAATCTGACTTTAGTATCCGCAACTTTGTGTGGATAGTTATCTTATTGATATGGGCGGTGACCACACTCCCTTTGTCTCCTATAAATAGTGGTCCCTGACTCGTCATATATAACGAGAATAGTGAGAACTCTACTCGCATTTTGAATTTGCAGTTAGTTTTTTTCTTACTGGACGGCTAAGTGAAGTTGACTTGTGCTGTGCAGGTTGTGCGACTAGCACCGGACGACTGGGCAACTAGTGGGAAGCTCAGTGTGGAACAGTTTGCGGTTTATAGTTTGTGGTACACATCAAGTCACTGTTTGCGCTGCTAGAAGTCTTCTTCGTCGGGGTCGTGGATAGTTTAAATAAGCAGTTCGCCAGACCTCAGCGGATAAGTTGTTTCTTCGTTCAGCAGTTCTGTTCGCTTCAAGATTTGCGGTCAGGAGACCTCGCGATCAAGCGACCAGAAGTGGCTGTTAAAGTTGTTTTCTCAGCAGATCAATAACAGGCTGTCCGCACAGCTTGATTGCGGTTTGGCAACTTGGCGGATTCAGCAGACAGTTTGGCGGTTTGTGACTTGTGCGGTTTCTGTTATCAGACCGCTCAGTTTCTTCTCTGCCTGTAGTTGTTTTTTTGTTTTCATCGGGTACATTTTGAATCATATCTCGCCCTGTAAATGAAGTTATTAATTCCAAAGTGGCTCTTGTGCTTCCGTTATTGCTGATTTCTATTTGGCTTTGATTTGGTTGAGTGTTCCTGCGACCTTTCTCGATTTCCTAGAAAAAATTTTCAAGGTTGACCTGCAGGAAGAATTTTCTCTCCTCAACCGCTTACGCCGCATTTACCTTATCCCATTTTGTGGCATTGTTGTAGCTTTAGGTTCCGTTTGGCATGGTGGTGGCGTCATGAACATGGGGGGGTTAAACTTTCATCATTAACGCCCACCTAAAGAACTTCATCCGTTTTTTCATCCGTTTTAACATAAAAGTAGATGAAGGCTCCGTTTGGGAGGACTTATTTTCACCGGTCAAGCGGTCATGACCGCATGAACCGGACTTATTTCAAGTCCCGGTTCATGCGGTCATGACCGCTTGACCGGTGAAAATAAGTCCCCCCAAACGAAGCAGAAGTTTCATAGATGGGCATTAACAAATGACAATTTAACCCTCACGTTCACGACCGCCACCACCGCGCCAAACTGAGCCTAGTTGTTTATTGTCAATTATACCCTCTCCTCCGCCTTCCTTCCCCCACCTGTTGTAGTCTTAGATAGGCATTTGTTTTTGTTAAAGTCAAAGTGTGTCCATTCATTGTAACTCCTTTTATTTGAATGAACTAAGACAGTTGCATCTATATTTGCCCACACTTGCCCTTCACTACTTAGGCTTTGTTTGGTGGGACTTATTTTTACCGGTCAAGCGGTTACGACTAATGAAAATAAGTCCCCCCAAAGATAATAGCAGCCCAAAAAATGATTATTGGCAGCCCGATGGATATTGACACTCCAAAAATAAAGTTTTTAAAATGTATTTTTAGGAAAAGTGTTCAACATGAAAGTTGTAGATCTCGACGAGATCTACAACTTTTATGTTGAACACATTTTCTAAAAATATCATATAAGAGGCATATTTTCAAAAGCCGCGAAATCCGGGCAGAACTCGCATAATTCCGCCCGGATTCCGCGACTTTTGAAAATAGGTCTGCTATATGGCATTTTTAGAAAAAGTGTTCAAAATAACAGTTGTAGATCTCGTCGAGATCTACAACTTTCATGTTGAACATTTTTTCTAAAAATGTAATATATTAGACTTTTTTTCAAATGTGATTGTTAACCGCAACCCATTATTTTGCTAGTCGCACCCCAAAATCACTCAATTTTTCGCATCTTTTCGAAATACACTTTGTACATGCAATATAAGTAAAAGTGTTCAACACGAAAGTTGTAGATATCGACGAGATCTACAACTTTCTGCTGATCATTTTTCCTAAAAATGCATGTACATGGCGTACTTTGGAAATATGTTCAGTTTTTGCGTCTTTTCGAAATACGCCTTGTACATGCAATTTCAGGAAAAGTGTTCAACACGAAAGTTTTAGATCTCGTCGATATCTACAACTTTCGTGTTGAACACGTTTCCTGAAATTGCATGTACAAGGCGTATTTTGAAAAGGCGCGAAAAATTGAGAGATTTTGGGGTGCGACTAGCCAATTCCGGGTTGCGGTTAACAATCATCTTTTTCAAAAGGCGCGTGTTCCGCGTTTTGGCCTGCTAGTAGCGGCCATATTATGCGTGTTTTTTTTATTTTGTCGGGCTGCCAATACAAACGCCCTATTTTTATTGAATAATAACCAAGGTTTTGAGAACCGGACCGGAGATCGAACCGGTGAGTTCAAAGGTTCAAGATCCGACCGGTCGGATCGGGATCGAACCGTTTGTCCATTATATATATATATATATATATATATATATATATATATATATATATATATATATATATATATATATTAGAAAAAAAAATTATTAACACAACATTAAAAATTTGTCTATAAATTATTAATTTTGTATGAGTATATTGTGATACAAATGAAAATGATGTAAAAATTATCATTATATTAGTATACTTTTAAAGCTCTGTTTGACGCACCGTTTTTCCGCTATTGAGTTTAGACAAAAACACTACCGTAATAAAATTGATGTTTGACATGACAATAGTTAAAACCACAATCAAAATAAAAAAAAACAAAACTAATATTGACTTTTAAACATAAAAGTTGATGAAGTTTCTTAGATAAGATTTGTGATAAAAAATGACATTTCATAATCACCGCGTTTATGATTTATGACTGCCATCGTCGTGCCAAAAAGAGCCTAAATATATTGTACACTTTAATTTTTAAAAGATAATTTAATAATTTATTATAATAATATATGTAGGAAATATTTATTTTATATTTGTGTAGTCTTATTTTATGAATACATTAATATTGATATTAATATAATAATATACAATTTAAAATAGCAAGAACCAAGTGGTACAGTGGTCCACTTCTTCATGAATTAGGAAGTGGACTGGGTTCGAACCCCCACAGTTTTGAAATTTTAGTATATAAATTTTTTGGCTTTGGCCCGCCCGGTTAACATAAGACCCGCCCGGTTCCCGGCCCGCCGGTCCGCCCGCCCGGTTCCGCGGTTCCCAGACGGTCCGCAGATGGAGGCGGTTTCTTACCTGGACCGGACCGACTGTGTGTCCGATCCGCGGTTCGACCAGTCAGACCGGCCGGTCCGGTCCGGTTTTCAAAAGCCTGATAATAACAGTGGTTGATGTAATGAATCTTGCTGATATCCTCTTAAAATTTTAATTAACATATACATATAACATGTTTTTTTTGGTATATGTGTGGCTTAATGAAAAGCTGGGAGGGCAAAGAGCTCATTATAACCCATGAGCTCATTAACATATACATGTAGCTATATGTTAACCCAGAAATCGGCGATCCTTCCCAAGGTGGCCAGCTGGCTCATCGTGACCCTTAGTTTCTCCCTTTTGATCGCGATGGGTCTCAGCGTAGGCGGACAGTCTTCCCTATCCGCCTAGGTCTCCTAGCAACCGCGTGCCCTGCGGGATGGCGGGCTATTCCCAAGGCTCACTCTCGCGGGACATGCGGTTAGGTCCGCTAATCGTGCAGTCTTTTCCTTGCAGGAGTCCGCCAACAGCATCGCCAGGAGCGGCCTCCTATTTCGCCCAAGGGGCGGTGGTCTCCTACCGCCGTCCGCCGAGGCCGCCCACCAGGGGCGGCCTCCCTGCTGCCCGAGGGGCGGCGGCCTCCTGCCGCCGTCCGCCGAGGCCGCCCACCCCGGGCGGCCTCTGCCCATCAGCCGGGCGGACTCCCCTTGGAGTCCGCCCAGGCCGCCCGCAAGGGGGCGGCCAGGCCCGCCGGGCGGACTCCCCCTGGAGTCCGCCCAGGCCGCCCGCGAGGGGGCGGCCCCGGCTCCTGCCGGGCGGACTCCACCCGGAGTCCGCCCAGGCCGCCCGCGAGGGGGGCGGCCCCGGCTCCTGCCGGGCGGACTCCACCCGGAGTCCGCCCAGGCCGCCCGCGAGGGGGCGGCCCCGGCTCCTGCCGGGCGGACTCCACCCGGAGTCCGCCCAGGCCGCCCGCGAGGGGGCGGCCCCGGCTCCTGCCGGGCGGACTCCCCCTGGAGTCCGCCCAGGCCGCCCGCGAGGGGGCGGCCCCGGCTCCTGCCGGGCGGACTCCACCCGGAGTCCGCCCAGGCCGCCCGCTAGGGGGCGGCCCCGGCTCCTGCCGGGCGGGACTCCACCCTGGAGTCCGCCCAGGCCGCCCGCTAGGGGGCGGCCCCGACTCCTGCTGGGCGGACTCCACCCTGGAGTCCGCCCAGGCCGCCCGCTAGGGGGCGGCCTCCGGCCTGCCGGGCGGACTCCTCCCGGAGTCCGCCCAGGTCGCCCGCTAGGGGGCGACCTCCAGTTCTCTGCAGGTGGGTCCTTCCGCTTGCTTCCTCAGGCAACAGTGACGGACGCAAAATCTCTGTCCGCGGAGTCCGCGCAGGTCGTCATGCTGATGTCACTGGGCCCCGCTTCTTCAAGAACTCCCCTGGGCCTATAAATAGCCCATGGTGCCTCTTATTCTGCATCAGTGGATCATCGCTCCAGAGGCCAGAAGTCTTGCCAGCAAACCCTGCGGACTCCGTTTTCCAGTCCGTCATCACCTCTCCAGCAAGCTCTGCGGACTCAGTTTCCTGTCCGCACAGTCCTCTACAGCTCTTCAGCAGCCTGCCAGCAGACTCTGCAGACTCAGTTTCTCAGTCCTCCAGCAGCTAGCAGACTATTTTACTTAGTCTCTGGCAGCTTCTCTCCTCTGCTTTCTGGCATTTTCTTCTCTCTTAGCCGCCAGCTTCTCCTTGTACCCCTTTATTGATTTGTTGCAAAGGTGTACTTGTAAGCTTGTAACCTCTAGCTTTTAATAAAAGGAAAGCCCGTCGCAGGAGTGGCATTTAGGCCGCGGCGGGCGAAGTGTGTTGTTGCCGCTGCTAGCGGCCCCCTTCTTCTTCTCCTCTGCTCAGCAAGTCTTGCTCCTCTGCTCAGCAAGCTTCTTCTCAGCTCAGCTCAGCCCTTCTCGGCAACCAACCTGCAAGCACAACCGTCACATTAGCCGTCTGCTCGACAGCTCCTGATCAACCTCCTTCTCCTCTCTTGATCAACCCGCTCTGTTGATCAAGCTTCTCTCCTCTATCCCCGCAACCCTCTTTGACAAGCCGTTTGCTCCACTCTCGAGCACTCAGAGGCTTCCTTCCTTTCCTCTTCTCCTCCTCTCCTAGCTTGTGAGATCGAACACCCCCTCCGTGTTAGCTGGCTGGTGCCCCGCGACGTTTCCGCGCATCAACAGTTAACACGCGACCTTCAGATCCGGTCAGACGGTGAACAGCGACAGTTAGCCATGTCAGATCAGTCAGCCGAGAATTTTGCCCCAAGTCCCAGTGAAGATCCTCTCTGGGAAGCTTTTGAGCAGTCGCGCCGTGAGAATGCTCAACAGTTCCAAGCAATCAACCAAGTCCTTGCTGCAATCACGCAGCGGTTAGACTCTCGTCCAGCAACTGCTCCAGCTGCTCCAGCTGCTCCAATCAATCTAACGCCAACATCAGAGCATAAGCAAGCTTATTCTCAAGCTTGTCCTCCGTTCTATCCGCCTTACACCCCGACTTTCCCGCAAGGTCCTGCTGCTCCTTTGCGAACTCAAGATGAAGAGTTTACCGCTCGCCAAAACTTCTTCCGGCAAGCAGCCCGGGGAAGCCCTGCTAGATTTCTCAACTTTCAAGGAAGTCATCCTTGCCCCCCAGCTTCTGCCTCTGCTCCTCCAGCAGCAGCCTTTCCTTTCTACCCCCCTGCTTCTTTTGCAGCCGCAGCCTATGCTCCCTTTAATCCCTATGCTGTGGGAGAGCAGGAAGAGCCGTCGCCCTTTATTGAGAGCGTTCGCCTTGAACCTACTCCAGCAAACTTCAGAGAGCCCCGACTGCCAATCTATACAGGAGAGACTGATCCGGTCAAGCACCTCCAAGCCTTTGAATCAGCCGTTGCTCTCAAGACTCTGTCAGATGCAACAAAGTGCAAGCTCCTTGTGACAACCTTTGATGGGCAAGTGAGGGACTGGTTCTATGGCCTCCGCCCTCACTCCATCACTTCCTTCCTCGATCTTCGAAGGGAGTTCCTTCTCAGATTCTCTACCTCCTCCAAGAGAAAGGGCGGTCCTGAAGCCCTCTTTGAGATCAGGCAGCGCAGTGATGAAACCTGGTCTCAATTTGTTGATCGATTCCAGAGAGAGATTCTGGACATCGAAATCGTTGATCAAGAAATGTACCGAGTGGCTCTTATCCACGGTCTTCGTGAAGGGCCTCTCAAATTTGAAGCTAATGTCCGTGCTCCAAGGACATACCAAGAGCTGATCGCTCTAGCCAACTCGTACATCCGAGGCGAGAAGAGCAATCCGGGCTTCGTTTCCAAGCTCGTATCAGAGAAAGATCCGTTTCGCAAGCAGCCTCCAAGGTCTCCTTGCAATCGTTTCCCAACCTACTCAAGGAAGGATAGAAGGCTTCATCGTCAGCGATACTCCTTCCCGAGTCGTGATGCTCAAGATCCCTCGCTACCGCTAGCTCCTTCTCAAACAGCAACTGTTCAACAACAGCAAGACGATGACTTGCATGAGTCGGATCTCGACGACGTCGTGCAAGAAGTGATCCAGATCATGAAAGACAGGGCAAGCTACAAGAAGCCCTACCGGCCAGCAGATCAGAGGTCTAGAGACTCAGAGCCTTATTGTGAATTCCACAAAGAGCCAGGCCATCGAACAGAAAACTGCCGAGCATTCCGTCAACTTGTACAAAGGATGCTCCGGCAGGGCAAGATGCATGACTTGCTCCCTAAAGAAGATCGCCCTGATCCATCAACTTCAAAGGGCAAAGAAATTTCAGACGCTCCTCACTCCTCAAGAGGGGTGAGCCAAGTCGAAGATTATCCCCTCCTCGTTGTTAACAAAGAAGTCGAATGCTTCGATGCCTGCGACGAGGGTGTGCTGGGGATGATTCAATGCTAGCAAGGACTTCACAGTCCTCCAAAGTGATGGACTTCACAGTCCTCCAGAGCTCCCTACAACCTACAGGGGTTATCTCAACCCTTACTCTTTCTCCTCTTCAAACATTTTCATTACAACACTTCTCAGTGTTTTCCTGTTTTTCTGCAAAGCTTTTGTTCAGAGATCCTGTACTGACACAGTTCCCTTTTTGTTGCCTCTCTCTCTCTCTCTCTCTCTCTCTCTCTGGATCAATACGCCAATGAGATTTCGCCGAGTCTGAAACGTTCCCTCCGTAGTTTGTTCTCGCACTACCGCTTCGACCACATATGGCGGGAGTATACCCATGTGTGTAGTGGGAGCAGTTCATCTACGATTATGGGCTTCAGGCTTAGGATCCTAGCCAGCATCTGACACAGAGTGTGTGCTAGGGGAGCCCCATGTGTTAGCTCTGTTGTGCGTCTTATAGGAAACACTACGGTTAGGATGATCTTCGCTGGACAAGCAATGGCAATCAAGCGTAGCCTTGTCTCTTGGATCATCCTTCAACTGTGGTGGCCGAATAACTCTCTCCGGTATCCTCGATCCATGCCTCTCGGGTTCTCACAACTCCACTGATCAATACACAGACAATATAGGCCTCTTGGCGCAACCTGTCTCCTTGATCAGTGATGCTTGTGCCCAGGGCAAGAGAGCAGAGTCTCTAGCGATCCTTCTCAGGATCTTCCTTGCTTCCAGCGGTCCTTCTCAGGACCTTCCCTTGCTTTGTGCCCTCCTTGAGGATGCGCGGCCAGCCCGCTTTGAGCAGGACCATACTCGGAATGATTTTTTCGGGCAAGTGATGCATAAGGCCCACGGGGAACACCTGTGGCAGCATTCAACCCTCTGTAGTCATTCCGAACATGGACCTCTTTTTCCTTTCCCGCTTTGAGCAGGACCATACTCGGAATGATTTTTTCGGGCAAGTGATGCATAAGGCCCACGGGGAACACCTGTGGCAGCATTCAACCCTCTGTAGTCATTCCGAACATGGACCTCTTTTTCCTTTCCCGCTTCGAGCAGGACCATACTCGGAATGATTTTTTCGGGCAAGTGATGCATAAGGCCCACGGGGAACACCTGTGGCAGCATTCAACCCTCTGTAGTCATTCCGAACATGGACCTCTTTTTTCCTTTTCCCCCCTCCTTGAGGATGCGCGGCCAGCCCGCTTTGAGTAGGACTATACTCGGGATGATTTTTCGGGCAAGTGATGCATAAGGCCCACGGGGAACACCTGTGGCAGCATTCAACCCACTTTAATCATTCCGGGTGTAGACCTCCTTTTCTCTCTTGCCTTCTTTCACAGGTGAACAGGTTAATCCGACCTACCAAAAGGATTTTCAGCAATCACTTTGCTCATGCTCATCCTATATGAATTGCTTATTCAAAGCTCTATCGGATGATGACCAGCACTTTGCCTAAATAAGCTCTATTGCTCTTATCTACATTGTTTGCTCAAGCGCTATCAGCCATGTTATTATAATCCAGTCATATCTGTCAGCAGCCAACACTCAGTTTATTGATCTGGACTTCATAATAGTATTCATCAGGCATTCCTCTTGCTAATTGGTCATATCAGCCTTATCTTGTCGACAGTTAACAGTCTACAGTTAACACTTGCAAGCCTTCTCTTCACAGGTACTTGCAAGATATTTTCATGTCTTATTGGCTCCTAACTCCTCTTCTTGCAGAAATTAGCAAACACCTGCAAGCCTCATCCAGGTACTTGCAGCTTGTTTTTATATACGATACCTGCTCCTAACTCTCTTCTTGCAGAGATCAACAAACCCTTGCAAGTTTCTTCACAGGTACTTGCAAGTTACTCTCATATATTGTGCCTGTTCCTAACTCTTTTCTTGCAGAGACCAGCAAAGACTTGCAGGTCCCTTCCAGGTACTTGCAAGTTGTTATGCCTTTCAGTTTTCCTCACTTTTGTTTTGCAGAACGTTTACAGAAGACACGCCTTCTTCGTTTTGCAGAAGCAAATTCAGGTACACGCTCGATGTACCACCCGTACATGCTTATCCTAACTTTCCTTTTGCAGGAAAATAGACAGGAAGCACTAAGCTTGTAAGGAGAGTCTTCAGGTTCTGTCTCTCCTTGCTCCTCTTCTTCCGTTGGGGTGGATCACGATTTTCGTGGGTCTCCAACTTTTTCGAAGTTCTTTTCGGAACTTGAAAAAGTGCGGGGATTATGTTAACCCAGAAATCGGCGATCCTTCCCAAGGTGGCCAGCTGGCTCATCGTGACCCTTAGTTTCTCCCTTTTGATCGCGATGGGTCCCAGCGTAGGCGGACAGTCTTCTCTATCCGCCTAGGTCTCCTAGCAACCGCGTGCCCTGCGGGATGGCGGGCTATTCCCAAGGCTCACTCTCGCGGGACATGCGGTTAGGTCCGCTAATCGTGCAGTCTTTTCCTTGCAGGAGTCCGCCAACAGCATCGCCAGGAGCGGCCTCCTATTTCGCCCAAGGGGCGGTGGTCTCCTACCGCCATCCGCCGAGGCCGCCCACCAGGGGCGGCCTCCCTGCTGCCCGAGGGGCGGCGGCCTCCTGCCGCCGTCCGCCGAGGCCGCCCACCCCGGGCGGCCTCTGCCCGTCAGCCGGGCGGACTCCCCCTGGAGTCCGCCCAGGCCGCCCGCAAGGGGGCGGCCAGGCCCGCCGGGCGGACTCCCCCTGGAGTCCGCCCAGGCCGCCCGCGAGGGGGCGGCCCCGGCTCCTGCCGGGCGGACTCCACCCGGAGTCCGCCAAGGCCGCCCGCGAGGGGGCGGCCCCGGCTCCTGCCGGGCGGACTCCCCCTGGAGTCCGCCCAGGCCACCCGCGAGGGGGCGGCCCCGGCTCCTGCCGGGCGGACTCCACCCGGAGTCCGCCCAGGCCGCCCGCTAGGGGGCGGCCCCGGCTCCTGCCGGGCGGACTCCACCCTGGAGTCCGCCCAGGCCGCCCGCTAGGGGGCGGCCCCGGCTCCTGCTGGGCGGACTCCACCCTGGAGTCCGCCCAGGCCGCCCGCTAGGGGGCGGCCTCCGGCCTGCCGGGCGGACTCCTCCCGGAGTCCGCCCAGGTCGCCCGCTAGGGGGCGACCTCCAGTTCTCTGCAGGTGGGTCCTTCCGCTTGCTTCCTCAGGCAACAGTGGCGGACGCAAAATCTCTGTCCGCGGAGTCCGCGCAGGTCGTCATGCTGATGTCACTGGGCCCCGCTTCTTCAAGAACTCCCCTGGGCCTATAAATAGCCCATTGTGCCTCTTATTCTGCATCAGTGGATCATCGCTACAGAGGCCAAAAGTCTTGCCAGCAAACCCTGCGGACTCCGTTTTCCAGTCCGTCATCACCTCTCCAGCAAGCTCTGCGGACTCAGTTTCCTGTCCGCACAGTCCTCTACAGCTCTTCAGCAGCCTGCCAGCAGACTCTGCAGACTCAGTTTCTCAGTCCTCCAGCAGCTAGCAGACTATTTTACTTAGTCTCTGGCAGCTTCTCTCCTCTGCTTTCTGGCATTTTCTTCTCTCTTAGCCGCCAGCTTCTCCTTGTACCCCTTTATTGATTTGTTGCAAAGGTGTACTTGTAAGCTTGTAACCTCTAGCTTTTAATAAAAGGAAAGCCCGTCGCAGGAGTGGCATTTAGGCCGCGGCGGGCGAAGTGTGTTGTTGCCGCTGCTAGCGGCCCCCTTCTTCTTCTCCTCTGCTCAGCAAGTCTTGCTCCTCTGCTCAGCAAGCTTCTTCTTAGCTCAGCTCAGCCCTTCTCGGCAACCAACCTGCAAGCACAACCGTCACATTAGCCGTCTGCTCGACAGCTCCTGATCAACCTCCTTCTCCTCTCTTGATCAACCCGCTCTGTTGATCAAGCTTCTCTCCTCTATCCCCGCAACCCTCTTTGACAAGCCGTTTGCTCCACTCTCGAGCACTCAGAGGCTTCCTTCCTTTCCTCTTCTCCTCCTCTCCTAGCTTGTGAGATCGAACACCCCCTCCGTGTTAGCTGGCTGGTGCCCCGCGACGTTTCCGCGCATCAACACTATACATGTTTTCTTAACTCTTTTTTGAACAAGGCCCCATTTAAAGTAACACGTCTAACAAATGCAGGCCCCATTTAAAGTAACATGCAGGCCAAAGTCTATACAAGTTCACAACTTCCTATGTTTTTTTATTTTTGTTTACCTACATTTATTTTTGAACTTCACATAGTCAAAAATGACATGCATATAATTACATCACCCCCGCACCTGAATTTATTCAAAATAAAACTCTTCTCCCGCAGACTCAACAAAAAGCTACCACATGAATTAAATTCAATGTTCTTCTCCAACACTCGTCGAACTTTACTGAAGTTGATTCGATCCGCCTCCTTCCTCGCTCAAAACATACGAGTTAAATGCAGCTGATCGCGTCTTCACCAAGCTCTTACTCTCATTGCAGTGCTACTTCCTTGTTGAAATGTAGTCAATTTTGTAATGTTCAATATTTTAAGGAGGAGCTCTTTATGAACAATATATATAATGTTTGGGCATGGGCAGTATTCAAAAATAACGTTATTAATTAATAATAAACACCACTATATTTCTTTATTCCTGCACAATCACTACAAGAAAAATGGATTTCCGCGGCGCACGATATGTGCTACGGAAAATGATTAATGGCGCATATACGCTTGATGCCAAGTTCAACGCTATCGTTAGTAGCAATCTATCGATAGCGTGCATGGAGCGTTGTTTTTAATACAAACTGTCGCATACGCCATACAACACGCAGTCAAAAATACCATCTGCTGCATGCTATTAATTCATGTGGTTGATCGCGCGCGGCGCAAACTCATTTTTCTTGTAGTGTATCACCAATCAAATGAAATAGTCCTACAAAATAACATTATATAGTTAATATATTATTGTCAATAGTAGTGGACAGCTCAGAATTGGACCCACCAAACCGGCAATCCGTGTGCAAAAAATAAACTTAAATTCATTTATTTCAATAATATAATTTTTAATAATTTGTATTTTTTTTTGCCTATTCCAACCTACCAAAAATGCGGACAATTTTCCTTTGTTTTATGCTTCACGTGACATTTCTGCATGCATGCAGGCTGCAGCTGCGTGACATTTTAGGTGGGTTATTTTCATTTTAAAATAGGTGCTCAGTTAAATATTGATTGTTGATTTGTTATCATACGGCCTATATGATATTAAATACTGACTGTTGATCGGTATTTCGATCAATCATGTTATTTCTGTAGAAAATCAACGATCGGTATTTAACACTGCACTTATTTCTTTGTGAGAGTAACCCACCTAAAATTTTTTCCTAGTCACAGGCTCACAGCTGATGTAATTAATGAAAAATTTTTAGGTTAGGCGGGTTACTCTCACCTATAAATAAGTGTGGTATTAAATACTAACCGCTGATTTTCTGTAGAAATAACATGATTGATCAAAATACTGATCAACTGTCAGTATTTAATAGTCATAGGATATTAGGTCAGTATTTAATACTGTACCTATTTCTAGGTGAGAGTAACCCACCTAAATTTTTTTCGTAATTAATGGAGTACTCGTAAGTGTTAGAAACTAAACGAGTCTGAACCGGTGATGTATAAATTAAAATAACTTGTACTAGTTGTATTTAGTTATAGAAATGGTGATACTTGTAAAGTAGTGAAACAGCCTCTTTTAAGCTTCTCCCAAATGTGGTGCACAACATATAAAATGGCAAAGATGAATAATAAAAAGAAAATAAGTTTTTCCTTCCAATTCTGCTTGCAAATTGTGGTGTGCTTAGCTTAAATTCTCATCATCTGCCATCAGTTGGTATCAGAGCTTGCGTTCGTTCTTGCTAGCACATCAATCGTTGACCTGTAGGTCTCGTGACTACTACGGCGTCAAGCTCCACCTCCATGGCTTCATCCCGCCACTTATTCGTCGCCTTGTTTTCCGGTAAAAGAACGAGTTTTGGGCCATCCAAATGAAGCTTGTTTTTCTTTCACAATTAAGGACTATGGGATATTGTCCAACATGGCATCACTATAGCAACAACAAGTAAAGTTATTGAGGCAGGAGTGGAGATAGAATTACAAAGTAAGCAAAAAGAAGAAGCAATAGTGAAAGATGTAGTGCAACCATGTTGATTCACCAGGGCGTTTCTGAAGCAATTTTTCCTCATATAATGGGTGCAACCACAACAAAAGATGCGTGTGACACTCTCAAGGAAGAATATCAAGGCTCTTCCAAACTAATTAGCATTAAATTACAAAGGTTATTATGGGAGTTTGAAAACATTGGAATGCTACGAGGTGAAACATTTGATGAATTCACTACAAGGATCAGTAATTTTACAAATCAAATTAGGATCTTTGATGATGTATTACCTGAGAATACTGTTGTAAAGAAAATCTTAAGATGCTTACCTCCATCATTTGATCTAGTAGTCGCTGCAATAGAGGAGGTTCGAGATTTATCTACAATTACTTTTGCAGAGGTGTTAGCCTCTCGAGGCGAATGCGACATGTATGATCTGAAGAACCTCCCTCTTGAAATCTTCCAACATTCCTATCATGACACCGCTCGCCGGTAGTGGTGGGTTGCCCGAGCCGGCTCCTTCTCCTTCTCCTCCAGCCATGAGTCCTTTCCCTAAACATTCTTGAACAAGCTACGGTCCATGCTCACCGCACCAAAATGTTGGATCCAGAATCCGGTACCAAAAAGAGTTCGGACCCAAAGGGGGTAGCCCGCTCTTACTTGTCCAGAGCTAGAACTCTTGGCCAAAGACTTTGAACTATGGAACAGACCTTGAGCTGCAGCGGAGAGGTCTCATCGCACACCCGGAAAATCTAAGAGAGTTTCCCCTCTCAAGCCAAGGATGAGTCGGGCACCTTGGAGGGCACTGAATACCAACCAAAAGCAAACCAAGGGAGGAAGAAGCCAAGAAAAATGTCCCCTCCAAAGGTGCTCTTAAGGGTCTATTTATAGTTTTCCTGACTTGGCCTATCAATAATGCATTCCCGCGTTTTGGAAATACTCTCTGCATCACAGATGGGTTTGCCAACAGTCATACTCCGCTGTTTGGAGAGACTATTAGTAGACCGATATGGGTATTCTAGTAAAAACACTATGGAGCGAGTGGTTCTTATGGTTACCACACGCCTGGGGCGACGAGTGCTTTAATGAGGCTAGTTCTCGCTGGCACCCCGGGGCTGAAGGCGAGTGCGGGCCTATTTGGCCCACTCTCCTCACTCCTTCCTCTGCCCAGGGGCGAGTGCGGGCCTATACGCCCCACTCGCCTCCTACTAACCCTTGGCCCGGTATACAAGCGAGCCAGGCGGGACGTGGTCACTCGCGCGCTGGGCGAGGTCCCATTCCCTTGCCCTCTTGGCCTGTCTCAGCCGGAACGACCCTTCCTGGCCTCGACTTCACCATGGGGGCCCACTTGCCAAATACGAGGTTGTACAAATGATTTAACTGATGAATACTTAATTGTAGTTTTAGGATCTTGGTTGTGCAATTGCACAATCAAACAATGATTAATTTATAGTAAATTTAATAATTTAAATATAGTAGATTGTGAAAGAAAACCTACTTATAAATTTGGACTGATATAAAGATATGGACAATATAATTTGTCATCACGTTCTCTACAAAATTTCAAAATCTTGGCATACACAACAATGTGATATCACTAATATATCCAGTAGAAATGAGTTTTTCCATTGAATCTCTAAATGCAGCAAAGTTCCACCCACTAAAGGAAAAGTGATTCCTAAAATATTATTGCAAATAAGAAGTTGGTAATATAAAATAAATTTAATTACTATATAAAATCAAAACAAATTGTATCTTATTTGGAGGAAATGAAGCTCATTCTAGTGTAAATAAAATTATTTTTCTCTTAAGATAGAAACATCTTTCCTGGATAATTTTTATTATAGGCTTCAATAATATTATCCTCGGTAGAAAATTTTAACTCCTTTATATGGAGATTCATTAGTATCTACAACATCTATCTCTAAGCTAGCTAGTGGGAGAGCAAGGCACTCTAGCATAATCTAGCGGCCTATGGATGAGCTCATCAACATGCTCGCTAAATGAATGAATTTATTTTATATACTGTACTAACATACACAATAATATCATTTTGGCAATCAAACAATCTATGCTCTAAATCTAACATACTTTTTTCAAAAGTAGGAGGGAGAATGGGTTGTTCATGTGGAGCTGAAGATGGAATATTAGTAGTAGCGGATGCATCCTGTGAAGGAGAGGATGAGGGTTCTTTAACCTCTTTCAAGCTCTTCAACCTCTTTTGACTAAGAAAAATTGAAGAGAGGAACACTCTCTTCGACCTCTTTCTCTTCGGCATCCGGGAGGATCGATGAAAATCAACATCACAACATAATTTCATTTCATCTGGAGTTATATCCTCCATCTCCTCAAGCACCTACAAAAACAATTAATTATAAAATATGTTAAGATAATACATAAAATAATTTATGTTCCACAATGAGCTATAAAGATTAAATTAATACTAACTTGTTCATTAGTCAAACGAAACAGATTTCTCCACAATTCTTTCAAATTAAATGTACATTTGTCATACCATCTAATAAATCACAGTCTATGATTAGAAAATGAAGCAGAAATACCTGTAGTATGTTCCAATTATCATATCAGAAAACATATATAGCATTGAGTTAGTATAAATAAAATATAAATATAAATAGGTGATTTGAACATATAATAAACTCACAATCAATGCATGTGTGCCTCCATACAAATATCCCAAAGATCCTTGTGGCCATTGGTAAATATTGTTGGAGGGAATGAGCTAACTTACCCCTCACAACTCTAACATTGTTCGTTAATACATGAATGTATGGCTTGGGCTCAATTATACTTATTGAAGACTTCTGACTCCCAAACTCTGCATACAATTGTGGAACATGTTCTAGACTAGAAGGAAAAAATAGATTGCATAATATATGTAAAAAATAGATTTCAAGTTAACTGTACAACTTCTATTATTCATTTCCACAATTTCTTTTTTTAAAAATAGATTTAATCCTAGCAGCATAAGGTTTAAGGTGGATAATAATGTTCTCCCCTATTTTAGGTAGACCCATAATAAATGCTACATCATTTAGGGTAAATGATTGCTCCCTAAATCCAATGGAGAATATGTCCATGCTTGAATCATACACTGAAACTAAGTCATATAGTAGTGAAATGTTATGTGATACCCTTGGAGCGGTGAATATGGACCAGCCATTTGATTTCTTCAAAATTTCCTTCTCCTTAACCAGTCGATCAATAATATTGGCACTTGGCCAAAAATATTGGAGAAATAGCACGCTGAACTTAAGAAATGATGGCTTCCACTATTCTCTATCTATGTCAGACAAATAAGAAGGAGGAACCATTGACATCATAGTTAGGAATAAGTAATGCTTACTAAATGAATGGATTTTGATCTCTTGGGAGATCAAAATAGATTTCCAAGGAGATCAAAAATTATCTCCTAAGAGATCAAAAAATTTCTCCCAGATTAATATCCCAGGAGATTTTGTTACTGACATGGGAGATCATCGTCTTCCTCAGTGTTGAAAATAAAAAAGAAACCCTAAACCTAGTTCCAATGTAAGGAACTTAATTACCTATGGATAATGTGTGAAGGACGATCCTGGAGAAATTTTAGGAGGACAACGACGAGGTCATCAAAAATTTGTTCGAGATTAGCGAGGGGAGAAGACAATGGCTTGATGTCGGGAAACAGCCGATAGAACTTTCTCACACAACAAGCCATGGTGTGCTCGAAGCAAAATTTTAAAATAGTTTGAATTACCTGCCATACAGGATTGCACCACATGTCGCTTGAAAATTAAAGGCAGACCTAGATTTGAAAACCGAGTCCGGTTTCAAAAAATTTACAAAACAAATGGCTTAAGAGCAATGCCAAAAACACACTTATTTTTGCTATTAATAGACAAAATATATTAACGCGCCAAAATATTATTTCTTACAAGAGCATGTTGTTGCCACGCCAAATTATAAAATTGTTATCCGCACACCAAAATGCTAAGATTTTTTTCTTTCTATTTTTGATATAATAAACTAAGAGCTATTACAAAAATATAAACATTCAAATTGTCTACCTTTCAAGTTATCAATTTTCAATGTTTGAGATAATCCTATTATGCACACAAATCATCTTTATTTGAAGGCTAATGTAACTTAGGCTTTGTTTGATTCGGCGGCAGCGGGACAAGCCGGTGGGTCCAAACGGAGGGTTCTAACTGGAGGGGGGAGGGGGGGAGCTACTCCAGACGGCGAGTTTTGCTCAGTTCTTCATGGCGCGGCGGGTCCAGATGGAGCAAACTCCCCGGAGACTGTTTACCCGTCATCCGGCGGCATTTGCTCTAAACGCACGACAAAAATGGAACGTCAAATGAAACCTTAGCTTTTGTCCTGAGTGCAACATTGGGCTTGCAATTAGATTCATCTTGGGGTTTGATTTTAATCTCTTGTTTCAGATTGCTGCATGTTCGTGGAGCAAAGATTGTTCATGAACAATGGTTCCAAATGAAGTATGGCATACAACTAAAATCGGCTATCTTATCCTTAAAATTACCCATTCTCAGCATCAGAACTAGATTATGTGGGGGTAAGTTTTTGATGCAATTGTAGCATCTTTAGCAATGTATCAAAGAAAATCAATTTTTTATTAATGTGTGAGGTGGTTTCAAATTTGATAGAAATAACGCCCAGAAGAAAAGAACAACAACAAATGTAAAAATAAATTTATAGAGGTTCATTCAAAACCGGGTTACGTCATCTCTCCCTTCACCACTACGACTTGTATTACCAAAGAAAAAATGAGTTTACAAGCTAGACTTATAGTGAAAATCCATCTCACAATCTCTTAAGAAACTCTCTCCTTGCTCTCCAAGAATGACGAAATCTCTTATTGCTTCCACTGTGGTTGCTCAAGACCGCAATTTCTCACATCGTCGCAACTGCATCTATTCTTCTTCCACACGAACCGCAACAACCCCCCTAATCAATCGAGATATTGAACCTGTACAACCACGTGTAGTGGATCCCTCCAAAGGTAAACCAAGACAAAGAGAGCAGTTTGAGGCTGCGGCGAGTCGGACTAGCGAGTGGGGAAGGAACTCCCCTGCTAACGTGAGGTTAGGCCATCAGTCGCAGGGGACGAGTGGAGAGTGCAGGCCCACATTCTCCCCAGGGTGTGGCCAAGGGATTGGCGAGTGGGGCATCCGGGCCAGCATTCGCCCTCAGCCCCGGGGTGGTAGCGAGTGACAGCCACATCAGACACTCACCACCCCAGGCGAGTAGCAGCCGCATGAACCACTCACCCAACAGTATTTTTATCAGAATGTCCTTGTTGTACTGCTAATAGCCCCTCTAAACAGCGAAGTTTCGTTGTTGACAGACCAATTTGGGCTGCGTTTAGGGAAATCAAAAGACGGGATTGCTCTATTGACATACCAGACTTAGAAAACTATAAATAGACCCTTAATTACACCTTTGGAGGGGATCAGTCTCTGACTTTCTTCCTCCTCTAGCTGGCTTTGGTTGGTTTCAAGAGCCCTGCAACGACCCGACTCAGATTTAGTTTGAGATGGGAAGCTCTCTCAGATCTTCAGGGTGATGTAGCACATGAAGAGTACGCCGCCAAACCTATAAGAGACAACAAGAAAATAATCCACACAACAATACGAAGGTTCGTCAAGCCTCTAGAGATCTTACAAGGGCTATGAGCCAATGTTCGATCACGCAAAAAGAACCTACCTGATCCGAACGAATGCGCAAAATAATGATGAAATAAAACGGAGAGAATCACGACTCAAACAAAGCAACCCCAAGGGATCGCGCATAAGTGTCCAACGCACGTATGAGCACGACATGTCCTCAAACACCTAGCGTTCACAAATACCAAGTTCCACTTGGGATTAGGGAATGATCGCGCAACCAACTCACTAACGACGACCGCTGCAGAAATAATGTTTTGAGGTGGAGATTTAGTCGGAGTAGGGGCTAATCCCAACAAGAATCTAGCGAATTGGTTGGTGTTCGCAACACATTCACCACTTTCTGATTAGTTCAAAGATTTCCAATCACGCATTAATCCATTCACAAACGCAAGAAACAAAGGAAATGAGACTGAGTCACACCAAGAGTGGGGTAGAGGAATTGTTACCCAACCTATTGAAAGGGGGTCGGTCACCTCGCGAGAGTATCCGGGCCGCCCCCTGCCAGGACTGCAGTCCACCAGGCCCAACCCATCTCCACCACCGCCTGCGGCCAAGCCCATTGTCGGGCATTAGGACCCGACTTAATACAGTGTGGCGGGTTGTTGAGGTTGGCGAGGCGTTGCCTGGCCTCGATCCCCCAACCTCCTTTCTAAGAGGGATTTGAACCACCCTTGCATCGCGGATGTGTGTGAGAGGGTGGTTTAAATCCCTCTTAGAAAGGAGGTTGGGGGATCGAGGCCAGGCAACGCCTCGCCAACCTCAACAACCCGCCACACCGTATTAAGTCGGGTCATGATGCCCGGCAATGGGCTTGGCCGCGGGCGGTGGTGGAGAGGGGTTGGGCATGTTGGATTACAGTACTGGCAGGGGGCGGCCCGGATACTCTCGCGAGGTGGCCGGGCCCCTTTCAACAAAAACCGATTTTGTTGAGCGAACTCGACAGTTAAGCTGGGTCGTACGGGGACTTCCCAGGAGGTCACCCATCCCAGTACTACTCTCGCCCAAGCACGCTTAACTGTCGAGTTCGCTCATCAAAGGGAGGCTGTGGCCACCAACAACCCGCCTGTGGAGGGAGAGGGGTTGGGGTGCTTGGGCTGCAGCCCGGTAGCGTCGCCTAGAGCGGAGCCGTGACACTGTCACGTTGGATCGGCTAGGGTCGTTACAATAAAAGTGCACTTTTATTGTAACGTCCCCTGGGCCGTCTGTGGGCCTTAGCCCACTAGGCCTCTGTTAGACCGTTACCGAGCTGCAGCCCAAGCACCCCAACCCCTCTCCCTCCACAGGCGGGTTGTTGGTGGCCGCAGCCTCCCTTTGATGAGGTAAACTCGATAGTCAAGCCCGCACTACGGGGGCATCCCAGGAGGTCACCCATCCCAGTACTACTCCAGCCCGAACACGCTTAACTATGGAGTTCTTTCAACTCTCATCACCAACTGAGCTGAGCTCAGTTGGTGATGAGAGTTGAAAGAACTTCATAGTTAAGCGTGTTCGGGCTGGAGTAGTACTGGGATGGGTGACCTCCTGGGATGCCCCCGTAGTGCGGGCTTGACTATCGAGTTTACCTCATCAAAGGGAGGCTGCGGCCACCAACAACCCGCCTGTGGAGGGAGAGGGGTTGGGGTGCTTGGGCTGCAGCTCGGTAACGGTCTAACGGAGGCCTAGTGGGCTAAGGCCCACAGACGGCCCAGGGGACGTTACATTATTGACCCAAGCAACTTGGTAAGGATCGAGTGGGGTGTGGCTCGGTAGTTAGCTTCATGCGGACAATAGCGGCTTCAGAAACAATATTCATGCAACTCCCACTATCGATGATGAGTTTGCATGATTTCTCACCGCTTTTAAAATACAAGGAAAAGATGCTTGAGCACTTTCAATCATGACTACTACGCGGGGTAGTCAAGATGCAGCGCATGATCGAGAGGTTGTGGGAGGCAAAATCCTCTTCCATGTCACTAGGAATGTCAGACTCTTCAATGTCACTATGTTCCTCATAGACGAGATCGTCGTCATCGGTCATAGGTTCGATCAAGGTGACTAACTTGCGGCGAGTGGGGCATTCAACTGCATAGTGGCCCAGTTGATTACACGTGTAACAAGTGACCTATGTTTTGCTAGTTTTGCCTATGGGGATGCGCTCGCCTGATGTGTCGTTAGCTTTTTTAGCGGTGATGATAACGGATTTGGGATTATCTTGGGAGATATTTTTCCCCTTTGAGTTATTATAGTGTGTAGAGTTTGATTTTGAATGGAAAAATCCTTTGGAGGAAGTCGCTCGCGGAGTGGTGGTCATTGAAATATGTTTTTCAATGTCAAGGGTAACATTCATGGCAGAGTCCAAATCATGGTGATCATATCGCCGAATTTGGATCTCCGGACAAAGGCCTGTTGAATTTTGTGAAGTGGAAGTGGTTGACGGGACAGGCCGGGCGGCCTGGGCGGACAGCTTTGGCGGACTAGGCGGACTGGGCGGACTGTGATGTGCGTCCTGGTGGAAGGTCTAGTGGAAAGCCGGCTGTCTTCTGAGCGGGTTGTTGCATGTCGTCCGCGGTTTGTGCGGTCTGGTATCTGCGGTTAGGACGTGGTCTTTGGTTTAGCCAAGGAGCGGCCTGAGCGGATAGAGGCTTGCGGACTGGTGCATTGCTCAGTGGTCGCGGTGCAGGCTTGTGTTGTTTGGCGGTTTGGCTCATGTCCGCGGGAAAGCTTGCGGACTTGTGTGTCCGCGGTATGGGCTGTTGCGGACTGGGCTTAGAGCTTGGCTGAGGCCTTGTTGAGCTCTGGTGATACAGCAGGTGCTTTGCTGTGGAGGTCATTGGCGGCCTGTGTTTTGGAGTCCGGGAGGTGATTGCTGTGGACGAGTGCGAGGAGCTTGCGGACTGCTGGCGGTCTGTGCTAAAGTGTTTGGCGGACGGGAGTTTGTGTTCGCCATGCTCGCATTGGCCTTTGATGGTTTTGGACTTGGTCACACTCTGTGCCAAGACCATGGTGTCCGTCGTATCCGCCAAGTCCGCTGTGACCGGGCGGACTGTTGTTATCTGCCTTTGGTCGTGGACTTGTGGCGGATTGAGGTGTGAGTCTTGCGGACTACCTCGGGTTGGTGCGGACATCCATTGAAGGGGGTTGCTGTCTTGTAGTGGTCGGAAGCTTTGCGGGCTGATGCCTTGTCCGCATAGCTTGGGCGGACTGGAGAGGGTTCGCCAATGGTGCCTTGCTCCTGGCGATTTTCCTTGGTATCCGGCTAAGTCCTTGCGGACTCGGCGGACGGTGTTTTTGCTATCGCGCGGGCTGGGGCGGTGTCGCTATCTCTTGGGCGGTGACCACACTCCTCACTTTGCCTATAAATAGGACCCCCCTGGCACGTCTACAAAAAAACCCTGAGTAACTTGAGTGAAAAGTAAGTTGGGTTGAGCAAGGAGCTGTGGTCTCAGTCTGTCAGTCCGCGCGGATTGTTTCAGTGCTGACGTTTGTTGTGTGCAGGTCGCGCGGGTAGCTTCAAGGAGCTAGGAGTTTGGCTGTGACTTCGGTTAAGTACTTGGAAGTGTGCGGTCTCTACGGATTCAGCAGGAGGTCGCTCTGCGGCTTGTCAGCTCTATTTCATCTTTGCCAGCTTCAATAACCTGTCCGCCGGCTTCAGGCGGGTAGGGGTGTTCCTCAGTTCAGCTTCAGCAGGAGACGAATAACGGTGTGTCTGCGCGGCCTCGCGACTTCGGCGGACTCCGTGGCTATTCGGCGGATTGCAGTTAAGCTCGGGCGACTTCGGCGACCTCGGCGGTCTCGGCGGACTCCGGTTCTGTCCGCCCGGCTTGTTTTTGGGTGCTTTCTGTTTACAGCTGTTATACTAGTGAAATCATGTCTCGCTATGTATGCCTCGTGTTGTAAAGAAGTGAATGGATAAAAGATTTCCTTGTGCTTCCATTGTTGGTTGGGTTTAACCTTTGTTCCTTGGTTTTCCGCTGGTTCAACGTGAGAACTGGGTAGTTCCGAAGATATTAATTTGGCGTTTGGGCTATCTTGCTGACCACGTTGAGAAAATTTAACATGGTATCAGAGGGAGGTTCAGTTGCGTGAGCGGAAGTCAGCCAGTGTTGTTACTTAGTGATTGAGTGGTGATCAACCTGTGTTGTTGCTCGGAGCTTCTGAAAAGGTTGCCAACAGGTGTTGCAATGGAAGGGAGTTTTACAATGGGTCTTGGCATTGAACTCTTAACGCCGACGAACTTCAAGAAGTGGAAGTCGTGCATGAAGAGTTATCTTCTTGGCGAGGAGCTGTGGGAAGTCGTCGGTGGTGACGACAGACAGGAAGTCACTGCTGCTTTCGGTACTGCTGAGCAGGTTAGGCTCTAGAGAAGAACAAATGCTAAGGCGGAGTTCACTCTGAAGAGAGCCGTGTCTCCGGAACTGTTTGATCACATCGTTGGATGTGAGTCGGCTGCTGATATTTGGACAACCATTGATGAGTTGTTCAATAGGAAGAATGTGGCACGGCTTCAGTTCCTGGAGAATGAGTTGGCCAGGGCAACTCAGGGAGACCTTTCCATTTCCAAGTACTTCTTAAAGATGAAGAGCTTGTGTGCTGAGCTGTCGACACTGGATCCTGATGAGCCTATCTCTGAGGCAAAGATGAAAAGGCACATTATCCGCGGCTTGCGGAAGGAGTATGTGGCCTTTGTGACATCTGTTCAAGGGTGGGCTACTCAGTCGTCTCTGCTGGAGCTGGAGAATCTGCTTGCATCGCAGGAGAGCTTAGCAAGGCAGATGGCTGGAGTGAATCTGAATCAGGAAGGTAGCGAAGCTCTCTTCTCAGGCAAGAAGAAAGGATGGGAAGGGAAGAAGAAGAATAAGGTGCAGGTCGTTGATGAGAAGGATACTTCAACTTCATATCAGCCGGAGAGGAGCAATGCTCCTAAGGACTGGAAGAAGAACCTGAAGTGCTACCGGTGTCATCAGCGAGGGCACTTCAAGCGGGACTGCAAGGTCAAACTGCAGCCTGGGCATGCTGCAGGAAAGGAGGATGCTTGCTCGAGAAGTGAAGAAGCAGGATGGGGCGGAGCTTTTATGACGGGCACTTGTGTCCGGGCCTTGTCTGATGAGGACTTCAACAGCGAGTGGATCGTGGACTCCGGGTGTGGTCATCACCTGACCGGAGACAAGTCGAAGTTCACCTCCATGCAGACTTACTCAGGTAATGAAGCTATTATCACTGCTGATAATACTGTTTATGCATTAGAGAAAGAGGGGGTCGTGTCTTTGGGTAGTGATCAGGGGCCACTCACGTTAAGGAGTGTGTATCACGTGTCGGGCATGAAGAAGAACCTCTTCTCGGTGACCAATGCGGTGGACGCTGGTTATAACGTTATGTTTGGGCCAACAGACGTGAGATTTCTTCGCAACGTATCAGCGGTTAAGGCTGATGTTGCTCATGTTGGGAGGAGGGTGAAGAACTTGTTTGTTCTTGCCACCACTTCATATGTTGATAGAATGAGGGCCAATGATAGCGCTGCTATCTGGCATGAGAGGCTGGGGCATGTTGGCATGGACAAGCTGAAGACGATGGCTAGTAGAAGTTCGGTGAGGGGGTTGCCTAAGTTGTCCTCCTTTGGTGACGGGCATGTTTGCGCGGGCTGTCAATACGGTAAGGCACATCGCCTTCCGTTTGATAAATCACAAACAAGGAGCAAGAAACCATTGGAGTGTATTCATGGCGACCTGATGGGACCGACGGTTACTGCCAGCCTTGGTGGAAGCAGATACATGTTTGTCTTGGTTGATGACTACTCAAGGTATACTTGGGTGTGCTTCTTAAAGGAGAAGTCGGAAGCCTTCCATTTGTTTGTGGAGTTTAAGGAGTTGGTAGAAGGCCGACTTGGCTTGAGGATTAAGAAGCTTAGAACTGATAACGAGGGTGAGTTTGTTTCCTCCGAGTTTTCTAACTTCTGCAGGAAGCACAGGATCCAACGAGAGCTTACTTGTGCTCACACTCCACAACAAAATGGGGTAGCGGAGCGGAAGATCCGTCATCTGACGGAGACCTGCAAATGCTGGCTTCATGCGAAAGATATCCCAAGGTCCTTTTTGGCGGAGGGGATGTCTTGTGCTGCTTATGTTATCAACCGGATGCCACTCAGCCCTATCAACATGAAAACTCATGTTGAGCTGTTGTTGAAGGAGAAGCCGAGTGTGGGACACCTTAGGGTGTTCGATTCAACTTGCTACGTGCATGTCCCGGATGCTTCATGGACTAAGCTGGATGTGAAGGCAAGGAAACTTGTCTTTGTTGGCTACGATGAGCGGAAGAAGGGATGGAAATGTATGGACCCTGTGAAGAAGAAGTTCGTGGTGTCAAGAGACGTTGTCTTTGATGAGCTGACGTCATATGGAGGTGGCTCGGTGGAGCTAACCGGAAGTAGCAAGGTTGATGAAGCGCCGGTGGTGGCTGCTGAAGGCTTGGAAGAGGAGCTTGCTGTTTCACCAGCAGCTCCTGTTGCTTCGAACTCCGAGGCTGAGCCTTCTGGCTCAGGAAGTAGGGGAGCACTGCTCAATGCTTGCCCCAGGTAGGAGTGGAGCCCGAAGAAGCAACAGAAGCAGTGAGCAAGGAGCCGATACTTCGGAGATCGAAGAGGGTGGTTAAGCCACCGGCTTGGTACTGTGATGGGAATGCAGTGAGCTTTGTCTCCTGCTTCTTAGCAGGTCCTCTGGATGAGCGAGATCCTGCAAACTTCAACGAGGCCACTGGAGTGAAGGAGTGAGAAGATGCCATGAAGGAAGAGATTGATGCTCTGAAGAAGAATGAAACCTGGGACCTTGTGCCCAAGGTTGATGGCATTACTCCGGTTACTTGCAAGTGGGTGTATAAGTTGAAGAAGAAGGCTGATGGGAGCATTGATCGGTTCAAAGCTCGCCTGGTCGCTAGAGGATTCTCACAGCAGTATGGAGAAGACTATGAGGAGACATTCAGTCCAGTTGCGAAGATGACTTCTTGAAGAGTGGTGATCGCCTTGGCTGCTAGCAAGGGATGGAGGTTGTGGCAACTCGATGTGAAGAATGCCTTTCTTTACGGAGAGATTGATAAGGACATCTTCATGGATCAGCCGCTTGGTTTTGTCTCTGAAAAGCATCCGGACTATGTCTGTAAACTCAGGAAGGCTCTCTATGAGTTGAAGCAAGCTCCTAGAGCGTGGTATGGGAAGATTGCAGAGTACTTGCAATTCTGTGGATACATTGCTTCCAACTCGGATTCAAGCTTGTTCGTCAAGAAGAAGGGGGAGCTACTAGTCTTGGTCCTGCTGTATGTGGACGACATGATCATCACAGGGAACTCGGAGGGGGAAGTAGCAAGGCTCAGGGCAGAGCTTGCTATACGCTTCGAGATGAAAGACTTGGGAGAGTTGCATCACTTTCTCGGTCTTGAAGTGGAGAGGAAGGAGTGCGGGGTTCTCATTTGCCAGAAAGGGTATGCAGGTCGCATTGTGAAGCGGTTTGGCATGGGCGAAGGGAAGAAGTGCTCTACTCCACTGGAACCTGGGCTAAAGCTTCGACGAGATGAGGGAAGGGTTCTTCATGATCCCTTGGTGTTCAGGGCTCTTGTTGGGAGCTTGATTTACCTGACGATTACAAGGCCGGACATTGCTTATGTTGTTGGCCGAGTTAGTCGGTATATGGCTGAACCAAGGCAATTTCATCTAGTGGCAGCGAAGGGTATTCTGAAGTATGTCAAGGTTTCTTCTGACATGGGACTCCTCTATAGAAGGGACTCGGAGTTTGCGTTGCTCGGGTACACGGATGCTGACTATGGCGGTGATTTGGATGATCGGAGGTCTACTTCAGGTTATGTGTTCACTTGCGGCTCAGCTAGCATCTCGTGGTGTAGCAAGAAGCAGGACTCGGTGTCGGTTTCAACCACGGAGGCGGAGTATAAGGCTTCGGCCTTGGCTGCTCGGGAAGTCTTTTGGTTGAGGAGGCTTATAGAGGATGTTCATGAAGAAGTGCAAGGGCCTACTTTACTCTGGGGTGACAATGAGATGTTGAAATTTATGAAGTGGAAGTGGGTGACGGGACAGGCCGGGCGGCCTGGGGCGGACAGCTTTGGCGGACTGGGCGGACTGGGCGGACTGTAGTGTGCGGCCTGGTGGAAGGTCTAGTGGGAAGCCGGCTGTCTTCTGAGCGGCTTGTTGCATGGAGTTCGCGGACTATGCGGCCTGGTTCTGCGGATAGGGTGTTGCGGACTGAGCTTAGAGCTTGGCTGAGGCCTTGTCGAGCTCTGGTGGCACAGCAGGTGCTTTGCTGTGGAGATCGATTGGCGGAATGGTTTTGGAGTCCGGGAGGTGGCTGCTGCGTTGGACAGGAGTGCGAGGTGCTCGCGGACTGATGGCGGTCTGTGCTAGGGTGTTTGGCGGATGGGATTCTGTGTCCGCCATGCTCGCACGGGCCTTTGATGGTTTTGGACTTGGTCACACTTTGTGCCAAGACCATAGTGTCCGCGGTATCCGCCAAGTCCGCTGTGACCGGGCGGACTGTTGCTGTCTGCCTTTGGTCGTGGACTTGTGGCGGATTGAGGTGTGAGTCTTGCGGACTGCCTCGGGTTGGTGCGGACAGCCATTGAAGGGGGATTGCTGTCCTGTAGTGGTTGGAGCTTTGCGGGCTGATGCCTTGTCCGCATAGCTTGGGCGGACTGGAGAGGGTTCGTCAATGGTTGCCTTGCTCCTGGCGGTTTCCCTTGGTATCCGGCTAAGTCCTTTGCGAACTCGGCGGACGGAGTTTTGCTATCGCGCGGGCTGGGGCGGTGTCGCTATCTCTTGGGCGGTGACCACACTCCTCACCTTGCCTATAAATAGGACCCCCCTGGCACATCTACAATAACCTAAGTAACTTGAGTGAACAGTAAGTTGGGTTGTGTGAAGTGCTGCGGTCTCAGTTTGTCAGTCCGCGCGGATTGTTTCAGTGCTGACGTTTGTTGTGTGCAGGTCGCGCGGGTAGCTTCAAGGAGCCAGGAGTTTGGCTGTGACTTCGGTCAAGTACTTGGAAGTGTGCGGTCTCTACGGACTCAGCAGGAGGTCGCTCTGCGGCTTGTCAGCTCTGTTTCATCTTTGCCAGCTTCAATAACCTGTCCGCCGGCTTCAGGCGGGTAGAGGTGTTCCTCAGTTCAGGTTCAGCAGGAGGCGAATAACGGTGTGTCCGCGCGGCCTCGCGGCTTCGGCGGACTCCGTGGCTATTCGGCGGATTGCAGCGTAGCGTGGGCGATCTCAGCGGACTCGGCGACCTCGGCGACCTCGCGGTCTCGGCGGACTCCGGTGTAACGACCCGACCCGTACAGCTCAGGGACTGCCGCACCCTATCATGGGCCGCACAGTATGGACAGGACACCGGCGCCGCTACAGGCCTGCAGGCCCGGCACCCCAAAGCATCTCCGGCCTGTTTCTCAGCACGGTGCATTGTTTTGCCACGGGGTTTCGAACCCGAGACCTTGATCAGACACCTTCAACAGTTCCAATCACCAACTGAGCTGCAGGCCGGAGATGCTTTGGGGTGCCGGGCCTGCAGGCCTGTAGCGGCGCCGGTGTCCTGGCCATACTGTGCGGCCCATGATAGGGTGCGGCAGTCCCTGAGCTGTACGGGCCGGGTCTTTACATAAAAAGTGCACTTTTTATGTAAAGACCCGGCCCGTACAGCTCAGGGACTGCTGCACCCTATCATGGGCCGCACAGTATGGCCAGGACACCGGCGCCGCTACAGGCCTGCAGGCCCGGCACCCCAAAGCATCTCCGGCCTGTTTCTCAGCACGGTGCATTGTTGCCACGGGGTTTTCGAACCCGAGACCTTGACCAGCTGCAGCTCAGTTGGTGATTGGAACTGTTGAAGGTGTCTGATCAAGGTCTCGGGTTCGAAACCCCGTGGCAACAATGCACCGTGCTGAGAAACAGGCCGGAGATGCTTTGGGGTGCCGGGCCTGCAGGCCTGTAGCGGCGCCGGTGTCCTGGCCATACTGTGCGGCCCATGATAGGGTGCGGCAGTCCCTGAGCTGTACGGGCCGGGTCGTTACATAAAAAGTGCAAATTCTCCGATATTCTATACAAGCGTTCTCATGAGGGAATTCTCCGATCATGCAAATTGTAGAGTATAGTCCAGCCATGGATCAGTGCCATTCCTGAGTATGCGGAGGGCACGTAAACGCCCAAGCCTTTGCCAAGGATCATCGATCAGGTACTGGCCAACTATGGAAAAGGACTGCAACCACTATGTGAAGCGCTGTGAAAAGGTGAAAGAACGCGCTTATCCATGCCCCGTCATCTTCCAACTAACTATCCGATCACGTCTCCCTGGCCCTTTTCCACTTGGGGAATTGATATCATAGGCTAAGTTAGACCAAATTGCACTTTTTATGTAACGACCCGACCCGTACAGCTCAGGGACTGCCGCACCCTATCATGGGCCGCACAGTATGGCCAGGACACCGGCGCCGCTACAGGCCTGCAGGCCTGGCACCCCAAAGCATCTCCGGCCTGTTTCTCAGCACGGTGCATTGTTGCCACGGGGTTTCGAACCCGAGACCTTGATCAGACACCTTCAACAGTTCCAATCACCAACTGAGCTGCAGCTCAGTTGGTGATTGGAACTGTTGAAGGTGTCTGATCAAGGTCTCGGGTTCGAAACCCCGTGGCAACAATGCACCGTGCTGAGAAACAGGCCGGAGATGCTTTGGGGTGCCGGGCCTGCAGGCCTGTAGCGGCGCCGGTGTCCTGGCCATACTGTGCGGCCCATGATAGGGTGCGGCAGTCCCTGAGCTATACGGGCCGGGTCGTTACATCCGGTGCTGTCCGCCCGGCTTGTTTTGGTGCTTTCTGTTTACAGCTGTTATACTAGCGAAATCATGTCTCGCTATGTATGCCTCGTGGTGTAAAGAAGTGAATGAATAAAAGACCTGCTTGTGCTTTCATTGTTTGTTGGGATTAACCTTTGTTCCTTGGGTTCCGCTGCTTCAACGTGAGAACTGGGTAGTTCCGAAGATATTAATTTGGCGTTTGAGCTATCTTGTTGACCACGTTGAGAAAATTTAACATGGTATCAGAGCGAGGTTTCTGAGGTTCAGTTGCGTGAGCGGAAGTCAGCCAGTGTTGTTACTCAGTGATTGAGTGGTGATCAACCTGTGTTGTTGCTCGGAGCTTCTGAAAGGTTGCCAACAGGTGTTGCAATGGAAGGGAGTTTTGCAAGAGGTCTGGGTATTGAACTCTTAACGCCGACTAACTTCAAGAAGTGGAAGTCGTGCATGAAGAGTTATCTTCTTGGCGAGGAGCTGTGGGATGTCGTCGGTGGTGACGACAGGCAGGAAGTCACTGCTGCTTTCGGTACTGCTGAGCAGGTTAGGCTCTGGAGAAGAACAAATGCTAAGGCGGAGTTCATTCTGAAGAGAGTCGTGTCTCCGGAACTGTTTGATCACATCGTTGGGTGTGAGTCGGCTGCTGATATTTGGACAACCATTGATGAGTTGTTCAATAGGAAGAATGTGGCACGGCTTCAGTTCCTGGAGAATGAGTTGGCCAGGGCAACTCAGGGAGACCTTTCCATCTCCAAGTACTTCTTAAAGATGAAGAGCTTGTGTGCTGAGCTGTCGGCACTAGATCCTGATGAGCCTATCTCTGAGGCTAAGATGAAAAGGCACATTATCCGCGGCTTGCGGAAGGAGTATGTGGCCTTTGTCATATCTGTTCAAGGGTGGGCTACTCAGCCGTCTTTGCTAGAGCTAGAGAATCTGCTTGCATCGCAGGAGAGCTTGGCAAGGCAGATGGCTGGAGTGAACCTGAATCAGGAAGGCAGCGAAGCTCTCTTCTCAGGCAAGAAGAAAGGATGGGAAGGGAAGAAGAAGAAGAAGGTGAAGGTCGTTGGTGAGAAGGAGACTTCAACTTCATATCCGCCGGAGAGGAGCAATGCTCCTAAGGATTGGAAGAAGAATCTGAAGTGCTACCGGTGTCATCAGCGAGGGCACTTCAAGCGGGACTGCAAGGTCAAACTGCAGCCTGGGCATGCTGCGGGAAAGGAGGAAGCTTGCTCGAGAAGTGAAGAAGCGGGATGGGGCGGAGCTTTTATGACGGGCACTTGTGTCCGGGCCTTGTCTGCTGAGGACTTCAACAGCGAGTGGATCGTGGACTTCGGGTGTGGTCATCAACTCACCGGAGACAAATCGAAGTTCACCTCCATGCAAGCTTACTCAGGTAATGAAGCTATTATCACTGCTGATAATACTGTTTATGCAGTAGAGAAAGAGGGGGTCGTGTCTTTGGGTAGTGATCAGGGGCCACTCACGTTAAGGAGTGTGTATCACGTGCCGGGCATGAAGAAAAACCTCTTCTCGGTGACCAATGCGGTGGACGCTGGTTATCACGTTCTGTTTGGGCCAACAGACGTGAGGTTCCTTCGCAACGTATCAGCGGTAAAGGCTGATGTTGCTCATGTTGGGAGGAGGATGAAGAACTTGTTTGTTCTTTCCACCAGTGCTTATGTTGATAAAATGAGAGCCAATGATAGTGCTGCTATCTGGCATGAGAGGCTGGGGCATGTTGGCATGGACAAGCTGAAGGCGATGGCGAGTAGAAGTCTGGTGAAGGGTTTACCGAAGTTGTCCTCCTTTGGTGATGGGCATGTTTGTGGGGGCTGTCAATACGGTAAGGCACATCTCCTTCCGTTTGATAAATCACAAACAAGGAGCAAGAAACCATTGGAGTGTATTCATGGCGACCTGATGGGACCAACGGTTACTGCCAGCCTTGGTGGAAGCAGATACATGCTTGTCTTGGTTGATGACTACTCAAGGTATTCTTGAGTGTACTTTTTAAAGGAGAAGTCGGAAGCCTTCCGTTTGTTTGTGGAGTTCAAGGAGTTGGTAGAAGGTCGGCTTGGCTTGCGAGTTAAGAAGCTTAGAACTGATAACAGAGGTGAATTTGTGTCCTCCGAGTTTTCTAACTTCTGCAGGAAGCACGGGATCCAACGGGAGCTTACTTGTGCTCACACTCCACAACAAAATGGGGTAGCGGGGCGGAAGATCCGTCATCTGACGGAGACCTGCAAATGCTGGCTTCATGCGAAAGATATCCCAAGGTCCTTTTGGGCAGAGGGGATGTCTTGTGCTACTTATGTTATCAACCGGATGCCACTCAGCCCTATCAACATGAAGACTCTTATTGAGCTGTTGCTGAAGGATAAGCCGAGTGTGGGACACCTTCGGGTGTTCGGTTCAACTTGCTACGTGCATGTCCCGGATGCTTCACGGACAAAGCTGGATGCGAAGGCAAGGAAACTTGTCTTTGTTGGCTTTGATGAGCGGAAGAAGGGATGGAAATGCATGGACCCTGTGACGAAGAAGTTCGTGGTGTCAAGAGACGTTGTATTTGACGAGCTGACGTCATATGGAGGTGGCTCGGTGGAGCTAACCGGAAGTAGCAAGGTTGATGAAGTACCGGTGGAGGCTGCTGAAGGCTTGGAAGAGGAGCTTGCTATTTCACCAGCAGCTCCTGTTGCTTCGAACTCCGAGGCTGAGCCTTCTGGCTCAGGAAGCAGGGGGAGCACTGCTCAATGCTTGCCCCAGGTAGGAGTGGAGCCCGAAGAAGCAACGGAAGTTGTGAGCAAGGAGTCATGTCTTCGGAGATCGAAGAGGGTGGTTAAGCCACCGGCTCGGTACTATGATAGGAATGCAGTGAGCTTTGTCTCCTGCTTCTTTGCAGGTCCTCTGGATGAGCGAGAGCCTGCAAACTTCAACGAGACCACTGGGGTGAATGAGTGGGAAAGTGCCATGAAGGAAGAGATTGATGCTCTGAAGAAGAATGAAACCTGGGACCTTGTGCCCAAGGTTGATGGCATTACTCCGGTTACTTGCAAGTGGGTGTACAAGTTGAAGAAGAAGGCTGATGGGACCATTGATCGGTTCAAGGCTCGCCTGGTCGCTAGAGGATTCTCACAGCAGTATGGAGAAGACTATGAGGAGACATTCAGTCCAGTTGCAAAGATGACTTTAGTAAGAGTGGTGATCGTCTTGGCTGCTAGCAAGGGATGGAGGTTGTGGCAACTCGATGTGAAGAATGCCTTTCTTTACGGAGAGATTGACAAGGATATCTTCATGGATCAGCCGCTTGGTTTTGTCTCTGAAAAGCATCCGGACTATGTCTGTAAACTCAGGAAGGCTCTCTATGGGTTGAAGCAAGCTCCTAGAGCTTGGTATGGGAAGATTGCAGAGTACTTGCAATTCTGTGGATACCTTGCTTTCAACTCGGATTCAAGCTTGTTCGTCAAGAAGAAGGGGGAGCTACAAGTCTTGGTCCTGCTGTATGTGGATGACATGATCATCACAGGGAACTCGGAGGGGGAAGTAGCAAGGCTCAGGGCTGAGCTTGCTATACGCTTCGAGATGAAAGACTTGGGAGAGTTGCATCACTTTCTCGGTCTTGAAGTGGAGAGGAAGGAGTGCGGGGTTCTCATTTGCCAGAAAGGGTATGCTGATCGCATTGTGAAGCGGTTCGGCATGGGCGAAGGGAAGAAGTGCTCTACTCCACTGGAACCTGGGCTGAAGCTTTGACGAGATGAGGGAAGGGTTCTCCTTGATCCCTTGGTGTTCAGGGCTCTTGTTGGGAGCTTGATTTATCTGACGATTACAAGGCCGGACATTGCTTATGCTGTTGGCCGAGTAAGTCGGTATATGGCTGAACCAAGACAATCTCATCTAGTGGCGGCAAAGGGTATTCTGAAGTATGTCAAGGCTACTTCTGACATGGGACTCCTCTATAGAAGAGACTCGGAGTTTGCGTTGCTCGGGTACACAGATGCTGACTATGGCGGTGATTCGGATGATCGAAGGTCTACTTCAGGTTATGTGTTCACTTGCGGTTCAGCTAGCATCTCGTGGTGTAGCAAGAAGCAGGACTCGGTGTCGGTTTCAACCACGGAGGCGGAGTATAAGGCTTCGGCCTTGGCTGCTCGGGAAGCCGGTTGGTTGAGGAGGCTTATAGAGGATGTTCATGAAGAAGTGCAAGGGCCTACTTTACTCCGGGGTGACAATGAGAGTGCTCTCAAACTGGTTAACAATCCATTGTGTCACGCCAGGACCAAGCATATAGAGATTGATCACCATTTCATCAGAGAGAAGGTGTTGGAAGGATCTCTGCTGGTCGGGCATGTTCGGAGTGAAGATAATCTTGCTGACATCTTCACGAAGCCACTGTCGAAGGGGCCCTTTGAGCGCTTGCGCAGCTTGCTGGGCTTGGTCACCACTTCCCACTTCACGGGGGAGTGTTGAAATTTGTGAAGTGGAAGTGGGTGACGGGACAGGCCGGGCGGCCTGGGGCGGACAGCTTTGGCGGACTGGGCGGACTGGGCGGACTGGGCGGACTGGGCGGACTGCGGTGTGCGGCCTGGTGGAAGGTCTAGTGGGAAGCCGGCTGTCTTCTTAGCGGCTTGTTGCATGGAGTCCGCGGACTATGCGGCCTGGTTCTGCGGATAGGGTGTTGCGGACTGAGCTTAGAGCTTGGCTGAGGCCTTGTCGAGCTCTGGTGGCACAGCAGGTGCTTTGCTGTGGAGATCGATTGACGGACTGGTTTTGGAGTCCGGGAGGTGGCTGCTGCGTTGGACAGGAGTGCGAGGTGCTCGCGGACTGATGGCGGTCTGTGCTAGGGTGTTTGGCGGACGGGATTCTGTGTCCACCATGCTCGCATGGGCCTTTGATGGTTTTGGACTTGGTCACACTTTGTGCCAAGACCATAGTGTCCGCGGTATCCGCCAAGTCCGCTGTGATCGGGCGGACTGTTGTTGTCTGCCTTTGGTCGTGGACTTGTGGCGGATTGAGGTGTGAGTCTTGCGGACTGCCTCGGGTTGGTGCGGACAGCCATTGAAGGGGTATTGCTGTCCTGTAGTGGTTGGAGCTTTGCGGGCTGATGCCTTGGCCGCATAGCTTGGGCGGACTGGAGAGGGTTCGTCAATGGTTGCCTTGCTCCTGGCGGTTTCCCTTGGTATCCGGCTAAGTCCTTTGCGGACTCGGCGGACGGAGTTTTGCTATCGCGCGGGCTGGGGCGGTGTCGCTATCTCTTGGGCGGTGACCACACTCCTCACCTTGCCTATAAATAGGACCCCCCTGGCACATCTACAGTAACCTAAGTAACTTGAGTGAACAGTAAGTTGGGTTGTGTGAAGTGCTGCGGTCTCAGTTTGTCAGTCCGCGCGGATTGTTTCAGTGCTGACGTTTGCTGTGTGCAGGTCGCGCGGGTAGCTTCAAGGAGCCAGGAGTTTGGCTGTGACTTCGGTCAAGTACTTGGAAGTGTGCGGTCTCTGCGGACTCAGCAGGAGGTCGCTCTGCGGCTTGTCAGCTCTGTTTCATCTTTGCCAGCTTCAATAACCTGTCCGCCGGCTTCAGGCGGGTAGGGGTGTTCCTCAGTTCAGGTTCAGCAGGAGGCGAATAACGGTGTGTCCACGCGGCCTCGCGGCTTCGGCGGACTCCGTGGCTATTCGACGGATTGCAGCGTAGCGTGGGCGATCTCAGCGGACTCGGCGACCTCGCGGTCTCGGCGGACTCCGGTGCTGTCCGCCCGGCTTGTTTTGGTGCTTTCTGTTTACAGCTGTTATACTAGCGAAATCATGTCTCGCTATTAATGCCTCGTGGTGTAAGGAAGTGAATGAATAAAAGATCTGCTTGTGCTTTCATTGTTTGTTGGGATTAACCTTTATTCCTTGGGTTCCGCTGGTTCAACGTGAGAACTGGGTAGTTCCGAAGATATTAATTTGGCGTTTGGGCTATCTTGCTGACTACGTTGAGAAAATTTAACATGAGAGTGCTCTCAAGCTGGTAAAAAATCCAGTGTGTCACGCCAGGACCAAGCATATAGAGATTGATCACCATTTCATTCGGGAGAAGGTGTTGGAAGGATCTCTGCTGGTTGGGCATGTTCGTAGTGAAGATAATCTTGCTGACATCATCACGAAGCCACTGTCGAAGGGGCCCTTTGAGCGCTTGCGCAGCTTGCTGGGCTTCGTCACCACTTCCCACTTCAAGGGGGAGTGTTGAATTTTGTGAAGTGGAAGTGGTTGACGGGACAGGCCGGGCGGCCTGGGCGGACAGCTTTGGCGGACTAGGCGGACTGGGCGGACTGTGATGTGCGGCCTGGTGGAAGGTCTAGTGGAAAGCCGACTGTCTTCTAAGCGGGTTGTTGCATGTCGTCCGCGGTTTGTGCGGTCTGGTATTTGCGGTTAGGACGTGGGCTTTGGTTTAGCCAAGGAGCGGCCTGAGCAGATAGAGGCTTGCGGACTGGTGCATTGCTCAGTGGCCGCGGTGTAGGCTTGTGCTGATTGGCGGTTTGGCTCATGTCCTCGGGAAAGCTTGCGGACTTGTGTATCCGCGGTATGGGCTGTTGCGGACTAGGCTTAGAGCTTGGCTGAGGCCTTGTCGAGCTCTGGTGATACAGCAGGTGCTTTGCTGTGGAGGTCATTGGCGGCCTGTGTTTTGGAGTCCGGGAGGTGATTGCTGTGGACGAGTGCGAGGAGCTTGCGGACTGCTGGCGGTCTGTGCTAAAGTGTTTGGCGGACGGGAGTTTGTGTCCGCCATGCTCGCATTGGCCTTTGATGGTTTTGGACTTGGTCACACTCTGTGCCAAGACCATGGTGTCTGCCGTATCCGCCAAGTCCGCTGTGACCGGGCGGACTGTTGTTATCTGCCTTTGGTCGTGGACTTGTGGCGGATTGAGGTGTGAGTCTTGCGGACTGCCTCGGGTTGGTGCGGACAGCCATTGAAGGGGGTTGCTGTCCTGCAGTGGTCGGAAGCTTTGTGGGCTGATGCCTTGTCCGCATAGCTTGGGCGGACTGGAGAGGGTTCGCCAATGGTGCCTTGCTCCTGGCGGTTTTCCTTCGTATCCGGCTAAGTCCTTGCGAACTCGGCGGACGATGTTTTTGCTATCGCGCGGGCTGGGGCGGTGTCACTATCTCTTGGGCGGTGACCACACTCCTCACTTTGCCTATAAATAGGACCCCCCTGGCACGTCTACAAAAAAACCCTGAGTAACTTGAGTGAAAAGTAAGTTGGGTTGAGCAAGGAGCTGCGGTCTCAGTCTGTCAGTCCGCGCGGATTGTTTCAGTGCTGACGTTTGCTGTGTGCAGGTCGCGCGGGTAGCTTCAAGGAGCCAGGAGTTTGGCTGTGACTTCGGTCAAGTACTTGGAAGTGTGCGGTCTCTGCGGATTCAGCAGGAGGTCGATCTGCGGCTTGTCAGCTCTGTTTCATCTTTGCCAGCTTCAATAACCTGTCCGCCGGCTTCAGGCGGGTAGGGGTGTTCCTCAGTTCAGCTTCAGCAGGAGACGAATAACGGTGTGTCCGCGCGACTTCGCGGCTTCGGCGGACTCCGTGGCTATTCAGCGGATTGCAGTTAAGCTCGGGCGACTTCGGCGACCTCGGCGACCTCGGCGGTCTCGGCGGACTCCGGTTCTGTCCGCCCGGCTTGTTTTTGGGTGATTTCTGTTTACAACTGTTATACTAGCGAAATCATGTCTCGCCATGTATGCCTCGTGTTGTAAAGAAGTGAATGGATAAAAGATTTCCTTGTGCTTCCATTGTTGGTTGGGTTTAACCTTTGTTCCTTGGTTTTCCGCTGGTTCAACGTGAGAACTGGGTAGTTCCGAAGATATTAATTTGGCGTTTGAGCTATCTTGCTGACCACGTTGAGAAAATTTAACAAGACCCTTACGGAAGCGTGAGACCGTAAGCTCAGACATCTCTTGAATATCACAACGGATCATTAATTCATTTAATTCGCCCATGTATTCACTCACCGATTTAGTGTCTTGGCGTAAAGAGGTGAATTTGTCGAACATATTTGTTCGGTGGTTGGCGGGGACAAAGTGATTAGTGAGGATGTTAAGCATTTGTGCCCATGTGTGGGGAAACCCACCAACACGACGCTCTTCATTGAGCCAAAATACTTGGGCACGCCCTTCTAATTTCATACGAGCGACGACTACCATTTGGTGGTCATCGAAGTTATGTCACTCAATATAGCATTCGATTTTCATGAGCCAATCGTTAAATTTTGCGGGGTCACCGTACCCGTTAAACGTTATGGCATCAATTTTTATTTTGCGGGTGAGGTCATTGTGTCAAGCGCCATTATGGTCGTCGTCGCCAATGACATTGTGTTGACGTTGTTGGTGTGGTGGAGGATTATGTGAAGGGTTATTAGGTTGGTGCTGCGGTGGAAAACCGTTTTGGATCGTTTGGGTTAAGTTGGTAAAGACTGCGGTGAGTTGAGCGATTTGATCGGTGAGATCACGTTGAACGACCGCGAGTTGCGCTTGCATAACCTCACGATTATCCGGATTGTCGCCCATATTATTGGACGCGGATGAGAACCGGGAATAGTCGTTTCCCGACCGTGTGTGTGCATAAAATGAGTGTGAAGACTGGAGGACCGACAAAGTTTAAGAAAACTTTGCGCCGAAATCTGATACCAAATTGATGTAGCACACAAAGAGTACACCGTCAAACCTATATGGGACAACAAGAAAATAATCCACACAGCAATACGAAGGTTCGCCAAGCCTCTAGAGATCTTACAAGGGCAATGAGCCAATGTCCGATCAAGTGAAAATGACCTACCCGATCCGAACGAATGCTCAAAATAACGATGAAATAAACTGGAGAGAATCACGACTCAAACAAAGCAACCCTTTGGGATCGCGCACAAGTGTCCAACGCATGTATGAGCATGACATTTCCTCAAACACCTAGCGTGCCTAAATACCAAGTTCCACTTGAGATTAGCAAACGATCGCGCAACCAACTCACTAACGACGACCGTTGCGAAAACAATGTCTTGAGGCGGAGATTTAGTTGGAGTAGGGGCTAATCCCAGGAAGAATCTAGTGAACGACAAACCGTTCCTTTCCGACCAATTGGTTGGAGTTCGCAACGCATTCACCACTTTCCGATTCGGTCAAAGATTTCCAATCACGCACTAATCCATTCACAACCGCAAGAAACAAAGGAAATAAGACGAGTCACACCAAGAGTGGGGTAGAGGAATCGTTACCCAACCGAGAGAGTTCTCGGTATCGCACGACTGAAATCCCAAGAGTGCCGCGGGTTTGTGCCGGAGGAGGAACGACCGCTGTCGTCATCGTGAGGATGGAGCAACTGGTCGGTCACGCCACCGTCGCGTCGCACGAAGGGGAGAGGGGCTGGAGGCGTCTCGCCACCAGTAGGAGAAGTGGCGTCGCACCACAATAGGGCCAGTATCACATCAGAGGAGGGCCGCTGGTGTCTCGTCGGAGGCAGGATTCGCCGATCGGGAGGTGTCATACCTGCTGGACTGGAGGGGGGGATGACCAATCTCAAAATAAATTTTTCATTAGGGCAAAACTCCAATAGAGGGGTATATATTCTACTAACATAGAGCACTCCTAAACCACACAATATCATGATCTAATCCTAGCCATCCAAGAGTTTCCACCTAAAATAAAATGCAGGAAAATAAATGAGTTCGTGTCCACCTAACATTTTGGTCGATCGGACAAAGGAAATGCGCAAATATTGTTAATTTTGTACGAGCTAATTAAATGTTCCGCGACTCATGTCTCGATAGACCCTCCTCGTGATGGGCCAAAGATTGTAGTGGTGCGTCGCGTCGTCAAGTGGAACCGGGTCGGCGCCATCACCGGGTGTGTGGCGGAACCTACTCGCTGCAGCTCAGGGTCTGTTCCTAGTTCGAAGTCTGTGGCTAGAAATTTAGTTTGGGATAAGTGCAGACTACCCCCTTTGGACATGAACTTTCTGAGACCCGATAACGGTTTCAACAGAACTGTTGTAGGAACCGGTTCACCGCTATGCTGAATTGGTTCGACCGTAAATGCCGCTCCAGACGATAAGGCAAATCGGAAGACCCTCACGCTGCTGTCAACGCAAGCTCTAGTCGATAGGGTTGCCTAGTTAAAACGATATCGACTAGGGCTCTAGTCGATATGACCGTCAAGCTCTATTATATTTTTGGGCCAGGGTCGTTGCCCCTGAGCCCCCATCGGGGACGCTGCCCGCTGGACCCTTGCCCGCTGACCGGTCAGCGGGACCACTGTTTAGGGGTTGCCACCCCCGAATCCCCACTATCATCAACCCCAATGATTTTCAAGTGGTTCATACTTCGATTCTCCTAAGCTCACGTGGGTTAGCTTGGTGTGCGAAACACGAGGATCAGAAGTATTTACCAACTTCAACAACCTGATCTTGAGAGAAATGTCACTTCATGATGATGTATGTGAAAGTGCCTTTGATGGCGATGATGTATGATAATGTTCCTCCCGCAAAATTTGTCGGCGTTCTCCTCCAAGGACAGCGAATTCGTGCGGCAAAGAATTTTTCCACTGCGTGCGGCCTGAAATTGTGAGATCCGAAGGGGGTGGCCGAATCCTTTGGGGGTGTGCTTAAAGGTAGTAGTTAAGATTATTGGTTTTTTATAGTCAGATTTTTGGTGTGTTAATAGCGGATTTCCATGTGTCCTTGACGAACGGACCTCAGCCTTCCATCACTCCCAAATTTTCCCGGCGGGGAGGGTTTTTAAGGGTTTACGCAAATAGCCGCCCGCACCAATTTTCCATGGCGACGAAGAATATCTACAGCGAGCAAGAAGAAGGAGACGACGACGAAGAAGAAGAGTCGGAGAAAGGGCATGTCGAAGCCTGGGACGACTGGCAATCGGATGACGAGGGCTCATCATCCGAATACCTGTGCTTGTTCTGCAACTTAAGATACGATTCCGCTGATAGATTGTTCGATCACTGCAACTCTGCACATTCCTTTGATTTCTATGGCATCGTCAAGGATTTAAGTCTGGGTTTCTATGATTCTTTTAAGCTCATCAACTACGTTCGATCTCAGGTTCGGCTTCATTGCCTTCCCCCATTTTAAAACTAAGTAATTTGAAATAGTTTTCGAAGCATCTGCAGCACGTATCTTTGTTTTTTAATACTCTGTTCATTGCTGAAATACCTCTGTAGCATCCATTTAAAATCTAAACAGAGCCTTACTCATCTCCATAGGCATGTCAGAGAACTTTGGTTCGAGAAGATGTAACAGTGTGGTAGTAATCTAATTGAGAAGAAGCTAGAAAGGCCCGGGGAAGTGTAAGGGCTTGTATGGCCACCACTTGTAATCAGAATGGCTCTATAAAAAGGTCTTGATTGTATTAGCTTAGGAATGAATAATATACTATGTTTTTCCATTCTATCATCCTTGGTGCTTTAGAATTAGGTGTAGTAACTAGGAAACTCCACAAAAGGATTGGACACCTTCTCTATGCTTTGTCTTTCATCTCTTTCGGCGTTGGCATCCTCGTCGGCAAATCCGTAACGTCTCAAGATCATTACAGGAAGGAGAAGGATGAGGAACAGAGAGAATAAGCGGGAAATCCAATTGAGAGGCTCCATTTCATCGAACACAAGGACCTTGATCTGATGGAGATGGGCCGGATAGATGTCCGTAGCGGGGTGAAGACCCCCTTTGTAGTTCTGGATGGGCGAAGGGGTTGTTGTGGTGGTGGCGGAGGGGCTGGTGGGAGTTTTAGGGCCATGGACACGAGCTATCGAAGGAGGAGAGTGAGATCATCAAGTCGTGCTTCGAGTTGATTCAAGTAATGCGAGTCAGAGAAGGCAGTGACATAGGCGTTCTCGTCGGCGTTTAGTGCCATTGAATGAGTCAAGAGCATGAAATGGAGTTGCGGGTGGGAAGAAGGCGACAACGGGGCTGAATTGGGTGTGGCGGTGGGCGTCGATGGGCGCCAGAATGGCGTTGGGGTTACTGGATAGTAAACAAGAACTTGAGTATGTGATGAGAAGGCAAAAAGCTCGGAAGCGACACAGAGCGGCTGTGGGGGGCGAGTAGTGGACGACTCGGAATCGGCAAGGAAAAAGAGGTAGACGACGGAGCGGTGCAGTCGACACAGGGGCGGCAGCTTGGGCTGCGCGGAGGAAGCGACCTGCGGAGTATTGTCTAGAGCCGACACATATGCGAGCCGACGCACCGAGGAGACGCAGGATACTGACAACTGTAGCGACGTTGATTAGGATCGAGGGAAGCAGCTGTGGCGTCCAATGCGTGTCGAGCACAAGTTGTTGTCGAGTGTGGGCTGGCGTAGAGTTTTGCCAAGCAAGAGCACAAGACGGGCCGAAAATGGAACAAACGAGCGGTCGGGCAAGAGTCGTCAAGCGAGAAATGCAAGCACCTGGAACCAAAATGCAAGTCCATTTAGGGTTTCGTCTGAAACCGTAAATGAGCGTCTGGTCCGACCAATTTATACGAGCTAGTTTCGTTGTATCAAGATTTAGAACATGAACACAAACTTGCATTACATAAAAGTAAACACAGATACAGTCGAGATACAGGCTCTCGCCAAGCAACCAGAGGTTGGGTCCTCCATAGTACTCCGCTTTCCAAGAGAGCCAAAAGACTGCAATTTGAAAGATAAAGATGCCATCACCTAAGTGGTTCCTTATATAGATGGAGACCCCACTGATAGTGTTGCTCGAAGCATCCGGATGGGGATCAAAGTGGAATCCCCTACCCGTTGCCCCTAGGCGGGTATAAATAGGCAAAACCCTTAGAAGTTACTACGGGTATGGGTTAACCGTGTACCCTAACTAACCCGTTAAGCCTCCGAACCCGTTATTAGTCCAAATATACACTAACAATCTCCTCCTATATTTGTGACAAATAACGTGTACGTTTCGGAGTGCAGAAAGTGGAGAATATCAAAAATAAATTTCCGACTTTACACATTTCCATAAGAGTTAGCACAGTTTTTAAAGAAAACACAAACATGAGTCTCAAAACAATAACATAATATATCCAGCAAATAAAAGTGCTACTCAATAATAAAAAGTCTGGAAAACAAAAAAATGACTATAGATAAACGTGTAACAATTCTACTCGGAGAGTAGATCATCATCATCTATGTCAAAATCCACTTTCTCTCCTCCATATTCACCAGTGCCTGCAAGGAATTTCATGAGTCAGACTCTATGAATTCATAAACATATGCAGTGACATATCAAAGTAAACTAGCTCTACCTAAATGAGCTTAGCACTTGTAGCAGTAGTGAAGTAACACTGTCAGCATCTCTATCCAGTCTAGCTAGGACCAGTCAAGTTTTGATTTTAATAAATCAAACGTTGTTATCTTGCGCATTAGTGACCACTATGTACCTCATCATATGATTTGACACACCGTTATTTGCAACATTATCAAATGTGGAATAATGTGCTATGATCACTAATGTTAGATTAACACATACAACGACTTTCTATTCCCAGTTGAATAATTCTCAAATCAGCTTACAACGAGAAAGATGTTAAGTCATCAGGTGTGGAATGACTAGCATCTAACCATCTTGGGCTTTCATCAAGAAATTATTTGGGGTTTTCAGTCTGTTATTAGATGCTTGAATGTTGCGACTATAGGTTCTTGCTATGAAAACATAACATAGGAGGAAGTTTCATATTTCTATGAACTTTAATCCCATCTCCCCCGATGTTTTAATGGTGAGAACTCTATTTAAGCCCTTTGTTAAGGCGTCTGCAACATTATCTTTTGACCTCACATCAACGAGGTTCACAATCCCTTGACTCGTAAGGGAGGTCAACCAGGCTTGTTTCATCCGTAGTTGCCTTCTTTTGCTATTGAACAACGTGTTCGTAGCAATCGTTTTAGTAGCCTGATTGTCGCAGTAAATTGCGACAGAACTCAACTTCAGGCTCGACAGTGGAATGTCCATCACCAAATCTCTTATCCACTCTAATTCTTCTCCTGCTGAAGCTAGAGCGTAGAGTTCGGATTCCATAGAAGACAATGCAATACATGATTGTCTCTTGGACTTCCAGGCTACAGCTGCTCCTCCTAGTGTGAATATAAATCCACTAGTGGACTTGCTGTCGTTTAATTCTGAGCACCATGATGCATCAGAATATCCTTCCAACATTGGAGGATGACCATGATAACATAAAACATACTTTTGAGTGTGCTTTAGGTATCGCATCAGCCTATCGAGGGCATCCCAATGGTCTTGGCTAGGATTACTAGTGAATCTGCTTAACATGCCGACCGTAAAGGCTATGTCAGGTCTTGTGCAGACCATAGCATACATGAGACTACCAATCAGTTTAGCATAATCTGACTGTCTAACCGCAGCTCCATCATTGGGCTTCAAGCGATTATTGTAATCGTAAGGTGTCTCCACTGCTCTACGTTCACTGTATCCCCACGTGTCCAACAAGGACTTTATGTAGTGGCTTTGACTTAGGAAAATGCCATTTTTCTCAAAGCTCACTTGCATGTCTAGTATAGTCTCAGCTACACCTAGGTCTTTAATGCTAAACGTCCGCATTAGTTCTGACTTAACGTCATCCACCACGGATTGATCAGAACCAAGAATAAGCATATCATCAACATACAAGCATATTATAGCGACTGTGTTCGACCTATGACGTATGTAAAGACATTTGTCCGAGAGACTCGACATGAATCCCATGTTCTTTACACTATAGTCAAACTTCTCATGTCATAATTTTGGTGCTTGTTTAAGTCCGTATAGCGATTTGATCAACTTACAGACCTTACTTTCGTGACCGTTAACTATGAAACCTTCAGGTTGGCTCATGTATATCTCTTCGGTCAGATCTCCGTTCAAAAACGCAGTCTTAACATCCATTTGATGAACAATAAAGTTCTCAATAGACGCAATAGCAAGTAGTATCCTAATGGTTGCTAAGTGACACACGGGTGAATATACATCAAAGTAATCCACCCCACTAACTTGTGTGAAACCTTTAGCCACCAGACGTGCTTTATACTTAGCTACGCTACCATCAGGGTTGAGCTTCTTTTTCAGAACCCACTTACACCCTATAGTTTTAGCCCCTTTTGGCTTATCAACCAACGTCCAGGTGTTGTTCTGAAGCAAAGAGTTCATCTCTTCATCAATGGCCTCTTTCCAGAGTAGGGAATCCCTTGATCTCATCGCGTCCTTATAGGTGGATGGATCAGCCTCAACGTGGTAAGTGACAAAATCACTACCGAAGGTTCTGGGTGTTCTCTCTCTCATCGAAGTCCTTCTAGACTCTAGGACATTATTGTCTACCGGGACTGAATAGGAGGTGCTCGGTACTGATTCAGGTTCTTCCTCAGTAATAGTTGCTTGCATACCTGGGATGGTCAGGTTCTTATCCTTAAGGAACTTATCTTCAAAGAACACAACATTCATAGATTCAATAATTGTATTATTAGACAGGTCTAAGAATCTATCTGCAGCACTATCTTCAGCACAACCTAAGTAGACACACGTGTTGGTTCTAGGTCCAAGTTTAGACCGTCTAGGGTCAGAGACCCTGACATAGGCTATGCAGCCCCAGGTCTTAAGTTTAGTCAATGTCGGGGGTCTCTTAAAGCAAAGCTCGTAGGGTGTGACGTCTAACTTAGCATGAGGGACTTTGTTCAGAATGTTGTTTGCAGTTAATACTGCTTCTCCCCAATAGGCAGTAGGCATGCCAGCAGTGAGCAACATAGAGTTCAACATCTCTGTTAACGTTCTATTTTTTCGCTCGGCTATACCATTCGATTGGGGTGAGTAAGGAGCAGTGGTTTCTGCTATGATCCCTTGAGAGGCAAGGAAACCCCGGAACTCACTGGACATGTATTCTCCTCCTCTATCACTTCTAAACCTCTTAATTCTCATGTCTAGTTGGTTCTCTACCCTGGTTTTGAAAAGACAAAACTTTTCAAACGCTTCATCTTTAGTTTTAAGAAGATAGATGTGACAGAACCTAGAGCAGTCATGTATAAACGTGATCATATACTTACTTCCTCCTCTGGTGACAAAACTTTTAAAGTCACATATGTCGGAATGTATAAGCTCTAGAGGTGTTGTGCTCCTAGTAACCGCACTAAAAGGTTTCCTAGTGATCTTAGTCTGAGCACACACGTCACATTTCTCAGGCTGTGACTTAGTGTCTAATGTGATCTGGTGAGTTCTAGCTATTTGGAACATTTTCCTATAGTTCACGTGTCCTAGTCTCTCATGTAGAGTCTTATGGCTAACTAAGTTTGTTTGAACTTGTTGAACTACTTCGTTTGCTAGACTTAGTCGGTACATCCTATTTTGGACGTATGCACATCCAAAATAGTGTGAGTTAACTGACAGTGTTACTCTACCGATACAAAAAGTAAATGACATACCAGCATCACATAATAGACTAATAGACACTAAGTTAGCAGCTAGTGAAGGAATAAATTTGACATTCTTTAAAATTAAAGACTTACCTGAGGACAGCAGCAAGGTTGCGTTCCCCACCTTCAGTACGTCAGCTGTGTCTCCATTGGCCACCGTCACAGACTCTTTTACAGTAGTGAGACCTGTCATAAGAGCAGAATTGTTGCAAACGTGGCACGTCGCCCCCGAATCCAAGTACTACTCCGTGCTGGCCGTAGCGTTTCCGACCATTGCAACAAAGTCGGAAGGCTCAGCTTGGCTAACCATATTGGCTTGGTTGCCATCCTGTGCTGCTTTGGTTCTTTCCCTTTTAGGGAGCCTGCAATCAGATGCGCTGTGTCCCCACTTGTTGCAGTTAAAACACTTGCCCTTGAATTTTTTATTGCGTTTGTTAGGGCCTGCAACTTGAGAGCTACCATGGGAGGGTCTGGTCCTCTTAGGGTTCGGCACACGTTTAGAACTAAGAAGCATGTTAGCTGCAGCCTTCTGCTTGCTAACAGTTTCTAAAGCGTGTCGAATCCTATTTTCATTCTCAATGCGAATAAATCGCTTGAGGTCATTAAGACCGACCTGCATCTTCTTGCGGTACATTTCAGTTTTAAAGTTGTACCACGTAGAGGGCAGTTTAAAAATAATCGTGCCAGCAACAAAGCTGTCTGGCAGGGAAATGTTCTCACTATGTAAAGAATCTACTATAGCTTCAAAATCCGATACCTGAGGGAGAATTGTCTTCTCCTCGTCGAACATGAAAGAGTGGAATTTGTCCACCAGGTGTGCCTTGGACAGATCCTCCTCTTGCCTGAAGTGCTCCTCCAGTGCCTCCCAGATTTCCTTGGCGGTCTTCATTTTTATGTAGGTCTTTGCCAGGCTGGAGGACAAGCAGTTCAGCAGGTAGTCGCGGCAGAAGTCCTCATCAGCAATCCACTGGGCTTCATCATCAATCCCCATAACAGCAGCACGATCAGACTGAACTGTGTAAAACATGTTCAGGTACTTCATCCCAAACTGGGTGTTCAACTTCCAGTCGTTGAACTCAGTGGCCGTAAATTTTTCCAATTTGATCATCGGAACTGGAGACGAGAAACTGTTCCCCTTCATCATTGTGCTTCACTATCTCTGATCTTCTTTGTAAAGACCACAAACTTAAAGCAGACAGTTCAGTCAACTATTAGACCCCAAACAGTACCCAAAATCCTCACTTGAAAGTGTTGGTGTCAACTAGTAAGGGCTTGATCTGATTATCTGAATGAGTCTTCAGGTGAAAATTTATTTGAGTCACTTAGATCAGAACTCCAGATCTTCCCCCTTTTGTTTACTGTGCTGACAAAAAATGAACGGCGGCAGCCTTAGGGAGAACAGGGGCGGCCAGAAAACCTGATTTCTTTTTTCAATTCCAAGCAAAGCAACGGCGAGAGGAAGTTTCAAGGGAGGTTTTTTTTTCTGATTCCAAGTGGCGGCCAGAAATCCTGGAAGAAGAACAGGAGCGCGACGTGGGCTTCTTCCGCTCGTTCTTTTCAAGCGGCGCTGTCCGATTTCTTCGTTTCGCCAGACGGTTACGGGAGACGAGCGGTTGCGGGAGACGAGCGGTTGCGGGAGAAAAAAAACGGCGATGGCGTTTTCCTTCTCTCTTCCCCTTCTCCAGGAGGCGACGGAAGAGGGAAATCGAGGGCAGTGACGGCGAGATCCAGGCGGCCAACTGTTCTTCCTACCGCGGATCGGCAACAACGACAGCGGAAAAAAAAAATCAAACAGAAAGCTTTTTTTTTTCTTTTTCCCTGATCGAAAACTGCCGCGTCCAATTCCAGAGAAAAAAAAACGAGAGCAAACACGCGAGATTCCTTCCTCCTTCCCGAAACCAGGCGGCGAATCCTTTAGCACAGAAGAAAACGGAGCAGCCTTTCCTGCAGTCGGCGAGCGGTTACAGGGGAGATGGATACGGGACGGGATGAGAACTGCAGTCGACGAATCGATCGATCGGCGGGGCTTTTATCCAGGCGACGGTTGTTTTCTTCGCGAACTGCTGGAAACAGCGGTTACGGATGCACAAACGTGAGCGACGGGGGCGTAACTTCGAGTTTGATAGTGTTGCTCGAAGCATCCGGATGGGGATCAAAGTGGAATCCCCTACCCGTTGCCCCTAGGCGGGTATAAATAGGCAAAACCCTTAGGAGTTACTACGGGTATGGGTTAACCGTGTACCCTAACTAACCCGTTAAGCCTCCGAACCCGTTATTAATCCAAATATACACTAACACCCACTACAAGCCAATGACACTACATGACTAAATACATATCAACATACGACGAGAGTTTGTATCTCTTTTGTAGAGAGGAGCCAGTGATCAAAAACTCCCCATGTAATGGAGCCCTGCTTAGTAATGTTGGAGAAATGTGCAGATCCAAAAGTATTTCTACCCTGTGATCTAGGAGTATTCCTACCCCGTGATCTGCCTTTGCCATTTTCGCGGCCACCTCGTGAAGACAGAGCACCTCTCTCCTATGGGAATCCATGAAATTTAAAGCAAGTATCACCAGTGTGTTTGAACTTTCCTCAGTAATCATAGACCAAGTGATCTTTGTATAATGTCTTGGGTTGGATGCCCCATGGAAAGCGTGTACCAGATCCATGGTGAGTAGCAGCACGAGCAAAGCCATCACGCGTGGTATCAAAGTCCTATGTCTGTCGTTAGTCAAACTCATGTTGGACGATGAAAAATACTTCTGAAAGGGTAGATAGTTGCAGACGACCAAGGATATGAATAACAATCCACTCGAAGTCTCTGTGAAGACCATGTAAAAAAAACTCCAACACCCTATTGCATTCCTCCTAAGTTCAAACAAGAAGCACATTTGGGTTGCATATTATGATTAGAGGATCAAAATGATTATAGTCCAGGTACAACTTTGTAAACTCCAGGTATCATTTGGAAGGAGGGCTGTTCCCCTATCGAAGCAGACTCATTTTGCGACGAAGCTTGAAATTTTGTGCGGCATTTCCCTTGAGTAAGTGGACTCAACACACTTCCAAATGTCTGCATCTGTGTCGAGGAACAGATAGTTATGGCGGTATCTTGCATTGAATTAATGAGCCAGGACATAACCAAATAGTTATTCTCTTCCCATTGAAGCCAACATGGAGAATGCTATGGTTGCACATAAGTAGTCCCACTGACATATCCGAACAATCACCAACTTTTCAGTACAAGAGTAATCGACCGAGACCATGAGAGATAATTAATGTCATCCTAATGGACAGTAGTAATTCGAGGCGAGGTCTAAATATTATGATTATGGTTCCCCCAGGTTAAGCCGATGGGAGGATGGAATACTTGAGGAGGTTTGAAGGTGGAGTACATTGAGATTCTTGAACTGCCGACATAGCCACAATAGAAATGAACTTGCAGGAATGGATACAAAAATTGAGATACGTGGTTTTTAGGCCAAGAAGGTAAACCCTAGATTTGTAGCGTCAATGCAAAATTCATTAACTCAAGACAAAATTAAGAAGGGATATAAAGGAGCCAATGAGAACTCATTCCTGGAAACAATGGACTGAGTCGACACCGGAATAGGGCATTTGAGATACCGGCGCACAGTCAAAACCGTCCGACTGTGTGGGTTCACCGATAGTCCAAATCAAACGACGGGGGGGGGGGGGGACTTTCCGTTTGGTGCAATGGCAAGAGCCGAGGTACTAAGTCATGCGAGTCTATGTTGAACGGTCACGAGAATATATATCTATATATACGAGTGACAGACACGGGCCTCCGCCCCCATGACCACGCGCCACAGTATTCGCCCGCCCTCCGCGCCACAGTATTTGCCCGCCCCCGGGGGGCTTCGCCCCTCCCGGTGGGCCGGCGTAACGGTTAAGGCTCTGTTTTTATAAATATAATTTATTTTTAACCTAATATATTTTATCTTTAATGAATAAAACAATTTAAAATTTTTTAAAAAAACAAATATTATATATTATTAATGATTAAATATTATATATTATTAATTATTAATAATATATTATTAATTGCATTTCATTGCAGGCGGGTGAACAGTGGCCTGAGTACTGTTCACCCTCTTGCTATTTAATGAATATTTATTATATATATTATTATTTATTAATAATATGTATTATTAATTATTAAAAAAACAGTACCGCCATTTTTTATAGTCCCACACTGCTAGTAGAGATGATGATTTCGGGTTTATATAGTTATTTTCGTAATCTGTGTTTGAAATCAATTGGGCTGGCAGGCTTTGGGGCTTGCGATCTTGGCGGGCTGGCGGGGCTATCAAGCCCCGTGTCCGTTTTAATAGTTATATTTGTGTTTAAATATTATTAGTGGAGAGGCTTTCCTGTTTGAAAACTAAAAAAAATGGGCTGGCTTTCTAGAGTGGGCTAGGCTAGATTTTAGCTGAGCAATTTTTTCAAAGTTAGGAGGATAAAATAGTAATTTCACCTCCTAGGGTAGAAGGTCTACTAAATTCTTATGTTTAGGACACCCTATTATCCTAGGTTTAGGAGCCCTATGAAAATGTAAATGGATGGTTGTGATTCATTGATTTGATCGAACGGTTTGGATCTTGTGATCTAACCAGATCAACGGGCTAGGATTGTTTGATGGATTTTAAAAGCATGGCTTTTAAAAGCCATCCATATTTCTTTATAGGTAGTAGAGATATACATATATATATATATAAAGAATATAAAATATAGAAAAATTCATATTGAGCAAGTCAAAAAACATCTAATCCTCAAATAAATAGTAAATTAACAAAACAATAAAATTGAAATCAAATTCTTCTTAGTTCTAATGATAAAAAGAAATTTGAGTCAGGATCATATTTTGTTACTATAGTAAACAAACACCGCCAGTTGCATTTGAGTCATTTTTTCTTTTCTAAAATACATGAAGAAGTTTTTTGTTTACTTTAGAAAAACATAGTCATATCACAAAATGCAAAATATCTATGATATCCAAACTTATCCTCAGACTAGAATAGCAGTTGTATCCATCGAGTATCAGGTACGTACCGGTACCAGAAATGTACCTGGTACGCGTACGCGGCTCTCAGGAAAGTATCCGTGCTACATAATGGCGTATAATAATGGCTAACTTTTTTCATTTAACTTGTGTTTGAAGTTATCTTTTGTTACCAATTGGAAAATAACACTTGCAATAGAAGATACAATCATGAGGTATGCTCGTGCCCAATTTCAGGAGGTTGGCTCCTCCTAAAAGTCCCTCTCCAAAATGGAGATCTCAAAACCCTAAATGATCCAAAGATGGAAATTAATACTCCTATGCCACCTCATTATTTAGGGAGGGAGGCTCATATAAACCATAATGCATATTATTTAAAATAGGAATTACAACCATACTAGTAATATGCGTATGTGCAACAATCCATCCCGCTAGAAAATCGATCTTGACCCCAAGGTCGAGGTGTCGCCTGCCATCTAGTAGTGATGCACCTGCGAGTGTGTTGTCGCAGAGGTGCTTGGAGCTCCGTCCGACGGTACATCTGTGATTGTAAGGCGTCAAAGTCAGCCATGTCGAGCTCGTCCAAGTCATCCCCAATGAGGGCTCGAAACTCCTTGAAAGGACGATTATGATTAGGTGAGTAAGGTTGTCTGCAACAGTAGCACAAACCTTTGCTCTGCAAGTCATTGCGCTCTTGGTTGGACAGGCGGTGAGTAGGACTATGGTGGTTGGTGTGTGGGCCCATAATGGTCGGCCGAGATTGAGGAGGTGGCTGTTGTGGAGGTTTAGAAGGGTGATGAGAATATGGTTGGAATGGAGGTTTGGAGGGAGGCGATGGAAAAAGAGGGTCCCCGATCGTCGCAAGAAAGCCGACTTCCACTAGTGGGGCGAGGTCCATGGCTTGTTGGACATTTAACAATTCAGGGTGCAGTGGTGGGCTAGGATGTGGGGTTGTAAGTCATGCATGAAGTAGGTCAAGTAATGATCGGGTGGAAGACCTGGAACATGGGTGACCAACTCGATAAATAAATCAACATACGAGTCAATGGAGCCAGTCCGACGGACTCCGCAAAGGCATTCGATCATGAATCCAGAGTAGCAGTAATCATGCCGCTGTATGAGGGCCTCCGTGAGAGTTGTCCAGGTGAGGTCGGGAGAGGACTAGCAGAGCCAACAAACCCTTCCATGCAAATAATTGATGTGGAGACCTGCTGCGTCTGAGGAGTCTGATGAATGTCAAAAAACTGCTCGGTGTGGGCAATCCAACCGAGTGGGTCAGTCCTGTTGAATGTGGGAATGCCGAGGCGTGGGATTTGCGGAGGAAATCCCACTAGTGCCGGTTCGGCAGGGGAGAATGTGCTGGGGGATCCCAGGGATGAGGCGGCAAGGGGTCCAAAACTTTGGTCGGGTTGCAAGTTGTGGAGCATGGACATGATCGAAGTGAACTGCTCGGCTTAGGTCTCGAGACGAGCGTGATGGTGGCGAGGGCCTGTTCAAGGACTTCCACGCGGGATTCCATCCACCCCTTCGGCATATGACTCGATCAGCACTGCTGAGAAAGGAGCGGACTGCGGTTGACAAAGCAGAGGACTGCTGGACGGTGGTGCTGAGAGGGGAGCGGGCAGAGGACTGGACGAAATCGATGTTGGTTGATGGAATGAACGGATCCGGGCCGGGAGCAGGCAGAGCGGGCGAAGGAACGAACGGATCTAGCCTGGAGCAGACAGAACGGCTGAAGGAACAAACGGAAGCGGTGCTGGCTGAAGGAACAAACGAAAGTGGTGCTGGCTGAAGGAACGAACGGATCCGGGCCTGGAGCAGGCGAAGTGGCGACGAGAAGCTTGACCTGGCCGACGCTGGATCTAGCGGTGCGCGACACTATCTCCGAGCAACGGAGACGAACTGTGCTGTCGATGCAGAGGTAGGAGACGAATGTGCCCGGGTGGAGGGCTTGATCGACGCTCGAGGGAGCACAATGCGAGCCCGCGCAGATGTCGACGCCAAGATTCAAATAGAACAAACCGACAGAAGTCGATGCAGGCAGGGAGACTAGGTGATACGATCCCGAGAGGAATCCAGCATGGGGGAGGGACGACAAAGATGAGGTGGAAGAAAGTGATTATGGTTGAGAGGGAAATCTTAAGGAGCAGCCCTAATTTGCATTCATTCAAGTATAATCCAAAAAGAAGTACAACTTCACCCCTTATAGGTGCGGGGTGTGACATAATAAGAAATAACAAAATAATGAGAAATAAATAAATGCGTACATCATAATAAGAAATAATATAGTCAAAAATAAATAAAACAGTCAGGCTACTGCCGCGTCTACAGTCTCTCCTCCTCATCGTCTTCCACCGCGTGCAAACCCGCCACGACGTTTCGTCGGCGTGTGCGTATCCCGTGGGCATGTGCAATCGTAACAATGCCGCCGTCTGGAAAGTATGTCTTGTCCCCAACGCAGTAGTCAGAGTGGTGGCGGCAGGAGTGATCCTAGGACAGCCTTGTGATTTCGGTCTCCAAACGATAAGACCAAGCAACAGGGACCTCCTGCGAGCCAGAGTCCCCCTGAAGGTGGTAGCGACGACCAAGTAGCTGTGCTGGGTAGTTCGGCGTCAACTGCCGTCTTTCTTTCGGACCAAAGAAAGCTGGGTTGGTGGCAATCCTGCAGGACGCTTGATGACGCCGACGAGCGCAGTAGAAAGTTCTTGGTGGTCCATCAGGAAAGGAAGAGGCACAACGGACGAGCCTCAGAGGGCCCACGGTCCCGCGGAGAGGCCGACGTCTGTGGTCCGCTGGATCGTGCAAAGGGAGATCAAAGAGCGTAGGAGGGCGAAGTCACCGTCGAGGCGACATGGCTGACCCTCGTGTAGGAACTGCATGAACAGAGTCCCAATTGATGCATACATCGCCGAGCGTGTGGAGTCAAGCCACTCCCATAGTGTTATCGAGGCAGCCTAAGCCTAAATTGTAGAAGCCCGCAGTCACGGAACACAAAGAGAGAAACACCATTGCAATGGACCTGAGTCGGTCGGCAGCGCCCATCGCCCATACAGACCGTAACATCCGGGTAGGGAATCGAGGGAAGACGGAGCTGCTGCACCAGGTGCTCAGAGATGAGGTTGTGGCTTACGCCGCAGTCCACCATGATGATGATCTGACGATTCCGCATTGTGCCCTAGAGCTGCATGGTCTGCTAGCCGAAGATCCCGCCCGTCGAGACGCAAGATAACGCCAACTGGTGGGACGTAGCTGCGGTGGAGTCGAGAGGTGTATCCCTCATTGAGAGCTCCAGGGCCTCAAAGTCAGCCATGGTAACCTCAGGGTCGACGTCGCTGATGATGGCGTGGAACTCCTTCACAGAGTACTAATGATTGCGGGAGTACGGTTGGCGTCACCGAAAACAAAGACCATTGCTGTGAAGTTCATTGTAATTACTGTTCGAGAGGCGCTGAGGGGCCGGTGGACAACCCAACCGGTTTCCCTAGGGTGGCAGCTGCAGTGGAGGAGCCGTGGATGGAGATCTCCAAGGTGGCCAGGGTTGGTGGTGGTCGTCCATAGGAGCAGGTGGCCGGGGAAGGTCGGCTTCCACCAGACACGCCAAGTCCATGGTGTCGGAGACTGTGTGAGGGTGATGTGTGCGGAGATGAGAGCGGATATGTGGCAGTAGACCTTACATGAAGAAACTCAGGTAATGATTGGGCGGTAGCCCGGGGACGTGGGAGACCAGGGTGATGAACTCATCAACATAATCGTCTAGGCCGGCTGTCTAGCGGACGCCGCAAAGATGCTTGATAGCAAAGGATCATCGCCGCCGGATCATCTCCTGCTTGAGCTCAGGCCATGAGAGGCACGGGCTGGTTTGACGGAGCCACTGAGCCCAATGGAGTGTCGAGCCATCTAGGCCAACCACCGTCATAGACGCCTTGTCGTGCTCCAGTGTATAGTTGAGGTCGAAACCCATGAGGTCACCGCCGAAAAAAGAGGGATGTCGAGGGAGAGGGCGGACCGGCCCGAAATAGGCGGGGGACTGGTCCCTAAAGGAATGGACGGTGGTCCGATGCCGAGGAGAGAGCCGCCGTCCGCGGGTGGGCCGACGCTTGACGCGACGAAGATTGTGGCAGTGGACGCCTGAAGAGAGTCACTCTTGGAGTGGAGGGTGAGGAGCGAGGCATGCATGGAGGCGACGAGTTGCACTTGTACCTCCACACGACGGCTTAGGGCTTTGGTGACCGCATCCGGTGGGAGATCACCCGCGGAGCGAGTGTTCGAAGCCATGGCCTAGGCGTTGGATGATAACCGACAGTGGGAGGCTCTGGGCAGGCGGCGGAACAGAGGGTTGGACTTCTAAGCAGTGGAGTGAGGAGAGCTGCAGATCGCAGTTGGCCGTCGCTGGACGTGACGGATCGTCGACGCGGCTGCGGAAAAAAACTGAGCGACCACTGTAGGAGGCGGAGGAAGACGGAACTGTCGGAACAGTGAAGTGATGTTGGATCGGCGAATAGGCACGAGATCTCGGAATTGACCTGTAGCGAAAATCTCACAGATGAACTCGAGCACCGACGACGAGATGGTGGGCGGTGAGGCAGGTCGGACCTAATTGATACGATCCCGATAGGAATTCAACAAGGGGGAGAGCCGACGGAGGTGAGGGAGAAGAAGAGGATTAGAGTTGAGAGGGAAATCTTAGGGAGCAACCTTAATTTGCACTCATCCAAGCATAATCCAAAAAGAAGTACAACTTCAATCCTTATAGGTGCGGGGTGTGTCATAATAGGAAATGAAAATATAATGAGAAATAAATAAATGCATACATCATAGTATCGAAATAACAAAGTCGGAAATAAAAAAAACAGTCAGGCTAGCGCCGTGTCTGCGGTTTCTCTTCTCCAGACGACCCGTCATTGTCTTCCACCGCATGTGGACCCGCCACGGTGTTTCGTCGGCGTGTGCGTGTCACATCGGCATTCACAACCATAACACTTGGTCAGACCAAATGTTACTGTTAAGAAGAAATGATAAAAACCCAATATAAATAGCCCACTTTTGAGGCCTATGTAAATTCTCTTTAGTCCGACATCATAGGGTTGGAGTTCTCTCCACATCTCTCCTCCTATATAAGTGTATGCATACATGTAACTTGTACAAAATGGAGAAAATTAATAAAATTTGAATTATTTTTCCCAAATTTTGCTTCTATTTACATGGTATCAGAGTTATCGGTCTTGTTCTTCTCTTCTCTCTGTGAATAGTTTTTCTCTAACCGTCGACCTCCTGTATACCCGCACCCTACGGTCTCTCTTCTCTACCCACAACTCTTCTTCCGTGGTTCCACCTCTCAGCCTGCTTGCTTAGTTGTCCGGCTACGGTTTTCCTAACCGTGCCCCCTTCCTTTCTCCCTCTCTCACCTCTCCTCCCCGTCTCTATCCCTTTATAGGGATTTCTCTGGGCCCCACTCCTCTTCAGCCCGCTCCGGTCACTTTCCGCTACTATTCGCGGTCTCCCAGCGGTCTCCTCTTCTCGCCGCTAGGTAGACCACACCGCTCTCTTTTCGATCCGCCTATCGTGAATAATTCTTGTCGCACGAATTGCCTCTCTTTTCACGCGGCCTGCTCTTGTCGCGCGGTCTGCCCCTCTTGATGCACGGATTGCTCTTGTCGTGCAGACTGTTCTTGCCGACATGCTCTTGTCGTGTGTTCTGCCCGCTACGTCCCCCCTCTGCTGTTCGCCGCGGATTGACGGTTTCTCTTCTAGCTGCTACAGGCTCTTGCAGACTTGCCGTTGTGTTGTCACGCGCACTGCTAGTGACTGTTCTCTGCGACCTTGTCCTGGGAACTGTTCACCGCGGACTGCTTCTCCTCTTACAGTTGTGTTGTCACGCGGACTGGTTCTTCTCTAACCACTGGTGTCGCCCGAACTGTTTCTCTTCTTGTCGCGCAGACTGCTTCTCCTCTTACCGCTGTGTTGTCACGCAGACTGGTTCTTCTCTAACTGCTGGTGTAGCGTGGACTGGTTCTTCTCTTACCATTGTGCTATCACGCGGACTGGTTCTTCTCTAACCGTTGTTGTCGTGCGGACAGTTCTCCTCTACCCGTTGTGTTTCTCTTCTAGCCGTTGCGGGCTCCTGCCTTACTACCTGCTACTTTACCAGGCCACCCTCCTTGCTGACATGGACTCCACGACGGCTTCCTCCCTTCCCGCTCGTGCTGCTGCTCCCTCTCCCGAAGTCCGTGATGAGCTTCAGATCACCACCATCTCTCTCAGTGGGAAGCACAACTTTGTGGAATGTGTGCATTCTGTTCGTCGGGTTCTACAAACTAAATGTCTTATTCATCATCTTACTAGGGACGTTTCCCTTGATCCCACCGACGAATGGCTCTGTGATGACGGACGGGTCCAATCTTGGATCCTCAATTCCTTGAACACTGAGCCATACCGCATGATCATGTATCATGAGACGACCAAGACGATGTGGGAGGAGCTTCACTCTCTCTATTCTGGTAAAGACAACTTACTGCATTCATTTGATATCATCTCCGCGCTTCAGACACTGGTCCCCGACACATCGGGTGATTTGACCTCCTTCGTTGTCAAGGCCAAAACTCTGATGGAGGTCTGGATACAACATCAACCTCCCTCCACGGATCTCGCTACTCAAAGGGCACAAAAGAAAGCTGTTGAGATCGCTATGATGATGACTCGTGTTCCTCCTCATCTTCACAGTGTTCGGGCTCAGATTCTTTCCTCATCTACAATACCCTCGTTGTCTGATGTCTGTTCTATGTTGCTCAAGGTTACTCCACCATCTGAGATCCCAGGAAATTTCTCTCCGACACTCCTCCAACAACCTTTTTTTACCTACTCCTGCCCCTACTCGTGGATCATCAGCTCGAGGAGGTCGCCACATGTCTCGGGGATGAGGACGTGCTGGGTGTTCTGGTTTTAAATGTGCATACTGTGGTCGAGAAGGTCATCTTGAAGCCACCTGCTACCGCAAGTATGGTTTGCCTCCACATCTTACTGCTTCTACTACCACTACACAAGATTCTGACTCTTCTTGATGGGAGTCCATCGGATCGTGCACAGGATGGAGCGGGACCCACGTTCATTTATTCCCGCCGGAATACGTGATCGTATCGCCGATCCGACCCCGCGGTTGCGTCCGACACGTCGCCGCGAATCAAATCATATATTTATGTATTTTTTTTTGGACGTGTTTAGTTTATTTTAGGGCAAACCCACCGGCCAATCATAGCCGTTTGATGGGATGCCCTAATGCTTGTTTCTTATAAATAGGATTAGGAGGGCTGATTTTAGGTTTTCATTGCTGAAGTTGGAGAGGTCTTCTTCCCTACTTCCGGTGGTCATCTCGCGGTGCCGACGCCGTGGACCCTTGGTGCCGACGCCTTGGGGTAAGTCTTCCTATTATTCTCCCCCCTTCCTCCACCTACCTGCAGCCAGCCCGCCGCCCCTTCCTCCGCCTACCTGCAGCCAGCCCACAGCCACTTCCTCCGCCTACCTGCAGCCAGCCGCAGCCCCTTCCTCCGCCTACCTGCAGCCAGCCGTAGCCCCTTCCTCCGCCTACCCGCAGCCAGCCCGCAGCCCCTTCCTCCGCCTCCCCGCAGCCCGCCAACCCACCTTCCCCCTTCCTAAACCCGTGGAGCCACCTTCCTTAACCCCTTTCTCACTATTCCCAACGATCCGGGTTCTAGTTGCCCCGATCTACCCTCCCATCACCCGATCTACTCTCCCTAACCCGGATCCGACTCTCCATTACCGGATCCGCCCTCCCGAGTCCGGATCTACGTGTATTCTTCCGGATTCACCCGTTTCCTCTCCGATCCCTTCATCCACCACCAAAACAGCCCCAACCGCTATCTCCACCTCCGGTTCCACTACCCGGCATCCGATCTACGCCACCCGAGCCCTCCACCTCCATTGCCCAAAATCAGCCCCTAGTCTCGAGTTATCTTTGTGATTTGGTTGTACGTTTCTTGGTATTATTATTGACTAATGTCATATTTGCTTGGAGCTTGTTTGGGGTATTTTGGCGCCGATTGATTGTTAACTTGCAGGAGGATCTCTTCGCCGCGCGCGCTTCGCTTTTGGCCCTCCGAGCGGAGGAAAGCCAACAAAGAAATTCGCTCAATATTAAAAAAATAATTTTGTTGCAATTGTTTGCTTGTGGCGTTACTAATTGTCATTGCTCAATTAATTTGTTGCGAGAACCGATGATTGTGTTGCATATAGAGTCTAGGTGGTGCACCCCATAGCCTACCCTACATCAGTTGGTATCAGAGCCCAGGTCGGGCCATTTTGCATGCTCCGTAGTGGTAGGACATTTAGAAGCATGGTAGATCCACCAGCCACCAACGACCGGGCAGCGGGCTCGAATTCGAGTACCGCTACCACCGACTTCCAGCGCCTTATTCTAGAACGCTTTGATGCAATGGGTACCCAGTTCGAGAATGTGCGTCACAATATCGCCGCGGTGACTCGTCGTCTAGATCTGATAGAGCACGCTAGAGATGCTCCCTCCCTACACGACCATGAGATCGCGGGTGACCCGGGCGACTCTCCCCGTCGCGGGCAGCGGGTCAGAGATGATCCGCCACCTGCAGACCGCTACCACCGGGAGGTCCCCGTGAGAGCCCCCACCCCGCCAGCATGGCGGAACCCTGAGCCACCTCGTGGCCGACCCCCACCCCCGTGGGAGGATTACCGTATGCCACGACAGCCTGGCCCTTGGAACCGCGTGCCCCCGCTCGGTCGCCATGACCAGCGTCGTGACGAGTATTATCCGCCGGGTCGACGTGAGCGCGGACCCCCGCCCGCTCGACACGATTATGACCGTGACGATGATCCTGATGATTATCCCGACCCGAGGAGAGGCGACCGCGCTTTTGACATCACCCGTCGGATTCGCCTCGATGCCCCGACGTTCGACGGCCGCTTGGACCCGAAGGCCTTTAGTGATTGGCTACTTGACATGGACCACTATTTTGATTGGTACGACATGAGTGATGAACGTTGTGTCCGGTTTGCCAAGATGAAGTTAGTCGGGCAGGCCAAGGTATATTGGATTAGTGTCGAGAGATCCTTAGAGCGTGACGGCTATTACCCTATCACCAGATGGGGAGAGATGAAGCAGAGGCTGAGCGAGAAGTACCTCCCTGCGTCCTACCGGGATCAGTTATTCGAGCAATTACAGAACTTGCATCAGGGAACGCTCACGGTGACCGAGTATATGGCTCGATTCGACGAGTTAGTGGTTAGGAGCGATATTTCGGAGGAACCCATCGCCACCGTCTCTCGATTCAAGGCAGGCCTCCGTTCGGACCTCCGGAGAGAGCTGATTCCCCATCGCTTGGAGACGGTAGACCAGATATTCCAGCTCGCTCAGGAGTATGAGCAGTACCTTCGCACTTATAGTACGAAGCAGTTTCCTTCCCGGACGGATTCGTCGACGTTTAGGAAGCCCGCTCCGACCCAGACTGCTACAGCCACCCCCCCTCGAGTCACTCCTGACATGAAGGGGAAGGCTATCGCTACTGAGGGCCCGAGGCCTGGGGGTATTCAGTGTTTTAGGTGCTCGGGCAGGGGACACATAGCGGCCCACTGCCCTACGCGGACCCTGTTGGTTGAGGAGGAGGAACACGATCTAGAGGAGGGTGTAGAGGGCACGGAAGAAATTAGAGCCACTGTTGAAGAAGGTTGGGAGAGCGACGCCGAGAAGTCTTTAGAGATGGGCGTGATTAGGCGCCTCCTACACACCCCACGTGCAGATGAGGACTGGCGCCGCACTACCATCTTCTACACCTATTTCCCTAGTGCAGGCGGACCCTGCAAATTAGCCATCGACAGTGGGAGTTGCGTGAACATCATAGCCCAGAAGGGGCTTGATCGTATGCAGGTGAAGGCAGAGCCTCACCCCCACCCCTATCGTGTCGTCTGGGTCGACAAGACCGCGATTCAGGTGACCCAGCGTTGCTTAGTACCGATCAGCATCGCATCCTTCCAGGACCGGGTATGGTGTGACGTCATTCCCATGGACGTCGCGCATGTGCTGCTTGGACGCCCCTGGTTGTTTGATCGTGACGTCACGTGTTTCGGCCGCTCGAACACGTGTGTCTTCTATGACAAGGGGCGGAAGTTTACCTTGACACCCACCCAGCCCAGGGAGAGATCGAAGGGTGTGGTTGAGCCTTCCGTGAGTACGAGTGCTTCGAGACCGTTGCACATTCTGAGACGTGGCGAGTTTCTCCGTGACAGTATCGAGGCTGATATTATGTATGTTGTCGCCGCCACTCAGGTATCTGAGGGCCCCTCTGTTGACCACCCACGAGCGGTACGTCCCCTTTTGGATGAGTTCGCGGACATTATGCCCGACGAACTCCCCGATGAGCTACCCCCGCAGCGAGATATCCAGCACGCCATAGATTTTATTCCGGGAGCTTCCCTCCCGAACCTCCCCCACTATCGTATGCATCCAGATGAGCACGCCGAGCTCAAACGGCAAGTCGACGAGCTTCTACGGAAGCAATTTATTCGTGAGAGTATGAGTCCGTGTGCTGTTCCCGCCCTTCTTACCCCTAAGAAGGACGGCAGCTGGCGTATGTGCGTCGATAGCCGCGCCATAAACAAGATCACGGTCAAGTACCGTTTTCCCATTCCTCGACTAGATGATCTATTGGACACCATGTCCGGTGCCCAGATCTTTACCAAGATCGATCTGCGTAGTGGGTACCACCAGATCAGAGTGCGTGAGGGAGACGAATGGAAGACCGCCTTCAAGACTAAGGATGGTCTCTATGAGTGGCTAGTCATGCCATTCGGGCTTTCGAACGCCCCTAGTACATTTATGAGAGTTATGACGCAGGTGTTGTGGCCCTACATGGGCAAGTTTCTGGTTGTATACTTTGACGACATACTGATCTACAGTCAGACACAGGCTGCCCACCTCGATCATTTGATGCTTCTCTTCAGCACCCTCCGCCGGGAGAAATTGTATGTGAATCTGAAGAAGTGCGCATTTCTTTCTGAATCCGTCCACTTCCTTGGATTCATTATATCTTCGACTGGAGTATCTGTTGACCCCGAAAAGGACCAATGTATTCGAGACTGGCCTATGCCTACGACTATCCACGAGGCTCGCAGCTTTCACGGGCTTGCCACCTTCTACAGGAGGTTTGTCCCGGGGTTCAGCACGATCATGGCCCCCTTCACAAGCTGTCTCAAGAAGGGAGAGTTTCAGTGGACCCCCGCTGCCACTAGAGCCTTCGAGGAGATTAAAGAGAGGCTAACGACGGCCCCAGTTCTGAGGCTTCCTGATTTTAGCCGTGCTTTTGAGGTCGCTTGCGACGCGTCTGGAGTCGGTATCGGTGGCGTATTGAGCCAAGAGGGACACCCTGTCTCCTACTTTAGTGAGAAGTTAAACGAAGCGAAGCAGAAATATTCGAACTACGATCGAGAGTTTTATGCGGTTGTCCAGTCCTTACGCTACTAGAGGCACTACCTCCTCCCTCGGGAGTTTGTGCTTTATTCCGACCACCAGGCGTTACGCTATTTAGATTCTCAGCGCAAGCTGAGGTATCGGCATGCTAAGTGGGTTGAATATCTACAGGACTTCCACTATGTTCTTAAACACCGAGCTGGTGTTGATAACAAACCTGCGGACGCCCTGAGTCGCCGTGTCTCCTTGCTTCAGACTATGGCCGTACGTGTCGACGGGCTTGAGCGCGTGATCTTAGAGTATCCGACGTGCCCTGATTTTGGTGAGATTTACACCGCCCTATCCCGAGATCCCCCAGACCCCGTTGAGGGATATCAGATCTTCGAGGGATATCTATACCATGGATCCCGCCTATGCGTTCCCCGGACATCGTATCGTGATTTTCTGATTTGGGAGTTGCATGCGGGCGGGGCCGCAGGACATTTTGGGCGCGATAAGTCTATAGCCATTGTGGAGGACCGTCTCTACTGGCCCACGCTTAGGAAGGATGTGACTAGAGTCGTCCGCCACTGCCGTACCTGCCAGACGGCCAAGGGCACGAAGCAGAATGCGGGCCTATATACTCCTTTACCGGTCCCACGTCGACCTTGGGAGGACCTTAGCATGGATTTCGTTCTTGGACTTCCCCGCACTCTTCGGAAGCACGATTCCATCTTCGTGGTGGTTGATCGCTTTTCGAAGATGACTCATTTTATTGCATGCCGCAAGACGGCGGACGCGACCCACGTTGCATCCATTTTCATGAGGGACGTTTTCCGATTACACGGCCTTCCCAAGTCCATCGTATCGGACCGCGACGTGAGATTTATGAGCTACTTCTGGAAGACCCTGTTGCTCAAGACTGGCACCACCCTTAAGTTCTCGACTGCCTACCACCCACAGACGGATGGCCAGACAGAGGTAGTAAATAGGAGTTTAGGGAACTTGTTGAGGTGTTTGGTGGGAGAGCGAGTGAGTAGTTGGGACTTAGACCTTCCGGTCGCCGAGTTTGCATATAATAGCTCCGTCAATAGGACTACTGGGTTGAGTCCATTTCATATAGTGTCAGGTTACGACCCCAGGAAGCCCATTGACCTTATTCCGAGCCCGTTAGAGTCCCGTCCTAGTGAGTCGGCCGAATCATTTGCACAGCACCTGCATGAGTTGCATGAGTCGGTTCGTCGACGTATTAATATGAGCAATGAAAATTATAAAACCCACGCAGATCAACGAAGACGAGAGCGTATTTTTAATATTGGCGAACGGGTGATGGTACGAGTCCGCCCGGAGAGGCTCCCTTCGGGGTCTGCCAAGAAGCTAAGCGCCAGGCGAATGGGTCCTTTCTCAGTTATTAGTCGGATCGGGACAAACGCCTACAGGCTTGATATCCCGGCAAGTATGGGGATTCATCCAGTTTTTAATATCAAGGATCTGACACCCTATTACGAGCCTCATGACTATGGGGACCCGAGCAGTGGAGGTGATCCGCCTTCTTCCCCCTTGCCTTCCTTCCCCACCGCCCCACCCACGCCAGCTTGCCACCACAGCCCGCCCACTACTGATACCCTTTCCCCTGGAGTTCGTCGCCTTTGGTGCCACAGCCGGCATCACCACCCGCACCGGATCCCACCATGAGGGATGAGAGCATCACTGAGATCAGATCTCACCAGATTGTCCCCACCACGGACGGGCCGCGCCTTCGCTACTTGGTTCATTGGCGGGGCCGTACTGACGCTGACGACGCGTGGATATTACCGACAGAGCTTGATCGACTTGCCCCCGGACTTCGACTCCAGTACGATCGTCTCCATTCCTCGGAGATGAATGCTTTTCAGTCGGGGGGAGTTGATGGGAGTCCATCGGATCGTGCACAGGATGGAGCGGGACCCACGTTCATTTATTCCCGCCGGAAGACGTGATCGGATCGCCGATCCGACCCCGCGGTTTCGTCCGGCACGTCGCCGCGAATCAAAATCATATATTTATGTATTTTTTTGGACATGTGTTTAGTTTATTTTAGGGCAAACCCACCGGCCAATCATAGCCGTTTGATGGGATGCCCTAATGCTTGTTTCTTATAAATAGGATTAGGAGGGCTGATTTTAGGTTTTCATTGCTGAAGTTGGAGAGGTCTTCTTCCCTACTTCCGGTGGTCATCTCGCGGTGCCGACGCCGTGGACCCTTGGTGCCGACGCCTTGGGGTAAGTCTTCCTATTATTCTCCCCCATTCCTCCACCTACCTGCAGCCAGCCCGCCGCCCCTTCCTCCGCCTACCTGCAGCCAGCCCGCAGCCACTTCCTCCGCCTACCTGCAGCCAGCCGCAGCCCCTTCCTCCGCCTACCTGCAGCCAGCCGCAGCCCTTCCTCCGCCTACCCGCAGCCAGCCCGCAGCCCCTTCCTCCGCCTCCCGCAGCCCGCCAACCCACCTTCCCCCTTCCTAAACCCGTGGAGCCACCTTCCTTAACCCCTTTCTCACTATTCCCAACGATCCGGGTTCTAGTTGCCCCGATCTACCCTCCCATCACCCGATCTACTCTCCCTAACCCGGATCCGACTCTCCATTACCGGATCCGCCCTCCCGAGTCCGGATCTACGTGTATTCTTCCGGATTCACCCGTTTCCTCTCTGATCCCTTCATCCACCACCAAAACAGCCCCAACCGCTATCTCCACCTCCGGTTCCACTACCCGACATCCGATCTACGCCACCCGAGCCCTCCACCTCCATTGCCCAAAATCAGCCCCTAGTCTCGAGTTATCTTTGTGATTTGGTTGTACTTTTCTTGGTATTATTATTGACTAATCTCATATTTGCTTGAAGCTTGTTTGGGGTATTTTGGCTCTGATTGATTGTTAACTTGCAGGAGGATCTCTTCGCCGCGCGCGCTTTGCTTTTGGCCCTCAGAGCGGAGGAAAGCCAACAAAGAAATTCGCTCAATATTAAAAAAATAATTTTGTTGCAATTGTTTGCTTGTGGCGTTACTAATTGTCATTGCTTAATTAATTTGTTGCGAGAACCGATGGTTGTGTTGCATATAGAGTCTAGGTGGTGCGGGGTGCACCACCTAAGGTATAATGTGGTGCTACTCACCACATTACGTCTCAGAAACCACCTCAGTACATACAGACTGTCTATCCCAAGTACATCACTGTAGCAAATGGCGACACAACTCCGGTTTCTGGCGCTGCTGATCTTCGGCTTACCCCAACTCTCTCCCCCGCGGCTCTTCATGTTCCGGGGTGTTCCTAATTTGTTATCAGTTAGTCGTCTTACTCAGGAGCTTGAATGTTGTATAACCTTTTATTCTTTCTCTTTTGTTGTGCAGGATCGCCGAACGCGGAATACCGTTGGTAAAGGGAGGTTGTCGAATGAGCTTTATCTCTTGGATGTTCCTCCTACCGTTCTTTCTGCAGTCTCCACTATTGATTGACATCGTCGCTTTGGGCATGCTCCCCTTCCGATTCTCAAGAAGGCTCTTCCTGATGTCTCATTGCAAAAGTTTACTTGTGAATCTTGTATCTATGACAAACAACATCGTACCTCTTTCCCTCCTAAATATACTCGGAGTGATACTCCCTTTTCTTTAGTGCATTCTGATATCTGGGGGCCCTATAAAATTTCTTGTGATATCTGGTCGTGGTCTCTCCCACTTCTTCCTTCTCCGCTCCCGTCGCCCGCAAAACCTCCACAACCTCTTCGTGTCTATACTCGTTGTTCGTCCAAGACTGATTCCCTACAGCAGCTCCCTTCTACCGATGTCATCCCGCGGCCAGTTGATCCTGCATCAACCTCTACGACTCATCTCTTGGTGAATTATGTGTCTCTAGATCGTCTCTCTATGTCACTCCTAAAATTTGACATCTCTCTTTCCTCCATTTCTATTTCTAACTCTGTGCAGGAAGCTCTTCAACACCCGGGGTGGCGTGCGGCCATGGAAGATCAAATGACTGTTCTCTGGGATAAGCAGGCCTGAGATCTGGTTCCTCTTCCTCCCAGCCAGTCCCGTGTCAGTTGCAAGTGGGTCTTTGTTTTCAAACATGCTCCAGATGGGACTGTTGATCGCTTAAGAGCTCGCCTTGTGGCCCCGGGCTTTATTCAGCAAAAAGGACTTGATTATAAAGAAACTTTCTCCCCGGTCGCCAATTTAAATACCGTCCGAGTCCTGATCTCCTTAGCCGTTCATCGCCAATGACCCTTACATCAGTTAGATATTAAAAACGTTTTTCTCAATGACGATCTCCAAAAAACTTTTTATATGCACCAACCTCCCGGGTTTGAGACCACGGGGGAGTCTCGTGTATGTCACCTCCGGAAGTCTATATATGGTCTCAAATAATCCCCTCGTGCTTAGTTTGAAAAATTTAGTAAGGTGTTTGAGAAGTTGGTTTTACACGAAGCTCGACTGACTTCTCCCTCTTCACTCGTCATCAACCAATAGGCACTGTGATTCTCCTTGTATATGTTGTGATATTCTGATTACGGGCGACCACTCCACGAAAATACAAACAATCAAGCAACATTTAAATTTAGCATTTCAGACGAAAGATTTGGGAAATCTTCGATACTTCCTTGGGCTTGTGGTCGCAAGACGACCTGATGACCTTGTGCTATCCAACGGAAGTACTGCATTGATCTTCTTCAAGATGCTGACTACTCAAGGTACAAACCTGCGGACACCCCTATAGATATTAATCACAAGCTCTCTACACATGGTTCTGATCTGACCCACTGCTTATAAATCTAGAGTACTATCGATGCTTGGTGAGAAAACTGATTTATCTTACGGTTACACGACCTGATATCTCATTTGTTGTGAGGGTTGTGAGTCAATTCATCGTGCTCCTTAGACATCTCAACTCCAAGTCGTCGAGCGCATTCTCAAATATTTAAAGACTGCTCCGGACAAGGACTCGTTTCCAAACCATCTACCTATCTATCTCTTGTTGCGTATTCTGACGGTGACTACGCATGTTCTCTTTATGATAGGTGTTCCACAACCGGTTTTTGTACATACTTCGGTGTACACCTTATTACTTGGCTTAGCAAGAAGCAGACTGTTGTTACTTGCTCGTCTGCTGAGGCCGAGTACCGTGCTATGACAACTGTTGTATTTGAGCTAACCTGACTTGAAAGTCTTCTAAATGATTTGAGACTCAAACTCTCATCTTCGGCAACCTTGTTTTGTGACAGTGAAGCAACAAATACATATTGCCAAGATTCCTGTATTCCATGAACGAACAAAGCATATTGAAGTTGACTGTCACTTCATCCGGAAAAAGTTCAATCAAAGAAATTAGAATTGGAGCATGTTCTTGCGACAGGGCAAGTTGCTGACATCCTGACTAAAGCTCTCTTTCGACCGTTATATCATCAGTTCTTATCCAAATTTGGTGCCTACGACATGTATGCTCCAGCTTGCGGGAGAGTGTTGAGAAGAAATGATAAAAACCCAATATAAATAGCCCGCTTTTGAGGCTCATATAAATTCTCTTTAGTCCCACATCATATGATTGGAGGTCTCTCCACTTCTCTCATCCTGTATAAGTGTATGCATACATGTAACCTGTACAAGATGGAGAAAATTAATAAAATTTGAATTATTTTTCCCAAATTCTGCTTCTCTTTACAGTTACCAATCGGAAAATAGCACTTGCAATAGAAAAAATAAGCTTGATACAATCACGAGGTATGCTCGTGTCCAATTTCAGGAAGCTGGTTCCTACTAGAGGCATATTATTTAAAATAGGAATTACAAGCATACTACTAATACGCACATAAGTAACATCTTTCCTCGTTTTGATGCTTGACTAGCTGTGTAGACTGACTTTTTTTACCTACGAAATGCAGACTGATAGTTTTGTCATAGCGGAATTTTAAATAGGACTAATTTTAGATGACATCTTCAGTTTCTATGATTTCAGTTGGTACTAAATTAACATATGAAAGTGATCACAAACGGAAAAACATTGATCAACACCACTTGACATTTTATATCTTTCATGATCAGGTTGCAATGAACAAATGTTGGTGCTGCAATCTCTCGATCAAAGGCATCATAGATCTCCAAAACCATTTGCATGCGGTTGATGCCATTAAAAAAGATGGAATCTTTCCTTGGGATGATGATTCTTACTTAAAACCATTCATAATTGATGATGCATTGTTGCATAGTTTTCCTAATGATGATGATTTTGATAATGAGGATTTTGATCCGCCAGTCACCAAAGAAGATATTCTGGGTGAACTGATAAATAATGCATATATTTCTGAAATCTACAATAGCAGCCATGATATTTTGGACACTGAAAAGCCACAGCCTAGTGGTTGTTATGATATAAGAATGGATGTTACCGAAGAGAATGCAGCCAATCGTTTAGAGGAAAACAAAAGTAACTCCATTAATGGAGGGTGTGACAATGGAGAACTGCCTCAAACGAAGGAGTGTAAGCTTAAGGTTTCATTTGCTAATGTAGTTTCCAGAGAAATAAAGAATGTTAATGAGAACTATTTTGGATCTTATGGTTCTTTCGGCATTCACAGGGAGATGATTAGTGACAAGGTATATGATGTATTCTAAAAATATTTGTTCTATAGCAAGTCAATTTGATGGAGACAACTTATTTAATTTAATGCAAGAACCATATTATAAGAAGGTTTAATTTCAACTAATGAATGCTTAGGATATGAACTAGTTCACTGACATAATATGTTACTAATGTTTAGGTGAGAACAGAGGCATACAGAATTGCAATTTTGAATAATCCTTCCTTGTTAAATCAAGCAACTATTATGGATGTTGGCTGTGGTACAGGAATTTTAAGGTTAGTCCTACATTTGTTTCTTCTTTAAGATATGCACCATTTAATTAATATAGGTGGTTGTTATAATCAAATCTTGTTTGGCTATTAACAAATCTTATTAGCAAACCATCTTTTTTGACAATAGCTATTAGCAAACATTTTTGTTATTAGGAAACCATAGCAAAACAAATTTTTAAAAAAAATAATTCTACCAAAAAAAGAAAGTTCAACCAAATTTAAGTTTTTGACAATTTTTTGCACCAAGATATTACAAAACTTTAAAATATGAATGAACATCTCCATCTTTTTGATTTAAAATCTTCAACCTCTTCAAACAACCATATATTCTGCCAAAAAAAATATTAGTTAGCACATTATGCACGTTTCAAATCATGCTTTTCAAATATTCGATAAAGACTAACCATATTGATTTCATTGATTATGTTTTCTAACTTGTAGTATAAGTCTTCAATCTCTCCAAAATAACACTATGACTTTGTTTGATTGAGCGGTGGCGGGAGGAGCAAGCGTGTCCAAAGGGAGCTTTCGAACCGGAGGGGGGAGGTGGGGGTCGAAACGGAGCGGTTGGGGGGCGTTTCGTCCTTGTTGCGGGTGCAAACGCAACAAACGGAGACGGAGCTTCGTTTGATTTCTCTCCGTTCGGTGGCGTTTGCTCCAAACGCCGCCCAAAAACGTTAAACCAAATGAAGCCTATACAATACCAAAATAGAAGTTTAGGAACATATTTAACCTATCGCAAATAAAGATAAAAAGACAAATATGAGAGTAAGACTTACTATTTGTGGTCTTTAACAATGTAAACGCGACACATAAGTAGTTTCCCAAGAACTAGGAATTAGATTATGAAATCTCCTCCAAGTTGAATTAATTTGAGGAACGGACATCCATCTTTCATTCGGAGCCCAACAAAAATGATTATTATTTATAAATCCGATGAAAAATGAGCTTATGATTCGAAGGAACCGCATAATCCAATGGAAAAAAGTTATGTTTTGACCCTTTGATACAAGAACCACCCCAACATTGTAGCATGATGGGATAACCAATCTCATGTCCTACATGGACATCCACTTCTCCAAAGGTGCTGGAACGATTAGACAATGTAATGAATCGATCAATTCCTTGCATCTTGGAACTCCCAAAATGTGACCGTAAATGCTTTCCTTTGTACTCTACTCAGTGGAGAGATCACTTCTAACTTTAAGCCATTCATCAGAAATATTCAAAGCTTCCGCAATAACATGGTAACGACAATGTCCGTCAGATGTAAACATCTACCAAATTTTCTGCAAATTGTAGTGGAAGTTGTCGACGTACCCGATCAAAACAATTGTTTTTTCTGACTTATTTGACTTCTAGATGATTTCTTCAAGTTTCGCAATGAGAGTGGAGCATCCAGCAGAACATGCTCAAAAAATGATGGCTCACGCTTTGTATTTCTTATGTTTTCTTTAAATTTTTTGTACTTCCTTTCGGTCGTCCCTTCAACTTGATAGGTAAATATGACTCAATTGTAAGGCTTGAACCCGGATCCATGATTTCCCGTAATTTTCTCTTCATTTCTGATTGTTGATGTTGAGAGGTGTTTTGAAACCTTTTTTTGATCCCTTCAATCTCAATGTCTATGTCATAGTTTTCAGTTTTTTCATCTTCATTTGTTTGACTTTTGGATTCAAGCTCGATGTCGTGTGTACTCAACTGTTTTTAATGCTTATGTATTAACCATAACGGATAAGCTTTCTTTTGTGTGATATGGAAGATCAACTCATGAGCGCATGATAGTCCCAATGTAGACCGAGTAAGATGGGTGCATTCCTCTTCACAAGCATACTTGTCGAGGTAATATTTTTTCTTCTTTCTTTATGATGGACAATGCTTGGAGTGAAACACGACCCACTAGATCGGAATATAGTACACTATGAAACTCTTTGCTTGATTGCATTGTACTATGACCAAATGCTCTTTTAATTTAGGTATGTTGTAGATCAATCATTTGATCAAATGCCCTCCAAACAGTCGTCAAGTTGCCAATAGAGACTTCAAACTTTTTCAACTGACTATGTCTACTCTTCACACGATTTGTTGTTGAGTTTCCTAGGTGTAGATATTTGTCAATGCACCAAGAAACAAAGTATTCTTTATATGGTTCCACACTTGTAGAGCTAACATATGCAACGACATTAGGAAAAATATGTTGAGATAATGTCATTATACCATATATGAAATTTATTCTCAGTTTTAGCATCAACCAACCATTGTCACACACCAAGAAACTTTTCACATTCTTTCCCCTCAAAATATTTCTTACAATTTGCCAAAATGTTCCTATAAATGTGTACTTGTCATAAGATATGCTTTGAATTTGGGAAGCAAAACTTGATTGCTTTCAACAATGCCAATTCCCTATCAGTTACAAGTACTAAAAGTAATGATTTTTGATCTAAAATGCTTTTGAAATGATCAAGTGCTCACCTATAACTGCTCTCAGTTTCATCTGATAAAAATACAAAGGAAGAGAAAAATGTTTGTTGAGTTGATGTCATTCCAACGATGGACGACAAAGGGAGCCGAAACCTATTCGTCTTGTATGTGCAATCAAGCAAAAACACATTTGAAAACATTTTGCTAAGATGAATTGCAGTTGGATGGGCAAAAAATAAGCTCTCTAAATTGTGTGTGACCTCATTCACATTGCTAAAATTGTAACATGTTTTACTTATACATTTGTAGAGAAACTGTATTAGTGTACCACCTTTCAATTAATTGTTATGCAGTGTAAGTCTCTCATTGTATATAGTTCTCATGACCGAACTATTACTTGGATTCCTCTTTTTAAGAGTGGAAAGTATTTTTCTAGATTTCACATTAGATGCGTACATATCTTGAACAATTTTTTGTTCCTCCGTATTTAATCTTCTAGCAATAGCATGTGCTTCTATATGGTACCAACTCGTGATTATGTGAGCCACACTTAAGTTCAAGTTTTCACTCGTCACACAAAGCTTCCTTTTGTCATATCAATAAAAATGGGCAATCACATCGTTTAGAGGTTGTTTTCCTCACATTTTTTTGACCATCCTTTCTTGCATTGGTTAGTATGATAAAATTCACCTCTATCGCAACCCAGTAATACACGTGGTCTAGTTCTACCACCAGATAATTTATCCGATCCTTTAATAGTGATAGAAAAACTAAGAGATTTAGCGACATTACAAACACAATCAACCAGCTCTTCACGTGATGGAAATTTGATATCATTTTGAAAGTGAGACCCAACATTCACTTGTAAGCTGAAAATAGATAATGAATTTTTAAGATAAAATCTAAAACAACCTAGCAAAATCTTACAAAAAAAATATGAACAAAACATGATTACCTAAACCCAAGAGAATTTTGACATTCCTCCTCAACAAGCATTATGCTAAAACACTCCTACAATAGAAAAAAAACTTAATCCTCACTCAAAACAAGAAATAATACAAAAAACTAAGCTTTAATTAGGTTTTGGGCATGACAAAACAAGCAAAGATGGAGATGAAAGTAAAACAAGGATGTCCTAAAACAAACCACCATGAGTCGCGGATTACCTTCGGCCGCGAGACGAGAAACTGGAGGGACGACAAGAATCCGTCGGCCGCGAATGGGGGCGTTCTGGAAGGAGAGCCACAATCCGAAGAAAGGAGGAATCTGTCGACCGCGAATGAGACGAGAAACTAGCGACGACGAGAATCCATCGCCGCCAGTCGCTGACGCCGCGAATAGCTTGTGCGGAAAGGTGCGAACCCTAAAATCATAAATGGACGAGGGGGAATTTCTGATGCCCGCAGCATGCAAAAAGAAGAAAAAAAAGAAGCTTTGAGGGAAAAAAATCTGATTTTTTTTGAGGTGCTAGTAGCCAATAATGGTTTGATCATAACAATGCCCTTAATATAGTGTGGGGCCAGCGCAATGGATGCCATTGTACGGCCTATTAATTCTTCATTGTTTTCATTTTTGAACAATAAAAAATATGCTAATGATCTGACGATTCCTATAAAGTTCCAAATTATCTAGTTTTAGTAAGTTTTCTATGATGTATCTATCCTAAGGTGTTAACAAGAAAACAAGCAGTTTTCCCTTACTGGAGTATGAATGAGCATGATATTGAGGTTTGGTACTTGCTCAGTGAAATGAATCTGATTATAAGCTTAACTAGGCTGGATGTGGCTTGTGCTTGTTGGATAGAATTGTTAAAATTCAAAACAATGATAACGACATTCAAGGAAAATAAATTAAACTTAGTTATTTCGAGGCACATAAAACACATGACTTTAGTTAGCGAATTTGTTAGAATTAAGATATTTTTTGAGTATATGTTATGGTTCATTCTGTTACATTGTTTTAGCTCCGTTAATATAATGAAAAGGACCTTACCTCACATTGCGGTTATAGTGTTTTTTCCTCGTTTAGGTCTTCACATCGTATTAGAGCCCCAGAGGAGAAAGAACCACGACGCCTCCTCCATCCCGTGCTTTATTCATCACAATATAACTTTACCAACATTGTTGGGTGCATCGGGCCCATCTCTTGCAATTGACAATGTCGATGCCCTCTATTCTTCTTCCCATCTACGATGATCCTTAATGTCAAGGGTTTGGTTGTAGACAGCGGCTTAGATGTCGCTTCTTCCTATCTACGACCATTTCTCATTCGTCCTCGACATGAACTCTCAGCCACGCCTCTATCTAGCATTTCTCATCCGTCCTCGACATAAACTATCAATTACTCCTCTGGAGAGCAGATTCCTCGACGAAATTACCCCACAAAACACATGAGGATCCCTACAGAGTAGTTTCTGACTTCCGTCGCATGCCTTAATCCACTACCATGATCTAAACTCAATTCTTTATCTTCTATTGTATTTCATTTAGTAGATTTAATTACCTTACCCCATCCGTTATGATCTTTCTTTCTTGCTCTTCTATCCTAGCCTTCTACTTGTGTTGAATTTATTTATTACAACTATCGAAAGACACTCAACCCATTTTGCTCTGTTGCACGTCAACTATAACAAGTTTCCTCCTAATGCCAAAATTATTACTTTTATCTTGACCTTCTCCATTGTCAACTGTGGAAGGGTGTGATCATGTCCCTGTCTGGCGTACGTCAGATGCACCAGCTTACACATCTTGTTCATAAATTAGATAGTCATGAGTATGAAGATTAGTTTAGATTGTTGTGATGATTGTCAAATCTTTGCCCTCCTACTTATCTAGTGGAACTGTTGAAGATTCTTGTAGATGAAATTCTTGATTTATGGGAAAATTCTTCCACCATAGAGGAGTACCATACACAACAGGAACATCTTGTCCTACTTTGGTTGCTGAATGGCCTTGCACCCAATTTCTCCACTACCAAGATAGAGATATTGGTCAATCCATCTACCTTACATACGACTGATGTGTATCATTGATTGACTAAGGCAGGTCTAGTCACTACATATATACATCCTTTTGCACTATGGATATCCTCCGGTTCATCTGAGTCCAATCGCGGAGGTTGCAATGTTTGTAGTCATGATATTAATACCAGACACTATACCCAATGTGAATGTCATGGTCACAACAAAGATACACGTTGAACACTTCATGGGAAGCCAAAGTGGCCTTCCAAGTCTACTTCTTAGTCTACCTCTTATTGCTTCGCTTACGCCATCGATACTAGGGATTTTTTTTACTATTGGGATTTTTTAGGATGAATATCGATGACTATAGTCCCTTTAGCTAAATACATGTCTAATCATTCAAACATCATGTACTGCTCAACGCCTAGTTCATTTGTTTTGGCTGATTTTAGTGTATCTAATCATCTCACTAGCACTGTAGGCAGGTATCTTATATTCATACCATCCTCATAGTTGTACATCTATTGTAGTTATTGATGGGTTGACTCCCCCCATTGTTGGATTTGATGATTATGTGGTTACTTCTGACACGACTTTGACCTTTGCAGCTCATGTGCCATAGTTCACTTACAATTTGATGTCTATTATTAAGCTTTCTTCTGTTGAATTGCAATGCTATCTTCATCTATTATGGTTGCATTTTTAGGAACAATCAACAAACCGTAATTGATAGAGGTAAGTTGGGTGGGGTTGTGTATGCTCTTGATGAATCCACTTTTGTTGCGTGCCTTGTTGTCTCCGCTCAGATCATAGATCTTCGTTACCTCCATGGCCACCCTACTATTTTTGTCCTTTGGAGTATGTGTCTTGAGTTGGAGGTCTGTGACTCAGTGGTAGGTTGACTCGGGGTGGATTTACTATATGCAAACCTATATGTGATGAATTATATAAATATGCCAAAGTATGTCTGAATTATTAATCACAACAATAATTTATTATTATAAAGAAAATTAGCAGGCGCACGAACTTTGCCAAAACTTTGATTTAATAAAACAAGTAATGATCACGAACCAAGCGAGACACAGGTAATTAAGCAGGCATAGAATAGACCCTGCAAGTTGCACAACGAGTGAACTAATAGCACAATAAAATAGAAATCCACTACAATATGAGTTACTGAAATAAACAACAATAGAGTAACAAACTTTACCATAATTCACACATGCAGGTAGCGACAAAGGCGGTGGTTGGAGGGAATCCAAGATTTGGGAGATGTAGTAGCACTAGGAGATGTAGAGGCTCACAGTTATAAGAGATTAAGGGTTGGTGGTTGTGAAGGCTCACTGGGAGGGTTTTGGAACAGTGACAAGGAGGCTGGAAGCTTTTGGAGGTAGAAGGAAACCCCAAACAACAGAGCACATGGTGGGAGGGAGACACAGGACTATGGTGGAAGGTCGACGAGATGATGTTAGGGGACGTTGGGGAGGAGGAGGACCAAAAAGGTTGGGGAAGCGGCGAGATTATGTTGCAGGCGGTTATGGGGCGGCCAGCTGCTTCAGGAGCAGTCGATGCGACCGAATGGGAGGCGGACGGATAGGGGAGTAAGGATGCTGCAGGGCGGGATGGAGGAAGAGGCGGTGGAGACTCTGGCGGCTGACTGGCGGCGGGGAAGAGGCGAGGAAGAAGGCCGGCTAGGCGTCGCACCCAGCGGGAAACTCCTGGCATTGCACCAGGGAAGAGATCGGCTGTTCCAACTTTGCCAAAACCCACAATACCCCCTAAAACCGCCCGTCGCCCATATATATTTAACCCTAAGATAAAATCGCCTAATAACCGCACATCAAACTCCCAAATCGAACGGCTTATATTGTTCTGGCCGATCGAGCTCTAAATTCAAATAATAAAAAAATAAAAGTAAAATATGAATTTGACTCGGAACAATCATCTGGACGCAACCACGGACTCCGATCGTCCGTCTGGGCAGTGGATCACCGGCTCCTGCGGGAATACACTGGTGTCGATCGTGGCACGCTGTCAGTCTATTCTTCAATTCAATTGTGAGTCCTCCTATCTTGTTAAACATCTTAAAGTCAGTTATATAGCTCTTGATTATAAACTAGCTTTAACAACTTCTGAGTTAGCCGATTATGATGTCTCGGGATCATATTTGGTTCCAATTTTATTACGTATAGTTATTATGCGACATTTACCGATGATTTTCTCACTTGACATAGGTGTTTTTAATGAATGTTCATTCTAAGTTGTTTTCTATTTTTCAAAATTTGTGGAATGAAATCTTTATTTAATTTTCTATTCTATGAAATGTCTTTATACCGAACAACGATCAGGCGTATTTATTTCATTTTATGTCTACTTTTCTTTGTGGTAAAGGCATTATACATCAAACTATTTCCTCGGTGTTGTCGAATGGAAGTATTGTCTTCTTCTTGAGGTCACTCGAGCCTTATTAAATCATGTGAAAGTGTCTAGATATTTCCAGAGTCCTTACCGTTACATATCTTCTTAATCGTCTTCTGAGCCACATCCTTCATCGCGAGACACCTCATCATACCCTATTTACTACACTACCAACACATCCTTTACCTATTCTTGCCGGTTGTGTGTTATGTTGTGATGCTCGCCCATCTCTCTTCAAGCTTGAAGCACACTCTCTAAAGTGCATCTTCTTAGGATATTACCGCATCACCAAGGTTATCTTTATTACTTTCCTGATCTAAGACGATACATTCTATTTGATGATGTTGCCTTTGTCAAGCTAGCTCCCTTTATTACTTTCCAGACTATGTGCTCTTGATTTTATTCTTACTCTTTATCCTGAGTTGCCGCCTTTCCCGACTAAGGACACTAGATCTCTTTTGGGGTCAAACTTGCTCGGTTGATACTACATCCGTGCTTCCGTTTTTGCCTACTCTTATGGAAGGCATATTCGAAATTGTTTCTCTAGTCACCATACAACTGGATGTCATTGAGACTGCGAGTGTTTTGGCTCCTACTGGGCTCTCGATTTATGTTTGCAAAGGTATTCGTACTTGTCGAGATACGCCTGTGTATGTTACTTTTTATCGAGGCTTATCAGTGCCTTATTGAGGGCACGAGCGAGATTGTTTCTCTAGTCACCATACAACTGGATGTCAGTAAGACTGCAAGTGTTTTGCCTCCTACTGAGCTCTTGATTGATGTTTGCAAAGGTATTCATACTTGTAGAGATACGCCTTTGTATGTTACTTCTTATCGAGGCTTATCTACCTTTATTGTTGCTTTGCTACCTACTCTTGATACACATTGTTCAACGATCCTTTGAGGCCAAGGAAGTCTTCGGTTGGGTGGAGGCCATGTAGATAGAGTTAGATCCCTTGGAACTTAACCAAATATGGGAACTATTTGCTAAGCATGTTATTGGCTGCAAATGGATATATACTGTTAAAGTGAAGGCACCTGGTTCTCTGGATCGACTAAAAGCTCATTTGGTTGTCAAGGGTTGTGCTCAAACATACAATATTGACCGTGATAAAACTTTTACTTATGTTGTTAAGATATCTTTAGTTTGTTTGTTTCTTTCACTTGCATTGACTCATCACTGACATATGCCAACTTGATATTCAAAGTGCATTTCTCCATAGTCTTTTTGATGAATAGATATAGTAGTATATATGGATGAACCTCCTTGGTTCATTGTTGAGAGGGAGAGATTGATTGTCTATTGTCTTTGGAAGTTGTTGTTTCGATTGAAACAATCTCCACATGCTTGGTTTGAACCATTCCGTGTTCTTGTTACTCCGTTTGATCTTCAAAAGAGCCAAAAAGATTCTTCTATTTTTTATCATCACACTTCAACTTGTATTTTATTAGTGGTTTATGTAATTGACATTGTCATTATTGGAAGTGAATCGTCTATGATTATTCACCTCAGAGCATTCCTATCCCAAAACTTTCAGATGATGGACCTTGACCCGTTAAGGTACTTTCTTGGCATCGAAGTTGCAGGTCACAAGAGATATGTTTTTTTATCTTAATGAAAGTATGATCTTGATCTCCTCAAAGAGCTGGATATATCTCAGTGTAACACAATGAATTATCCTCTTGAGCGGGGTGAGACAAATCTCTATGTTGAGAGTCTCAGTCCATTTATTTTGTTTCCCGAGAGGTACCGTAGATTGGTTGAGAAATTGAGTTACCTCACTAGTACTCTTTCCGATATTTCACTTGCAATTAGTAAGGTTGGTTTATGGCAGGGAACACCAACCAATGCCTAGTGGGTTGAAGTTCTTTGTATTATTAGATATGTGAAGAAGTTTCCATTTCTTGGTTTCGTTTATAGTAATCATGAACACAATAATGTTTCGGCAATCTATAATTCAGACTTGGTTGGATTCTTGGTTACACGGGAATCCACTATTGGATTCATTGTTTTATAGGCGGTAATCTGATTTCATGTCATAGTAAGAAGCAAACCATCATTGCTAGATCTTGTCCAGAGATTGAGTATCAAGCTATATCTCACACTATTGCAGAAATTTTGTGGGCCAGTTATATTCTAAAGCAGATAGGCTATCTTGTTCAGAGCCCTATGCAGTTTTGGTGTGACAACCAAGCAGCTATTCAGATTGCCATTAATCCTTTTTTCATGAGCCTATCAAGCATACTAAAGTGAATTGTCACTTTTTAGAGGAAAATATGAAGAATATTTTCTCACATGGCCACATCAAGTCTGGAGATCAACTTTAATGATATCTTCACTATCCTCACTATCCTCACTGAAGGGGTTCCAGGACTATGAATAAAATATCTTTTTAACAAGTTGAGTTCGATTAACATCCATGACCCAGTTTGAGGGCGAGTTAAAATATTAAGATATTTTATGCTTGTATGTTTCATTTTGTTCCATTACATTTTATTATCTCCTTTGATATAAATATTAGGACTTAACCTCGCATTGTGGTTAAAGTGTTTTCCCCCTCATTTGGGACTTCACACGGGGTTAATGTTATGAATATTTAGTCATGTATCTCCGTTAGGGGTCTTATTTAGGTATCTTTATTTAGAGGGTTAATTAATAGTTTTGTTAATGTATTTCTATGCTGTGTATGCTTGCATTATGTTCAATTGATTGAACTTAAGCGTAAATGTCGTTGTGCTGTGTTGTATTATGCCCCTTAAGGTTAGAGTGGAGGAGTCAAAAAAAAGTTAGTCCCGTCTTTTCCGCTTTAGTTATTCCCAGTGTAGTTAGAGTTTGATGCTTCTTTTTGAACTCCCACCACCTTTATCGGTCTGTTTATGACTTCCACCATCCTAGATTTGAGTAACCTTTGGCATATATTTTGGCATTATTCAAGTATTTCTCTTAATTTATGAGAACCCCAAAGGAACCATTTTATACCTTCTAGTTGCATATGTAGATTTCCCCATGCTTTCCAAACATGTTTACCATCAATAAACAGCTATTCATTAACAAAATACTTCCTCTGAATGTGTAACCGTTTTCTGCTATTTCTCGGTATAGATTTCCTTTCTTTTGCCCGTTGGTTTGTAAACCAATACCATCTTTTCACGCATTTCTTTTTTTACACAGCTTGTTTGCAGCTCAGTCTGGGGCTTCAAAGGTGATATCTGTAGAGGCAAGCTTGAAGATGGCTACCATGGCTTCTCAGGTTTGTGTTCTTCACATTTGCTTTTTTACCCTTCCGTGTCTGGGATATCTCCCGGATCTTTTCATTTTCTGATTGCATGACAAAATACAGATTGTCAAAGACAACGGATTTTTATATGAGGAAAACATTAAAGGTGAGGAAAACCATTGTTCTCGTGTTATAGATGTTGTCCAAACTATGGTCGAAGAACTCGACAAATTTAGGAATATACCCCCACATAGCATCGATCTGTTAGTCAGCGAGTGGATGGGGTACTGCCTTCTATACGAGTCAATGCTCAGCTCTGTTCTTTATGCGCGCGATCGCTGGCTAAAACCCGGTGGTGCTATCCTACCGGACACCGCTACTATTGTACGCGCTTGATAAAATCTTTGACTTTTCAGTTTATTTGCAACCATCCATAAAAACATCAATGTGATTATTCATCAGTTTGTTGCTGGATTTGGAAGAGGCGGCACGAGCTTGCCATTCTGGGAAAATGTGTATGGTTTTGATGTCTTGCATCGGTAAAGAGGTGTTGGAGGACGCCGCCTTTTCCCCCATTGTTGATGTTGTGGACAGTAAAGACATTGTGACAGAATCTGCAGTTCTTCAGGTTTCATCACTCTATATTTTTATTTGACATGGTTACTTTTGTAACACTTTAATCACCGTCCTAATTTTGTAAAAAAATTATTTTCAGTCGGTTAAATGGAAAGGAAAGGGGATTTGATCCAACATGAAGAATTTACACAACTGTACGAAGTAGAAGGGGCACTAGAAAACACCCCTTTGAACCCAACAATATCCACTCTTCACTAAAGAGAAGCACTTAACATCTTTCTCTCTCATGCATGCTCATGCATACACACATATACACATATTTAACAATGTGGATTCCTATTCTAAAAAAACCCCACGAACAATGGTCAAGCCAAGTCATTACCTATTGGAGTTATGAACACTAACGCCTATACCCTCAGTGAGGAGTTGGTTGAGGCGTGCGGGATGGCTACAACCCCCTCCATTTTGGTAGTGTTGAGGGGTCTTCTAGTCTTTTTTATTTATGTAGGCGTAGGATTCTCTATATAAACGACATCACCTTGTAATTGTGTAATATAACTTAAAACAATAAGAAATCCTAGTGCACTCGCTTTGGAGTACAAAATTTCAAATCATGTAAATTATGTTTGTTATTTTTTACATTTTCCATTCTAGTTTTGTCATCTCTAACAATCATTGGAAGATATCCATAATATATTCATAATAGCTAAAGAACTCATTTCAAATCTAAACAGGTTAACATGACCTGTAATTATTAGAAAGAATAAACATCTATTTTAAGTTATATAAATACAACAACAACACCTAAGCTTTTTATCCCACGATACTGGGGTTGGCTATATGAATCCTTTATCTTTAGTCATAATCTCACTATTGCCCAAGTATATCATGTCTTTTCTTATAGTTTCATTCCAAGTCTTTATTGGTCTACCCAGCTACCCCTTCCCCGTTTAACATGCCTAGTGACTAAACTCTCACAACGCCTAGCAGGTGCCTCTAATGATCTCCTTTGTACGTGTCCAAACCATCTTAGTCGAGCTTCTCCCATCTTCTCTGCAATTGGTATCACTCCTGTCTTATCCCTGATACATTCATGCCTAATTTTATCCAACCTTGTGTGCCCACACATCCACCTAAGCATTCTCATCTCCGCAACTCCCATTTTTTTGCTCATGTTCACAATTCACTGCCCAACACTCAAAACCATGGAGCATCGCTAGTCTAATTGCAGTACGGTAAAACTCTGTGGCTTTGACTTAGGGAGCAATACTCGACGAATTATGTCGCATGGCGTTGAGAGAGTTGACATCACTCAACGCCTGTGGACTTAGCGATCGCATAAGATCCCTAACGCGCCTCTCCACTTCAACCAACCTGCTTGGATTCTAGCATACTTAAAACAAAATATTTAGTTATATGCATACATCAAACAAATTATTTAGTTATATGCATACATCAAACAAATTATTTAGTTAAAATCCTAACATTTATTCCATAACCATGTAACGTTTCTTTGAATTTTCTGATTTTCTGCGATTTCAGACATTTGATCTAACCACCATGAAGCCAGATGAGATGGATTTCACATCAAGTTGTGATCTGACTTTGAAGCCCAGCCCCAAAGATGGTTCATCCATTATATGCTGGTGCTATGGTGTAGTTCTATGGTTTGACACTGGTTTCACAAATAGATTCTGCAAGGAAACTCCAATGGTGCTCTCGACCTCCCCTTATTCTCCGAGGACTCACTGGTCGCAGACCATTTTTACATTTCGAGAGCCAATTGCCATGACATCCGCCGAAGCTATCGCTGAAGATAACGGAATGGTCGGCACTGAGCAGTGCCCTGCCGAGAGAATTAGATCTCGTATCAGCATTACTCGATCTCCAGTGCATCGAAGCATAGATATATCCATGGAGACCACTGGGATCAGCACGAATGGGAAAAAGCGTCATTGGCCTGTCCAGATCTTTGACCTTTGATGTCTCATCTCAATTTTTTTTAATTTAAATAATTTATAGTTGTAAAACTGTTCTTGTGCTTCAAGAGAAGAAATAACTTATTAATGAGTGTGAAATTTATCGTGTTGCCAGGTGTGGGAAATCTTGGAGGATTCTTTGGCTTTGTTTGCATGGAATTGAAGGAAATTGAATTAATTTTGGCTTTGTTTGCATGGAATTGAAGGAAATTGAATTAATTTTGGCTTTGTTTGCATGGAATTGAAGGAAATTGAATTAATTTTGGCTTTGTTTGCATGGAATTGAAGGAAATTGAATTAATGTGAGCACATTATTTATTGGCTTCATTTCAATCTCATTTCATATTCATTTAGACAGATTGGTAAACTTTGTGCAAAGCTTCTTATTCCTGCTAATGAGTGGCTTCAGTTGCTTTTAGTTAGTTAATAACAATGTTAAGTTGCTTTTAGTTAGTTAATAACTTTGTGCAAAACTTCTTATTCCTGCTAATGAGTGGCTTCAGTTGCTTTTATTTATGTATTATTTGAATAAATTAATGGTTTGCGACAATACCAGTACTAGAGCACTGGATCCCATCAGAATTCCGCTGTTAAGCGTGCTTGGGTGAGAGTAGTATTGGGATGGGTGACCTCCTGGAAAATCCTAGTGTTGCACTCATAGAGATTAAAAAACAACCTATGATGGTCCCAAGCCCGTATGAAAAAATGGTGAGGGTTGTGTTAGGTAGATGGTTATCATAAAATTTATTCACCCCTATAAATATGAATAATTTGAGAAATTGTGCAAAGCTAGGTTGTTCCCCTTAAGGAATGCGTCGCATGGTCCAAATGCGGCGTCTTGGCAAAGACCGCTGCATCTCCAGGATTTTGGTGTAGTGTTAAATTTTTAAGAGTCCTCGTCGTATGGTTTGAATGCGTCGTTTTGGCAAGGACCGTTGCACCTCTAATATGACTTGGGTGTGGTGTTGAATAGACAAAAGTCCTCATATATTAGACGTCCTAGGGAAGTATGTCGCAGGGATTGTGATCGACTTAGTTTTGAAAGTTGGAATATAGGTACACTAATGGAGAAAATAATGAAAGTAGTGGATACGATGATCAGGCGAAAGATAAATATTTTATGGGTGGGTGAGAAAGCTAAATTTTTAGATAATTTAGGTTTTAAATTATGGTACAAAAAAAATAAAACAAACAGCGGAGTAGGTATTATTGTGGATATTACTTGGAAGGATGAAATTGTTGAAGTAGAAAAGATGATAGAATTTTAGCTATTAAATTGGTCATAGGAAAAGAAATTATTAATGTGATCAATGTTTATGCGCTATAAGTAGGATTAAGTGAAGCTATTAAAGTACAAATTGGGGAAGACTTAAACGATTTAGTAAGAGAAATCCCACAAAGAGAGAAGATTTTCATAGGAGGAGACTTAAATGGACATATATGGAAGGAAAATGTAGATTACACAGCCGTTCATGAAGGATATGAATATGGAGAAAGAAATGAAGAGGCACAAACCATTTTAGAGTTTGTCGTAGCACATGAGCTAATTGTATAAAATACGTTTTTCATAAAGGGAGAAGAACATTTAATTACGTTTAAAAGCGAATCAAATAAATCACAAATTGATTATGTTATGACTCGCAAAATGGATAAAATGATTTGTAAGGATTGCAATGTCATAACCGAAGAAAGTTTGACAACACAACATATGTTAGTTGTGTTAGATGTATAAATTAAATATAATAAATTTAAGAAAAAAACAAAATTATTGTCAAAAATTCGGTGGTGAAATTTGAAGATAGAAAGACAGGTTGTTTTAAAGACAGCAGTTATGGAACAACTAGTTGATGACTCTAATGTTGATCTTAATGTCTCATGAGAAGTTATGTTTTCACATTTAAATTTATTTGGAAAAGACGTACTTGGAGTATCAAAGATTGTGCGCTTCCAAAGAAAGAAACTTGGTGGTGGAAATAAGAAATGCAAGACAAAATGAGGGCAAAAGAGGTCAGCTATAAATCACTCTTCGTTTGTAGCAATGATGAAAACTTAGTCAGGTACAAAGTCGTCAAAAAAGAAGCTAAACATGTAGTAAGTAAAGCAAGAAGTCAAACTTATGAAATGTTTTATAAGCGACTAGATACCAAAGATGGAGAGCGTGACATAAAATTGATCGAGCTAGAGAAAGGAAGACAAGAGATTTATGTCAAGTAAAATGCATAAAAGACGAGACATATACAATTTTGACGGATGGTGTGGATATTAAAGAATGATGAAAAGATACTTTTATCAATCATATAATGAAATAATGGACATTGAATTGAACCTAGAAGAGTTAAGTAAATCAGAGTAGTATAAGAAAATAACGTTTTATCGTAAAATTCAAGTATTTGAGGTAAAAGATGCTCTAAATAAGATGAAAAATAGAAAAGTGGTTGTGCCAGACGATATGCTCATCGAAGTATGAAAATGTCTAGGAAATGAATGAATTTTGTGGCTTACATGTTTTTTCAATAAGACACTAAAGTAAAAAAAAAGATGTCAGACTAATGGAGAGAAAATATATTGGTACATTTGTATAAGAATAAAGAAGATACACAAATTGTGTTAATTACAGAGGAATTAAGTTGATGAGTCATACCATGAAACTTTGAGAACAAGTAATAAAAAGAAGTGTAAGACTGGAGACTAACATCTTGGAGAATCAATTTGGATTCATTCTTAGGGCAGTCAACCATGGAAGCAATACATCTCTTGAGGAGACTCATTGACAACTATCGAGAAAGAAAACAAGATTTGCATATGCTGTTTATTGATCTTGAGAAGGCTTATGATAGAGTTCCAAAAGAGATCTTATGGTGAGTCTAAGAAATGAAAGGTGTAAAAGTATCATATATTGACATAATCAAAGATATGTATACAAATTTGGTGACAAGGGTGAGAACATATGAAGGATTAACACAAGAATTCCCTATCATTGTTGGCTTACATCAAGGTTCAACTTTAAGCCCTTATCTCTCTACCCTATCTTAGATAAGCCCACCAGACATATCCAACAAGCAATGCCTTGGTGTTTATTATTTGCGGATGATATCGTTTTGGTTGATAAGACGTGCGAGAGTGTAAACGCAAAACTTGAATCTTGGCTAGAAACTTTAGAGAAGAAGGGCTATAGGTTGAGCAGAGCAAAGACGAAGTATATGAAGCTTAAATTTAGCAGTATAAGGACAGATGACTTCATTTTTAAGTTGGGTGATCAAGATATTTCTTGCAGTGAGTGTTTTAAATATCTTGGATCGATAGTTCAAAAAGACAAAGGTATTGATAAAGATGCGACACATAAAATCCAAGCCGGTTGGTTATAGTAGAGAGGCACGCCAGAGATCTTATGTGATCGCAATGTATCACTAAAACTTAAGGGCAAGTTTTACCGTACGACAATTAGACCCGCGAGTCTCTATGGTTCTGAGTGTTGGGCAATGAATTGTGTACATGAGCAAAAAATGGGAGTTGCGGAGATGAGAATGCTTAGATGGATGTGTGGACACACGAAACTGGATAAATTAGGAATGAATGTATCAGGGATAAGACATGAGTAGCACTAATTGCAGAGAAGATGCGAGAAGCTCGACTAAGATGATTTGGACACGTACAAAGTGTTAGTGTATATTTGGACGAATAATGCGTTCGGAGGCATAAAGGGTCAGTTCGGGTACACGGTTAACTCATACCCGTAGTAACTCCTAAGGGTTTGCCTATTTATACCCACCTAGGGACAACGAGCAGGGGATTCCTCTTAAATCTCTATCCGGATGCTTTGAGCAACACCACATTCTCGAAGTAGAGCCCCCGTTGCTCGAACATTCTCCCGTAACCGCTCCTTCATTCTCGCTTCTTGGAGATCGAAAACCACGTCGCGACGTCGGCGATCGATTTGAGATAAGGAGAAATAGTCTCTATCGCTGGTGATCGGAAAAGAAGGAGAAGCAGATCCATCGTCATTCGCATTTTTTGATCGGGAAGGAGTTTCCGCCTCCTGGACTTCGCAAAAAAAAACATCTGCAGTGCGATTTCGGCCAAATCAACGGTGAGGAAGAGACATCCTATCGCTTGAAATCAGAAAGGAAGACATCGCACCGATTTTGTTGGTGATCGAAACAGGAGAAAGGGGTGGCCGCTGGGAACGATCAGGAAGAAGGAAGAGCAATCGCCCGTTCTCTGTCATTCCGCCGCTCTAATCCCAGCGTCGGATTGCAAGGACAAGCCGTCGATGTTTCACCTATTCCAGCCGCCGTCAAAATCGGAGGTAGAGGATCGGGGAGAAGACCTCGCCGTCATTGTTTGTGTCTTCCTGCTGTTGCTCTAAATCAGAAGGAGGAAAGGATCGACCTGCAGAAATTTTGTTTTGTTTTATACAAAAATGAAATCCTTTTGTGGCTGCCGGTAATCTGGAAAGAGGATTCCATTTCTGCTCTTGGATTTCTACAAGGAGAATTCCTGCTCCTATTTCAAGAGGAAAAGTTCAAAAATTCTAGTTCTATTATGGATTTCAAAAACCTTTTCCTGCTTTATTAAGAGGCCACTTATTCAGATCAAGTTGCGATCCAGATTCTAAGTTCCAAAAAAGGTTTTACAATTATGAAAGGGAGCAATTTCTCCTCTCTAGTTCCGATGAACAAATTGAGAAGTTCACCGCGACCGAGTTCAACGATTGGAAATTGAATACCCAGTTTGGAATGAAGTACCTGAACGTGTTCTACACACTTCAGTCTGATCGTGCTGATGTTATAGGGACTGACGATGAGGCACAATGGATCGCTGATGAGGACTTCTGCCGCGACTACCTGCTGAACTGCTTGTCCTCCAGCCTGACAAAGACGTACATCAAATTGAAGACTGCCAAGAAAATCTGGGAGGCACTGGAGGAGCACTTTAGACAAGAGGAGGATTTGTCCAAGACACACCTGGTGGACAAATTCCATTCCTTCATGTTCGACGAGGAGAAGGCAATTCTCCCTCAGGTATCAGATTTTGAAGCATTAGTAGATTCTTTACATAGTGAGAATATTTCCTGCCAGACAGCTTTGTTGCTGCCACGATTATTTTTAAACTGTCATCTACGTAGTACAACTTTAAAACTGAAATGTACCGCAAGAGGACGCAGGTCGGTCTTAATGACCTCAAGCGATTTATTCGCATTGAGGATGAAAATAGGACTCGACACACTTTAGAAACTGTTAGCAAGCAGAAGGCTGCGGCTAACATGGTCCTTAGTTCTAAACGCGTGCCGAACCCTAAGAGGACCAGACCCTCCCATGGTAGATCCCAAGTTGCAAGCCCTAACAAATGCAATAAAAATTCAAGGACAAGTGTTTTAACTGCAACAAGTAGGGACACAACGTATCTTATTGCAGGCTTCCTAAAAGGGAAAGAACCAAAACACCACAGGATGACAACCAAGCTAATATGGTTAGCCAAGCTGAGCCTTCCGACTTTGTTGCAATGGTCGGAAACGCTAAGGCCAGCACGGAGTGGTACTTGGATTCGGGGGCGACGTGCCATGTTTGCAACAATTCAGCTCTTATGACAGTGCTCACTACTGTGAAAGAGTCTGTGACGGTGGTCAATGGTGAGACCGCTGATGTACTGAAGGTGGGGAACGCAACCTTGTTGCTATCCTCAGGTAAGTTTTTAATTTTAAAGAACGTTAAATTTATTCCTTCATTAACTGCTAACTTAGTGTCTATAAGTTTATTATGTGATGCTGATGTCTTTTACTTTTTGTAGCGGTAGAGTAACACTATCAGTTAACTCACACTATTTTGGATGTGCATACGTGCAAAATAGGATGTACTGACTAAGTCTAGCAAACAAATTAGTTCAACAAGTTCAAACAACTTAGTTACCCCTAAGACTCTACATGAGAGACTAGGATACATAAACTATAGGAAAATATTCCAAATAGCTAGAACTCACTAGTTTTATATTAGACACTAAGTCACCGCCTGAGAAATGTGACATGTGTGCTCAGACTAAGATCACTAGGAAACCTTTTAGTGCGGTTATTAGGAGCACAACACACCTATAGCTTATACATTTCGATATATGTGACTTTAAAAGTTTTGTTACCAGAGGAGGAAGGAAGTATATGATCACCTTTATAGATGCCTACTCCAGGTTCTGTCACATCTATTTTCTTAAAACTAAAGATGAAGCATTTGACAAGTTTTGTTTTTCAAAATCAGGGTAGAAAATCAACTAGACATGAGAATAAAGAGGTTTAGAAGTGATAGAGAAGGAGAATACATGTCTAGTGAGTTCCGGGTTTCCTTGCCTCTCAATGGATCATAACAGAAACCACTGCTCCTTACTCACCCCAATCGAATGGTATAGCCAAGCGAAATAATAGAACGTTAACAGATATGTTGAATTCTATGTTGCTCACTGCTGGCATGCTACTGCCTATTGGGGAGAAGCAGTTTTGACTGCAAACAAAATTATAAAAAAAAGTCTCTCATGATAAGTTAGACGTCACACCCTACGAGCTTTGGTTTAAGAGACCCCCAACATTAACTAACCTTAAGACCTTTGGCTGCATAGCCTATGTCAAGGTCTCTGACCCTAGACGGTCTAAACTTGGACCTAGGACCAAAACGTGTGTCTACTTAGGTTGTGTTGAAGATAGTGCTATAGATAGATTCTTAGACCTGTCTAATAATATATTTATTGAGTCTAGGGATGCTGTATTCTTTGAGGATAAGTTCCTTAAGGATAAGAACCTGACCATCCAGGTATGCAAGCAACTATTACTGAGAAAAAACTTGAATCAGTACCGAACACCTCCTATTCCGTCCCGGTAGATAATAATGTCCTAGAGTCTAGAAGGACTTCGATGAGAGAGTGAACTCCCAGAACCTTCGGTAGAAATTTCGTCACTTACCACGTTGAGGCAAATCCATCCACCTATAAGGATGCTATGAGATCGAGGGATTCACTACTCTGGAAAGATGCCATTGATGAAGAGATGAACTTTTTGCTTCACAACAACACCTGAACATTGGTTGATAAGCCAAAATGGGCTAAAACTATCGGGTGTAAGTGGGTTCTGAAAAAAACTCAATCATGATGGTAGTATAAAATAAGTTTGGTGGCTAAAGGTTTCACACAAGTTAGTGGAGTGGATTACTTTGATGTCTATTCACCAGTGTGTTACTTAGCAACCAGTAGGATACTCCTTGCTATTGCGTCTATTGAGAACTTATTGTTCATCAAATGGATGTTAAGACTACGTTTTTGAACGGAGATCTGACCGAAGAGATATACATGATCCAACCTGAAGGTTTCATCGTAGACGGTCACAAAAGTAAGGTCTGTAAGTTAATCAAGTCGCTATACGGACTAAAACAAGCACCAAAATTATGGCATGTGAAGTTTGACTATAGTGTAAGGAACATGAGATCATGTCAAGTCTCTCGGATAAATGTCTTTACATACATCATAGATCGAACAAAGTCGCTATAATATGCTTGTATGTGGATGATATGCTGATTCTTGGTTCTGATCAATCCGTAGTGGATGACGTTAAGTCAGAACTAATGAAGGGGTTTAGCATTAAAGACCTAGGTGTAGCTGAGACTATACTAGACATGCAAGTGAGCTTTGAGAAAAATGGTATTTTCCTAAGTCAAAGCCACTATATAACGTCCATGTTGGATACGCGGGGATACAGTGAACATAGAGCAGTAGAGACACCTTTCGATTACAATAATCGCTTGAAGCCCAATGATGGAGCTACGGTTCAACAGTTAGATTATGTTAAACTGATTGGTACTCTCATGTATGCTATAGTCTGCACAAGACCTGACATAGCCTTTACGGTCGGCATGTTAAGCAGATTCACTAGTAATCCTAGACAAGACCATTGAGATGCCCTCGATAGGCTGATGCGATACCTAAAGCACAGCCAAAAGTATGTTTTATATTACTATGGTCATCCTTCAGTTTTGGAAGGATATTCTAATGCATCATAGTGCTCAGAATTAAACGACAGCAAGTCCACTAGTGGATTTATATTCACACTAGGAGGAGCAGTGTAGCCTGAAAGTCCAAGAGGCAATCATATATTGTACTGTCTTCTATGGAATCCGAACTCTACGCTCTAGCTTCAGCGGGAGAAGAAGTAGAGTGGATAAGAGATTTGGTGATGAACATTCCACTATCGAGCCTGAAGTTGAGTTCTGTTGCAGTTTACTGCGATAATCAGGCTACTAAAACGATTGCTACGAACACTTGTTCAATAGCAAAAGAAGACAACTACGGATGAAACAAGCCTGTTTGACCTCCCTTACGAGTCAAGGGATTGTGAACCTCGTTGATGTGAGGTCAAAAATAATGTTGCAGACGCCTTGACAAAGGGCTTAAATAGAGTTCTCACACTTAAAACATCGGGGGAGATGAGATTACAGTTCATAGAGATATGAAACTTCCTCTTATATTATATGTTTTCATAACAAGAACCTATAGTCGCAACATTCAAGCGTCTAATAACAGACTGAAAACCCCAAATAATTTCTTGATAAAGCCCAAGATGGTTAGATGCAAGTCATTACACACCTGATGACTTAACATCTTTCTCGTTGTAAGCTTATTTGAGAATTATTCAACTATGAATAGAAAGTCGTTGTATGAGTTAATTTAACATTAGTGATCATAACACATTATTTCACATTTGATAATGTTGCAAATGACGATGTGCCAAATCATATGATGAGGTACATAGTGGTCACTAATGCGTAAAATAACAACATTTGATTTATTAAAATTAAAACTTGACTGGTCCTAGCTAGACTGGATAGAGATGCTGACAGTGTTACTTCACTACTGCTACAAGTACTAAGCTCACTTAGGTAGAGCTAGCTTACGTTGATACGTCACCTCGTATGTTTTTGAATTCATAGAGTCTGACTCATGAAATGTTTTGCAGGCACTGGTGAAGATGGAGGAGAGAAAGTGGACTTTGACATAGATGATGATGATCTACTCTCTGAGTAGAATTGTTACACGTTTATCTGTAGTCATTTTTTGTTTTCCAGACTGAGTTATTATTGAGTAGCACTTTTTTTCTTTGGATGTATTATGCTATTGTTTTAAAACTCAAGTTTATGTTTTTCTTTAAAAACTGTGCTAACTCTTATGTAAATGTATAAGGTCGGAAACTTATTTTGATATTCTCTACTTTCTGCACTTTGAAACGTACACGTTATTTGTCACAAATATAGAAGGAGATTGTTAGTGTATATTTGGACGAATAACGGGTTCAGAGGCATAACAGGTCAGTTCGGGTACACGGTTAACCCATACCCATAGTAACTCCTAAGGGTTTACCTATTTATACCCACCTAGGGCAACGGGTAGGGGATTCCACTTAGATCCCCATCCGGATGCTTCGAGCAACACCCATACAAAAGAGACCATTAGAGGCACATGTTAGGCATTGTGAGAGTCTAGTCATTAGGCATGTTAAACCTGGGATGGGTAGGCCAATAAAGTCTTGGAATGAAACTATAAGGAAAGACACGATGTACTTAAACATTTGTGAGATTATGACAAAAATAGAGCACAATGACGACAAAGGATCCATATAGCCGACCCCACTATAGTGGGATAAATGCTTGAGTGTTGTTGTCGATTTGAATAAGTTAATGATTATAATCTTTGGCTAGAATCAGTAGAGAGGAGTATATTTTTTTTTCTTATGTGCATTTTGCTATTTCTTATAAACTTAGGCTCTGTTTCGGATGGTGGTGGTGATGAGAAAACTTCTATTCCCACCGTTACTGTTGTTTTGGAGGCATTTGATTTTTTAATGGTGGGAATAGCACTTGTGTAAAAAAATGTTTTGAAATTTTTTTAGAAAGTAGTGAACCTTCTGACTTCTAGAAAAGATAAAATAAGCTTTCCAAATTTTCATGCTTCTCTTCCCGTTTGTCAACACTCTTTTTCTCATATTGTTTACTTCTCTTACAACCCTAGGCTCCGTTTGGCATGGCAGTGGTGGTCACGAACGTGGTGGTTTGAACTGTCGTTCGTGAACGCCTGACCTCAACAAAGGAACGTCATCCACTTTTATGTTCCAAACTTATTTTCTTTTCTTCGTGATGGTCATAATCATTGTATTGCCAAACATTTCTGTTGTGATGGTGGAATTTTTGTTTAAACTCACCGAAAAAAGGCCGCACCAAACGGAATTCTAATCACAACACTGTTTCCCACCACTAATTCCCCCCAGCCATGGCCACCCTAGACAACCTTATTCTTTGCACCCAAGATCATATTATTCTCATCTATTTTTCTGATTATTTTATTATTATAAAGTATGCCAAAAATGATGATTGAAAGAACATTATATATGTGAGCTCTTAAGTGACTATTTTTGTGCTTCAAAAATATCTTATGCATGTAAGAGTTGAGCCATTTTCACTCTTTAGCATCAATTTAGCAGTTCACTGTTTTAAATTGTGTTCGTGTCTGTTGCAAAAGAAAATAGATAGAATTATATATCGAAACGTTTCAAAAGGGATCAAATTTGAGATAACATTGATGAAAGCAAAAAACATCATTTGGCGAGAATGTGATCCATGGAAGGTGCAAAAGAGCCATAACGAATCAAGGGCTCCTCCAGCGAGGGCACGTCGATCTGAGCAGCAAAGCTCTTACAACTCCTTTCTCGACTTTGAGGAGCACTCTCTTTTCTCTCCCTCTCTTGACCTAGACTTAAAATGATGAAAATAAATGGAATGAGGGGAATAGGGTTCGACCTCCCTATTGAAGCACTCAGGCGCACCCCTCGTAACCATCTGATGGGATTTGAAGAAGATCCAACGACTGAAATCGAGAGAATAAACAAAGTCAGTCCGTCTGGGAGCTACCACTCCGCAGTATCACTATCACACAACGGTATCTCCCCAGGAATGACTCACTAAAAACACACACTACCACATGCAGTAGGACCTACCGTGCGGCGGTAAACTCCAAACAGCCCGCGGTAACTTAACTGAGAACGAGATCGAAATGAACTAATTTTGGAATTAATTTGCTAAACGACAGCAACTGCTGTCGCGACATGATAGCTCCCATGTTATCACTTTTCACCTGTGAAAAATCGGGGCATTACAAATTGTTTGTTGTTTGTGTGACAGCTGATGTGGCATTTACATTTTATGATTAAAATGCTCCCCAATTTCCTGTGTGTAATTTTTTGACATGATTATCAATCTACATGCTTTGTATCAAATTGTCTTTTTTAAGAAAATAGCTAGAGCGGGGGTGACGCCAATCGCTCGCTCTAATTCGTTGTTTGGCGGGGCTTTTTCAAACGCCGCGGCATCCACCCCCTAAACGCCCCGCCAAACAGAGCCTCATACATCCTTTCAAAAATAACAGCTTTCTCATCATTAGCATCAACAAATTCTCCAAACAACTTACAACTCTCTCGGCGGTGCTTTTCAGTCAGCTCTATTCGTATCATAGCTTTCTCATAATAGTTTTCTCATCAATATGAGCAACTACCCCAAACAAAGCTAAGACTCTGTTTGGCATGGCGGTGGCGGTCATGAACAAGTGGCCTAAATTGTCATTCGTTAACGCTCACCTAAGAAATTTCATCCACTTTTATGTTCAAACAGATGATGTATGTTAGATGATCCTTAATGAATGACAGTTAAACTTGTACGTTTACGACCACCACCACCAAGCCAAACGAAGCCTAAATCTATGAAATAAGAGCAGCAATAATTTAGTAATCTTAATAAACAAATATTCAGCATTCCATGACATCACCCCCTCCCCCTCAACAAAATTTTTTTAGGTTGATTACTTTTACTTATAAATAGGTGCAGTATTAAATACTGATTGTTGATTTCATGCAAAAATATCAAAATACTGATCAACGGTCAGTATTTAATACTATATGGATCGTAGGATATCGGATCAACAGTCAATATTTAGGTAAGAGTAACACACTTAATGCAACCAGATGCATCTGTGCTGTCACTATGCTAAATAGACAGAGTAAGGGTTCTCTGAATCATCAATCATCCCTAAAGTCTAAGAATCAAATCATGCCGCCATTAACAATCTCCAAGAAGCATCACAAGCACTTCAACAATCCCTTCCCCTCTCCACCAAAATCCCTTCCACTGATCCATGGAACCCTTTCCCGTAACAATAGTCTTCCCTGTCGCCGAGCTTACCCTATCGGCGAAGATTTCCCGCTTCTCTGGAGCTCCGACAATGGCGGATATCTCTCAGTCTCTCATTCATCGCATCCCGATCGAAGCCTGTGGTCAACCATACCTGGACAGGCATTCATTTCTGCCGCAGCTGGAAATTCTGAGGCGGAGGAGAGCAGAGGCTCGTTTGTGATGAAAGACGGCGATATCAAATCCATCTGCCCTTCACAAACCATTGATGAGATCGACACCGTTTTCAGTTCTGAGATTGATGAAGCGAAAGTAATAAATCATCTTCCTGTTGATCTTCTTAGAGGGATAATTTTTCCTGTTTTAGTGATCAATGGTAGCGTCTCTAGCAAGAAATCCAGAAGATCTTGCAGGAGATCCTGTTTTAATGCAAGGTATTGGATGCTTTTTCATCAGAAGAACAGCCATCAGATCGAGTTTCAGGTGAAGCTTGGTGTGCTGAAGCTGGAGCCATGCGCAAGTTTAGAAGGTTTTCAGAGCCAGCAGTGGAAGAAGCATCGAAGAAGAGGACGTTTTCTGTCATGCTTTTGCAGCCGGAAAGATTTTCTAGGGCTATCTTCAGATGATGAGAAGGAAGAAGAGGAGAATATTGGTGGATCTGAGGAAGTCAGCCGTGTTTTTCTTACATTTTCAAGTGAGAAAGATGAGAAGATCTTTGGGTTTGGAGAGCAGTTTTCTCATATGGAGTTCAAAGGAAGAAGTGTTCCTATTCTGGTGCAGGAACAAGGTATTGGAAGAGGAGATCAGCCCATTACCTTTGCAGCTAACTAGATCAGTTATAGGTAGTATATATATCTCTCTTCTTCATTAAATTTTTAGTTGAAAAACTTAAAATGCTAAGAAGCACTACAGGTACGTATAATTTAAAAAACGATGTCACGGGTACTTCATGATACGTTATAACAAATATGGTATATATAATTATATATCACAAGTGCAATAAATAGTTCTCTTAACATCAAAACATCAAATATAAATCATAATTAAAGTACAAGTCCACAAATCAATGCAGCATAACATGAAGTTTTCAAACATTAAACATTCGTAAATATTATAAAATTTAACATCTTATATGTTTAACCAAAGAGATAAAATTAAACTCAAATTTACTCATCAATATTCTTTTTCTTTTTCATTGTTGGAGATCAACATCTTTAATCTCAAATTAGTCTAGAGACAAGTTAGTTGTTTTGTTAATAACCTGCATCGTATCAACACATTCAATACACGTACTTATAACATAAATGTACCAGCACCAGAAACATATTTGGTACAAATACACAACTTAATTGGGCGTAACAATGCTTCCTAGCATAGAGCCAACTTTTATTTTCTCTAGAAAAATAGATTCCTATCACAATATGCGAAATGATATGCTAAGTGTAAGTGTATCTACATAGGCGTATCCGTCGAGTATCGGGTACGTGCCGGTACCGGATACGTATCCGGTACGGGTACGTTGCCTTCGGGGAAGTATCCGTGCTTCATTGCTTAAATGCTTTTATATATCAGTTGCCTTGTCTTTTTGATAGATCGGGGGGAGATTGGAGCACAACTTATGCACCTTCTCCATTCTACATGACATCAAAGATGAGATGTCTTTACCTTCAAGGATATGACTTTTCAGTCTTTGATCTTACAGAATATGACAGAGTGCAGATACAGGTGATAGTTTTTTACAAAAAAAATGTTTTACTATTATTATTAGTGAAGAATTGTTAGTTAAAAGTGTGGAACAATATACAAATCAACAATGATGCAAAAAATGAATGCTAGGAACATATTGAGAGAGCACTATTCCTCATGATCCGAAAGGATTCTTAGTTTGATGCTTAATAGTATTTATAAGCAAAATATAAAATTGAATGCCGCTGCAATCTTTGGAGGGGAAAAACGAGAACGGTGAATTGTAAATTTAAGAACATGGAGCTAGGTTCCTATTGCTAGTTGTGATGCACGAATACAAGATAGATTTTAGGTCATCGGTGGGAGTAAGAGTGGTGATGATGGCGTGGTGAGAAATGGAGCAGGGGCTGCGGTCTCAAATTAACCCTAAAACAGTCCTTTTTTGCGGTGACATTGAGAATGAGAGGTTACTCAAACTTTTGTTTTCCTACGGTGGCGTTTTTATCCACTGGAAATGAAGTAAAATGCTCAATCAAATAGAGCCTAAAATACTCAAATAAAGAATTATGTGTTGCTTACATGATGAAAGAGCAGTGAGTCTCGACATTTCCAACAAATGGTGCACACTTTGAACTTGAGGTGAGTCAGTGTTGCGATTGTGGAGAGGAGAGTGGAGGCTGGGCGCCGACTAAGGGGTCAAAGGGAAGCTACGGGGAAGTGGAGAAAGACCCAGGCTAGGGGGTCAAAAGGAAGCTGCGGGCAAGTGGAGAAAGACCCGGGCGGCACTGGCAGCACACAAGGAAAGCGAAGGGACTGGAATGGGGGCACCCCTGGTCGGCGACAATAAGTTTTCAGGCAGCTGGTAGCAAAGATCCCCCTCACATAGTCTTAGAATTTCTATATTAATACAAGAAATTAATTTTGATGAATATATAATTAATTAAGTTATATGAAATAGCTAAATTCATAAAATATTTTTGTGGGAAGCCATCTAGACAAAGTTGTGTTACTACTTCAATAGCTGAAATGGATATTAATATAAAATTATGTAATAGTTATAACAGAAAATAACTTTGATTAGTCATGTAGCTTAATAGAGGCATGCTTCATTTTGCAAATTTGGTACAAAGGTACATGGAAACTGTGTGTCAGGAAGAATTCTCAATGGATGTTCACCGGTGGAGCTCATTGAACGGTGCACAGAAACCATTGGAAGGCCTCCTGTGTTTCCAAATTGGATCATCACTGGTGCTATTATAGGCATGCAAGGAGGCACCAAATATGTTCGCAATATTTAGAGTCAACTAAGAGATCACGATGTTCCCGTGTCCGCTTTTTGGTTGCAGGTATATTCTTGTGTTCTGTAATTCTGTGAATTCTGTGATTCTTGTTTCTTCACTCAATTATCTGTGACAGTAGCAAATTTGTCTTCTTTACCCATCAAACCGGCAGACAACATAATTAACACAAGTTCAACTGTAAATTTCGAATAAATGTTTCTGTTAGCACGAAAAATTTATTCTGTCGGTGAAGAAATGAAGAATTACAACTATTCATAGTGTATTCCTACTGATTATGGTGATCTTGCAGGACTGGGTTGGAAAGAGAAAGACAATACTTGGGTCTCAGCTTTGGTGGAATTGGGAAGTTGACACCACTCACTATGCTGGGTGGATAGAACTTGTTGATGATCTTAGAACAAACAACATCAGAGTTATGGCTTACTGCAACCCTTGCGTTGTTCCAGTAGTAAGTCGTCTCCAATCAAGTTGAAAAATATTTAGGTTATAACCAGTAAAAATCAATTATAACTACTAATCTCAATTCAAGTGCCATTTAGAATTGTAAATATGTATGCATGATCTATAGCATATCCAACCATATAGCATTTTTGGCAGTATTGTAACACCTATACGTCCAACCCAAACAATTTGGTTTTATGTGGGGAAGGAGCCCATGATCTTTATTAAGGCTCTGTTTATGGCTATTGTGGCATTTGAGTGGTGGTAATGTAAAGCTATGATAGTAAATGCAATGATGATGGTTTACGTACGTTTTGAATATTTGTGACAAAAGTTTTGGCCTAAATTCTACTTTTTGGAATTGGGCTTTCACGGCCGCCAAAGCTTGACCGCGGCTGCATTACTATAGCGTTTTTTGCCTAAAACATTTTTTTTGGGAAAATAGCATTCTACAGAAGCCAAATACCACCGCGTTTTTCAGAACTCCATTCACCACCACCATCACTCTCCCTCCGCTCTCCCAAACATGGCCTTAGTGTACAGGGCTATCTGATTTCCTATGTGTGGCTATATTTTCATTGTTGGATATTTAGCCTCACATTGAGAATCTCATATTGTATTGTATATTTTTTGTGTTTTTGCGATGTTTCACTGCGCAAATTGTTTTTAGGTTGGCTTCTTGAGTTTTAATATAGTATCATAACATGCTTGTTCTTTGTCCATCTGCTTTGTTCCCCATATCCATGTTTACCATCATGTGAAACAATGCGTCTTCCAGGTTTTCCTACTAGTGAGGGTGTGTGTTGAATGCTTATTCCTATGTTATGAATCTCTTGTTGTCTTGTGCACTTCATATATTTTTTGAACCTCTCGGAGGGGCGCTTGTTCCACGTGTTCTTAGAAGCGAGGATGTGTTTGAATGTTTAGTCTCATGTTGGGAATTTATTGTTACTTTGTGTCCGTTATATATTTTTCGGGACTTTCAAGGGGACGCTTGTTCTGCGTGTTCCTACGGGTGAGTATTTGTTCTGTGGAGTGTTTAATTCCATATTGGAAATCTCATGTTGTCTTGTATAGTATATATATTCTTGGTGCCCCTCCATATAAAACCAGATAATTTTAGGTTAGATGCTTAGGACTAATGCCTCAAACACAAACCTAATGGTTGATGGTGAAGGGGCTCAAGATCGATATTAGTGGCATATGGCTACTCAAGTTTTTTGATGTTATACTATATTCTTCACAGTTTTTAACTAATCAGTTTATTCGCAGACAAAGGAAAAGCCAAACAAGAACAAAGATCTCTTCGAAGAAGCGAAACGGTTGGATATCTTGGTGAAAGACAAAAATGGTTCAATTTACATGATACCCAACACGGCTTTCAATGTAGGAATGCTAGACCTCACACATCCTAATGCAAGTAGTTGGTTCAAGAAGATCCTACATGACATGGTTGATTGTGGAGTGAGCGGCTGGATGGCCGATTTTGGTGAAGGCCTTCCTTTAGATGCCAACATTTTCTCAGGTTGCTACAGACTCCTCTCTATTCTTTCATCCTCGAAAAAAAAATCAATGAATATGTCATCATTGGACAGGTGAGGACCCCATGATTGCTCATAACAGGTACCCAGAACTGTGGGCAAGAGTAAACAGAGAGTTTGTTGAAGAGTGGAAATTTAATGGCAGAGGAAAGGAGAGGGATGATGATGAAGAAAGCCTGGTCTTCTTCATGAGGGCTGGATTCAGAGAGAGCCCGAAGTGGGTAATGCTGTTCTGGGAAGGAGATCAAATGGTAAGCTGGCAACAGAATGATGGAATAAAGAGTAGTGTCACTGGGCTTCTCAGCGGTGGGCTCTCTGGTTTTGCCTTCAATCACAGCGACATTGGGGGCTACTGCGGGATCGACTTTCCTCTGATCAATTACTGCCGAAGTGAGGAGCTTTTGATGCGCTGGATGGAGTTGAATGCCTTCAACACAATTTACCGGACCCATGAAGGAAGGAACAGCATAAGAATCTAGATTTGTTTTTACCTTTGCATTCAGACAACCCTCCATTACAATATGAACTTGAAAGTTGATGGACTCCACAGGGAAACAAGCCAGAGTCAAACTGCCAGTTCTACTCCAACAGAAAGACATTTAGCCATTTTTCACGATTTGCGAAGGTTTACAAGGCCTGGATGTTTTACAGGGTTCAGCTCATTAAGGTTATATGACATGATTAATGATTATCTTTTGCGATGCGCTTGAATGATCATAAATATAGCTTAGGGTGTGTTAGAAAGGCATGCTAGAAATGAAGCTTCTTCCCTCTTAAGCCCTGTTATTTCTGCCCTCTCTTGTCCTTGAGTTCTCAAGTCAATTCTTTTCTCTACCAAAGTTTTACCCTCTCAATCTCCCCAATAATCGAAATGTTACAGCAATACTGTTTTTGAGAGACTTGGTAGAGAATAGAGAGAGGGCGTAATTTGTTTGCGAGGCTTCGGATTGGGAGAACCAATCGCTATATTTACAGCCATCCATGCGCTTTACAAAGCCCAATACAATGCCTACTCCGGCCTAAAACTTCAACCCTTAATGCCATTTTGCATACCTTAAACTCAATTAAAGAGCACTCGAGGTTTGCACGATGGTTTTGCCGCTGTCGGGCGGCCTTTGAGATCAACCGTTCCTCACCCCATTTCGTGCTGGCATGATGGCCGCCGTTAAAGAATCCGGTCTTAACTAGTGGGCGCAGTGGCAATGCGGCGCTTTTTTACGTAAAAAGAGACTGACAGACTTGATGACGAACAGGAAGCTTCTGAGAATGGTTTGCCCATCCCCCGACACCTGTTCCTCCATTATCCTGACGACGGGCATATCCACAGCCTCACTTACCAGCAATTTCTAGTGGGAACAGAGATTCTAGTGGTTCCTGTTCTAGATAAAGGTAAAAAGAAGGTGAAGGCTTATTTCCCAATGGGAAGGGAAAACTGTTCTTGGCAGCATTTATGGACTGGAAAACTGTTCCGCGGGTCTTCGGGCAACTCAGAGAAGATGCGGCAAGGAATGAAAGCATGGGTGGAGGCACCAATCGGCTATCCAGCCATATTCGTTAAGGCGGGTTCACCTGTAGGGAAACAGTTCATGAAGAACTTGCAAGATTTTGGAATCCTGTAGTCCTCAACAGACCCATGAGATCCACAATCAAAGTTATGTTTATGAACATAATCTCCTTCAAATTATCTATTACTCGAAATTTAAATCCAACATGGTTTTTGTAGCCTAAATGTCTAATACTACCTTTTGCTATTAGTGTGTACATAAATGGAAGCGCGCTCCATGGTTTAATATTGTTGCTTCTCATTCTATCTTCTCTTTTGTCTTTTATTCTTTTTTGTAACTTGATGAAGAATGGACAAGTGTGGCTTAATTTGTGCTTCTTTTCTTCAATGGTATTTAAAATGCTTGGATTATAGTTTATGATTGCATTACTAAAGTTTACTTACAATTACAATGCACATATTGTAAAGAAGTTGTCCTCTTGCATTCATCATCTTCCAAAGATTATGATTAATCATAAGTAATCCTCATTGAAGAGAGAGAGAGAGAGAGATTCTCCATAACAAATATGAACTAAAATGTTTTAACATGTTGAAAGTTTAATATTTAATCTTGTTTTGAGGGCAGAGTTGCACATTTTGATGAGTAGTACACCCATCTAAATTGTATAAAGTAATAATCATTATTGTTATATGATTTGTCTTTAAAAGTGTTAATAGATGTGTATGAAGCAATGATGTACAAATATGAAGTATTTACATGTAAACCTTTACTAATGGAAATATCATGAGGTTGCCGACAAATACCCCCATTGGAAATGTACTTCGAGGGGGGGGGGGGGGGGGGGTATTTTTGTGCATGGATGTTATGAAATGTGTATTTTAGGGGAAGTAAATGTTATGTTTTGTAACATTGAGGGGTGTTTTTTGTAATTTCCATAATAAGAGGGGGTGCAGTCTGTAATTTTTCAAAGTTAGAGGGGAGGTCCCAGTAAATGCCCCTATATTATAATGATAAAATCAAGTTTCAGCTTACATCAATGTTAGCTTACACCAAAGTTCAGCTTTAAGCCTTTATCTCTTTACCCTTATCTTAGATGGGCTCACCACACAGTGTGTAAACGCAAAACTTGAATCTTGGCGACCCACTTTAGAAAAGAAGGGTTTTATGTTGAGCAGGGCAAAGACGAAGTATGTGGAGCTTAAATCTAGCAATGCAAGAAGGACGGATGATTTCGTTATTAAGTTGGGTGATCAAGACATTTCTCATAGCGAATGTTTTAAATATCTTGGATCGATAGTTCAAAAAGACGGAGGTATTGATAAAGATGTAACACGGAATCCAAGCGGGTTGGTTGAAGTGGAGAGACGTTTTATAGATCTTGTGTGATCGTAAAGTACCATTAAAACTTAAGGGCAAGTTTTACCATACTGCGATTAGATCAGCGTTGCTCTATGGTTTTGAGTGTTGGACAGTGAATTGTGTACATGAGCAAAAATGAGAGTTGTGGAGATGAGAATGTTTAGGTGGATGTGTGGACACACGAGACTGAATAGAATTGGGAATGAATGTATCAGGGATAAGACAGGAGTAGCTTCAATTGCAGACAAGATACGAGAAGCTCGACTAAGATGGTTTGGGCGCCTACAAAGGAGACCATTAGAGGCACATGTTAGGTGTTGTGAGAGTATAGTCACCAGACATGTTAAACGAGAGAGGGGTAGACCAATAAAGGCTTGGAATGAAACTATAAGGAAAGACATGATGTATTTAAACATTAGTGAAATTATGACACAAGATAAAGAACAATGACGACAAAGGATATGATGATCCATATAGCCGACCCCAATATAATGGGATAAAGACTTGAGTGTTGTTAATTAGGGAACTTTGGCACTAAAAACCAGGGACAGCAAAAAACTTCCTGCACAGCCCAAATCTATGAATTTTTAAACCCAATGTTGCAAGTTTGGTGCAATTTGTTTAAGGATTTTTGTAGGCTTATGCTCTGCCATGCAATTTTCATATCATGAATACCACAAAACTTGTGCACTTATTAGTCCAATAAATATTCACATTATAATTATTAGTCAAGGGACAATGCCTTGACAGTAACTTAGGTTCTGTTTGGGGGGCTTATTTTCACCGCTCAAGCAGTTATGACCGCATAAACAGGACCTTAATGGTGGCGGTCATGAACATGGGGTTAAATTGTCATTCGTTAACGCCCATCTAAAAAACTTCATCCACTTTTATGTTCAAACGGATGATGTTTGTTAGGCGATCCTTAACGAATGACGGTTTAACCCACGCATTTACGACCACCACCACCATGCCAAATCTCCAGGTTTGCAAGACATGTAAAGAGAAAAGGCAAAGATCAGAAAAGTACACAATTAGATGGTGAGTTTCTATATATTCGATGTTCTGCTAATATTTTGAATATTAACTGTTAAGGAAAGTGTTTACTCGGAGACCCGCAATCATCTCCTACATGACGACCGATCTAATACATCTCGTGTTTAGTTCTCGCCTCCCCCATGGTGAGCACGCCGCCCCGATTGTGGAGAACTCGCATCCCCCATGGAGAGAACTCGCCTCACCGTTGGTGGAGAACCAGCCACCCCCATGGTGGTGAACTCGCCTCCCCATGGTGGAGAACTCGATGATCCTCCATGTAGAGATCTCGCCATACCATGTAAACATGCAGCACATATTTTCAGAGGATGCCCCCGGGAAGACCCCTCACAACTATAAATAGGCGCGAACAATGGTTGAAAAGGCATCTGAGAAACCAGAGATGGAAAGCCCTAAAACTCGCGACACCTGAAAAATTTTTCTGCAAGTATCCCTTCTCGAGATCTAACGAGATCTCTCCCTAGAGATCTCACGCCTTCATTCGCAACATTTCTCTTTGTACTCATCCAATCACCTGTGATTCCGAGTAACCAGTCATCCGGAGTACCTCCATATCCCTCGAAATGTTGGACGTAGAGCGGGTGACATTTTTGACACCAACATAAAGATTGTCTGAATATAATGAATCTACCGATGAGAATTGACAATCAAATATGTAAAACGAGTTTCTCAAAGAATGAAAACTTTAAGACCTATGTTGCAAATACCGATATAGAATGCCACGCTTTCTTATGCCTAGACGAAAAAAACGAGGCGGAATTCGGTTTAGATCATTTTATTTCTCGTTTGAACATAATCAAATCTCATATAAACTTTAAGTTTGATAAATATGTGGCAGACTATTATGTATTGAAGTTTAAAATTTGATCAATAATAATAGACCATTTAGCATAAATTTTCCTTTTATTAAATAAGATTACCTTAGCATAACTTTTTCCTCTTATTAAATAAGATTATCTTAGCGTAACATTTTTCTTTAATTGATCTTAATTATGCAAAAAAATGTACAACATTAAAAACGAACGATGAATTTCGGTGTGGTGCAGCTGCCGGCGTATATTTGCCGCTATATATTTGGCCCTGTCTAGACCTTTGGCTTAAGGGTTGAAGGATTATAGAAGAGTTGGGGCTTTTCTTTGTGCCCTAAAACTTATTCCTAGTTAGGCTCTAATACTTGAGTTTTAAACAGATATGCTCAAGAAGCATATGATGTATAATTCATTGTGGATGAGCACATGTAGTTGGGCTAATAACCTTTTTCTAATCCAAAGCACATATCATAAGCAAAAGAAGCAATTGAATTAGGTATTGTTCTTCTTCTTTGCATTTTCACTGTGGCTCTGTTGGGATTTGGATACAGCGCCCACTAATGTAACATCAAATGCAGATCATATTAGAGTGTGCAAATGAGTGTTCAAGAAATGATCATGATTTCATAATTATTTAAAAATAATTGCTTGACATAAAGTATTTCAAAGGTTTTCCTAAAACAGTCACCAAAAAGGAGATTTGACAGACATTTTATAATGTGTTTTTGCTTTCTGAAAAGCTATGTAAAAGAAACTCATTCAAACAGATCTTCATTTGCAATAGATCTTTTCCAAAAAATTTTTTGCATACCCTCCTTTTGCTACCACTCTTTTTCCAACGGTCACCGCTCTCTCAAACAGATCCTTATTTTCACCATCCTTAATTTATTTGTTGTGGGATATTTGAACTTGTAAAATAATATCAGTTATTATATTTTCACAAAATATAGCATTTCAGTTTTGATAATATTGCCATAGTACAAATATCATTATTAACAATAATTATAATAATAATAATAATATCAGTAATTGCAATACAGCTGAAACACATTTTCCATTTATCACTAATAGTTAACTATAAAATGATATCCATAACTTCATGACAGTATAAACCAAGATTTTAAGAGCCGGATCGAAAATTGAACTGGGATAAAGGAGAGGTTTTAGGTCGAATAAGTCGAATCGGTGCAACCGGGATTGAATCATAATAACCTAATATTATAAAACATATTTTTAGTATTATTGAATTTTTTATCATCACACACAAAATAAACACATTTAATTATAATGTACAAAATGTCTTCGTATTAAAATTTATCTAAAAAATAAAATTAGACATTGATTAAAACATTATAAAATATTAAATATAAACAATTTCTAAAATAATAGTTTTTAAGTTGGTTCAAATGCATAAACGAATAAATCTTAAATCTTAAAACTAATATTTTTATTTTGAGTAGACTATCTCGAAAAAACTACAATTTTAAAATGTAAATTATACCTATGTATTAGTCGTGCACAATAGAACTGTCGTGTCGGTCTGGGACCGGTGTTTTGGCCTATCAGTCCAGACTGGTCCCGTTCAAACCGGTCCCGGTCCGGGACTAATTTTCCTTCTCTTGAGGAGGACCAGCTGGGACCGGAGGACCGGTCCTAACCGGTTCCGAACCGGTCTTTTTCATCCACCACATTATGCCCAAGTGTAAAAGACATGTATTTAACTTTCAAAATTCCTCCGCTTGAGGAGGACCGATTCAATGATGAGGAGAAGAAGCAGTTCAAGGCATTGGAAGTCACCTGCAACCTCAACAATGTTGCGTGCAAGCTGAAATGATTGGTCTTTTATCAAAAACCGGTTTTTTACCGGTCCCGGTCCGGGACCAGTCTTTTATCGGTCGAGGTCCAGGACTGGTCTTTGATGAAAAAAGGGGAACCCCTGGGACCGATCCAGGATCGGACCGGTCCCTAATAGGGACCAGTCCCTCGCCGGTCCTAACCGGGCCGGTCCCAACCGGACCGATTTTTTTGTGAAAGCCTACTATGTATTAATGTTTGTGTAATTATTTCTTAAATTAGTAATATTCTATTTAGATTTATATATCATAAATTCAAATATTTCAAAAAGGTTTGGCACCTGAGGTGGTTGAATTCTTAGGTTTGGCGCCTGATATTAAGTGTTCGAATCTCCCTCTTTAAATTAAATTCAAAATTTTGCCCGGAGCGGTTCATTGAAACTGGACCGGTCCCCGGTTCTACGGCCCGCCCGCCCGGTTCCGCAGTTGTTAGCCGGTTTGTGGCAGGAGAGGTTCTTTGGGCTGGACCGGACTGCCTGGGTTCCTAGTCACCGGTTGAACTGGCCGGTCCAATCCGATTTTCAAAACCTGGGTATAAACTCTTGTATGAGCATATGTTCCAGAATGTGTTTTAAGAACTAATCACAAGGGGAAGATAAGAAAGCTGATTTGGGTTATAAAATGGCAACCATTACATCATTTTCAAGCAGCAATTACATATAAGAACAGATTAAATTTAACTAATTAAAAATAATAAACAAGGAAACACACATTTTGATGAAAACATTTTTCAGCCAGCTTTAACGGCTTTCTGCTCCTCAGTATGCTTCTGCTTGCTCTCTTTAGACCCCAAAAACAATTTGAATGCCCATACAGCAAGGACCGTAGCTTGGATAGGAGCAAGCCAATACACAAATAGATGCTCCAAAGTTATGTGATCCCCTCGAGCATATGCCCAGCCAAAGGCCTGTGAAAGGGTGTTCAGTTATCAAAATTCACACTATCAGCATCATTAGCTTTATCCAATTTATTCAGTCTCAAATATTTATTATCCATTCATCCATATTGAATCTTGTCTGAGATCCTAAAAATATTCTCAAGATTCATTTCGAACAACTTTTACCATTTTACCCATAGATCTAATCTTGTAATATACAATTCTTACGCATTCTGAGACCATTAGAGACACCTGTTGGGCGTTGTGAGAGTTTAGCCACAAGGCATGTCAAACGGGGAAGGGAGGGTGTAGACCAATAAAGACTTGAAATGAAACTGTAAGGAAAGACATGATGTACTTAGGCATGTTGGAATTATCGGGTCAATGTCGGGTTATTACAGTATTTAGGTGTATTTGTGTTTAGTCCCACACTGACTATCAATGTCTTTGAGTCATGTTTTAATCTTATTTAAAGCCCCTTATGTGGAAGAATAAATCATTCAACTATTTCTCCTCTTTATTTCTACTTGGTATCAGAGGGAGAGTGAAACTTTTCCTCCTGAGTAAACCCTAAAATTCCTTTTTCCCGTGGCCTCCATTTTCTTCCCCCTCCGCCGCCTGATTTCATCGCTGCTCCCGACGGGGATATCTTCCGCTCCCGTCGACAGGATCAGCCTCTGACTCCGTCGACGGGAGGCTCTGTTTCTGTCATACTCGATCCCGTCTGCACCGTCGTCGACGAGAGGCTCTGCTACCGCCTGATCCGACTACTTCTTCCCTCATTGGCTTCAATTATCATCGCTCTGACTGCTGCGTCTACCTCCATCGACGACGCTTCCGCCTGCGCAGACTTCTGCCGATTCCTCCTCTCCCGATGGCAGCAACTGGGTCTCGGCTTCTCCGTCCGGCATATCCCAGGACGTTCTTGGTTGTTTCCCCAATCGTCGACTGTTCCAGATCGCATCTCCTGTCGCCTCTTCTCCCAACGTCGGATCTGGCTTCTATCCCTGCTCTTCTTCTCATCGACGGAACCGCTACTCTCCTCCCTCGATCTCGTTTCCTGGGGGTGCAGCTACTGCCTGCTGGAGTGCTTGATCCATTCAACGACTGCCCTGTCTCCCGCCGTCATCTGCTTCAGGCCAGTCCTCATGTCTTCCCTTTGTTGCTGGTGCCCCCATGTAGGAGTTCCCACTGCTGTTCACAGCTACTTCTGCCGCTGCACCTTGGTTTCTATCAATTCCAGCTACTACCGCCTCTTCCGGGGGATGATCTCTTGCGGATAATGAAGTTTCATGCTAGTTTTAGTCGTTTTTGTGTGTCTTTACTCTTTAATTGTCCTTGTTTGATTGTTGTTCGTATTTGATTAGTCTGGTCTAGTTATGCCTATATGAACGTGGTATCCAGGTGAGAGGGAGTGTTGGGATGATGCGACCCGGATGATCCTTCTCGATGTTCGCCTTAGTCTCACACGGCCTCTAGGCTTATGTTGCATTGTCGTTTTTGCGTCTCCACATGTTTTCTTTTGATTGATCATGTGTTCGGGGGGCGATTGATGTTGGTGTTCTATTCTCATCGGGTTGTGTCGTGTGAGACAGTGTCGTGCGGGACTGTGTCATGAGGGACCGTTTTTGTGCGGATTGTCCCCGACAGATTATCCCCGATCACTCGTTTGATGACTTGCTCAACATCTTTCGTTCTCTTTCGCATGTTGTGTGTGTAGGTGATGTGTGTTGACCATTTTTCAATGAGTCCACGTCGTGTGTGGGTCCTACGTCGTATGTGGGTCCTGCGTCGTGTGTGGCTATGTCCCCGGCTTGATTCCCTAGTTTGGATTTTCCCCCTGGTGGCTCGTCTGATGTTTTGTCCCGCATCATCTGTCTCCATTGTCGTTATTTGTTGTGTCCAAGCTGAAGGGTCCCCCCTTCAGCTTGAGGGGGAGTATTGGAATTATCGGGTCAATGTCGGATTATTAGAGTATTTAGGTGTATTTGTGTTTAGTCACACACCGGCTATCAGTGTCTTTAAGTCATGTTGTAATCATATTTAAAAGCCCCTTATGTGGAAGAATAAATAATTCAAGTATTTCTCCTCTTTATTTTTACTAGGCATTCATGAGATTATGACTAAAGATAGGGCACAATGGCGACAAAGGATCCATATAGCCAACCCCACTATAGTGGGATAAAGACTTGAGTGTTGTGGTTGTTTATTTTATTTTTATTCATTATCTTATTTTCTTTTGTATTTGTATTGCTTAGGTGGATGTGTGGACACACAAGAATGGATAAAATTAGAAATGAATGTATCAGGGATAAGACTGGAGTGGGACCAATTGCACAGAAAATGCGAGAAGCTCGACTAAGATGGTTTGGACACGTACAAAAGAGATCATTAGAGTCACCTGTTAGACGTTGTGAGAGTTTAGTCACTAGGCATGCTAAATGGGGGAGGGGTAGACCGATAAAGACTTGAAATGAAACAATAAGGAAAGACATGATGTACTTAGGCATTAGTGAGATTATGACTAAAGATAGGGCACAATAGCAACGAAGGATTCGTATAGCCGACCCCACTATAGGGGGATAAAGGCTCGAGTGTTGTTGCTGTTGTTGTAGACATTAATTTTATCTGCACTTCTAATTGATGTATAGCCAACCATATGTTTTACATGTTCAAACATTCTAAAACTATTTTTCAATCATCATATCTTCGACTCACAGTCACTCTTAACAATTTCTCTACTGTAAATAATTCATTAGCATATCCTTCCTATTTTAACTTTTTTATTTCTGTCACAAAAACAATCATTTTTGCAGAGCTATAGTTATTGAATTGACGAGGTGTCCTACACATAATCTCCTTGTCCGAGATATAACTGAATATTGCGTATTATTAAACAGCAGTGATCAATGCTTAGCTTTTGTGTGTGCATATTTTTTGTTAGAAGGTGAATGATAGCCTTTAAAATTTGAAGAAAACTAGATTACAGTAGCAGTGAATATAGGGTATGTTAATATAGAAATCATTACTCTGAGATTGAATTGGAGGATCAAGCTCCATTTATTCAGCTTGAGTGCTACATGAGAGTTTGTATTCCTTAAAATTTCAGGGCATATTAGATGCAATCTGCTTCTTTACTTGGGTAAACTTTTTCATAATAATTCTAGTCTTCTAGCATGCATCTACCTTGGCATTCCTTTTAGTCGTTATCAACTTGGCTATAAAATTAATGTTGTCTTTGTAACCCAACACTCAAATCTACTTAAAATGTTAGAAAAATATGCAAAGTGAGGTGTTCCCGGCTAGGCTTTTTATTTTATGAGAGTTATTTTTATTACATCAAAAGACTATGGGTATTTATAGACTATATACCTATGTAATTGTAGAGAAAGCTCAAAGCTTGTATGTATTGATTGAGTATGTAAATACAAGCAGAGAATACATATATATAGGAGGAAGAGAGAGAGTACAAATCCTATACAAGATGTGGGACTAAAAGAGAAGAAAGCATAAATGGGCCTAAAACAAGGCCCAATATGGGTTATTCTAACACTCCTCCGCAAGCTGGAGCACACAAATCGTATGCACCAAGCTTGGACAGACATTGATAGAAGGATGCCTTGGGAAGAGCCTTTGTGAGGACATCCGCAGCTTGTTCCGTCCCTGGAACATGCTTGAGATCGAGCTTCTTCATTTGAACTTTCTCTCGAACGAAGTGACAATCGACTTCAATGTGCTTCGTTCTTTCATGGAAAACTGGGTTCTTGGCGATATGTATAACCGCTTGGCTATCACAAAGAAGAAGAGCCGGAGAAGGTAATTTGACACCCAGATCAGTGAGGAGACTTTCAAGCCACGTCAGTTCTGATACAACAGATGTCATTGCCCGGTATTCTGCCTCAGCTGATGATCGAGCAACGACCGCTTGTTTCTTGCTTCGCCATGTAACCAAATGGTCCCCAAAGTATGTGCAGAAACCACTAGTAGATCGCCGGTCATCAAGAGAGTCAGCATAATTTGCATCAGAGTATGCCACTAAGGTTGGAGCAGACGAGGAAGTCCGGTAAACAAGTCTTTGACCCGGGGCTGTTTTTAGGTACCTGAGAATACGTTCAACAGCCTGAAGATGAGATTTACGAGGAGAGTGCATGTATCGACTGACAAGACCAACAGCAAAGAAAATATCTGGTCTGATAACCGTGAGATAGATCAATTTCTCAACTAGTCGTCGATAATATTCAGGATTCTGGAGAAGTAGATCCGAGTCAGATGCCTGAGCACATAACTTGTGGTTTACATCCATGGGGGTATCACTTGACTTACACCCTAAAAGACCAGCATCATGAAGAAGATCAATACAGTACTTTCGTTGAGATAGAATAAGCCCGTCCGGTCGCCTGACAACCTCAAGACCCAGAAAGTATCGTAGAGTTCCCTGGTCCTTTGTCTGGAAGACCGAGTTTAGATGCACTTTGACGGCATGTATCCCTTGCGAGTCATCTCCTGTAATGATGATGTCGTCAACATATACTAACAGAAGGACCGTCCCTTTGGTCGGTGACGAGTGAACAGCGAGAAGTCGGCCGAGCTTCGAGTAAAACCGATATCATGAAGGATCTTACTGAATTTGTCAAACCAGGCTCATGGAGATTGTTTGAGACCATACAGAGCATTAAGAAGGCGGCATACCTGAGAATCCCCCGTGGTCTCAAACCCGGGCGGTTGTTACATGTAGACCGTCTCCTGGAGATCCCTATTTAAGAAGACATTCTTGATATCGAGTTGAAAGAGGGGCCACTGGCGATGAACAGCGACAAAGATGAGGACTCGAACGGTATTGAGCTTGGCGACCGGAGAGAAAGTTTCCTCATAGTCGAGTTCTGTTGCTGGGTGAAGCCGCGAGCCACAAGACGAGCCTTCAGACGGTCAATCGTCCCATCAGCAGCATGTTTGATGACAAAGACCCACTTGCACCCAACCGGTTTCTGACCCGGAGGAAGGGGACAACGGTCCAGGTCTGGTTAGCCCAGAGGGCAGACATTTCCTCCTCCATGGCTGCCCGCCAGTCGGGATGTTGAAGCGCCTCCTGCACAGAGTTAGGAACAGTAATCGAAGAAAGAGAAGTAGCAAATGTGTGCAGAGGAGGAGAGAGGCGATGAAGAGAGACGTAGGCATCCAGAGGATGGGCAGTGGAAGGCGTTACCTGATCAGAACGACGCGAAGTATCCGTGGTGGAGGTCGGCTGCAGAGGGGCAATGGAACCGGGAGGGCGACGAGTGTTAGATACGGATACGGGTGGTTTTTGGTGGTATAGCAGGAGCGGGGGCAAGAGAAACGGGCGAATGTGGTGTAGTAGCGGGAATAACGGGGCGTGGTAAAGATGGAGGAAGAAGAGTCGGTGGGAGCGCAACAGGTAACGGAGCAGGGAAAAACGGTTGTTTCTTCCCGCAAGATAACGTCAGCAGAAACGGTGATCTTGCGAGTAGCGGGGTGAGTAACAGACATAACCCTTCTGGGTGCGTGAGTAGCCGACAAAGATGGTGTTTCACCGCCCTGGGATCCAATTTATCCGAGGAGGGCCCGAGGCTGTGGACATAGCAGGTGCTGCCGAAGATACGAGGCGGGAGAGGGAAAGTCGGAGTGGAGGGAAACAATATGCTAAACAGAGTAGCATAATTGAGGACAGAGGAGAGGAGGCGGTTGATGAGAAAACAGACAGTGGAAACCGCAAAGTTCCAGTATGCCTTGGGAACATGCATTTGAAGCATGAGGGAGCGGGCGACATCGAGTAAATGACGGTTCTTTCGTTCGACAACCCCATTTTGCTGGGGCGTGTAAGCGCAAGAGGTTTGATGTAGAATCTCGTATTCCGAACACAAAGTGGTAAAGTCGTGGCTGGTGTACTCACGAGCATTGTCAGTACGGAGGGTTTTGAGAGTGGTGTGGAATTGCGTCCGGGTCTCGAGGACAAATGCCCGAAAAACCCGGGGAAGCTCGGAGCGTTCACGGAGTAAGTAGAGCCACGTAGTGCGAGAGTGATCATCAATAAACGTGATAAAATAACGAAAACCACAGATACTGGGAATCCTAAATGGACCCCATACATCCGAATGAACGAGATCAAGGGAGCTACACTCTGAGTACAATGTGAAGGAAAAGAAGAACGCAGCTGTTGTCGAGGATACATGAGTCACACTGAAAAGAAGTAAAAGGAATATCTGGAAGAGCCGCTGGAGTACTGGTAGAGGGGTATGACCAAGTCGGCGATGCCATACAGTGGAGGAGACGAAAGACAGAATGGTGGGAGAGTCATCGAGAAGGTAGAGCCCGTTCCGCAGCTGGCCTCTACCAATGGTAGTCCGCGTCCGCCGATCCTATATAACAAAAGAAGAATAAGTGAATATAATAGAACAATCCAGATCACTTGTAAGACGCCCCACAGATAGTAAATTAAAGGGTGAACTCAGAACATGAAGAGCCGAGCGAAGGGAGGGGGATTGACTGGTTGGGAGAAAGATCGGCCGAGCCGGAGATAGGAACCAGCGCCCCATTGGCCACAGTGATAGACTTCGGATAAGGAGAGTCTGAGTACTTTGCAGGACGTTGCAAAGTAATGTGATGAGTGGCACCAGAGTCCACAATCCAGCCCGGGCTGGTGGAGAGACAAGCAGTACCTGTGTTGGAGATGGAGGCGACGGAGGCCGAGGGTGGGTTGAGCAGGCCCTGGAGATGCTGGAGCTGAAGACGGACGGTCTCAAAATCAGGAGAACTGACTTCAGTAACAACAGAAGCCGTCGGGCGAGGGGGATAGCCGATTTTCTTATAGCAGGTCGCCTCAAGATGACCATCTTTCCGCAGAAGGAGCACTTTGGCGGCCGCGGCCACCCACGGCCACGGGACCCGCGAGCCCGAACGTCCCCCCCCCCACCCCCCACCCCCGAGCAGAAGTGGGAGGGGATGGTAAGAGCGGAGGGCCTGCTGAAGAAGAGCCGGTGGAGAAGGAGAAGGAGGATCTGGAGGAGGGGAGACCCGGAGAATCATGGAGCAGACATCAGAGAAAGATGGTGTGGTGGGAGCAGCCGGGACTGAGCACGAAGACTCTGTAGATGAGATTGGAGGCGGGCCATGATGATGGCAATGCAAGAAGCGTCCTTCTGAGCCGCTGAGCAGCATGATCATTGGTGGGCGGCTGATGCTGGATCCAAGCTTCAGCAAGAGTTTTACCCCGAGCGACAAACGAGGTCATATCTGAAGCGCCGCCAGTGTCGAGAGTGAAAAGGTCAGTGAGGATGTGGTAAAGATGCTGAAGACTGTCGCGGCCGGAGTACAAGGAATGTAGCTCATCCCACATAGCCTTGGCGGGTGTCGTGGTACATAGCCATTGATAAGGCTCACCATCCAAGGAATTCAGAATCCAAGTCTGAACGCGTCCGTCATTTCGGAGCCAATCATCCGTAAGGGAGAAGGAGGTGCCTGAGTAAGGTGAGGCAGAAGTCCCTTAGCCTGAAGAACCCGCTGAACTGAATGCACCCATGGAATAAAGTTTTTTTTGTCGGAAAGAGAGATTGTTGTGATCCGGAGCTCGTCACGAAGTTCGGCAGAACAAGGCCGGGCGGTCTGGCGGACAGGCCGGGGGGGACAGTAGGCGGGCTGGTCGCCGAGCTTGTAGAATTACCAGAAGAAGCCATAGAGACAGGCCGCAGAACCAGACGACCTAGGAAGACCGCCGCGGAAAGAGCAGGATGTCGCACGACAAGGCCGCGGCAGGAAGGACAGGAGACCGCGACCAAGAAAGCGGAAAGGAAAACTAGTCCGCTCGGTCACACTGGCATCAGCGATGAGTCAGAGCGCGACCCAAATGCGGAAAGAAAGAGAGTTCGCACGGTCTAGGTGAACACAGTAGCGATCAAAGCACAGGAATTAGGCCGCAGCGGACAGGAGCAGTCCGCAAGAAGAGAGGGAGAGGCCGGCGGATAAGAACAATCCGTAAGAGAGGATAGCCGAAGCGACTAGAGCAGAGATCGCCCGGTCAAGGTGTGAAAAACACAAGCGGCTGGAGGAGGCCACGACCAAAGGCGAAGCGGACATGGAGAAGAAGGCCGCAGCGGGCAGAGACAAGTCGCGCGGACAGAGAGGAGAAGAGCAGGAGACCGCGACCAAGATGCGGGTGAGAAAGGAACAGCCCGCACGGTCAGGCGGATCACAGCAGCAAACTGAGGAAGCAAACCGCGAGTATAAAGACAAGCGGATTTGGGGAAGGCAGAAGCGGAGAGCAAAGTGGCGGACTGAAGACAGGTCGCGGCGAGTAGGGAGTCCGCAGCGGACAGAAAAGAAGGTGGCCCCACGAATTAGGAAGGAGGAAAGGCTATAAAAAGCAAGGGGGGGATGTGGATCCACGGGAGAAGGAGAGTAACAGGAGGTAGCGGAACAGCTGCGGACTGAGAGGGACAATCCGCAGAGGCAAGCGGATAGAGACGAACAACTCGCGAAGGCAGGTCGCGAGAGACAAGCCGCGGGAGCAGGCCGCGAGAGAGGCCGCGGGAGGCAGGCCGCGAGAGATCACTAGGTGCGGTCAGAACAAAGGAGACCGCGAGAATCGTAACCTGGCTCTGATACCATGATGAGAAAGCTCAAAGCTTGTATGTATTGATTGAGTATGTAAATACAAGGAGAGAATACATATATATAGGAGGAAGAGAGAGAGAACAAATCCATAGAAGATGTGGGACTAAAAGAGAAGAAAGCATAAATGGGCCAAAAACAAGGGCCCAATACATGGGTTATTCTAACAGTAACAAAAGTCAACATTTTGTGCTCATATTTAAAACTGAATACATCAGCTATACTTAAACTCTTCACTGTCTTTATTCTGCAGGATAAGCTGATCCACAAGCTGTCTTCTTGAGGGCTGCTTTGTTTTCTCCAGCTTCACCATTACCTTCTTGGTTTGGGAGATGTTGACTCCATCCCCGATTATCTTCCAATACGCCCCCATAATCGGGGGAGATATGGGTTTTAATATTCTTCCTTAACTGCAAATACCTTTCTCGCAGTAAGGCTTTTGTGAATCCGTCGGCTAATTGCTCTTCCGACCTACTATGCTCCAGTTTAATTTCCCCCCATTTCAACTAATTCTATAATAAAGTGGTAACAAAGCTCAATATGCTTGCTTCTGCTATGAAAATCTAGATTTTTGACCAGTGCTATAGCATAGATAGTATCACAGAGTAATGGAAGTGGTTTCACCTTTCATCTTCTTTCACATTTCCCAGAAATTTTAGAATTTGTTGTAACCAGAGGGCTTCACAGGGCAACTGAATGTTGCTTCTTGGAAGTCCAATAAATTGAGGTTTTTCCACAAAAGCAGATATACCACTTGTTCTTTTACGTTCATTAGGGCATCCTCCCAATCGGCATATGAATACCCCCATTAAATTCATTTCTCCTCCTTTAATATATAGCAGGCCATAGTTTTTGGTACCTTGCAATATCGGAGAATGTGTTCTGTTGCTGCATAGTGTTGTTGATTGGGATTGGAGGTAAATCGTGACACCATATTCACTACATATTCAATGTCAGGTCTAGTATGTGTCACATAAATTAATGATCCTACTAAGGATCGATACAAAGCTTCATTTGCTTTCTCATCTTTTTCCCTACATTTCAAAAGTTTATCAGCAGTACAGGAAGGAGTTACAGCAGGATTTTATTCTTTCATATTGCATTTGGTTAGTAAATCTCTAACATACTTTTCTTGTGAAAGAAAATATAAGAGGGCTTCTATTCAATCTGCATTCCTAAGAAGTATCTCATAATGCCGAGATCTGTCCTCTCAAAGTGTTTCTGCGTCTGATTCTTCACTAGCTTTATAAGTTTGGGAGAACTAACAGTAAGGATTACATCATCTGCATAGAGGCATAGAATTACATTATCAGTAGAATCTTCCATTTGACATAATGATGGCTCTACGGAGCATTTCCGCAAGCCATTATCATGAAGAAAAGAATCAAATTTGATGTTCCAGGCCTAGGCGGGCTTGTTTTTGTTGGAAACGTGTATGGGCTCCCGCTCAATCCCAACTCCACTAACAACTTCACTTGACACCACAACTCAACACCAATACCGAGACCGCCGCCACAAACCGCGCGACCTCCCTCCTATTAGGCGAGTACCAACTCGCGCGAGCGAGCTCCCGCCTCCACGCGCGAGAACAACCCAGCGAGGTCTCCTTCAACACCTTGCGCCTAGACCACCACTCGCGGCTTGGCCGCCCAACTCGCGTGGCGAGATCCGTCTACTCGCGCGACCACGATGTCAACGAGCTGCTGCTACTCGCTTGGCGAGTTCCTCCTGCGCGAGCTCCTCCTGCGAGAGCTACTACTGCGCGAGCTGCACAAACCGCGAGTTCCCTCTCGCGGCGAGCTCACCAAACCGCACGGCTTCAACTTCTAACCGCCCGAACAGAAAAACACACCAGCGCTGCGGCGCTTCCCCCTTCTCTCTCTAAACAGGAACAAGAAATTTTGGGAGCTTCTCTCTCTATTTTTCAACAACAAAATAAGTACAAGGGGGGCCTTTATATAGGCAAAACAAAACCAAAAAACTCTCTCATAATAAATGCGTCTCATCTCTCTCCTATTAAATACATACCAAACAAATTGATTAAAAATATTAAAATAAAACATAATAAAAGCTTTGACTTGTTGACCCGGTCAACCAAGTCAATTTCCAACAAACTCCCCCTCAAACTTGGCAGACCATGCCGAGTTTGCCTTTGAGCTTCTTGAATGTCTCCACTTTCAACGTCTTGGTGAATATGTCCGCAATCTGCTCTCCAGTAGGGCAATACGCAACTTCCACCGTCTTCTGCTCCACCTGCTCGCGAAGGAAATGGTACCTCGTCTCGATATGCTTGCTGCGCCCATGCAACACAGGATTCTTTGCGAGCTGGATGGCGGACATGTTATCCTCTAACAATGTCGTTGGCCCTTTCTGCGCATGATGCAACTCTCCCAGAAGGTTTCGTAGCCAGATAGCTTGGCAAGCACATGCCGCAGCTGCAATGTACTCTGCCTCACATGATGATAAGGCTATCGTAGCCTGCTTCTTAGAACTCCATGAGAACGCCGCGGTTCTCATGTTGAACGCATACCCGGAAGTGCTCTTCCGGTCGTTCAATCCTCCATAGTCGTTATCCGAGTAGCCGACTAGCTTCAACTCTTCTCCAGATGAGTATCTCAGGCCATGGTCCCGAGTCCCGTTCACATATCTCAGGATCCTCTTCGCTGCGGTGAAGTGATCCTGCTTGGGTTCCTCCATGTGCCTGCTTACAACCCCGACCGCATACATGATGTCCGGCCTAGTGAAAGTCAAGTACCTTAGACTTCCGACCAGACTCTTGAACATAGTTGGGTCCACCCTTTCCTCTTCGGAATCCTTCCTCAGCTTTGTTCCAGGGTCCGCAGGAGTGGAGATAGCCTTGCTACCCTCCATCCTGAACCTTTTTAGAATCTCCTCGGCATACTTCTTTTGGGAGATGAAGATCCCATCTTCTCTCTACTGCACCTCAACTCCTAAGAAATAGCTCAGCTCTCCCAAGTCCGTCGTCTCGAACTCCTTCTTCATCAGCCTCTTGAATTCTTCGAGCATCGCAGGGTTGCTCCCAGTGAATATCATGTCATCCACATACAAACATAGGATCATGATGTCCCCGCTCTTCTCCACCTTCATGTAGAGAGCATACTCATATGGGCACTTGATATACCCATGCTCCTGAAGGAATTTGTCTATCCTCTCATTCCAAGCTCGAGCTCCCTGCTTCAGTCCGTACAAGGCTCTGCTCAGCTTGCAGACCTTTCTCTCCTTGCCTTTCACAATGTACCCTGGAGGCTGCTCGATGTACACATCCTCCTCCAGGTACCCATTCAGATACGCCGCCACAGCATCCATTTGCATGATAGTCCATCCGTAGTGTGCCGCCAGTGCGATGATCAGCCTTATAGTATCGATCTGCGCCACTGGAGCGTAGACTTCATCATAGTCCACCCCTTGAACTTGTCCATACCCTTTCACCACCAGCCTTGCCTTGTGCTTCTCCACAGCTCCATCTTTGTTTTTCTTCACCTTGTAAACCCACTTCACACCGAGGGGTTTGTGGCCCGCCGGTGGGTCAACTAGCTCCCATGTATCGTTCTTCTTTATGGAAGTCATCTCGGCATCCATCGTCATCCTCCAAGATTTCTCTTGAGCAGCTTCTTCATAGGACCGTGGCTCGCAATCTGCTAAGAGGCAATATAATGAATAGTTAGCATGAATTGGGACCGTCTCCTCATAGATCTCCGCCAACCCCTTCATCCTGGATGGTGGACTCTCTGAGTTATTCCGACTCCCGCTACCTCCTCCAGATTTGCTTCCATTTGAGCTTTCCCCTCTTGAGTAGGATGTAGAAGCTCCCCCTGAATTTCTACTCGGTGGTGATGGCGGCTCAGCTCCACCATTCTCGGCTTCAGCCTCATGACCACCTTCTTCCTCATCTTCAAAGAACATGCCCTCCATACTTCTCGTCTCCTCATCCCAGCTCCAGCTGCTTCCTTCTTCAAACACCACGTCCCTCGAGAATATGGCCTTTCCCGTCACCGGGTTGTAAAATTTGTATGCCTTGCTCTCCGGAGCGTAGCCAACAAAAATGCACTTCTCGCTCCTATCATCGAGCTTCTTCCTTCTCTGGTCCGGGATGTGAGCATGAGCTACACACCCGAAGACCCTTAGGTGCTTCACACTCGGCTTGCAGCCGCTCCATGCTTCAAAAGGTGTCATGAACTTCACACTCTTTGTGGGGCATCTGTTCAGTAGATACACCGCACATTGCACTCCTTGCGCCCAGAACATCTTCGGTAGCCCCTTCTCCTTCACCATGCTTCTCGTCATGTTCATGATGGTGAGGTTCTTCCTTTCTGCCACTCCGTTCTGCTGCGGTGAGTATGCCGCCGTCAGTTGGTGTGATATTTCATTCTCCTTGCAGAAATTATTAAACAACCTCGAGGTGTACTCCCCACCTCGATCTGTCCTCAGCACCTTCAATGGTTGTCCACTCTCCTTCTCGGCCATCGCCTTGAACTCCCTGAACTTGTCAAGGTCCTCAGACTTCTCTCTCAGAAAATACACCCAACACTTCCGACTATAGTCATCCGTGAAGGTGATGTAGTACTTGCTTCCGCCTATTGAGGTGGTCTCAAACGGACCCGCGATGTCCGAGTGAACCAGTTCAAGTTGCCGTCTTGCTCTCCAGGACTTCCCTCCTTCGAATGTCTGCCTTTTGAGCTTCCCCTTCGTGCATGCTTCACACACCTTCTGCGGAGGGGAGATCATAGGCAGATCCGCCACCATCTTGGAGTGGGATAATAGCTTCAACCCTGTGAAGCCCAAGTGCCCCATCCTATGGTGCCATAGCCATGCTTCTTCCTCTTTTTTGTTCTCGCGAGGCAGGCCGTCTCTTGAGCATCCATCTTCAGCGTGAAGAGACGGTTCGCCGTCATGTTTACCTTCACTACCTCCTTCCCTTGATCATTCTTCATTGCCAGAGACCTATCCTTCATTTGCACGCAGTAGCCTCTCTCCACTAACTGCCCAATGCTCAAAATATTGGTCTTCAATCCTGGTACGTAGTACACATCGTTTAGGTGTACTCTCTCCCCGTTCAGTTTCACAACAACCAGGCCCTTTCCTTCCAAGGAGATCTTCGAAGCATCCCCGAAGCTAACCTCACCCCCACTGGGTTCAAGGTTAGAGAACATCTCCTTATCTCCACACATGTGGTTGCTCGCCCCTGTGTCCAGGTACCATACTTCATTCCTTCCTTCTTCTGCCCCTCGGTAGGTTAGAAACATCATTGGGTCTCCAGCCTCAACATCGTTCCCCCTGTTCCTAGCCTCCGCATAATGATTGACTTCTTCTGTCTTCCTCGGAGCCCAACAGTCATAGCTCATGTGCCCAAACTTGTTGCAGTTGTAACACTGAACTTGGGCTCTTCCTCCTCGGCCTCTTCCTTGGCCTCTCCTCTTCCTCTTCCTTCTTGCCAACCTCCTTGAGGTCGCTCCGCCTCTCTTTGGAAACCTTGGTTCCTTCCTTGATCTCTACCTCCTCTTCTACCTCGGCCTTTGCCTTGGTGTCCTCGGCCACGCTGGCCGCCTCCTCTTCCGGAGCTCTCTCCGAAGTTCAGCTGGTTCTGGAGTGCTTTTCCAGAGCCACTCGCTTCTTCATCATCCTGCTGCATTCTGTACTCATGAGCTTGCAATGAGCCTACAAGCTCGTCTACGGTCATCTGGGTGAGGTCCTTCGACTCCTCGATTGCCACTACCACGTGTCGGAACTTCCTTGACATGGCCCTCAGGAGCTTCTCCATGAGACTCACATCATCTATCGTCTCTCTGTTTCTCTTCATCTCGTTTGTGAGCGTCCGCAGACGGGTCACAAAGTCTCCGACTTTCTCCGTGGCCTGCATCCTCAACATTTCATACTCGCCCCGGAGGGAGTGCAGCTTGACTTTCTTCGCCTTGTCTACTCCTTGCATGGAGCGTTGCAACACCTCCCATGCTTCTCTTGAGCTCACAGCTTCTGAGATCTTCTCGAATGTAGCTTCATCAACTCCTTGGTATAACGTGAACAGTGCCTTCTTATCTTTCTTTCTTGCTTCCCTCAATGCCGTCTTCTGGGCATTGGTCAACGCCGCTTCTGCTTCGGCAGTAAGCTCTTCATACCCGTCCTCAACTATCTCCCATAGTTCCTTTGAGGCGAGTAACACCTTCATCTGAATACTCCAGTTTCCATAATTCGTCTTCGTCAACTTGGGGACTTGCCCCGGCATGACACCTCCAAACTCCATCTCTCCTCCACTTCAAACCTTCCGAGTCACCGTAAAGGTTTAGAACCTCCCTCTGATACCACTTGTTGGAAACGTGTATGGGCTCCCGCTCAATCCCAACTCCACTAACAACTTCACTTGACACCACAACTCAACACCAATACCGAGACCGCCGCCACAAACCGCGCGACCTCCCTCCTATTAGGCGAGTACCAACTCGCGCGAGCGAGCTCCCGCCTCCATGCGCGAGAACAACCCAGCGAGGTCGCCTTCAACACCTTGCGCCTAGACCACCATTAGCGGCTTGGCCGCCCAACTCGCGTGGCGAGATCCGTCTACTCGCGCGACCACGACGCCAACGAGCTGCTGCTACTCGCTTGGCGAGTTCCTCCTGCGCGAGCTCCTCCTGCGAGAGCTACTACTGCGCGAGCTGCACAAACCGCGAGTTCCCTCTCGCGGCGAGCTCACCAAACCGCACGGCTTCAACTTCTAACCGCCCGGACAGAAAAACACACCAGCGCTGCGGCGCTTCCCCCTTCTCTCTCTAAACAAGAACAAGAAATTTTGGGAGCTTCTCTCTCTATTTTTCAACAACAAAATAAGTACAAGGGGGGCCTTTATATAGGCAAAACAAAACCAAAAAACTCTCTCATAATAAATGCGTCTCACCTCTCTCCTATTAAATACATACCAAACAAATTGATTAAAAATATTAAAATAAAACATAATAAAAGCTTTGACTTGTTGACTCGGTCAACCAAGTCAATTTCCAACAGTTTTAAACCGTAAAGGGCCTTATGAAGTTTTAATAGTTTATGTTCTTCTACTTGCTTTTCATGCCCTTGCTACTGAACACCATCAGCTATGATTGGCCGATGGTTTCAGAGCCAAAATACAAGAAATAATTGTCCGGAAAATATAAAGCTATATATGAAAAAACATCGGAACGCGGATCCGGACGCATCTGCGGAGTTGGATCATCGATCCGGGCACGTCATATATAATAAGTCACCAATCGGCCCCAAACAGGCCCAAAAATCGTCCTCCGCTGCGGGTCCACGTCTCCTCTCCGCATCATTCTCCCCGGCTTAAAAGAATTCATCTCCTGATTAATAGAGATCGGAATTCTCTCGATGTATGTCGGGTAAGACTCGATGAGGTCCACCAGAGGTCGTTCAATTGTCGTTGCTGCGAAAGTATCCTCGCCAATCAACTACACCCAACTAAAGAGCTCTCATCCCCGATGAGTGGAGACGATCGTACTGAAGTTGAAGTCTAGGGACGAATTGGTCAAGCTCTGCAACAGCAATCCAGTTATCGTCGGTGAAAGGTCATCCGCGCCAATGGACCAAGTAGCGGCACACAAGACCGTCCGTACAGGGGACGTACTCATGCGTAATGATCTCATTAATATGCTCATCGCACAACACTCTAGTAAGAGGATACGATGGGATCTGTTGAGCCAATGGTGAAGCCGGTGGAGACATAATCCCGGGTGGCAACGGCGCGGGCGTGGGCTGAGTGGTGGGGGATGAAAACGGTGGTAATGGCTCGAGAGGGCCTCCCAGGTATGGGTCTGAATACTCGTGAGGTGCAAAGTATGGTGTCAGGTCCTCGACATTAAACACAGGATGGATACTCATGCTCACATGGATGTCCAGCTCATAAGCATTTGTCCCAATCAATGTTTTAAATATTGGATGTCGGCGACATATTAGATTGAGTTTTAAAATGTTGGATGTCAGAAGCCGGAGACATGTCGGAGATATTTTAAAATATCGGATTTTCATGTCTTATAAATAAATTTTTTATTTTTATGTATATTAGCTATAACTATATGTTATAAAAATAGAAAAATAATATAATAAATAGATAAAAATGAATCATTTATATTATAAAATAAAATCGAACAATATATAAACTAAATTTTTATTAACAAATACAAAATGATATATTGTAAAATATATTTAATAGTATACAATAATTTTATTTTGATGATAATAGGTTTATTGAAAATAAAAATGATTTAAAAGTTAAAAATCTTTAATTGATTATAAGTCTTTTCAAACTTATAAATTTATATTAAAAGCATGTAAACAACCAACTAATAAATTTATTAAAGGTTTTCATATTTTTTGTAATATGAAATTAAAAATTGCGAAATAATTATATAAAATTGATTGTAAGAATAAAACGTTACAAAATTCGAAACAATAATTCTAATCAATTTAAGCATACATAATATAATATATATAAACAATTTAAATATATGATGCTAATCTGTTAATATAACATAAAATAAAATAACGGACGATATATTTAAAAGTCGTGACGGATAATATATCAGAAAAAAATCGGACATGTCGACCTATATTTTACAAAATGACATAATCTATTATTTTATAAAAACGTATTGTTTTGCCCTAAAAAATGACATGTCGAGAGACATGTCGGGGGACATATAAAACAATGGTTCTGATGCATCTCAAGACTCTTACCATCACTTGTTCACCTACTAGAAAGATCCTTCCTCACATATGCTTATTTGCATGTTCCTTATGGTATTCATTGCTTGAATTAATTCTGCACCTGGCTGAATCATGCAACTTTGCAACTTATGCAAATGATGAACAAATGACTCAACAAACTCATGCAGGTAATGCAAATAAAACACGACAGACACAATACGCTCCCTATGGATAGTCTGACAATTGCTTGGAAATCTACAAAATGAGGTGACCTATCAGGGGGCTCTCTCGGTGGAGTGTAAGAAAACTCATCTAGTGTGTGACAAGTGTTCAGGTGACTGTGTGAGATAGTGCGATGTGTCACAAGATAGGACCTCACAATATCAGGAGTATGTTCATGTTTACTTGAGGGAGCCCAAAATACTTGATGACCACTCAATATCCATCATCTGGGGCAAGGTCAGGGACGATAATGGAAAAAGCGTCAGTAAATCGATACTCATACATGAGTGGCTCACCTGAATCTCATCCTCACCCGGATGTGACGACTCATAGGAGGATCAACAGGGGGCTCGTCATAGAACTCGTCACTAGGGCATGATTTTCTAGATGAGTACCATCGTAAGGGGCAGTGTCCCCATGAATGGGTGAAATAGCCACTACGAGATCAACACCAGGCTCTGGGCTCTCGGTCGTGATGTAACTCTAAGCAATGACAAGGGAAGAGAGGCATAGGCCTACTCAAGAATGAGCATGTCGGCGCGGTGGTGTCAAGAAATGAGTCTATAGTAGGGGTGTTAACTAGCTCAGGACATGACAGAAGAAGGGGTATGGGTGCGGGACACATCACTATAGAATCAATAAGTCGCTCGGACTCGCTCTCAGTCGGGGTCACAAGAGAAGAGTCAGAAACAAATGACAGACCACTCACCGGACTAAAGACCTCACTGGGGTGAGAAAAATCTATATCAGGTATCATTTTTGTCATGTCCGGCGGGACAATGGTAGACATCGTGGTGAACTCGGTATGAGAGGGACTCGTGCTGCGAAGGTGAAGGTATGAGTCTAAACGACCAGCTCTTGAAGATCTCAAGGATTCTTCATGATGAAGGGCGAGCTGATATGTCTACTCAAGGGACTCCGAGCTGTGATAAGCCAACTTAGTACGTATGTCCGATCTAAGTCTAGACCGAAATCGGGTAGTGGTCATGGCTGGCTCCTCTCGGATATCGCTCCTCACAACTAACTCATAAAAATGATTCATATATTCAGCGACTGACATGGATTCTTGTTGAAAGAAAAATAATTGCTCGAGTAAGCGACTATAATACAACGAAAACAGATACCTCTGACACAATATATGCTTCATATTCAACCAACTGGTGATGCGAATAAGACGATCTCGCTCACGGGTCCTCTCAATGCTAGACTAATACACTCTCGCCTGATCTAAAAGCCTAAGTTTTGCGAACTTAGCGCGTCGTTCACCGGATAACTCAAAAAGATCAAGATAATACTTCATATCCACGAGCCAATAACTGAAAGATTCGGGACTCGATGATCCGTCGAAGGAAGGGGCATCAGTACGAAACTGCCACTCGAGATCTCTCTCAGAATATTCATCCTTAAGGTAATCGAGTCATGTTTAAGGGTCAACACGATCCGCTCGCGTGCAGGGATATGAAGGAAGACAATCATTATACTAATCGTCCCTAGCATAGTGGGATCGTGTTGGTGGGTCAACACGGTCTCCGGAAGTGGTGTGTCGCAGACAATAATAATCATCATAAAAACGTGTGGAATTCTCTGAAGGGACTCTATGGGATCGGGTATAGGTAGACTTGAGATCCCCAAATAGAAGAAAGGAATGCCGACGAAACTAGTCATAGATAAACCTAACGACTCTATATGACCTACCACTACATATAAAAGTGGCCCAAACCTTGGGCACTGATACCAACTGATGTAAGGTATGGTGTGTAGTGGACTCCTACAATGCACGCTAGTGGTGAGTGAAGGTGACTCCCGACTTCCCAACAACTCTATGCATGCACTCTTCGCAATTAGGGCCAGCGGCCTTGGTTGGAGGGTCGGGGGGGAGTTTAAATGGGCGGGAGGCCGGTTATAGGAGAGTGATGGTCGGCTGCCTGCAGCAGTGAAGGCAAGCTGATGGAGTAGGCGGCGGCTTGAGGGGAAGAAGCGGCGAGAGGGGGTTTTGAGGTAGACGACAGCAGCTGGAAGGGGATTTTTGAGGGAGCCGACTGGCTGGACAGCAAGGTGGAAGGGTGGGGAAGTAAGAAAACACAAAGATACAAAGCACTTACCCAAGAAGCTGTCACCAAGGGGTTCTACGGAGTCAGCACCGCAAAGAGATCACCGGAAATGAGGAAGAAGATTCTCCAAATTTCAGCAATCTCCTGAAAGAGCAGCCATAACATCTATTTATAAGAGATGAGAAATTAGGGTACTCAAAATCAACGGTTATGATTGGCCGATGGTTTCAGAGCCAAAATACATGAAATAATTGTACGAAAAATATAAAGCTATATATGAAAAAACATAGGAACGGGGATTCGGACGCATCCGCGGAGTTGGATCATTGTTCCGGGCACGCCATATATGATAAGTAGACAATCGGCCCCGAACGGGCTCAAAACTTGTCCTACGCTATGAGTCTGTGTCTCTGCTTCGCATCAGTTGTTCAATCATCACTTCTTGTAGATAGTTTTGCTTATCCCAATCCCATGAAGATGTTTCATCAATCTCAACATCCCTTGAGACAATTAGCTTATTATCTTCAGGCTGAAAGAGCCTGTAAGCTCTTGAAGTGTCACTATACCCGATAAATATAGTTTTTCTAATTCTCCCCCCATTTTCCTTCTTTTCTCTTAGAACATATGCAATACTTCCAAATATTTTAAGATGAGCTACATATGATTTTCTTTCAAGTGATGCTTCATAAGTTGTTAACCCTACTAGTACTTTAGTAGGTGTTAGATTCAGTACGTAGATGGTAGTGTGTGTTGCCTCTAGGGGTGTGCACGAAAAACCGAAAAACCTCCTAAAACTGACCGAACCGCCCAAACTGAACTGATATCCACACCGATCCACTCGGTTCGGTGTATGTGTGGTTATTCATTTAGGATAACCGCTCCTATTTTGGTTCGGTGCGTTTTTTATTTTCAAAAATTGATAAAACTACACCAAACTGAAATAATTAATAATACATAAATACATTATAGTCTATACTCTAATCATATAGTTAGCATTCACAAAAATCAAATTAAGTTTTTCACGCCTCCTTAGACTTTCCCTTAAACTCTTACGACCCAATTATGTCAACTTTGCTTATATGTGCATGTTAATAAATTTATCGCATTGAATTTACTTGTTGATTTGGTGTACAATAAATTGTAGAATGATGATTGAGAATCAATATAGATATCATAAAGTTTTTGTTATGCCCCTTGCCCTTGGATTGTGTCACCGACGGAGGAGCGATGATGGTGGAAGGGAAGCGCCGCGTCGATCGGGCGAAGTCTGCGGTCGGTGGAAGACGTGCGGGGGTCGGCTAGGGCAACACGGGAAAGAACCGTGGGGTTTAGTGAGAGAGAGGAAAGAGGAGAATAAGAGAGAGAGAGCCTTTTCTACTAATTTCTTGTTTAAAACAAAGTGTCCAAAACCTACACATAAATAAGTTTCAAAATGTGCCCCCCATTTAGGCTTACGACAATGGGTCAAATACGCTAAAAGTAAATACGCAGAAATTAAAGATAAACGGCGCGAACACGCCACATAACATCACCGCCCCCGTTCGAAGATAGCTTGTCCTCAAGCTGGATCAAAAGGCATCGGGGCATCGGCTTCACCTGTCATGTCATCCTGCGGTGGGTCATCGACTTCCAGCCAAAATAGGCATTTGCATCTGTGTCCCGGCGTGAAAGGACCATCACAATTGTAGCATAGGCCCTTCTCGCGACGCTCGGCCATCTCGGTGCGGGACAAACGACGGCGAACAGTAGGCCGCGGGGGAGCATCCTAGAATGGAGCCGTGTCAGGCAAGCTGGCGGGAGAGTAAGCTCCCGGATAGCCTCGACGTCCCAAGGGCGGACGGTCTAAAAGCAGGCGTTGTTCACACGCCCTGGCGAGGCTCATAGCCGTGTTGAGATTAGGTGGCAGGATGAATTCCACATCCCAACGTAGGCACTCGTGGAGGCCGACAGTGAATAGCGGAACCTGTTGCTCCGGTAAGACGGACGTCGCCCAAGACAGAAGAATCTGAAATTTTTCCAGGTAGGTGTCGATAGAACCGTCCTGTTTGAGGTTTGCAAGATCGCCGAGTGGGTTGCCCTGTAGAGCCGGGCCGAACCGAAAGGTGCAAGACGTGCTAAAATCTGCCCAGGAAACGTTGGGATGCTCCCGCAGAAGTTGAGTGAACCATAATTGCGCTGGGCCGAGTAAATGGAAGGAAGTGATGCCGATGCGTTCTTCATTTGGTGTGCGGTGGTTTGCGAAAAAAAATATCGCAACGTGTAAGCCACGGAAGAGGGTCTTCGCGGCCCTCGTAGATGGAAAAGTCCATCCGAATAGTACGTGCGTAGGTGGGATAGTCCGCGCCTGGAGGAGCGGCGGAGTCCACCCGACTTGTCGAAGGGCGGTCGACCGTAGTCAGAGGAGGAGGAGATGGCATGCCTTGAAGACATACAAACGGGCGTTGAGGGTGTCCATCTTGGCGTTCTGAGTCGCAAACATATAGTGAAAAAGAGCCATGAGCTCGGCGAGGGAGGGAGGAGCATCTGCCATCGGGGATAGGGCAGAACGATTGGCCGATGGTGTTGGAAGGAGGCCGGCGGAAGAAAAGAGGCGCGGAGCTGTAGGAACGGGGCTGGAATACCGGGCGACAGCCGCCAAATCGGCCGGAGAGAGGTCTCCAGAGCTGGACGACGGGTCGGCGAGGGGGTTGGGCTGGTCGTGCGTTGCCGACGGAGTGGGGGTGTGGTCCCGTGCGCAGGAGGAAGGGCCGGTGGAATCAGCGCGCGAGGGCGGAAGAGGTGCGCGAGTGAGGGTGCGGGCGAGCAGAGGAGAGGCCAGAGATGTCGGCATTTCCCTTTGATACCAAGTTGTTATGCCCCTTGCCCTTGTATCGTGTCACCGGCGGAGGAGCGTTGGTGGCGGAAGGGACACGCCGCGTCGATCGGGAGAAGTCTGAGGTCGGTGGAAGCCATGCGGGGGTTGGCTAGGGCAACACGGGAAAGAACCGTGGGGTTTAGAGAGAGGGAGAGGGAAGAAGGGAATAAGAGAGAGAGAGCCTTTTTACTAATTTCTTGTCTAAAACAAAGTGTCCAAAACCTAAACATAAATAGGTTCCAAAATGTGCCCCCCATTTAGGCTTACGACAATGGGTCAAATACACTAAAAGTAAATACGCAGAAATTAAAGATAAACGGCGCAAACATGCCACATAACAGTTTTACACTTTATTTTAACGACTATTTAGAATTAATATAAATATATCTTAAATACATTATGAAGTTTCACTATTTTTTTAAATATTCAAAATATCTTAATATTTTTTTGCTTATTGTATGCTTCTCTCTCTTAAAAAATTTGTTAAAAATAATTTTCTTTACTCATAAATTGATCGGAACAAACACGCAAATAGTATATTTAAAATGAAGATTAGTTTATCACTGTTTTAGAAAGACTTAGATGATTTAGTAAGGGAAATTCCACAAAAAGAAGATTTTAATATGAGAAAACTTAAATGGATATATATGTAAGGAAAATATAGATTATTTCGTCATTTATTGAGAATTTGAGTATGGAGAAATAAATGAAGGAAGAAAAATTTTAGATTTTGCCATACTACATGAGTTAATTGTGACAAATACATTTTCCATGAAAAAAAAGAACATTTAATTACGTTTAAAAGTGGATCAAATAAGTCACAAATTGATTATTTTATGACTTGCAAAATAAATAGAATGATTTGTAAGGATTGCAAAGTCATACCATAAGAAAAGTTAACGACACAACATTAATTAGTGGTGTTGGACGTGCAAATTAAATATAATAAATTTAAGACAAGGATAAAAGTGTTGCCAAAAATTTGATGGTGGGACTTAAAGATAGAAATACAAGTTGCTTTCAAGACAACAATTATGGAATACCTAGTTGATTACCCTTATATTAATCCTAGTGTTTCATGAGAAATTATATTTTGACATTTAAGGATAAATGAAAAGAATGTGCTTGAAGAATCAAAAGATCGTGCTCCCCCAAATAAAGGATCTTGGTGATGGAAAGAGCAAGTGCAAGATAAAGTGAGGACAAAGAGAGTCAGTTATAAAACACTTTATATTTGTATGAATGATGAAAACTTCACAAGATTTAAAGTTGTCAAGAAAGAAGCTAAACATACAGTAAATAAAACACAAAGTCAAGCTTATGAAGAATTTTGAAAGTAACTAGATACAAAGATGGAGAGCGTGACATATAAAATTGCTCGAGCTACAGAGAGAAAGACAAAAGATTTAAGTCAAGATAAATGCATAAAGGATAAAATATATACGGTTTTGTCGGATAATGTGGTTATTAAAAAGCGATTGAACAAATACTTCTCATCAACTTTATAATGAAACAAAAGACAATTAACTGAACTTGAAAGAGTTCAATAAATTAGATGAGTATAGGAAAATAACGTTTTATCGTAAAATTCAAGTATCAGAAATAAATGATGCTCTAAAAAGATGAAAATGAAAAAGCAGTTGGGCTAAATAATATACTCATCGAAGTATGAAAATGTCTAGGAAAGGAAAGAATTGCGTGGTTTACATGTTTCTTCAATAAGATATTGAAGTCGAAGAAGATGTCAGATCAATGCAGAGAAAGTATTTCTATATATTTGCATAAGAAAAAACAAGATATACAACGTTATATTAAATACAAAGGAGTAGTCAAACCATGAAACTATGGAAACACGTAATAAAAAGAAGAGTGTGACGAGAGACTAGCATCTCGTAGAATCAATTTGGATCCATGTCAGGGCAGTCGACCATGGAAGTTATACATCTCTTGAGGAGACTCATTAACAACTATCGAGAAAGAAAACAAAATTTTCATATGTTGTTTATCGCACTTAAGAAGACTCATAAAAAGGTTCCAAGAGAGATCTTATAGAGAGTCTTAGAAAAGAAATGTGTAAATGTATCATGCATTGACACAATCAAAGATATGAATAAAAATTCAGTGACGAGGATGATAACATCTTGAGGTTTAACACATTTCCTATCACTGTTGGCTTACATCAAGGTTCAGCTTTAAGCCCTTATCTTTTTACCCTTATCTTAGATGAGCTTAAAAGACATCAACAAGCAATACCTTGGTGTTAGGTTAAGCAAGGTAAAGAAAAATGATATCGTTTTGGTCGATGAGACGCACAAGGGTGTAAACGCGACACTTGAATATTGGCGAGACACTTTAGAAAAGAAGGTTTTTAGGTTGAGCGGGGCAAAAGAGTATATGGAGCTTATATTTAGCAATGCAAGAAGAACGGATAACTTCATTATTAAATTGAGTGATCGGGATATTTCCAGCAGTGAGTGATTTAAATATTTTGGATCGATAGTTCAAAATGATGGAAGTGTTGATAATAATGTGATACATAGAATATAAGTAGGTTAGTTGAAGTGAACTGCGTCGGGAATCTTATGTGGTCATAAAGTACCATTAAAACTTAAAGGCAAGTTTTACCATACTGTAATTAGACCAGTGATGCTCTATGGTTCTATGTGTTGGGTAGTGAATTGTGTACACGAGCAAAAAAATGGGAGTTATGGAGATGAGAATGCTTAGGTGGATGTGTTGACACACGAAACTGAACAAAATTAGGAATAAATGTATCAGGGATAAGACAAGGGTAGCACCAATTGCAGAGAAGATGCGAGAAGCTCGACTAAGATGGTTTGGACACGTACAAAGTAGACAATTAGAGGCACCTATTAGGCATTGTAAGAGTTTAGTTACTAGGCATGTTAAACGGCAGAGGGGTAAACCAATAAAGCCTTGGAATGAAACTATAAGGAAATACATGATGTACTTAGGCATTAGTGAGATTATGACTAAATATAGAGCCCAATGGTGACAAATGATCCATATAGCCAACCCCATTATAGTGGGAATAAGGCTTGAGTGTAGTTGTTGTTGTATTCTTAAGATATTTTTTCCTCAAAATTAAATTTTTTAAAATTTCTTTAATGAATTCATCTTTAGTTTACATTTATCTTCACTATCAATAGATGTAACTTGATCAAAAAATTTATATCTCATTCTCTTGCCTTAGCTATTTTGTATATTTATATTCTCCATAGTGTCTAGTAACCAAAATAAATTAGTAAGATTTAAAGCTTTGGATTTACGTGAAATCACCTTTTGAGAACTTTTACTTAATTTTATGGCAAGTCTCCAAAGAACCTATCAAATTTGCTTTGAAATCACATTTCTTTGCATTTACAATCTCTTGCACCTAGTCATGGCACAACTAATTTTCTTATTTATGTATGATCTATTTATGAGCCAAAACTTCTATGACATAACTTCTTAATGAAACTAGTTATCTTATCCTATAGAAAAATTTAGCTCAACCACAATTTTAATTTTCTTTTATGACAATCTATTTTAAAAGATTAGCAAGTTCTTAAATCTTAAATTTCATTATTTTACCTTAAAAAAAGATTACTTTTAGAATGCATACATGAAATACAAATAAAAATCTACGATATAGTGGATAACCACTAATCATAAAAGTTGTTAAATGGAATAATATTTTAAATGATGGTGCATAAGGAGAATAAGAACAAAATCTTAAACAAATTTTCTCAAAAATGTAACTAATTTATGTGGAGCTGAGCATGTCTAATTTGAAGTTGAAAGACTTTCCATGTCCATGCAAATGTGAAAAAGTGTTAGATCTATGTTCAAAAATTATAATTGAGAGAGGGCATAAAGGGATTGTAAATAATGCATGGATTTCCTAGTAATGTCGGGTAAAGAAATGAGTTAACGTACAGAATCTTAGTCATGTATTTACAAAAATGTTGTTTCTATAACTCAAACTTGAGAACTCTAAGAAATACTAGAGGCAAGGAAACTTGACCATTGTTGAATTTTGTTGGAAGTGCCCAAAGCTTGTATGTATTATTCAAGTATGTAAATACAAGGAGAAAATACAAATATATAGGAGAGAAGAGAGAAGAATAAATCCTATACATGATGTGGGACTAAAGAAGGAGGAGGAAAAATGGGTCATCAAATGGGCCTTTTATATGGGCTTTTCTAATACTCCCCCGCAAGCTGGAGCGTACAAGTCGTATGCGCCAAGCTTGGATAGGCACTGATAGAAGAGGGTACTAGGTAGAGCTTTGGTGAGGATGTCAGCCACCTGTTCAGTACCCGGAACATGCTTGAGCTCGATCTTCTTCATGTGGACTTTCTCTCGGATGAAATGACAATCTACCTCAATATGCTTCGTTCTTTCATGGAAGACCGGTTTTTGGCAATATGTATGGCAGCTTGACTGTCACAAAGGAGGAGAGCTGGTGAAGGTAGTTTAACTACAAGGTCGGTAAGGAGACTCTCAATCCATGTGAGTTCAGAGACCACAGCAGCCATTGCCCGATATTCTGCTTCTGCTGAGGATCGAGCAACCACTGCTTGTTTCTTGCTTCGCCAAGTAATCAGATGTCCTCCAAAATAGGTGCAAAACCCGCTAGTAGATCGTCGATCGTCGAGGGAGCCAGCGTAGTCGGCATCAGAGTATGTCACTAGTGTAGGAATGGAAGATGAGGTTTTGTATACAAGTCCTTGGCCAGGAGCTGTCTTAAGATATCTGAGAATGCGTTCCACAGCCTGAAGATGAGAGGTTCGAGGAGAGTGCATATAGCGACTCACAAGTCCCACAGCGAAAGATATATCAGGTTTTGTAACTGTTAGGTAGATAAGCTTCCCAACTAGACGACGGTAATATTCTGGATTTGATAGAAGCGAATCAGAATCTGAGCCCTGAGCACATATTTTGTGATTTGCATCCATGAGAGTGTTAATAGGTTTGCAACCAGAGTAGCCTGCATCATGAAGAAGATCCAGGCAATATTTGCGCTGAGAGAGAACCAACCCATCTGACCGTCTGGCCACTTCCAGACCGAGGAAGTACCGAAGAGGACCCAGATCTTTAGTTTGGAAGACGGAGCTCAGATGTAGCTTAACGGCCTGTATGCCGTCCAAGTCACTGCCAGTAATAATGATGTCGTCGACATATACCAATAGGAGAACCGTACCAGTGGCCTGGTGGCGAGTAAACAATGAGAAGTCAGCCGAGCTGCGAGTGAAGCCAATGTCCCGGAGAGCTTTGCTGAACTTGTCGAACCATGCCCGAGGGGATTGTTTGAGACCATATAGAGATTTGAGAAGATGACAAACCCGTGACTCCCCCGTGGTCTCAAACCCGGGAGGTTGGTGCATGTAAACCGTTTCCTGAATGTCGCCATTCAGGAAAGCGTTCTTGACGTCGAGTTGAAACAAGGGCCACTGGCGATGGACAACCACAGAGAGGAGAATGCGGACCGTGTTGAGCTTAGCGACCGGAGAGAAGGTCTCGTCATAGTCCAGCCCCGGTTGCTGGGTGAAGCCACGAGCAACCAACCGAGCTTTGAGGCGATCAATGGTCCCATCAGGATCATGTTTAATGACGAAAACCCATTTGCACCCAACGGGTTTCTGGCCGGGAGGAAGGGGCACCAAGGTCCAGGTCTGGTTGGCCCAAAGAGCAGCCATCTCTTCTTCCATGGCCGCACGCCACCCAGGATGTTGAAGAGCGTCCTGGACAGAAGTAGGAATAGAGACCGAGGAGAGCGAAGTAGCCAAGGTCTGAAGAGGTGGAGAGAGGCGATGGAGAGAAACATAGGCCGCCATTGGATGAGCGGTAGAGGCCGACACCGGAGCAGCAGAACACGAAGAAGCCGAGGTCGAATCCGACTGCAGAGGAGCAACGGGAGGAAGAGGGCGACGAGCATAGACCCGAATAACGGGGGATCGAGGAGGGTCAATTGTGGGAGGAGGCGTAGGGATGGTGGGAGGTGAGTGGACGTGGATCACCGGCCGGGGGAGGGAGGGTGTTGTAGGAGGTGGTGGTAGAAGTGGTGGCAAAGGAGGAGGGAAGAAGGGTTGATCCTCCCGGAAAGTAACATCAGCCGAAACAGAGACCTTCCGGGTGATCGGAGAGTAGCAAACATAGCCCTTTTGGGTACGGGAGTAGCCGACAAAAATGTGTTTGGCCGCACGGGGATCCAGTTTGTCAAGAGTGGGGCCCAGGGTATGGACAAAGCAGGTACATCCAAAAACCCGGGGGGGTGAGGGGGAAGGCGGGTGTGGAGGGAAAAAGAAGGCTGAAGGGGGTAGCGTTCTGGAGAACGGGAGAGGGGAGACGGTTGATAAGAAAACATGCAGTGGACACCGCAAAGTTCCAGAAGACTTTGGGAACGTGCATGTGAAGCATGAGAGAGCGAGCCACATCGAGCAAGTGGCGGTTCTTGCGTTCGGCGACCCCGTTTTGTTGAGGGGTGTAGGGACAAGAGGTCTGGTGAACAATACCGAAGTTTGCGCAGAGAGTGGCAAACTCGTGGCTAGTATATTCTCGGGCATTATCAGAGCGGAAAGTTTTAATGGTGGTAGAGAATTGCGTACGAGTCTCTAACACAAACGCCTGAAAGACACGAGGAAGCTCAGAGCGATCATGCAGGAGATACAACCAAGTAGTACGAGAGTAATCATCAATAAATGTTATAAAATAACGATAACCAGAAATGCTAGAAACTTTATAGGGTCCCCAAATATCAGAATGTATTAAATCAAACGGAGCAGAGCTCCTAGTACAATGAGCGGGATAAGAAGAGCGAGGTTGTTTGTCAATAATACAAGAATCGCATTTAAAAACAGGAAGAGAAAGGTCGGGAAGCGCCTTCTGCAGGATAGGTAGAGGGGCATGCCCAAGCCGACAATGCCAATCTGACGAGGAAACAGAGGAAAGGGATGTGGGAGAGACATCGAGGAGGTAGAGCCCGTTCTGCAGCCGACCCCTACCAATGGTAATCCACGTCTGCCGATCCTGTATCAAAAAACCAGAAGAGGTGAAGGTGATAAAGCAATTCATATCAGTAGTAAGACGACCAACAGAGAGTAAATTAAAAGGCGAGGCTGATAAATAAAGAACGGAGCGAAGAGAGAGAGAGAGAGGAAGGAGGAGATCCGTGCAGCCGGAGACCGGGACAAGCGCACCATTGGCCACAGTAATAGACGGGGGGTGAGCAGCAGCAGAGAACTGGGGCGGCCGCATGGAAGTGATGTGGTGGGTGGCTCCCGAGTCCAGGATCCAGCGAGAGCTGGAAGAGAGACAGGCAGTACCTGCAGTGGAGGTGGAGACAATACCTGCATGGGAGGTGGAGGCAATGGAAGCAGAAGGGGGGTTGAGGAGCCCCTGGAGTTGTTGCAGCTGAAGGCGAAGAGCCTCAAGATCCGTACCAGTCGGAGGAGAGCTATCGGTAACAGCAGCAGTAGGCGGGCGAGGGGGGTAGCCATGTTTCTTGTGACAGACGGCTTCAGTATGGCCATCCCGGCCGCAGTAGGTGCACTTGGGCCGTCCGCGGCCACCACGGCCCCGCCCACGGGAGCCCGTACGACCACCCCGAGGAAAAGAGGGTTGTGGAAGTAAAGGAGGAAGGGCCTGCTGAAGAAGGGCCGGCGAGGGTGGTGCAGGAGCCTCCGGTGGAGGTGGTACACGAAGTAACATCGAGCAGACATCAGAGAAGGAAGGGGTAGTGGGGGAAGCCAGAACCTGGGCCCGAATACTGTGCAGGTGTGGCGGGACGCGAGACATAATCATAGCAATACAAACAACCTCCTTCTGGGCGCGTTGGGCAGCGAGATCAGTAGTCGCGGGCTGGTGCTGAATCCAGGCTTCCGTGAGAGTTTTAGCACGGGCCACGAAGGAGGTCATGTCCAGAGCTTTGCCAACATCCAAGGCTTGAAGATCAGTGAGGATGTCAAAAAGGTGCTGAAGGTTGTCCTTCCCGGAGTACAACGAATGAAGTTCATCCCACATGGCTTTAGCGGTCTCATGATACATGATCATCTGGTACGGCTCACCCTCGACTGAGTTCAGGATCCAGGTCTAGACGCGACCGTCATTGCGGAGCCAATCATCAGTAGGAGGAGTCGGTGGGCCCTGGGTAAGGTGACGGGCAAGACCCTTGGCCTGTAAGACCCGACGGACAGAGTGGACCCAGGGAATGAAGTTGGTCTTGCCAGAGAGAGAAATAGTAGTAATCCGAAGCTCATCGCGGAGTTCGAGAGGAGCCACGTGGTCGGCAGGGGGTTGAGCGGTAGTGGAGTCGCTGGAGGACATGGCGACTGAGGAGCAGCAGACAGCAGGGCTCGGAGAGAACAAACCGCGCGGCAAGCAGCGGGAGAAAGGAGAGCCCGCAGCGGTCTGGAGGTCGCGGCGGTCTGGAGGTCGCGGCGGTCTGGAGGTCGGGGCGGTCTGGAGGTCGCGGCGAACTGAGTGAGGCCGCGGCGAACAGGAGCAGTCCGCGAGAAGAGGTTGCGGCGAGATGGAAGAGGTCGCAGCGCAGTGGAGCAGATCGCAGCTGTTGAGAGCAGAGCTGGAGCAGTCCGCGACAGAGGCCGCGGCGAACTGGGGGCAGGTCGCGGCAGCGGACAGGAGCAGTCCGCAAGAGACTGCGAAGAACTGGGGGCAGGTCGCGGCAGAGGTCGCGGCAAGAGAAGAGCGCACAGTGGACACAAGGAGAGCCCGCAGCGGACAGGAGCAGTCCGCAAGAGACCGGGCGGACAGAAAAAGGGCAGTCCGCAGCTAGACGCAACCTGGCTCTGATACCATGTTGGAAGTGCCCAAAGCTTGTATGTATTATTCAAGTATGTAAATACAAGAAGAGAATACAAATATATAGGAGAGAAGAGAGAAGAATAAATCATATACATGATGTGGGACTAAAGAAGGATGAGGAAAAATGGGTCATCAAATGAGCCTTTTATATGGGCTTTTCTAATAAATTTGAATGTTCAAATTTTGACACCGCCGCAGTTATATTAATGAGCAGTATAACAAAAAAAATTTGTTAACCAAAAAACCATGTTTAAACATTAATAAAAAAAAAGTATATGGATACTAGATTATTAATAATGCTTACCGAGGCAGGATTCATTATCCCTCCAGTTAGATCGGAACCCAAGATATGAAGGCTCAATTTTGCAATTGCTAAAATCCATGTTTTTAAAAAGAAGCTACCTGGGTCTTTCTTCTTTAGCCCAAGAGAAGTCATAATAGTCATGAATGTTAAAAATCCTTCTGTTAATGCTCCATGATGAATCTTGACTTTCAAACGTGATCCATATCCAATTTCAGGTAAGAACTCTCTAATCGATCTAACCCCAACAACTGATCCAACTATCTATAACACAAGGAAGTATCTTTAAAAGTAAGAAACAAAGATCAAACATACCTTTACAAAAATGAGGAATTCATTTAATACCGATAAACGGCACTTTGTGCTAGGCTATATTATGTTGGAAACAACTAAAATAGAGCAAGGTTGCATAGGTTGGAACATAAGTAGTATACATGGAGGAGGAATTAAAATAAATCATGAGCCCAAACAATGATATGAAGTCATGAGTATGGCGCATATATGAAGAGATTATATTTACCAATATAGTTCTTATAAATTTAAAGTAAAATGAATATATAAAAAAGTAAAGACACGATAAGAGATTAACTTGATGAAAATTACAAAACAATAGAAACTAAATTGTGTGCTGTCACATCCTATGCAACTCATTTATATGTTGTTTGTTCCTGATAACAGAATCATGGATTCTTTTATCCTCAATCATTAAGAGAGTATTTTGGTGGAAGTTTGTCAGTTCAAAATTTGTTTTGTATCTCGAAGACAAACCATTTTTTTTGTTTTCAATGCCACTTCTCTAGTAGAATTTCAACATTGCAAATAGAGATTAAAGCCTTTGCTAGTATGTTGTTAGCCTTTCATCCTCTATTCACCAAAGCACATTTATACAATTTGCTTCGCCCCTCAGTGGAGATCTCTTTAGCTTATGTTATTTGGAGAGAGAGAGAGAATAGTGGGGTGTTTGGTAGAGCTCTTGCAGCCAATATTTGCTCACTCACAAGGAGTTAAATGAAATTAAAGCATTACTGATTGATTGTTGACGTAGACAGAAGTGATTCTTATCAATTCCAAAGGAATTCAAAAATTAGTGCATTACTTTGTCAGCTCTTTCCTTGGTCAATTCAAAAGGAATTCTGGAGAGCCTGCTTTCTCGCTCCATGAACATTAAAATGTATTTTCTTGCATAATAATCGAGGAGAAGCTGAAGCAAATAAACTAGCCCCTGATACTTTGCACCCTCGAAAATATCACTTTTGGCACTTTGCACCCCAAATATTTAAATATTGCACTTTGCACCCCCCCCCCCCCCACTCCATTCTCATATTCTTGGCACTTTGCACCGTATGCATTTGAATTCAGCTATCAGAAAGTACTCTTGCTAGGGTGCAAACTGCCAAGAATATAAGAATGAGAGATGCAAAGTGCAATATTTAAACATTTGGGGTGCAAAATGTCAAAAATCCAAAACCTAATTCATAAAAACCGACATGAAAAGCAACTGATGAACACAAGCAATTATTCAATAAACAGGAAAGAGGAACAGAAAGAATTGCATAATCATAACATAACAACAGTAAAATATGCCAACACCTGCGCCGGAATCCTCCCAAAGGCAGCGAAAAGAAAGCCATCAAAACTTGCAGAGAAAGCCGAAGACAGCACAGCCAGCGGATTATAAGAGCCGCCCCTGCTGAATAAGCCGAGCATTGCGAAGAAGTACATACAGAGTACAGAAAGGACAACCTTGAGAGCTTCTCCCTCTATGCTTCGCCCTAATCGAAGAAAAGATTGAACAGTGACCCTGATGAGGGCACCCGACCATGCCCACAAGAAGGAGAGAATAAGATCCCAGAATAGGAGCCCTAACCTGGCCATTGATCGAACTTCCAGGGCGGCGAACCCCCTATGCTCCCGCCGGCGATCGCCAGCAACTTTCTGGTCGCAAACTGGACGGAGTATCTTGAAAAATAGCAGCTTTGGACCCTAAATAGCAGCTATTCTAGGCAAGGGCCCGCTCAGTTCTCCAATCAGAGAAGTTGAACTGTTAGGTGAAAGAGTGCACTTTTGGGAGAAATCAGAGAACCTTCCTATACGTTTTTCCACTGTTTGGAAAGTGGTATTGTTTCTTCTTTCTAACATACTTTCCTTTGGTAGGTTTTGATTGACAAAAATCCGCTTTGGTCAAAAATTTACTGGGTTGAGGTTTTGGAATTGAGCCAAAACTAATTATTGTGTTTCTTTGCATGAAGGTTTTCAGTCACAGAAATTGAATATGCCAATATTTATGTTCGGCTGCAGTATGAAATTCATAAACAAGAAGTCAAGAATTGATATTTGAATTCAAAAATATAATCACTGAGAATCGAATACATTGAAATCACGCATCCAAATGACGGAAGGGCACTCAATTAGCAACCTCTTCAAATGCAAATAACTCGATTAAAACCAACTCAAAGGTAATAGAGTGAACTAGAGGATGTGGGTCTCAAAAATAAGAATCAATTTAACACATTCAAACTCAAGCAAGATAGAATGCAAAGAAAAACATTTGAATGGGATAATTGATCTTGAAGATAATTGTGGGACAATTGGTCATTACTGACGGCTAATTACTGTCAAATAGAGCTTCGACTAATGGATCATTTTTTGAAAGATTCTTCACTAGTTCAATTGCTAAGCAAATCTGATGGTTATTGTTTCACCATGATAGCAGCAATGTGGACTGGTAAACTGGAATATACTATTAGTTTACAAGAGAAGCTGCTGAAAAAAAATCAAGCTTTTAAAAGTTCCTTCCCTGGTGTTTCTGCCCGGTTAAATGAGGTCATTACTTCCTGCTGCAGTAAAGGGTGGTCAGTCCATTCCTTCACTTGTTGTTTTTCAAAATAAGAGCTTTTCTTCTTAATACTTCATTTTTGTCAACTTTGCTCATTAATTATGAAACCCTATTGGCTATTAGTTTATTTTTATAAAAATAATGAACTATTCATCAAGGCAGAGTAGAGATGAAGAGAAGAAATGAGTAAGCAATGACATAATAAAGAAAGAGAATGCTAAGACATACAAACTTCTACAACATCAAAATGTGTCATGTCATAGTAATCTGATACATGCAAAATAAAACATATAAAATCAAAACTAATCGCCTATATGAATGCACAACCATCTCCTCCTAGCAATCTCCAACACTGAGCAAATTTATGGCGTTTATAAGATCATCCTTTGAAATATTTGTCTTAACATATAATGTTTGATACAATGTTTCAATCCTCGACCTCGAAGGTACTCTGATCGGGAAAATTTCAACTGGATTATCCATGTTATCCGCAATATGACAGACGGCTTTTACAATCATATCAATAGCCAATGATTTTTTGGGTTTCTTCTTCCTTCAATCACTTGACTCTACCGCAACATCCTCTTCAGGAATCTTTTCTACGTCAAAATCATAAGATGATTCCACTCTCGTTGACGCATTAACATCATTTGCTCTGTCAGTCCCACATAGGGTTGTCAAATCACTCCCAATTTATGATGACTTTAACTTTGTATTACATAATAGATGGATGTGCTTGCATTATTAAAATAAATGTAATCATCAAATTTGTACATCATATGACATAAACTCAAGAAAATTCAATACCTTTATATGATTAGCCCAGACCTGTTCACTATCAACTGGTACCACATGTCATTCTCAATCCTACCTAAAACCATTTGTATCTAACATTGCTGACTTTTCTTGATAGTATTTATTTCACGTTCTCAATCCTGCTGATATTTTTTCTTTGTTAACACAAACTTGGTGATGGATTTGTAGGCGCCCTTGGAGGGGGGTGACTAGGGATTTTAATAACGTTAAAATTTAACTAGAAAGGTATTAATAAGTTGGGAATATTTTCAGAAATATTTTACCGAAAGTCTGGTCTTAAATTTTTGAAGAGAAATTTTTATAGGGAAGATGAGAGATATGAAAGCGATTTTATGGCGCTACTATCAGCAGTAGTAGTTATCACTCGACGTTAGTGACAGATTTTCTCTTTTGCTTTGAGTAATATGATCAGAAATATGAGAGTGAAACCATAGAACAAAATATTTTTTGTTTCAATAAAAAAATGATTACAAAAAATGATTCCAATCACGATTGGAACCGAGGCGATCGTAGAAATCCTTTTGGTTTTCTATACAGACCCTTCTCCCAAGGAATATTTGGTTCTAGCCTATCTCTTGCAGATAAGGCCTCAAACCGTCCCTAGATCTATCCTAGACCTAGTCGCCACACCCCCGCGACAAATTCTCCCTAATCCTCACAAGGCCCTAGTCGCGAACAGCTGCGACGAATTCTCCCTAAGATGCACACAGACGTAGTCGCTAACTACCGAGAAAATTTCTCCCTAAGTCTCTCAAGACGTAGTCACCAACCACGGGCAAGTTTATCTACCAATAATAAAAAAGAATAAAAACAATGTAAAATATGAAAAACTCGCAATGAGAAGGCTCTGAAGGTGATGACGAATGCACGCCGTAGATCGGAGTTGTAATTGTGTTCCTCCTTCGTGTCGAATTAGAGTTGTTGAAATCCCCCCCCCCCTTGAGTTTCTCTTTAGATGTTGAAGGTTTGCCAACGAGAGTGGTTCTTAACTTCTGCTATTACGGCCCTCATAGAAAGATTGGAGTTGTGTCTCAAGTTCGTCCCCATGAAAGGAAGAGATATGCTCCTTAAATAGATGTCGGATCATTGAGCTAGCGGCAGCATCATTTGGAAAATAGGAGGCACGCAGATCGAGCCAAAATTGGTAGTTGTGCTGCTCCAATTTAGGCAACGTCTCTTACCGTGACACAATAGTGTTACGTGTTGTGCTAGTGATATTGCACATGCACCGTCAGATCTCCTTCCTCTTTTGCTCCTCAATCAGTCGTGGAATGATGGGCCTTTCATATGTTAACGTGTTGTGGTAGAACTTGTTATATATGGATCCACCCAACCTTCCTTTTTTGTCGATTTTCCTATCAAGTCGATGTTGACATTTTAGTTGATGGTACCGCTAGTGGTAGTGGTAATGGTAATGCGCCACAGTAGCACCTTTTTTAGAGCATCGTCTTCATTTTGCGTTGTACACATTGAAGTATTGAACATGTAGTTCATGCACACTATAAACACATGTCAAGCATGATCAAATACACATTGAGATTTGTTATTCTCAAACCAATAGATACAGAGTGAATGTTCCAACACTCGGCACTCATCCTACAGAGTAGTGATAGCAGCGATGAATGCTACTCCTTTCCACCCGTTTGAAGTCTTGTTACCAAGATGTAGTTGCTCTAAAAAAGAAGCAGAAAGAGCGAAATCCATTTTATTATGAATATATGATTTCTCTTTCTCTTTTGAAGCTTGAGATTTATTCTTGTCCATATCGGCACTATAAAATATAATATCATGAAACTTTTATGTACAAAATGATAGTGATACAAATGACAATGATGCATGCAAAATAATGATACAAAATAATAGACATACAAAATGATAGCTACACATTATTATATTGTAAGCAAAATGATAGATAATAAAAACATGTTTACTCAAACATATTAGTCAGTCGAGCTTGATACTCATTAAATATTGTTAGAGCTAAGTTGTCTCTGAATGCAGTCCATTCATTTGTTGCTTGAATGATTTCAATTGTATTTGCATTCACAAAACTATTTGTGTTACTATGTTGTGTTAACATGTATAATAAGCGAGAATAATTAAAATATATGATAATGCACAATAAGTAAAATATGTTTCTCTTTTTTGAATGACAAACATATTGTTTGATATTAAAGAAAAATGGTTGACGTATGATTGCCCATCTTTTTTGGTAACCTAAAGGTTCTTGATAATGTTTCTCTTTTTTTGGATGACGAAGATTAAATAACTCTTTATATGTAGTGGGACTATTTCCTTTAGTGTCCCATTCATGAAGATGATAATGTGTCGATCGATACAAAGCTAGATATATATCCTGGTCCATTTGTATAACTCACATCAACAAAATAGTACTTACATACAATGTTAAACTATATGTTATATATAGGGAAGAACTCTTATCGTCAAGATAGTTGATGATTAGGAGCGATCTTACCTATGGGAACTTCAAAGCAATCCTCCCTTTTCAATGCATTACGAAGCATCCTTGAATTTGATGATGAACCCTCTCAACCAGGTAAAATACATATGAATTTTATGTCAGTGTCACAAACTCCGAGGATATTGGTGGTAATAACTTGTTTTCAACTGTGGTATCTTCTTTGGCCACTTAGTGGTACAGTGACATCAATGTGTGTGTCATCAATAGCACCAATACAATCTTTAAAGTATCCCCACAATTGTGCTTGTGTTGTTTCAGATTGTTTGATATACTCCGAACTCATCTTCAAGATTACCCTCAACACAAGGTTGAAATGGCGTCTTATGGTATTGAGGGAATGTAAGTAAGTACCACCTGCATTCTAAAATTTATTGTTATATACTAGGACATATAAGAACAACCCTACTGATTCCTTCACAGATACATTTTGAGTCTCACTTAAAATCCCCTATCCACTAATATGTTGCACAAGCTACGGAAAGCTAGCTCTTTTGTTTATACACAATTGGTTATAACAGTTGATATTGTTGGTGTTATATAACCTATTTAATAGTGACATTCTAAGAGTATTTGTGTTGTTCCATAATGCTTGGATAACTGATTCCGCCATTTTTTATCAAAATAGCGCTGACAACAACAGATAAAGCGGTATCATAGCTCTCTTTCTCATATTCATTCTTCTTTTTCGATGAAACTCGATAAGAGTATTCATCTACAATACATAATAAATACATAACTAATACACATATAAGACAAATAATAAACATACACACAATAAACACACATACATGTAACAAAATTACATAATACACACACACACACACACAAACACGCAACAAATACATATGAACATATAGGGGATATAACTTATATATGTGTGTGTATGTGTGCGTGTGTGTGTGAAATATGTGAAATTTACGTACCAGAAATATTGCACGTCACATCTCCGAGGTCTGGGAGGCAGCAGCCCAATGCATCACAGCCTACAAAAGATATGCGACCCGCCTCTATGACAGAAGGGTTAAGCCAAGGACGATCAACATTGGAAATCTAGTCCTACGTAACGCAGAAGCTGTCGGCAAGGGCCCGCAAAAAGACAAACTCTCACCAATGTGGGAGGGACAGTTCGTCGTCACCACGGCCGTCAAGCCCAGAACATTCAAGCTCATAACGACAAAAGTAAAGAATCTCCCTTGCACTTGGAACGCGCAGAACTTGCGCTAGTTTTATCAATGACTCCACTTACTTTATTTTGTTTGTATTCAAAAACAATCATGACTCTAAAATCGTAAGTTTGTACTTACGCACCTGCTATTGCTAATTAATATACTTTACTTACTCCTAATTCTGCCACCACAGGAACACCTTAGGGTCGGTCCCCTGGACCGCGCACTTCCCCGAATCGAAAGTTCATCATTTGCCTGCATAGTAGGTCCAATGCTTTGAAGCATTTTCCCTTCACCGGAACTATGCCCCCCCCAGCTAAGCATTGCCTCGAATTGAAGGCTTGCCCTTCGCCCTCGTAGTAGGCCAGTGGTTCAAAGCGCTAGCCCTTCACCGGAATTTCAAAGCCAGTCCCCTTGTGACCTTCCACTGTCATGGCACAAAGATCTGCCCTTCACCCCCATAGTAGGCCACGACTCTGCTAGGGTCTGTCCCATCCCCGGTCGTCAACGGTTTGAAGCATCCACCCTTCACCGTCTATCTGGAGTCAATACTCAGTGACCTCCCTGCATCATAGCTCGATGGTTCGGCCTTTGCCTTCACAGTAGGACACGACACCGCTAAGGTCAGTACCCCCTTGTGGTCGCCCAGGTTCGAAGGTCTGCCCTTCACCGCCACAACCAAGGACAACCTGCAGCATAGTGATATTAACCTCACTACCCCGGCTCGAAGCGTTTTCCATTTGCCCTCATAGTAGGTTACGACATCGTCAGGGTCTCGTCCCCGCGCCTGATGGCCACAACTTGAAGGTTTGCCCTTCTCCCCCACATTAGGACACACCATAGCCAAGGACAACTCGCAGTACGGTGTCCTTGACCTCTCACTACCACAGTTCAAAGTGTCCGGCCTTCGACCTTGTAGTAGGTTACAACATCAGCAGGGTCTCATCCCCACACTGTTGGCATCTAAAAAGTAAACTTAAAACCAAAACTATGTCGTGCATAAAATAATAGTGATGACACCGTAACTACAAGTCATTACTCAGATAATTCCACAAGATGGAATAATACACAAATAGTTATACAATCAACAAAAGGCGTCCAAGGCGCTACAATAATATATAATGCAGATAAAAGTACAAATATACAGACTACACACAAATGTACAAAGATACAATATAATGGAGATACTCCTCGTCCTCAACATTGACACCAGAGTACTTATCTTCGGAGAGGTGTTTGATACCAAAGGCCAGACACCTTGCATCTATACTTCTACACCATCATCCAAAGGGTCTTTCGCATCCCCCTCTTCAAGGCCATCTCTCACTCGTCCTCTATTTGGGGCTCCACCTCCTTGCTCCAGATCTTCTCAAGGATCTCCTTTAAGAGCAGAGATTGGTCCCACATATATTCTATGAACTCTTTATAATTGGAGACTCCATAGCCTTCAGCTGCTCAGCAACCTGATCCAGTGAAAAAAGCCTCTCCACCTCAGCCGTTAGGGATCCCAGCTCAGTATCCTGGCGAGCCATCTGTCCCAGCGCGCTCTACAGCAGATGAACAGTCTTCCCCACAAGTGCCTTCTCTGTCTGAAGCTCGACACGTGACTATTCTAGCTCTGCCCGCAACTAAGCCTCAATCTATTAAAAGCGAGATAGGTCACGATCACACTTTCCCTTCAAGTCAAACATGGAGATCTTCACTCCGCCGAGATCCTCCTGAAGCGCAAGGTATCTATCTTCCAAGCCCATGTAATGATCGTTCTACGTGAGAGTGATTCTAGCCTGAACTGCAATCTGCAAAGAGATGGAAGAAATCATATTCCTTGCAATACAACAAACACAACAAAGAAAAGTGCAACACTCACTACAAAGTTCATAGCCTCAAGAGAAGAAGAGACATGCCTCGCCTTAGCTGAAGGAAACGCAAAAGCACCATCGTGAGGAGCCTGGGGGTAGCAAAGCCCAAGACCTCAACATCAAGATCAGCATCTACAACATCTGCCCTGGAGATATAAGGTGTCACCTCATTAGTATACTCCTTTGGTCGAGAAGAAGAATGAGACACATATTACGAACTACCATACAAAAACAACAACTTCCTCTTCGTCTCACAATCCAGCGTCACCGCAGTGGAATGCTCAGGATCCGTAGAAAGCATGCACAACAGTAGACGCTTTTCCCCAACAAATAAAGAAATACAGATTATGTGGTTCGCCATCATGTGAGGGTCAGTGAACCCCAACACTGGCATGAATACTTGCTCGCATACTGTCAGACGATAACAACATCATGGAAGCGACTTCTACAACTTTGGCAGTCCCTAAGAGTTCTTGACATACTCGTACAAGGTGTTCCCGTAGTGAAGGTCCACCCAATTCTCAAACTCAAGCCAACGCTTGTTGTTGTGAACGTCGATGTGGCCTCCGTTGATGCGCACCTCGCACCACTCCTTGAAGAGATCCAAAAAAAAACTCAAGTCATGCTCTCGAAAGAAAGCGATCAGATGTAATGCTGCAGATTTCCATAAGTTGAAAAACAACAAAGTTTGCTTTTGGAGCTATCACTAGCGATAGTGATATCACCCGACAATAGTGGTGTAACACCCCTTATCCGTCGCATAGCATATAGCAGTAGGTCCGGCCGGGGCCCGACGCCATATACCACAGACAGACGGGTGGTTACTCAATGGAAACCATTCAACCAATCATAACGTCGTACACAGAGCATTCTAGCGGAAGCAATATTAGAAGTTGCAATTAAGAGAACCCAGCACCAAGCATGAATGTCCACTAAACACCAAATAGGAATATAGTACATACACAAGTACAGGCCTTAAGGCCTTACAAAATGGTTTACTAAATATTACATGTTTTCCATACCACGGCACACAGGCCGGTCATACATGAATAAAAGCAAGTAAACACTCCAATTAGGCCTTCGAGGGCTGGCTTCGCAATTTGGGCTTTAGCCCACTATTGACCGCTTGGTCCAGCAGCACCTGCAAGCAACAAAACCACCGCACGGTGGCAAACAAAGGGCAACGGTCAGCAATGCTAACCAAATTATAACGATCCCGCCCCAACTCGGGGCGGCGATGCTCCTTCCCTGCACTTATTAGTATAACCAAGCAGTATATAAATATACATTGCATTACAGGCGTTGGCTCGCACGGCCACACGCCCCGTGCTCTCAGGGCACATTCTCGGTGAACCGGTCGATGTCACGACAATTTAAGCCATAGACATTCTGATCACACCACCGCCACTTTGACCGCCACACTATGAGAATTTTGTCTTCTTGGCATGGGCCACGTCAATTTAAGCCATAGACCGCCGAAGACCCTCATCTATGTCAATGGCTCTAACCAAACGACATAGAACGGGTACAGTTCCATCTAACCCGTGCTCACATCGTAACGACAATTTAAGCCATATATGCGGGTCAAACTTCTCCCGAGTCCCGTTTCCATCACAAAATCACATAACCTGATTATGTTCAAGTTGGCTCCCAGGGCTCCAAGTTGGCAAGATCACGCATCCGCCCAGTTTTTTCGGGTGCACCTTAGGGTTAATCCCCAAGGCTCCCTGTTGCAATCTACCACGTAGAAAAATCCGAAAAACAAACAATCGCACGGAGTCTTCTCCGGCATTTATGCAATGCAACATCACCGATCCAGACCAACATGTCCGGGTAGGTTTCACACATCATGCCTATGTCCGTTCTCGTTTACGGACTCTACACAACGGGGACTATTCATGTCTACCCGAAGGAACGCCTCAAACTCACCGCAAACTCGCGAGAACAGGCTTCCTATGCAAAAGAATGAGAGCTTCACATGCTCAAGAAGAGAATCGTTACCCAAGCGTTCTTCCTTGGCGCCATGGAAATGTAAGCGGATGAAAAGCACCACACTCTCTTTGCCTCCGTAGATATGAAGTCGGCTAGCGATTTGGAGCTTCGAAGCTCCTCCAATGGTCGGATCTAAGCTTCTTCTTCTTCCTTTGCTCTCCTCTCTCTCTTGACTTAGAAAGAGAACCACTCAAAAGAAATGAGGGTTTCAAAGGTCCAATCCCGGGAATATCCCATCAGGAATAACCCCCAGCCGTTGGATCCCAAATTAAAGAAACGAAACGGCCTTGATTCGGGCCTGAATGCTTAAACTGGGCCGAACACGGCCTGTGACACGCCCGTGTCCAGGGCTGTGTCCCTCATTCGTCGTCAAAATTGAAGAGTCTTGAAAAGCACACGGGCATCCGACACGCCCGTGTTCGACCTGACACGCCCGTGTTCCGACTGACACGGCCGTGTGGTCGGCCGTGTGCCCCCATTGACACAGCCCCGAAAACAACCCGAGACTCACACGGGTCTTGGACACGCCCGTGTCCTAGCCCGCATCTAACTCGAACACGCCTGGGCGCCAGGCCGTGTTCACTGTCTCGACACATCGTCGAGCGAAGTTCGTCGACTGCCTGACACGGCCTTGGACACGCCCGTCTCCTAGGCCGTGTGCCTTGTCTTGACACATCGTCGAGCGAAATTCGTCGACTCCCCGGGACGATCGTCGACACGGGCTCGACATGCCCTGAGACACGCCGTGTCTCAGGCCGTGTTCTCTGCTCGACGATCGTCGACTCCAAAATCGTCGACCTCTCGACCAAATCGTCGACTCGAGACTGACACGCCCTGGGACACGTCCGTGTCCCAGGCCGTGTGCCCCCTGCCAGAATCCAAATTTGGCCCAAAAACGCCTCTTGTCGCTCTTTTGAGTTTTGTGGAGTTACAAGTGGTCAGGTCGATGCAGTCGACAAATGATGTAGTTTTTGCAGTCGACAAAATTGTGAAGTCAATTTGCTATCACTAGCGATAGCGATACCGCTGGCAATAGTGATGCAGTCGATACAATCGACACCAATGCAGTTAACACCAATGCAGTCGATGCAGTCAATGAGGTAGACAGATGGGTGCAGTCGGTTTGCTAACGCTGACAATATCGTGTGGCGATAGTATGCCACGTAAAAAACCTCAATGTGTTAGTTGGCTATGAAGTGGCCGTTAAGCGGCAAAGCTGTGCTGGATAAGGTCACCGCCACCACCTAAGATATCGCCCTGCGATAGTGGCCACCGCTAGACGATAGCATTTATTTAAGATTTCTCCGTAAAATCAGGTTGTCCATTTTTTTGGCTTTGACATCCTTGAGCTGAGGTTAGACCCCGAAATGTTAAGGTGCCTATGTTGGTGCAACCATAGTGATCTGTAAGTGATCAAGCATGTGGCCTCACTGCCAACACAGTATGAGTCTATCAGGGTCGCACATAAGATTGTGGAGAAATTGAGAGTTTGGATTTGTATGGTGTAGCTCATATGATGAGCATAAGGAGACTGAATATTCTATGCAAAAGCGTTGAGTGCGTTGAGTTTACTCAACGCTTGGTTCCGTCGTCGAATGTTGTTCGATGAATTTGGCCTTTGTGAAGTTTCATCGATCTCTGTTTGACAAATTTGGCATTGGCGCAGATTCGTCGAACTCCGTTCGACGAATTTGGCCTTGACGAAGTTTTCGTCGATCTCCGTTCAACGAATTTGGCCTTGGCACAAATTCGTCGAACTCCGTTCGACGAATTTGGCCTTGGCGCAGATTCGTCGAACACTGTTCGACGAATTTGGCCTTGGCGCAGATTCGTCGAACTCCGTTCGACGAATTTGGCCTTGGCGCAGATTCGTCGAACTCCGTTCGACGAATTTGGCCTTAGCGCAGATTCGTCGAACTCCGTTCGACGAATTTGGCCTTTGGAGCAGATTCGTCGAACGCCGTATCTGGTCTTTGGCATTGAGTGTGTTGGGTTCACTCAACACCATGGCACAAAAGACTTGATGACGTTGAATCCATTCAACGCCTACGTCGATTCAAGTGTTGATTCGGCTGGAGGTTGGGTGAGTTCGTCGTTTATGTGTTATAAGATACTCAACGATTCGACGAGTATAAATTGATACCCGATGATTCGTCCTATATCCTGTAGATATTCGACGATTCGTCTAGACAAACTGTTGTCTGACCGAAGGTCTATTTTATCTAAGTCCTAGGTCTGCGATTAGTGACGGGCTGCTTTGTTTATTCCCTTTGGGTATAAATAGGAAGTGTTAGGGTTTGACCATAGTGCGATCAATTCTTTGTCTAAGCACACGCGCCATGCTGTGCGAAAGACCGATAACCCTAAAAGCCGACGGAAGTTGTTCCGCCTTCTCCGTCGCTTATCCCGATCCCGATCCCGGTGACTGTCGTTGCTGCCTCTCCTACAACAGATCTAGAAGTTTGTGGAGACGTTGAGTGTCCTCTCCCGACCTTGAACTTGTGCGACAAGTTGCTACGGATTCTCCCAATCGTGTGGGATTTCCTGTAGAGGCGTGGATATACTTTCTACGCTCGCGACTCTAGTAACGAAGTGGGCCGACCCGATTCTTCTGGAGCATCTAGGTTGAGTTCAGACTAAATCCCTCAAAGGTAATTTTATTACAACATGCTTTACTTCTTGATTGATGAATATTATCAGATCCGAACACATTGGGGTTTTTCTTGTTCTTATTTCCGCTGCGTGCATAAGTGTTGTGTCATCCCCAAAAACCCAACAATGGTATCGGAGGGAGGTTGGCCAGCAATATTCATTATTTTAGAAGTTGTTAAATCCATGACGTGTAGATTTGGAGATTTAGAAGTGTTCTAGATGCTCAAATCTAGTCTTGGATCTTCCCAAGAATGCATGCGATTTATTTGAAGTTTACTCCTTAAAAGTAACCGTCACTTTGTTGGTTTGTGAAACTAAGCATGTGTTAGATTTGAATCTCACATGAAGTGACGTGCTTGTCTACTGTGTAAATGGAGTTGGTGTTGCTCATGTCCAGTGCATGTAGGTCTGAAGATTTAGAAATATTCTAGATGTTCAGACTTAGCCCAGTTCATCAAGTGTTTATGATTCTTGTGCACATTTAGGATGCATTTAGATTATGTTTGTTGAATTTTATTTTGCTTGATGTGTACACTGGTTAAATGCTAACCATGATTAAAGAGTTAATCAAGAATTAAATTATTTTAAGCAATAATTAAGTATTCAGATGCCTTCTAATGGATGACACTTTTCCTGCCTCGATCGATGAAGTGTAGGCTTTCCAAAGCGAGGTGTATTAATCTATCTTGGTGATGGTGCGAGCGGATAATTGTGATATCCCACTGTCGACATCGGGTCAAGCTTAATTGGGTGACCTCAAAGTTGAGTTCCCAGAGGCATGGGGTTGGCATGCACCATATGATAGATGCGAATAAAGAGTTATTCACCAGCCATACAAGAATTGCATAGTGATGCAATTGACCAATCATTACCTACCTAAATAGCTGCATTGTGAGAGAAAAGTCAAAGATGACTCATAGTGTTAGTGAAATATGGATCATGTCCACTAAGAGGGTTACTCGCCAAACTCTTCAAATTAATATTGAGGGTTATCAATTTGATAAAATAGGGGGAGTTATTTTTGATTAAAGTCCTAATCGGAAGAAAAATTATATTTTGAAATGTAATACTAATTTGCTTTGCTTGTATCCTTATTGAATTTTCATACCAAGTGGTTTACACTCCACCCTATCCCTCAGAGCGATCCTTGTTAATGAGAAGCTGAGTGGTACAAATTATTTGGACTGGTACAGGAACCTGAGAATTGTTCTCAGGCAAGAGCACAAGCTCTATGTTTTGGAAGAGGAATCCCCTGATGAGCCTATCAGGAATGCACCCCGTGTTGATAAAGATGCTTATAAGAAGTATCTCGATGACTCCTTAGACGTCGAATGTCTCATGTATAGCGACCATGAACTCTGAGCTTCAGAAGCAACATGAGAACAAGGTTGCAAGGATATTGATGAGCATCTCAAGAAAATGTTTCAAGGGCAAGCTCGTCAAGAGAGATCGACGTCACTAAGGCGTTGTTCCAGTGTAAGATGGGAGCTCAGGACCTAGCAGGGACTCATGTTCTCACGTGATTGGGTATATCAAGAACCTTGAAAGACTAGGGTTCCCTTTGGGCCAAGAGTTGGCTACAGACCTGATCCTGCAATCGTTGTCGGACAGTTATGAGCAGTTTGTCTTCAACTATAACATCAATTAAATAGACAAGACATTGTCCGAGCTCCTAGGCATGTTGCAAACTGCCGAGATAAACATGAAGAAGGTCAAGCCTATTATCCCCATATTGATGTGCATAAAGGCAAGGGCAAGGCCAAGGGCTTCAAGACGACGAAGGTGGGACCTAAGTCTAGACTAGAGCCCAAGTCTTCTGCACTAAAAACGAAAGGTTTGATGAAAGAGGTAAAGTGTCACCACTATGACAATGCTGGACACTAGAGGAGGAACTATACTTCTTATGTGGAGGGTCTATAAAAGTTGAGGGAGGTATGACTTCCGCTTCAAGGTAATTTATGTTATTGAGATAAACCTTTCTACTCCTTCATCCTGGGTAATGGATACCGGATATGGTTCTCACATTTGTATAAATGTGCAGGAACTGGAAAAGAGAAGAATGATGAGTAAAGGAGAGGTGAACCTGTGCGTTGGTAATGGAGCAAGAGTTGTTGCTGTTGCCGTGGGGGCTTATCATCTTGCTTTGCCCAGTGGGCTTGTAAAAGAACTATATAATTGTTATTTTTGTACTTTCATAACTAGAAACATTATATTCATTTCATGTTAGGACATGGTGGATTTTTCTTTTATTATTAAGAAAATTGTTGTTCAATATTTAAGAATGATGTTTGTTATGGTGTAGCCCAAATGTTTAATGGTCTATATGTTTTTGAACTTTGACCATCCGATCTATAATATTGAAAATACTAAAAGATTAAGAATAAATGACTCGAACCATATATATCTTTGGCAATGTCGTTTGGTCATAAAAGAGAAACATATATCCAAGCTCCATAAAGATGAACTGTTGGACTCATTTGATTATGAATCATTTGAGAGATGGAATCTTGTTTATTAGGAAGAAGGTGGACTAAAGTCCCTTTCACTGGCTTCAATGAGAGGGTTGATGATCTCTTGGTATAGTACATAGTGATGTATGTAGACCCATGAGTTTCATGACTGGAGGTGGGTTTTTCTACTTTGTTACGTTTACTAATGATTTCAGTAGATACAGATACATGTATCTTATGAAGTGCAAATTTGAAACCTTTGAAAAGTTCAAAGTGTTTAAAAATAAAGTAGAAAACCAACTGGGTAAGAAGGTTAAAGCACTCTGATCTGATCGATGGGGAGAATACTAATTCGTGAGTTTGGTGATCATCTGATAAATTGTGGTATTGTATCACAGCTCACTCTGCCTAGAACACCACAAGATAATGGTGTGTCTGAGCGGAGGAATTGAACCTTGTTAGACATGATATGATCGATGATGAGTCATGCAGATCTGCTTGTTTTCTTTTGGAGTTTTCCTCTAAAACTGCTGCTTTAACATTAAATCGTGCTCCAACGAAAACGGTTCTAAATACATCATATGAGATATGGACTGGGAAGCGTCCCAGTATGTCATTCATTAAGGTTTGGGGTTGTGAGGCATACGTAAGATGTCAAATGTCTGATAAGCTGGAACCCAAATTAGATAAGTGTTATCTTGTGGGGTATCCTAGGAAACCAAAGGGTACTATTTCTACCTACCATCCGAGGCAAAGTGTTTGTCGCAAGGACTGGTGTCTTTCTTGATAAAGAGTTCTTAAGTATAAAGACAACTAGGGTAGAGCTTGAAGAAGTTCAGGAACCACAAACAGTGAATGAACCGGAATTGGAACCTGAGTCAGGACTACACGTAGTTGTAGCTGGAGAACCTGCTTAGAAACACAAGTTTCACATAGATCTGTTAGACCAAGGTCTGAGCCTGAGAGCTATGGATTTTTAGTGTCTCAAATAGGTAATGCGTTGCCCATGGATCATAGTGATGAGCCTACAACCTACCAAGAGGCTATAGGTGGACCGGACTCCAAGAAGTGTCTTGAGGCCATGAAATCTGAAATGGACTCCATGTATGAAAACCAAGTATGGACTTTGGTGAACCACCTAAAGGGTAAGACCCATAGGGTGCAAGTGGGTCTTCAAGAAGAAGACCGACATGGATGGGAATGTACAGACATTCAAAGGGCGACTGGTGGTTAAGGGTTTCAAGCAAATTCATAGTATTGAATATGATGAGACCTTTTCCACGGTTGTCATGATTAAGCCCATCAGAATTCTGCTTGTTATTGATGCGTATATGACAATGAGATCTAGCAGATGGATGTCAAAATGGTTTTCTTTAATGAAAACCTCCTTGAGGAAGTGTATATGACACAACCTGAGGATTTTGTATCTCTAGGTGAAGCCACTAAAATATGCAAGCTACAGAGATCCATTTATGGATTGAAACAGACTTCTCGAACTTGGAATCTTCATTTTGATGAAAAGATCAAAGAGTTTGATTTTATCAAGAATGAGGATGAACCGTGTGTTTTACAAACGGATTAGTGGGAGCATAGTTGTCTTCTTATTTTGTATGTAGATGACATACTGTTGATCGGGAATGACAAACCGACCCTACAAGTTGTTAAGAACAACCTAGGGGACTGCTTTTCTATGAAGGACTTAGGGGAAGCGACTTATATACTCGAATTAAGATATATAGAAATAGATCAAAGAAGTTGTTGAGTTTGACCCAAAGTACATACATTGACAGGGTGTTGAAATGGTTCAGCATACTTGAGTCCAAGAAAGGATTCTTGTTCATGTCTTATGGTGTGAGTCTCTCTAAGGACCAGTGTCCTAAATCTTGTGAAGATAAGGACCGCATGAAGTTGGTTCCATTTGCTTTGCAATTGGGTAAATCATGTATGCAACGTTATGTACTAGACCCGATGTCTCTTATGCTTTGAGTATAACTAGCAGGTATCAGTTGATCCCGGTGAAGTCACTGGATAGAGCCGTCAAGAATATCTGAAGTACTTTCGAAGGACTAAGGATATTTTCTTGGTATTCGGTGGAGAGGAAGAGCTCGTTGTAAGTGGTTATACAGATGCTAGCTTCCAAACTGATAGGGAAGATTCAAAGTCTCAGTCAGGGTTTGTGTTTTGCCTAAATGGAGGTGCTGTTAGCTGGAGAGTTCCAAGCAGGATACAGTTGTCGATTCTACTACTGAGGCCGAGTATAATTATCATTGCAAATGCAGCGAAGGAGGCTGTATGGATTAGGAAATTCATCGGCGAGTTAGATGTAGTTCCTAGCATTGTTCGTCCCGTAGATCTCTACTGTGACAACAATGGTGCAATTGCATTTGCTTCGGAACCTAGATCTCATCAGCGCTCCAAGCACATACTTCGGCGGTTCCATCTAATTCGAGAGATTTTCGATTGAGGAGATGTGAGCATGTGCAAAGTGCCGACTGAAGAAAACATTGTGGATCCACTGAAAAAGCCTCTCGCACAGAGAAATCATGATGTCATGTTAGATCAATGGGTGTACGATACCTGAATGATCAACTCTAGTTTGAGTCTTGTGGATTGTATGTTTGTTGGCTGTAATGTTTCATTTGATGATTAAAAGTACTGTATACATTTCATTTTTATTTTTTGGCAAGTTCTTTTATTATGTATTATTTCTATTGTGATAGAATATTAACGAAAATAAATACCCTTAGAATATTTGCTTCCATAGATCAAGTAGTGACTTGATGTGAGAACATGTGATCCCATAAGCTTCATTCTTAAAGGTCCCTGATCGTTATATTCATCTTAGAAGCTAAGGGCGATGATGAACCTTTAAGACTACATGTGTGTTGACTGATGACCCGTCCTCACAGGTCATGATATTATGATATCAAGTCATCACATGGGTACTTTTGTTATGAATAAGTTGTACTGGACAAACCCACCATAAGAATACTTTGTGGATAGTTAAAAAATGTGTCACAAGTATGGATCATGTGGTAATGGTGTTTGTGAGTCTTTGACATGAAGTCACAGCTTTCATCGAGTGAGGAAGACCATGCCTTTGATGCCATCAAAAGTCAAGTCTTGAGAAAGTTGGATGATAAAATATTTATTGGGTACGTTACGAATCATTTGGGTGTTTGCGTGTGAGTAGAGATGAGATTTGTCCTCCTATATGATAGGAGTTGCATCCATGGGCCCCTTGACAGAATAGGACTAAGAAATGCATGATCATGATTAGTTGAGTCAATATATGATATTGGACTCACCAATTTCTAAAAGTCCATTCTAGATCAGGAAACTGGGATTGAATGTTTATGAGAGTGACACGGTCTATACCTCTAGTTCTTTCCGGATGTAAGTGACAAAGGACATGACAACACTGTAATTTGGTCACAATGGCTTATGAGTTTATAAACTTTTACTGTTTGTGGAGCAATGATGTATTGCTAAATTTCATTCATTGTTGTGAAGCTTTTGTTTGATACTTTCTAGACCAAGTGAGAGACTGTTGGTTCAACTATAGTGATCTGGAAGTGATCAAACATGTGGTCTCACTTCAAACGCAGTATGAGCCTATCAGGGTCACACATAAGTGTGCGAATAGAAAAAAGTAGACCGGAAATTTGGAGTAACAAAACTTTTATTATCAAAAAAGATATTTATTACAAAGGTATAGCCTCCCTTTTATAGAATGGAGGAGATGAGAGAGATTACAAATAAGCAACGTGGGACTAAAAAATTACAAGTATATGCGGCTTTACAAATAGACAAACCGTACAAGTCGTGCAGTTAGACAAGCCGGCTGAGACAAACCGTCAGACCGCTGGAATACCAAACAAAAACAGCCTGGCAGATAATCCGGCTAGGATAAACCGCCAGATAGCTTGGCCTCCGAACAGCTACAGACCGTCCGACCTCCATACTGCAACACTCCCCCTCAAGCTGGAACATAGATATCAATCATGCCCAGCTTATCGCAAATGTGGAAGAAGAAAGCAGACACTGGCTTGGTGAAGACGTCTGCCAACTCATTGTCAGAAGTTACGAACGGAGTACAAATCTGTTTCTTCAAGATCTCTTCCCAAATAAAGTGGCAGTCAACTTCTATATGTTTTGTCCTCTTATGGAAGACAGGATTTTTGGAGATGTATATCGCGGCCTTGTTGTCACAGAACATAGGAAGAGGATAGTTGTAAACCTCTCCTAAGTCAAGCATGAGAGCTCGTAACCATTTCAACTCACACATAGTCGATGTCATACTGCGATATTCTGCTTCTACACTCGACCTGGAGACCACAGACTGTTTTCTTGCTCTTCCAACTCACAAGATTTCCTCCAACAAATGTGCAGAAACCTGATGTTGACTTGCGGTCACCTTTATCATCAACATAGCTCGAATCTGAGTACGCTTCAACACTTAAGTGACCATTCTTCTGAAACAGGAGTCATTTCCCGAGCGCTGCTTTAATATACTCCAATATCCTCAGGGAAGATTATAGATGACACTCCCTAGGAGCTTGCATGAACTGGGTCACCTTGCCCACAGTATAAGAGATGTCGGGTCTGGTTAAATTGAGAAAAATGAGTTTGCCAACCAGACGTCGGTACCTCGTAAGATCAGATAGAAGGGCGAGTCATCTGTCCAAGTTTTGTCTTCTCCAGCAGCCATGGGACATCGGGCAGGTTTAGCACCAGTCAACCCTGCCTCCTTTAGAAGATCAATAGCATACTTCCGTTGGGAAAGGGCCATGGAGTTGGGCTTCCTAGAGATTTCAATCCCCAGAAAGTATTTCGGGGAGCCCATATCCTTTGTGATCAAGTATTGACGAAGATGTTTCTTTGTCAAAGTGACCTCATCCTGGTCATTGCCAGTAAGAAGGATATTATCCACATATACCGCAAGAACTACCAAACCCGAGGCAGTTTTTCGAACGAACAAGGAGTGATCGGCTGAACTTCTTTCAAAACTAATGGCCGCAACAATGCCGGTGAACTTGTCAAACCAAGCACGAGGGCTTTTCTTTAGGCCATAGATAGCCTTCATTAGCCGGCATACTCGTGTCTCCCCCTGAGCAACATACCTAGGAGGTTGCTCCATGTAAACATCTTCCTGAAGATCACCGTAGAGAAAAGCATTTTTAACATCCAGCTGGGAAATGGGCCCATCCCTGTTGACAGCGACAGAGAGAAGGACCTGAATGGTGCTGAGACGAGCAACGGGAGATAAGGTGTCAAAGTAATCAACACCATAGGCCTGAGTGAAGCTTTTGGCAACCAGGCGGGCCTTATAGCGAGTCACGCTGCCATCCAGACGGAACTTTACAACAAAGACCCATCGACACCCAACCACATCAGTGCCAAAGGGGGGGGGGACCAAGGTCCAGGTACCCCGTTCAGTGAGGGTAGCAATTTCCTCATCCATGGCAGCCTTCCAATAAGGAACAACAAGAGCTTCCTGGTAGGCGCGGGGAGTGGCAGTCGCAGAGATAACCAATGCAAACGCCCTGCGAGAAGGAGTGAGACGATCATATGAAACAACAGTGGCCAGCGGATGTTAGGTACACGTCTATACCCCTTTACGAAGAGCAATGGGAAGATCCAAGTCAGCATGTTCCTCATTAAACGGAACATCTGTGGCAGAGAGAGCTGGCCTGGGAGAGGAGAGAGACATCCGCGGAGAGGAGGGAGAGAGTGGTGGTGATGAGGAAGAGAGGGAAGGAGGAGACGGTAGAGGGGATGGTGGGAAAATCTCGATGGGAGTAGACGGGGTGGAGGGGACGGTGGGAGAAGGTGAAAAAACTATAGAGGGAGAAAGGTCAGAAGAGAAATAGGACACATTTTCGAAAAAGGTTACATCCGCGGATACGTATTGTTTACGAAGAACGGGATCAAAGCAACAGTAGACTTTTTGAGTAGTTGAGTAACCCAAAAAGACACATTTGGTGGCACGTGAGTAGAGTTTGTCATGAGTGGCGGAAGGAGTGCACAAAGGCTGTGCACCCAAAGATTCGCAGAGGGAGAGGAAACGAATCCTTGCCGGGATAAAGAATAGAGAATGGGGTTTGACCGTGGAGAACCGTGGACGGAATGCGATTAATGAGGTAACAAGAGATGAGGACAGCATAGCTCCAATAGGAGCGAGGAACGTGCATCTGTGTCATCAGAGTGCGAGCAAAATCGAGAAGGTGACAGTTCTTGCGTTTCTCCACCCCATTTTATTGGGATGTATATACATAGGTGGTTTGATGAATAATACCATATTGCATACAAAATGAAGAGAAAGCAGTGCTAAGATATTCCTTAGCGTTGTCAGAACGTAATATTTTAATAGACATATCAAACTGATTCTTAATCATATTATAATATGATGTCCATACAGAAAAGAGTTCAGAACGATCCTTTAAAAGATACACCCAAGTACTTCTAGAGAAATCATCAATAAATATTACAAAATAGGAACTACCCCGACCTATGGTAAGGGTAGGAGCAGGACCGTAGATGTCGGAGTGAACAAGTTTAAACGGCCGGGAAGAGCCACGACCTTACTTTGGTGGGAAGGAGGAGCGATGATGCTTGCCAAGCTGACATGCTTCACAGTTGAGAGGTGGACTCTGCAGAGGTAGATGTGGTAGAAGTTGACGGAGAAGACGTGGAGGAGCATGACCAAGGAGAAGATGCCACTGGAGAATATTAGTAGAAGATGTGGAGAAGGTGGAGAGTGCGAAAACGTTGTCGAGGAAGTAGAGGTCGTCGCTCTCAGTCCCAGTAGCAATCGTCTGCTTGGTGTCCAGATTCTAAAAAGAACAAGTAGTAGAAGTGAATGTGACAGAGCATTGTAGTTGTTTGCAAAGTGAAGTAACAAATAACAAGTTGCAAGGGAACTTGGGAACGTAGAGGGTGTCCGCCAGGCGAAGAGACGGAGTGACTTGAACCACACCCGTTCCATTGACTGGTGAGGGAGAGCCGTCCGCAACAAGGACCAGGTGTAACACCCCCTATCCGTCACATAGCATATAGCAGTAGGTCCGGCCGGGGCCCGACGTCGTATGCCACAGACAGACCGGGTGGTTACTTATGGGAACCATCCAACCAATCTCAACGTCCTACACAGAGCATTCTAGCGGAAGCAGTTTATAAAAGTTGCAATAAAGAACCCAGCATTAGAGCATGAATGTCCACTAGTACAAAATAGGAACGTTATACAAAATACCCAAAATAAGCCTTAAGGCCTTACAAAATGTTTCACTACCAATTACATGTTTTACAAACCACGGCACGCAGGCCGGTCACACATGAATAAAGCAGTAAACACTTCCAATTTAGGCTTTCAAGGGCCGGCTTCGCATTCGGGCTTTAGCCCGCTATTGACCGCTTGGTCCAGCTGCACCTGCAAGCAACAAACCACCGCACGGTGGCAAAACAAGGCAACGGTCAGCAATGCTGACCAAATTATAACGATCCTGCCCCTAACTCGGGGCGGCGATGCTCCTTCCCTGCATTTCATTAGCATAAGTGAGCAATATATAACTAGCCATTTCATCACAGACGTTGGCTCGCACGGCCACACGCCCCGTGCTCTCAGGGCACATTCTCGGTGAACCGGTCGATGTCACGTCAATTAAAGCCATTGACATTCCGGACTCACCACCGCCACTTGGACGGCGAAACCTATGAGCAATTTGTCTTCCTGGCCTGGGTCACGATAATTTAAGCCATTGACCGCCGAAGACCCTAATCTATGCCAACGGTAAGTGCCACGTGCCTTTAGGTCTCTTTAACCGAACGACATAGAACGGGTACGGTTCCATCTAACCCGTGCTCACATCGCAACGACAATTTAAGCCATTTGCGCGGGTCAAACTTCCGCCGAGTCTCATTTCCATCACAAGTCACATAACCCGGTTATGTTCAAGTTGGCTCTCAAGCCACCAAGTTGGCAAGATCTCGTATCCGCCCAGTTTTCCGGGTGCACCTTTGGGTTAGTCCCCAAGGCTCCCTGCTGCAATCTACCGCGTAGAAAACCCGAAAACAATCAATAGCACGGAGTCTTCTCCGGCCTTATGCAATGCAACATCACCGATCCAGACCAACATGTCCGGGTAGGCTTCACACATCATGCCTATGTCCGTTCTCGCTTACGGACTCTAAACAACGGGGACTTCACATATCTACCCGAAGGAACGCCTCCAACTCTCCGCAAACTCGCGAGAGCGGGCTTCCTATGCAAAGAAAGAGAGCTACTCATGCTCAAGATGAGGATCGTTACCCTAGCGTTCCTCTTTGGCGCCATTGAAAAGTAATCGGACGAAAAGCACCGCACTAGCTTTGCCTCCGTGGATCCGGAGTCGGCTCGCGATTCGGAGCTCCGAAGCTCCTCCAATGGCGGGATCTAGCTCCTTCTTCCTCCCTTGGCTCTCCTCTCTCTCTAAGGCTTTAGAAAGAGAACACTTAAGAAAAAGTGAGGGTTTTGAAAGCCCAAACCCGGGTATATCCCTTCAAGAACAACCCCCAGCCGTTGGATCTCAAAATAAGGAAACGAACGGCTTTGATTCGGGACTGAAATGCCCAATCTGGACCGAACACGGCCTGGCACACGCCCGTGTCCAGGGCCGTGTGCCTCATTCGCCGTCAAAATCGAATCACCTGGAACCTCACACGGGTATCGAACACACCCGTGTTCGAGCCGACACGCCCGTGTTCCACCTGACACGGCCGTGTGGCCGGCCGTGTACCCCATCATTTTTCCCCGAAAACAACCCGAGCACTGCACGGGTTCTAGGACACGCCCGTGTCCTTACCCGTGTCACCTCAACACGCCTGTACCCCAGGCCGTGTACAGGGTCTCGACACTCGACACTTCGTCGAGTGAAGATCGTCGACCTGATGACACGGCCTTGGACACGCCCGTGTCCTAGGCCGTGTGCGTCGACATACCCTGCGACACTCCCGTGTCGCAGGCCGTGTGCCATGTCTCGACGCACCGTCGAGCAAAGCTCGTCGACTCCCCGGGACGATCGTCGAGACAGGTCGACACGCCCTGCGACACGCCCGTGTTGCAGGCCGTGTGCCATGTCTCGACACTTCGTCGAACGCAGAGTGTCGACTTCGCGGCTAAGTGTCGACACGGGTCGACACGCCCTGCGACACGCCCGTGTCGCAGGCCGTGTGCCCAGTCTCGACACAATGTCGAGACCAAAGTGTCGACTTCCCGTCTTAGTGTCGACACAGGCTTGAAACGCCCTGGGACACGCCCGTGTCCCAGGCCGTGTGCCTGCAGCCCGAACCCAAACTGGCCCAAAACGTCCCCCCTTCGCTCCTTTGAGTTTCGGGGCGTTACAACTCTCCCCCTCTTAAAAGAATTTCGCCCACGAAATTACATAAAGGAAAGACATGTACAAAAATCAAAATTTTGTACCTGAGCGGAACAACTCCGGATACTCGTCAAGCATAGTCTGCTCTCGCTCCCAAGAGAGCTCCTCACGACCGCAATTGTCCCACCGAACCTTGACCATCCTAATCTCTTTATTGCGTAGCCGCTTGACCTCCGAGTCCTCGATCTGAACGGGCTTGACCTTTGTCGTTAGCCCACTATCCATCGGCACTTGATCAACCGCGATCACTTGCATAGGCTCTTGCACCGCCTTCCGAAGTACCGAAATGTGGAATACATCTTGTAAACTACTAAGCTCCACTGAGAGCTTCAACCGATAGGCCGCTTCACCAACTCGCTCCAGAACCTCAAACGGTCCAAGGTACCTCGGGCTTAGCTTTTTCAATCGCCGCACCCGCGAGACACCCTTGAACGGCTTGATCTTTAAGTATACATAATCGCCCACAGCGAACTCCACGTTCCTGTGCTTGGCATTATAGTACTTTGCTTGCCGGTCCTGAGCGATAAGCAACCTCTCCTGAATGGTTCTCACCAAAGAAGTAGCATCCTCCACTTCCAATCGCTTATACAACTTTGACTCACCCATTTCTAACCAAGACAACGGCGTGTGACATTTTCTACCATATAGGGCCTCGAAGGGCACCATCTGAATACTCGCTTGGTAGCTGTTGTTGTATGCGAAGTCCACCAAATATAGGTGGTCTTCCCATTGCTTTCCAAAATCCAAGACACACATGCGAAGCATGTCTTCCATGGTTCTATTGACCCTCTCGGTCTGCCCATCCGTTTGCGGATGGAAGGTTGTGCTGAATTTCAACTTTGTTCCCAACATTTGTTGCGCTAGCCTCCAATCGTTGGACGTGAACCGCCCATCTCGGTCACTCACGATGCTGCGGGGCACACCATGAAGCCGTACTATGTTATCCACATAAAGCTTTGCCAACTTCTCCACCGGATCATCCTTCCTATGCGGAATAAAATGCGACACCTTCGTTAAACGATCAACAACCACCCAAATAGCGTCGTTCCCCTTTTGCGACCTTGGCAAACCGTGTATAAAGTCCATAGAGATGTCGTTGAATTTCCACTCCGGAATAGGCAAGGACTTAAGAAATCCTCCCGGCTTTTGGCACTCCGCCTTTACCAAGGCGCAAGTTTGGCACTTGGCTACGTATAGCGCCACATCCTTTTTCAAACCCGGCCACCAAAACAGTTTCTTCACATCACGGTACATCTTCGTGCTCCCCGGGTGAATCGAGTACTTGGTATGGTGTGCCTCGTACAACAACTCCACCCGCAAATTGCCCACACTAGGGACGCACAAACGACCGTCTTTCCAAAGCAATCCGTCCTCCACGACGAATTGGGAATTTGACCCATCCAGAGCCTCTACTATGAACTTCTTCATATGAGCATCCATATCCAAAGACTGCCGAATACGATCAGCCAGGTCATATTGGACTTCAGTCCAATTCAGAACTGCTTCAGCACTTGATTGTCTATCAACACAAACAATCTCCAACGCCTCCAACTCCCGCACCAACCGCTCATCATGCACCGATAGCCAATTGGCTTGAGCTGGGGCTCGGCGACTCAGCGCATCCGCAACCGCATTCCCTTTGCCAGGCACGTAGTGGATCTTGAACGTATAGTACCCCAGGAACTCCATCCACCTACGCTGCCGCATATTCAGATCCTTCTGATCAATAAGGTACTTCAGGCTCTTGTGATCGGTGTAGATATCAATCTTCACACCGTACAAGTAGTGTCTCCACAGCTTCAAGGCAAAAATCACGGCCGCTAATTCCAAGTCATGGACCGGATAATTCCTCTCGTGCACTTTTAGCTGTCTCGAGCCATAAGCTATTACACTTCCGTGTTGCAGTAGCACGCAACCCAAACCGCTGCCCGAAGCATCACTATAAATCTCGTAGCCTTCGGTTCCACATGGCGAACTCAACACAGGAGCCGTGGTCAACCGACACTTCAACTCCTCAAAAGCTCACGCGCACTCCGGCGTCCAAACGAACTTATGCTCCTTCCTCGTCAATGTAGTGAGAGGTAACGCTATCCGCGAGAAGTTCTCTACGAAGCGCTTATAATAGCCGGCAAGCCCCAGAAAACTCCGGACTTCTGCTACCATAGCAAGCTCAGGCCACTCCCGTATCGCAACAATCTTCGCCGGATCCACAGTAATACCCTCTCCACTCACGATATGCCCGAGGAACGCCACTGAGGATAGCCAAAACTCGCACTTCGAGAACTTGGCATACAACTGATTTCTCCTTAGCGTCTCCAACACCAAATGAAGATACTTGAAGTGATCTTCCTCACTTTGCGAGTACACCAAAATATCGTCGATGAAGACGATCACGAAATGGTCCAAGTGTTGGGTACATTGGTCAAATGTACCTGATTTGAAGAAGCCTCACCCAACTCAATGATATACATCATAATGTATTTGATGTATGTTTGAGTTACTTGTGCAGGTTAAGAAAGTACTGGACTGAAGCAAAAAGTTTCTAAGTCCATGTGTCGACACCCAGAGGGAAAGTGTCGACACTTAAGAAGACTTGTGTCGACATCCAGACAAGCAGTGTCGACACTTGGAGTCATTGTGTCGACATCTGGGATGCACAGTCGACAGCAGACAGAAAGTGTCGACACAAGGAGCTGTGTCGACACCCAGTGAAGCTGTGTCTTCACCAGAAAGTGTCGACACTTGGAGCTGTATCGACACTCAGCAAAAGTCTGCAGAGTCTAAGTACAAGTGTCGACACTCAACACAATGTGTCGACACTATGCAGAAGAGTCAGCACTTGAAGTAAGTGTCGAAACCCATCACAATGTGTCGACACTCAATAGAAGAGTCAGCATTTGAAGTATGTGTCGACACCCAGAACAATGTGTCGACACACAGCTGAAGATTCAACACTGGAAGAAAGTGTCGACACATGAAGCTGTGTCGACACTTAGCAAAGAACACAAAGAACAACAAATTATTCTAAGTACAAGTGTCGACACTATGGGAATGTATCGACACTCAGCTGAAGTCTCAACAAGAAGAAGGTGTGTCGACACAAGGAGCTGTGTCGACACTCAGCAAGAATCAACATTGAAGACTTATGTCGACACCAAGAAGCAGTGTCGACACTTAACAGATTCAACACAAGGAGTTATGTCGACACAAAGGAGATGTGTCGACACTTAGAAGAATTCAGCAAAAGCTAGAAGAACAAGTACTTGTGTCGACACTCAATTTCAGTGTCGACACATGAAGAAGAATCTGTGTCGAGACAGACAAGGAGTTGTGTCGACACCTTGTAGTCTTGTGTCGACACTTACACAACTTGTGTCGACACTTGGTCTATAAGTGTCGACACTTAAAGACAGAAAGTCTCGACACTATCAGACAGTTAGAGATTTTCAAGAACTGACTGGTTGACATGACAGCTGCCGTTCCAGCCGGTCTACAGCGCCTGTCAGAGATATCAGAAGTCAGTTATGGACCGGACCAGCCGGTTACCATGAAGAATGCCTATAAATAGGCACCTACAGTTTACAGAAACTGTTGTTGATCAGATTGTTGTCAAGGTTGATCATATTGTTGAAGTAATACTCAAAGTGTCAACACAAGAAGATCTAGCAGTTCATGTGCAGATCTAAGAAGTTGGAGAGAGAGGGCTCCTTCCAAGAAATCAGCCTCTGGAACTAGGCTGAGAAGAAGGATTCAGATTCAATTCTGGATCTTAAGTGGCAGAGTTCAAGGAACAACTGCAGGAGGATTCAGTCTTATTCAGTTCTACTCAAGAAGCTTTGAAGAAAGCTAAGTCAGGGTGAATCCAGCTGAGTTCTTCCAAGAACTCATCAAGAATCTCTCAACTCCCCTCCTTTAATTCTGAGTTGTAGAGTTATTATTTGTAATACATTTTTATCTTGTAGGATCCATTGGATCTGAGTGAATTGTAAGCCTATAATTATAAAGGCTGAGGGTAGGGCTTGATAGCCTGAGTGTAGGAGATAGAGATCTCTGAGTGTAGGCCTTGTTGGCTGAGTGTAGGCCTTGGTTGGCTGAGTGTAGGCCTTGATTGGCTGAGTGTAGGCTTTGGGATAAAGCTGAGTTGTAAGGCTTTGGGCCTGAGGTGTAGGAACCAATTTGGGTTCTGAGACAGTGGAGAATTTTGGCCGAATCTAGTACACTGCTAGATAGGCGAAGGGGGAAAGTGGATGTACCCATATCTTGGGGAACCACTATAAAACACTGTGTGCTGTGCTGTGATTGTGCTGTGGATTAGTTGTGTATGTTTTGTTATTGCTGTTTGCTGTGCAAAAGTAGTTAGAAATCTATGATATAACTGTTTGGCTGCCAACAAAGTTAGAAAAGGATTAGGTCACCTATTCACCCCCCTCTAGGTGTTTAGGTACCATATCTTTCAAGTGGTATCAAAGCGAGGTTCCTCAAAACAAGGACTAACAGTCTAAGGAGATCCTGTTTGGCAGATTCAGTATAAGTGTACACAGTTTCAAGAAATTCAAGAAAATCAAGAAACATGGGTTCTTCTGAGAATCACAAGGAATTGGGTTCCATGAAATTACCCATATGCAGGAAGGAGATCTTTGGGATCTGGAAAGAAAGGGTAAGGCTATTTATGGAGGCCTCAGACCCTAGAATCTACATCACAGTAAAGGAAGGGTCTTATGTGCCTATGAAGATTTCAGTTCTAGATGCAAATCAGAGAACTCCAAAGGATTTCTCTGAGATGACTAAGGATGAAATTGTCCTGGCCACCATGGACAAGAGGGCACAAAACATAATAGTGAGTGCCATTGATGATGCAACTTTTCAGAACCTTATACACTGCAAGACAGCCAAAAAGATGTGGGACACTCTTATAGTGTATATGGAAGGATCTGAAAAAGTTAGGCAAGATAGAAAGTCCTTGCTAAATCAGGAGTATGAAAGCTTTAGGCAAGGAAAGGGTGATAGCATCACTGAGTGCTATAAGAAATTTTACAGAATAGTTAATGAACTCATGTCTTATGGAAGAGAGTTCAGTAACTATGAACTAAATGACAAGTTCTTAAGGTCCCTAACCAAAGTTTGGGACACCAAGATCTGTGCCATAAGAGAAATGGCTAAGTTGGGGGAAATTCCTCCCCTACACTGTTTGGCAAGTTATTGTCATATGAGATGCAGTTGACAGTAAGAAAAGAGGAGGAGAAATCAACAAGGACTGAGCATAAGGAAAGAACTGTTGCTTTCAAAACAGAAGTTCCCAGAAAGTGCAGGAACAAGTCTTCAACTCCACCTCCAGAGGTAGTTGAATCAGAGTCTGATGAGTCTGTCAGCACAAAGTCTAAGAGCAGTGAAAGTGATGAAGACTTTGCTGCTTTCACTAGACACTTTCAGAAGTTTTTGAAAAAGAAACAGTGGAGGTCAAGGCCTTCTACATCACAAGGAAAGGAAGACTCTTATCAGAAAAAGAGGTCTTCAAAGAATGACAAGAAAAGGACAAAATCAAGCAAGGCAACTGGTTCAAAGATTGTTTGCTATTGCTGCAATAGACAGGGCCATGTTATTGCAGATTGTCCAGAGAAGAGAAAGGAATCTGGTGACAGGAAAAAGACTCACCTCAAAGGAAAGAAAGAAAAGTCTTTTGTTGCTAAGAAGGAGAAGACTCTATCAGATATCTCTTCTTCAGAAACTGAGTCTGAGGCTGAAGCCTACATAGGGCTGTTTGCTGAAGAAGAAGAGGAAGAATTCATGCAGATCTTGGAGTCAATTTATGAACAAGAAGACAGTCATTGCCAAGGGCTAATGACTTTGACAGAGAGTGCCAAAATCCTGGAGCAGCCAGGACCCAGTCAGGTACTAAGTTCAAGTTTAAATTCAGTTCTTGTTCTAGTTCAGAATCAGATTCTTCTTCATCAAGTGATGAGAATATATCTGAGTCTGAGGAAGATATTCATCAGCTTATAGATGAATATAAGGTACTGTTGCAAGCCTACAAGAAAAGCAAGACCCTAGCCAAAAGTCAGGCAAAGGAAATTGCTGATCTTAAACTGCTGCAACAGATTTTGAGAAGCAATTTGATCAAAAACTGAATGAAGTAGCCAAGCTGAAACACATTACTGTGATTCAGATGGGAACTATCACCTATAAGAATGATCAAATTAAGAGACTGGAGATCAATCTTCAGAAAGAGAGAGAGCTTGTTGCTAGGTTTTCAAAACCTAAATCAGTGCTACCTTTAATTGATGAATTTGTTCATCATAAAGGCAAGGCTGGACTGGGTTTTGTTAGACCTGCAGGGACTGAGCAGTCCAAGTCTAAGTCCAAGGGCAAAGCCCCAACATTCAACAAGCCTGCTGTAGTCAAGACAGCCAAGGCAGTACCTAAGCAAAGGTACAATAAGTTTGAATGCTGGTGCTGTGGCAAAGTTGGCCATTTTGCAGTGGACTGTTGGCACAATGTGAGTGCCAAAGTGAGTTCCAAACTACCTGTTGGAATGACAGTAGGTAGGTTTGTCAAATTGCAGACTAACAAATACCAAGGACCCAAGAATTCTTTGGGTTCTAAGGTCAATTAATCTGTTTTGCAGGTAAGTCCAAGTTGTCATAACCCAACATGGTACTTGGACAGTGGATGTTCCAGACATATGACTGGAACAAGAAGATTACTAAAGGACTACATTCCAGTAAAAGATGGTCCAAAAGTAACCTTTGGTGGTTCTGAAAAAGGAATCATCAAAGGATTTGGTAACATTTCTACAAACTTAGTTACCATTACTCAAGTGGCTTATGTTAAAGGGTTGAAACACAACCTAATAAGTATAAGTAATTAAGTGATGTAGGGTATGACATCTCATTTGCTAAAAATGGTTGTCATATCAAGAGGTCAAGTGATCAAGAGATCATTTTGACAGGATATAGGAAGAGGAATGTCTACTGCCTAGACATTATGGTTGAGAACAATGGTTCTCCAGTTTGTCTTGTAGCTGATGAGACAGTCTCTCATTATGTCAAATGGCACAAGAGGCTTGCCCATCTTAACTACAAGACTATTAGCAAACTCTTTAGCAAAGAGTTAGTGAGGAATGGTCCTCAAGTTAAGTGTGTTAAAGATGACATTTGCTCAGCTTGTCAAAAGGGCAAGCAGACTAAATCCACCTTTAGAAGCATAGCGAACAAAGATGCTGTGAGGTGTCTATACCTTTTGCATATGGATCTCTTTGGTCCAATGCCAGTTCACAGCTTAGGTAGGAAGGTCTATACCTTTGTAGTTGTAGATGACTACTCAAGGTTTTCCTGGGTGTTCTTCTTAAGACAGAAATCTGAAACACCTAGTGTCTTCTATAGCTTTGTCAAGCAAATTCAGAATGAACTAAATAGTACAGTGGTCAAAATTAGAAGTGATCCATGGTACTGAATTTCAGTCTGATAGCATGACAAAACTGTGTGAAGACTTTGGGATATTTCAAGAATTCTCTTCACCTAGAACACCTCAGCAAAATGGCATTGCTGAGAGGAAGAATAGAACCTTGATAGAGGCTGGTAGGACCCTACTAAGTGATACATCACTGCCAGAGTATTTCTGGGCTGAAGCAGTTAACACTGCATGCCATGTTATAAATAGGGCTACCATCACTAAAAGGCTTAACAAGACCCCCTATGAAGTTGTGAAAGGCAGGAAACCAAACTATCCTATTTTAGGATCTTTGGTTGCAAATGCTTCATACTTAACAATGGGAAGTCTTACTTAACTAAGTTTGCTGCCAAGTCCCAAGAAGGAATTTTTGTTGGGTACAACAATAATAGTAAGGCTTATAGAGTCTACAACTTGACTACACAAGTTGTAGAAGAATCAGTGCATGTAGTTTTTGATGAGACAAAACTTATTAATAATGAGTTGTCTAGCAATGTATGCAGCCCCACAGGTTTGACAAAGACAATGGACAAGCTTACTATAGAAGAGGTGCCTGCTGCAAGAAAGCAAGTAAAAGACAGTAGCTGTTGTCCAGGGGGAGAACTACATGTGCCAATTGCTGAAGAAATACAAGGAGTACAGCTTGATGCAGATGCAGAAGTGGTTCAACCAGAAGTAAGATTGCCTCCAGCCAACAGGCATCTAAGAGATCATCCAGTAGAGCTGATTATTGGAGATCCAAGACAAGGAGTACAAACCAGGAGTAGAAACATGAATGCAGCAATCTATTCCAGCTTTCTGTCACAAGTTGAACCTAAGAAATTTGAAGAAGCAATACAAGATCCACAATGGACTGAAGCAATGCAAGAAGAGCTTAATCAGTTCAAGAGGTGCAAGGTCTGGGAATTGGTTCCCAAACCTAAAGACCACAATGTAATAGGAACTAAGTGGATCTACAAGAATAAGATGGATGAACAAGGAGTCATCATTAAGAATAAGGCTAGACTGGTTGCTAAAGGATATAGGCAAGAAGAAGGTATTGACTTTGATCAAACCTTTGCTCCAGTAGCCAGACTGGAAGCCATAAGAATGTTCTTGGCCTATGCAACCTATCAAGGATTCAAGGTATACCAAATGGATGTCAAGTCAGCATTCCTAAATGGTAATTTGAAAGAAGAAGTCTATATGGAGCAGCCTTCAGGTTTTGTTGATCCAACTCTACCTCATCATGTCTATAGACTTAGGAAAGCTTTATATGGGTTAAAGCAAGCTCCTAGAGCTTGGTATGAAACCCTATCTAGTTTCCTCATTGAGAACAAGTTTTCAAGGGGAAAATAGATAAGACTCTATTCCTTAGGGAATCTAGAGGCAAAGTTATACTAGTCCAAATATATGTAGATGACATTATATTTGGGTCTACTGAAAGCAGCCTTTGCAAAAAGTTTGCAAAACTTATGCAAAGTCAGTTTGAGATGAGTAGTATGGGAGAGCTGAAGTTTTTCTTGGGTCTCCAAGTTAAACAGACTGAAAGTGGTTTATCCATATGTCAGTCCAAGTTCACCCTAGAACTCATAAGGAAGTATGGTATGGATTCATCCAGTACCATGAAGACTCCTATGGGGTCAAGTATGTCTCTTAGCAAGGATGATGCAGGGAAACCTGTAGATGAAACCTTGTATAGAGGGATAGTTGGCTCCCTATTATACTTGACTGCTAGTAGACCAGACATCATGTATGCTACATGTGTTTGTGCAAGGTATCAAGCATGCCCTAAAGAGTCTCATTTGACTACAGTCAAAAGAATATTGAGATATCTAAAGGGCACTCCCTATCTAGGCCTCTGGTACCCTAGGAATGGAGATTTTGATCTAACAGGTTATTCAGATGCAGACTTTGCAGGATGCAAAGAAGATAGAAAAAGCACTACTGGAACCTGTCAATTCCTAGGTGGGAGACTAATTTCATGGAGTAGCAAGAAACAAACCAGTGTGGCTATCTCCACAGCAGAGTCAGAGTATGTGGCTGCAGGAAGTTGCTGTGCTCAACTTCTATGGATTCAACATCAGCTAGAGGACTATGGATTTCAGGTAAGTAGAACTCCACTTTTCTGTGATTCTACAAGTGCTATTTCAATAGCTAACAACCCTGTATCTCATAGTAGAACAAAACATATTGAAATTAAATATCACTTTCTTAGGGAGCATGTAGAAAGAAATGATATTGTACTTGAATATGTTAAAACAGATGAACAACTAGCTGATATGTATACTAAGCCCCTAGAAGAAGCTAAGTTCAATAGATTCAAAATTGAACTAGGAATGATAAACTTAGAATAAGTTTACAGAATGAAAATTGGCTAAGTAAAAAGGTGTCGACACATAGACAAGTCTATGTCGACACAGAATAGTGGTGTCGACACTTCAGGAAAAAGGTGTCGACACATCTAGGAATGTGGTGTCGACACTTCAGAATGTTAGTGTCGACACATGTCAAGTAGGTGTCGACACATCCAATATGGTGTCGACACTTAAGTTTTACTCAGAATTTTTTCTAAGTAAAGTCTCGATAATGTGTCGAGTTATGTTGTGTCGACACATAACCAAGTGTCGACACATAAAATCTGTTGACTAAACTTGTGTCGACACATATGTGTCGAGACATTATAAGTCAGTGTCGACACTTGTTGCCAGTGTCGACACATTTTAAGTTAGCTGTCCCGCCTGTTCATCTTCAAAATCAGAAAGGTATAAATAGGGTTCTGTCTTTGATTGTCGACACGCTTTCAAAGTTTCGAGACCAAAACTACTGTGTCGACACCTCTCTTTTCTAAAGACAAATTCTACAAACCCTAATGACACCTAAGCTTGAGGAGAATGTTAACGAAGGCTATGAGCTTGTGCGCGGCGCGTTCGACGATGCAGATGCGGAAATCAAGGCGGTAGTAACCCTAGTCGCCGATTCTGGATTGGAATACTTAGTTTCAGAACCAACTAAGATATGGAAGAAGGAAGTGCTTGAATTCCTTAATGGAGCTGCAGTAGATGACTCTGGATACAGAATCAAATCCAGAGTTCATGGAACTAAGGTCAAGGTTTCACCTAAAAATCTGAGGAAGGTGCTCCAGCTACCAAGAACTCAAGATGAAGAAGAGGTGACTGCTTCAAAGACCAGGGAAGCTCTTACCTGGTGTGGACTTGATCCAAAGATGAAGATAGGATCTGTTTTCAACAGGAAAGGCATGAATAATCAAGGAAAGTTCATGTCTGAAATTGTAGGGAAGATCTTACTCAGCAAACCTGGAGGGCATGACAGAGTGTCTGCCTATATGTTTGGAATTATGACTAGAATCATATTCACTCTGAAAACAGACTGGTCAATAGTGGTTTTTGACAAGATCAAGGAGAGCTTGAAGAAGCCCAATCTGGGCAGGATCATTAGTCTCTACCTAGCTGGTACCATACCAGAGGTAATGAATACTGCTGCAGGCAGCAAGATAAATCATATGAGGAAGATGGATCTAAGGATCTTTTCTAGATGGGACAGGGTGTTGTCCAAGGAACTGTCAACCCCTGAGAAGCCAGTATCTGAAAAAGAAATTCCTCCAAAGAAGAAGAGAAAGACTGTACAAGTGGTACAAGAGTCCACTAGTGATTCTGATAGTGAAGAACATGTTGTCTTCACTCCAGATGATCATGAGGAGAGAGCCTGCTGAAAAGACTCCTGCTCCTCAGCTGATGCAGAGATCCAGGGGGAGCTGCCTCCAGCTAGCCCCATCCCCAGGGATCAAAGCCAGGGGGAGCCTCTAGTAGTAGAAGAACCCTCTACTCTGGACAGTGAGCAAGCCACCATCATCATCTAAGAGGTACTCACTGACCTAAAAACTTTAGAATATCTTATAGAAGATGCTGATTTGTCTGATGTTCCTCAGCAAACACAGCTGCCTAGTCAAGTTCCAGATGTTGTTAGAGAGGACACATCTGCTATACAAGAAGTAATTCCTGATCCTGTGGTTGAAGAACCAAGAACATCTCCAGCTTCTTCACCACCAGAATACACCATGGAGGATTTATTCCTAAATCTAGATCAAGAAGATTTTGATATGGACAAGGATGCTGCTGCTGAAGATAAGAGTGCTGCTGCTGAGGGGGAGCAAATGACAGTTCTGGAAGAGCCTTTAAGGCCAGAAACTGTGAAGGCACCTGATGTGCAAGCTGACAAACCTCCAAGCCCTAAGGAAAGGGTTGAAATAGCCAGCACTTCAGAATCTGAAGAAGATGAGGCTGCAAAGGCTAAGAAGAAGAAACTCTATGTCTTCAAGAGGAGAAGTCAGAGTTATAAGAAAGCTTTGCAATCCATTGCCCCATAGCCTATAGTTCAGCAAGCTCCAACTGCTGATTATAGTGCTTTAATGGTTGCCCTACAGATAAAATTGGATGAGCAAATGCAGGCAATAGAGAAGTATGTAGATGAAGGGCAGAAATCACTTCAATTTGATCTGGCCCAGGAAATAAAGTCTATAAGGTTTGAGATGAATCTCAACAAGAAAGAGATGACAGACTGCTTCCACAAGGGTGGAATGCAGTGATGTATTTGGCAACACACCAAGAGAAGATCAAGGCACAGGTAGATGATATAGCATTGAAACAAGGATATGTTCTTGAAAATCAATTAAGAATGAATGACAATTTGACTGAATCCCACAATGCTATAGTCACTGCATTGAAGAACAAGGCTGATGAACCTTCTACATCTACTGATGCTGATAAAGCTAAATTTGATAAAGTCTTTCAAGAGGAAATTACTGCTGTAAAGACTGCTATCCAAGCCTCCCAGAAGGTCATATCTGAACAACTTACAAAGCTTAAACCTTACTTTAAAGAAGGAATCAGATACTTGGATGCACATATCAGATTTCAAAAGGATGATGTCAGAGATCACATGGCCAGAGAAGTCATAAAGGGGGAGAGAGTGTTAGTCAAGGCAAGTTCTGAGCATGCCAAATGGATATCAAATTCAATCAGGGCTACACTTGGATACCCTCCTCTGTGTGATGACCAAGAAGTTGCTGAATCAGGCATTAACCCTGCCTATTTTGGAGGTGAGCAACCAGAAGTAGCTCAGGTCATTTATCCACCTCCAGATTTTGAAATGATTCAAGCAGATGTGAGCACAATGTATAGCCCACTTGAGGGCAAGGACAATGTCCACATTGACAAGGTTGTTCAACCTATATCCGAAGCTATGCAAGAGGCTCTACAGAAAGAGGAAGAGACAAGGTTGTCCAAGAAGAGGTTTAGGGAACAAGCAGAACAAAAGCCAGATTTTGAACAGTGGAGCCCTACCTCTAGGAATATAATTTTAACTGCCTGGAAAGCTGCCAAGGACAATACACATGACAGGAACAAATGGTTCTCTGAAGCTGAATGGAGAAAACATGAAATAAGACAAGAGGCCATTGTTCAATTCAGAAGGAAGGCAAAGATGGGAAAGATACCTCCTACTGCAGTGAAGCCTAGCAAGTACTTTCCTAAGCCATACCACTATTTTGAGAGGCAGAAAATCAAAGCAGAAGAGCTGAAGAAGAAGGACTTAAAAGGCAAGAAGCCTGCTGATGCTGCAACTGTTGATGCCCCTGTCAAAGCTCAAGTTCAAGCTGGCAAGGGAATAGTTATCAAGGAACCTGATCAGAAATAGTTTAAGATTTTACCTGAAGATTATGTTGCAATCTTTTTAATGTTAAACATTTTAGTAAACTGCTGAAAATGTATAAGGAACAATGTTAGAACAATATATGATAAATATATTTCATGATTGTTCTGTAAATGTGTCTATTTCTTGATTGTTCTGCAATGATGAATGTGTATACATGTGTGAATTTCTACATGTTTATGTTTACCCTGCTGAATATAATCTGCTGTACATCATTTTGTAATTTTAATTATGGATGATGTATATCATTGACTAAGGGTTATGACTTCTCCAAATAGGGGGAGATTGTTGGGTACATTGGTCAAATGTACCTGATTTGAAGAAGCCTCACCCAACTCAATGATATACATCATAATGTATTTGATGTATGTTTGAGTTACTTGTGCAGGTTAAGAAAGTACTGGACTGAAGCAAAAAGTTTCTAAGTCCATGTGTCGACACCCAGAGGGAAAGTGTCGACACTTAAGAAGACTTGTGTCGACATCCAGACAAGCAGTGTCGACACTTGGAGTCATTGTGTCGACACCTGGGATGCACAGTCGACAGCAGACAGAAAGTGTCGACACAAGGAGCTGTGTCGACACCCAGTGAAGCTGTGTCTACACCAGAAAGTGTCGACACTTGGAGCTGTGTCGACACTCAGCAAAAGTCTGCAGAGTCTAAGTACAAGTGTCGACACTCAACACAATGTGTCGACACTATGCAGAAGAGTCAGCACTTGAAGTAAGTGTCGACACCCAGCACAATGTGTCGACACTTAATAGAAGAGTCAGCATTTGAAGTATGTGTCGACACCCAGAACAATGTGTCGACACACAGCTGAAGATTCAACACTGGAAGAAAGTGTCGACACATGAAGCTGTGTCGACACTTAGCAAAGAACACAAAGAACAACAAATTATTCTAAGTACAAGTGTCGACACTATGGGAATGTATCGACACTCAGCTGAAGTCTCAACAAGAAGAAGCTGTGTCGTCACTCAGCAAGAATCAACATTGAAGACTTATGTCGACACCAAGAAGCAGTGTCGACACTTAACAGATTCAACACAAGGAGTTATGTCGACACAAATGAGATGTGTCGACACTTAGAAGAATTCAGCAAATGCTAGAAGAACAAGTACTTGTGTCGACACTCAATTTCAGTGTCGACACATGAAGAAGAATCTGTGTCGAGACAGACAAGGAGTTGTGTCGACACCTTGTAGTCTTGTGTCGACACTTACACAACTTGTGTCGACACTTGGTCTATAAGTGTCGACACTTAAAGACAGAAAGTCTCGACACTATCAGACAGTTAGAGATTTTCAAGAACTGACTGGTTGACATGACAGCTGCCGTTCCAGCCGGTCTACAACGCCTGTCAGAGATATCAGAAGTCAGTTATGGACCGGACCAGCCGGTTACCATGAAGAATGCCTATAAATAGGCACCTACAGTTTACAGAAACTGTTGTTGATCAGATTGTTGTCAAGGTTGATCATATTGTTGAAGTAATCTTTAAAGTGGTACTCAAAGTATCAACACAAGAAGATCTAGCAGTTCATGTACAGATCTAAGAAGTTGGAGAGAGAGGGCTCCTTCCAAGAAATCAGCCTCTGGAACTAGGCTGAGAAGAAGGATTCAGATTCAATTCTGGATCTTAAGTGGCAGAGTTCAAGGAACAACTGCAGAGGATTCAGTCTTATTCAGTTCTACTCAAGAAGCTTTGAAGAAAGCTAAGTCAGGGTGAATCCAGCTGAGTTCTTCCAAGAACTCATCAAGAATCTCTCAACTCCCCTCCTTTAATTCTGAGTTGTAGAGTTATTATTTGTAATACATTTTTATCTTGTAGGATCCATTGGATCTGAGTGAATTGTAAGCCTATAATTATAAAGGCTGAGGGTAGGGCTTGATAGCCTGAGTGTAGGAGATAGAGATCTCTGAGTGTAGGCCTTGTTGGCTGAGTGTAGGCCTTGGTTGGCTGAGTGTAGGCCTTGATTGGCTGAGTGTAGGCTTTGGGATAAAGCTGAGTTGTAAGGCTTTGGGCCTGAGGTGTAGGAACCAATTTGGGTTCTGAGACAGTGGAGAAGTTTGGCCGAATCTTGTACACTGCTAGATAGGCGAAGGGGGAAAGTGGATGTACCCATATCTTGGGGAACCACTATAAAACACTGTGTGCTGTGCTGTGATTGTGCTGTGGATTAGCTGTGTATGTTTTGTTATTGCTGTTTGCTGTGCAAAAGTAGTTAGAAATCTGTGATATAACTGTTTGGCTGCCAACAAAGTTAGAAAAGGATTAGGTCACCTATTCACCCCCCCTCTAGGTGTTTAGGTACCATATCTTTCACCAAGTACTCCCTGAACGTCCTGTTCATCAAATCCATGAATACTGACGGCGCATTAGTCAGCCCAAACGGCATGACCGTAAACTCATAATGCCCGTATCTCGTACTAAACGCTGTCTTCGGGATATCACTCTCCCTTATTCGCAGCTGATAGTACCCAGCCTTGAGATCCAACTTCGAGTACACCGTCGACCCGACTAACTGATCAAAGAGATCATCAATCCGGGGGATCGGGTACTTGTTCTTCTCCGTCAGCTTGTTTAGCTCCCGATAATCAATACATAGCCTCAAGCTTCCGTCCTTCTTCTTAACAAAGAGGACCGGTGCGCTCCAAGGCGAAGAACTCGGGCGCACATACCCTTGCTCCAACAACTCTTGCAGTTGAACTTTCAGCTCCGCCATTTTCTTAGGCGCTAGCCGATACAGAGATCGTGACACAGGCTTTGCACCTGGCACTAGCTCGATCGTAAAATCTATCTCCTGCTGAGGCGGGGCTCCAAGAAGATCTGCGGGGAACACATCAGGGTATTCTGATACCACCGAAATACAATCTAACGCGGGCTTCGGCTTTGCAACCTCCACTAGTGTAAAGAACAGTTCTACTCCAGCACGAACCGCCTTCACCACCTGAAGAGCAGACATCAACGTCTTGCTCGACCCCTTTAAGCCCGTAAAAGTCGTCTCACGACTCGCTCCCAGCTTAACTTCCTTGCTACCGCAATCTATATGGGCATGCTGCTCCGAGAGCCAGTCCATGCCAAATATGACGTCGAACTCCACTAACGGAAGTAAAGACGCCCGCAGGTCAAACTCCTGCTCCCCAATACGAATCTTAACATCGCAGATCCTATCCGCTCGCATCGAACACCCATTGGGTAGCAACACATCCAACTTATCCTTCGCCATCGAAGAAGGGAATCCGATGCGTGATATAAATCCTTCGGACAAGAAGGAGTGTGAAGCTCCCGTATCGAAGAGTGCTCGTGCCGGATTTTCACAAATCAACACAAATCCTAAACAAGCAGTGGTAAGGTAACATGTGCGTAACAAGTATTTAAAGAAATTGACTTGCTATAAATTAAACCGTACCTGTCACCACATCAGCTTGTTTGATGGCCTCCTATTGGCCAAGATTATAGACCCTTGGTTGGGCCGGAGCATAATGGGATGCGGTCGACTCCACCGCCTTTCCCTTCTCTTCATAAGTAGCTCCCGGCTTCCTCTCGGACTTAGGACGTCCGCTCCAACAGTCACGGGCAAAGTGTCCCGTCTTTCTACATGTAAAACACGCGCCCGGGTCCGACTCGTAGTCGCCCCAGAAGCACCAGAAGGAGCTGGACCCGAAGTCCTATGCTTCTTGAAAGACCTCCGATAGCCGAACTTTGAAGTAGTCGGCACTTTAAATTCAGATTTTCTATCACCGAAGCCTTTCTTCGCTTGCACATTCTTCATGTCCTTCTCCAAGAACGGGTAGTATTGACCAAGGTTAAGAAACCCTGCGTCATCGGCCCCGAGAGTAGTAATCTCAACTCATCTCTCAAGCCTTCGTAGAAGCGATTAGTCTTGCGCTCCTCATCCATGATGGTGGAGCTAGCATAACGACTTAAACGAGTGAACTCATGGAGATATTCATCCACGCTCTTCTCACCCTGAACCAACTTCAGAAATTCGTTCTCCATCGAAATCCTCTGAGTAGAAGGGAGGTATCTTGCTAAGAACAATCCGGAGAACTCTTCCATCAGAACGTCTATCAGTTGTCTACCTCTCAAATGATGCAGCTCCAATCCTTCCCACCACATTCTCGCTTCACCGTCCAATAGGAACGTAGCGATGGTGGTCATTTGCCACTCCTCCGTCTCCGTCGCTGTCATGACTCTCTTCACCCTGGAGAGCCAGTCTTCAGCCTGAGATGGGGTTCCCAACCCCGAGAATAACGGAGCATTAAAGCTCATTACATGCTTTAGCTACCTCTCAGTTGCCCTCCTTGGCACCACGGTTCCACAACCACTTGCTCCACTCTCCTCGGCTCAGCCTCTTGCAGAGGTTCTTGCTCCAACCCAGGAGCAGGCTGCTGCGGTTGCCTTGTAGGCTGTGCATTTATCACGGCCAACACCGCTTCAGCCACCAATCGAACATTCTCAGCCGACAGAGGTGTTGCAGGAGCAACATCTGGTGCACTACTAGCCTCAGAAACTCGGCGTTCTGACGGCCCAACACCACTTCTGGTCACCTATAGTGGTACAAAACACCGTTAAGCGACCAAATAAATTGCAAACAGCAATTATAGGAACACACAGGTTCCTCAAACACGAGTATTTTCATTCCTAAGTGGACATTCATGGGTTCTTTTACTGTTATAACGATGATGCACACAAGGTGCTCACCACCCCTTAAAAGAATTCGCCCACGAATTCACTTTAAGCCCGACCAAACCAGTAGTCTGACACCAAATTGTAACGATCCCGCCCCCAACTCGGGGCGGCGATGCTCCTTCCCTGCATTTCATTAGCATAAGCGAGCAATATATAACTAGTCATTCATCACAGACGTTGGCTCGCACGGCCACACACCCGTACTCTCAGAGCACATTCTCGGTGAACCGGTCGATGTCACGTCAATTAAAGCCATTGACATTCCGGACTCACCACCGCCACTTGGACGGCCAAACCTATGAGCAATTTGTCTTCCTGGCCTGGGTCACGACAATTTAAGCCATTGACCGCCGAAGACCCTAATCTATGCCAACGGTAAGTGCCACGTGCCTTTAGGTCTCTTTAACCGAACGACATAGAACGGGTACGGTTCCATCTAACCCGTGCTCACATCGCAACGACAATTTAAGCCATTTGCGCGGGTCAAACTTCCGCCGAGTCCCATTTCCATCACAAGTCACATAACCCGGTTATGTTCAAGTTGGCTCTCAAGCCACCAAGTTGGCAAGATCTCGTATCCGCCCAGTTTTCCGGGTGTACCTTTGGGTTAGTCCCCAAGGCTCCCTGCTGCAATCTACCGCGTAGAAAACCCGAAAACAATCAATAGCACGGAGTCTTCTCCGGCCTTATGCAATGCAACATCACCGATCCAGACCAACATGTCCGGGTAGGCTTCACACATCATGCCTATGTCCGTTCTCGCTTACGGACTCTAAACAACGGGGACTTCACATATCTACCCAAAGGAACGCCTCCAACTCTCTGCAAACTCGCGAGAGCGGGCTTCCTATGCAAAGAAAGAGAGCTACTCATACTCAAGATGAGGATCGTTACCCTAGCGTTCCTCTTTGGCGCCATTGAAAAGTAATCGGACGAAAAGCACCGCACTAGCTTTGCCTCCGTGGATCCGGAGTCGGCTCGCGATTCGGAGCTCCGAAGCTCCTCCAATGGCGGGATCTAGATCCTTCTTCCTCCCTTGGCTCTCCTCTCTCTCTAAGGCTTTAGAAAGAGAACACTAAGAAAAAGTGAGGGTTTTGAAAGCCCAAACCCGGGTATATCCTTCAGGAACAACCCCCAGCCGTTGGATCTCAAAATAAGGAAACGAACGGCTTTGATTCGGGACTGAAATGCCCAATCTGAACCGAACACGGCCTGGCACACGCCCGTGTCCAGGGCCGTGTGCCTCATTCGCCGTCAAAATCGAATCACCTGGAACCTCACACGGGTATCGAACACGGCCGTGTTCGAGCCGACACGCCCGTGTTCCACCTGACACGGCCGTGTGGCCGGCCGTGTACCCCATCATTTTCCCCGAAAACAACCCGAGCACTGCACGGGTTCTAGGACACGCCCGTGTCCTTACCCTCGTGTCACCTCAACACGCCTGAACCCCAGGCCGTGTACAGGGTCTCGACACTCGACACTTCGTCGAGTGAAGATCGTCGACCTGATGACACAGCCTTGGACACGCCCGTGTCCTAGGCCGTGTGCGTCGACACGCCCTGCGACACGCCCGTGTCGCAGGCTGTGTGCCATGTCTCGATGCACCGTCGAGCAAAGCTCGTCGACTCCCCGGGACAATCGTCGAGACAGGTCGACACGCCCTGCGACACGCCCGTGTCGCAGGCCGTGTGCCATGTCTCGACACTTCGTCGAACGCAGAGTGTCGACTTCGCGGCTAAGTGTCGACACGGGTCGACACGCCCTGCGACACGCCCGTGTCGCAGGCCGTGTGCCCAGTCTCGACACAATGTCGAGACCAAAGTGTCGACTTCCCGTCTTAGTGTCGACACAGGCTTGACACGCCCTGGGACACGCCCGTGTCCCAGGCCGTGTGCCTGCAGCCCGAACCCAAACTGGCCCAAAACGTCCCCCCTTCGCTCCTTTGAGTTTCGGGGCGTTACACCAGGTGCAACCGGTCATGTTGTTCTAGGAGAGAAAAATTTTGCGGATTGTCGGTCATATGATTGGTAGCACCAGAGTCGATCAACCATTTACCTTGAGTAGCGACGTGGGCACTACCTGAAGACGTGACCACGGGGGCGGACGGCTTCAAAGAGGAAGTGGAAGCGTCACCAAATGGTCGAAGATGAGGATGCTTCTTCCAGCAGCGATCAACGTGTGTCCGGTGCGACCACAGTGAGAGCAGAGAAAGCGAGAAGCACCACGGTCGCTTGATGGGAGGTGGCGGCCACCAGAGCCACTTCGCTGAGTATGATGAGCGGATTTGTCCGGTTGAGGAGGGGAGGATAACAACGGACATTGGAGAGCAGAGATGTTATAGTGGCAATGTGGGCAACAGTGACATCTAGGGTGGTCGACTACGCCTCGCCAAGGATTTGCTGAAGTATCATGTGTAACGCCCCGAAAATTGTGTTTGAGTCAGTCGCGTAAAAAGGGAATTTTGGTGCCTATATATGGGTACACGGCCTAGGACACGGGCGTGTCCAAGGCCGTGTCTGGCAGGTGCTTTTGGCCGTTTTCATCCCGAGAAGTACACGGCCAGGAACACGGCTGGATGACACGGGCGTGTCATTTGACACGGGCGTGTGCCTACCCGTGTCCATACCCGTGTTCTTTGGGTCGTGTCTGTTGCCGTGGCGGTTATGGGTGACACGCCCCCGGACACGGGCGTGTCGGGAGACACGACACAGGCGTGCCAGGTTGGACACAGGCGTGTCTGAGCCCGTGTGGCTTTTCTCAATTCGACGATCGTGCCTGGATCGAGGCACACGGCCTGTGACACGGTCGTGTGTCAAGCCGTGTTCGGCCCAGGTCTAGAGATTTTGAGCGGATCTGAGCCGTTTGTTTTCTTTAATTAAGATCCAACGGCCCAGATGAGTTCCTGCTCTGTTAAGGCCGGAATAGGGGAGTTGTAACACCACAGTTTTGCAAGAGGGCCAGTCTGCGGTTCTGGAAAAATTTTTGGGTTTCTGGCAGGAGGCACACGGCCTGCGACACGAGCGTGTCGCAGGGCGTGTCGAGGCCGTGTCGACACTCGGCCCAAGTGTCTACACTTTCGCTCGACAATGTGTCGAGAGTAGGGCACACGGCCTGCGACACGGGCGTGTCGCAGGGCGTGTCGACACTCGGCCCAAGTGTCGACACTTTCGCTCGACATTGTGTCGAGAGTAGGGTACACGGCCTGCGACACGGGCGTGTCGCGGGGCGTGTCGAGTCCGTGTCGACACTCGGCCCGGGGTGTCGACACTTTCGCTCGACGAGTGTCGAGACTGGGGTACCCAGCCTGTGACACGGGCGTGTCACAGGGCGTGTCCACTTGGTCGACGATCTTCGCTCGACGTTTTTCCGCGGTGTCGACACAAAGCCTGTCGACGGGTGTCGAGACTTGGCACACGGCTTGGGACACGGGCGTGTCCCAGGCCGTGTCACCTCTCGGGTTGGTTTCGGGGCCGTGTCGATGGAGGCACACGGCCGGCCACACGGCCGTGTCACGGGGGACACGGGCGTGTCGGATTGAACACGGTCGGATTGAACACGGGCGTGTCGGATGCCAGTGTGCTGTTCCAGGCGCGTCGATTCGAGACGGCGAATGAGGCACACGGCCCTGGACACGGGCGTGTGCCAGGCCGTGTTCGGCCCAGGTCTTTTATTTTCCAGGCAGATCGTGGCCATTCTCTCCCAGATTTTAGGATCTGACGGTTCAGGACTGTTCTTGGGAAGTTAAGTCCGAGAATAGGGTTGAAAACCCTCATTCTTCTCCAAGCTTTGTCTTACTAAAGATCTAGAGAGAAGTGAGAACAAGGAAGAAGGAGAAGGAGAGTTTGGGCTGTAGGAGGGGTTTCGGTGCTCCAAATCGCGAGCCGAGTCCAGATCCGTGGAGCTTAGATCGTTGCGAAGGTTTTCATCCGGCTACTTTTCCATGGCAAGGAAGAGGAGTCGGAAGGTAACGACACTTCTCCTCTCGGTCTTAGGATGCATGTCTTAGCATAATTTATCCTTCTTTCTAGTTTTTGGCACCAAACTCTCAAATGAGTGGGGTTTTGGTTTGCCAAGGTTCAAGAGGAACCTCCTGGTTGATTGAGTCCGTCCCCGGCATGTTTTGCATTAGAAATCCGCTCCGTTAGTGGATTAGGCATGGTGGGTGAAGCCGTTGTCGCGACCGTTAGTCCGACTCGGTGATGTTGCATACGAACGTTAAGGATTCGTAGAGATTTCGTTGCGGCAAGACGCCGTTTATAATGTGGTGATGGTTTTCCCTTTTTCTCGAGTGAGTACATGTAGTCGGAACCGGACAAGGTTAGCTCCTCGTGGCGGTAGATGTTTTCCTTGGTGGGCAAGGTTAGCTCCGCATGAGTTGGAGATGGTTTCCTTGGTGCGCGGGAACGCTGCAGTACATATGAGGGACTAGGGTGGATTTGTCTTGGTTTGTGTTGTGCCAAGGCGTGGCTATGTCTCCGTGGTCGACTGGCTATCCCGTGACGTTCACGTTATGTGTGGAGAGTGTCCCGGCGAGACTAGTCCCCTTCTGTGAGACTGACAAGAATGCCAAGCGTGGGGACAAACCCGGGCAATGAGGCCATGAGCGGGTGGGGTCCGGCAAGGTTTCTTAGAATCGGTCAGTTTTGTGTTTGTTGGAATCCTGACATGAGACGTCAGAGCTTGTAGGCAAGCCCGGGTTTAAGACCTCGAGCGGGTGGGGCCTTGGCAAGAATTCCATGAGGCGGCCTGTGAGCCGTAGGGGGAAATGGTGACCCCTTTGTTTGCGGCTTTATGCCAATGGGGAATCGATGAGTACCCATATGTTGTGATGATGTGCTAGATGCATACGAGATAGGGTGCCTTGGGTGAAACCAGGTTATTGCATACATGATTGCATAAGTAGGCCCTTTTATATTATGCTCAACCAGTAGAGAACATGTATGATGTATGTGACATCCAAGCCTGTTTCCATAGTTGCTTTTCTTGCTTATGATTATTGACTACGAAGTGTTAACTTGCAGGTTGGAGTGGTACCCCGGGGTCCGTTAGGGGCGGCCGGGAGGAGATGTGTTGTTGCACAGTTTGAGGTCAGCCTTTGCTGACCCACATTACTAATAATATTTTCAGGGCAAGGATCGCATGCAGGAGCTAGCTCCCGGCCAGAAAGGCCTAAGCCTCATGAAGTGTTTTTTTTTCTCTTTTGTAGCACTACTTATGATATGTTATGTATGAGACTCTTGTTGTCCGGCTTGCATGCCGAGGTAGACTAGGAGTGCTGAGCACATTCATGATTGATGTATTATTTTCTTTTGGACACTTGATGTAAGGCCTTAAGGCCATTTGTTTTACTCTTTAGTGGTGGATAACTTCTAGTCCTGTTTTGTTTCCGCTGTGTTGTGCTAAGAGTTTTGAGTGTCGGTAGCTATATCAACTTTTAATACTAAAGCTGTGGCGTCCGTATGTTGTGGGGCCCCGCCGGACCCATATTATACGTTCATTACAGGGGAGGTGTTACATTTGGTATCAGAGGGAGGTTAGGTTCAAGGTCAAAGCGTAGAGAAGTTATCCACATAAGAGTAACGCGGGACCATGAGTGTCCTTATGTTTAAGCCTTGAGATTTGAGACTGAATCCTTGTTTCTTGTTTCTTGAAGAGTGCAAGCAACGAGGCGGGAACGTCGAGAGCAAGAGAAGAGCTTTCGGCGAGCAGTGCTACTGCTCCAGGTATTTGGGCACGGGTGTAAACCCGGCCGACTTCTGCCGCATGCTTGCAGAAGCGATGGTGGCAGCTCAAGCTGCAGCAGCAGCTCAGGTGGCAACCCCTGCCACACCGGATACGGCAACGGCCGTGCCAGGAGGAGAAGCCAGGCGAGTGGAGCCTTTGGCGGAGAGGGGGTAGTTGTCGGACATGGAGACCAGCACTGAAGTATTTCCTGAGCTTCCATCCCCCGTCATTCAAGGGAGTTGGTACGCCAACGGATGCGGAGGACTGGTGGGTTCGCATTCAAGAGCTTTTGAGGGCGGCAGAGACGCCAGAGGAAAAGAAAGCTGAGTATGCGGCTTTCATGTTGGAAGGAGATGCCAAGTTATGGTTGGTGAGCCATAGCGGCCGCCAGTTCCCGGGACGCACCCGTCGGTGGAGGAGTTTGGGGATGCTTTTCTTAAGAGGTATATTCCAGTTTCTACACGTTTGGCCCTTCAGAGGCAGTTTCTGCATTTAATGCAGCGAGACAAGATAGTGGATGAGTATGTGCAGGAGTTCACCCGTTTGGGTCGTTACGCGGGAACGACAATGGCAGATGATGTAGAGAGGGATAACCTCTTCTACCAGGGGCTGAGGGAGAACCTAAGACAACCCCTCATCTCCATGAAGAGGGAGGGATTTAATGAGCTAGTTGAGGCTGCCAGGATTTTGGAAAGTGATTGGAGCGAACCCAACGCCGTAAGGGTTTTACTCCCAAGCAAGGGGAAGGGAAGCCTTCCCAATCTCATGGAAAGTCTGAAGGGAGTAGGTGGAGGAAGAAGCCTCACACTTCCAGATCCGGTGAGAAGAGCAATTGGACGCCTAGAGGTTCTCACTCTAGGGGACCGCCGACGTGCTACAACTGCGGTAAGGTGGGGCACATAGCTCGTGTTTGTCCCCAAGGAGGAGCGGGGCAAGAGTCAAAGCAGGAGCAGACTGTGCGCTCCGGCCCAGTGCTGCAGAGAAAGGGAAGATGGCGGAGTCGAGCGCTTCTCGGTTCCAACCGGTGCAACCAAGGGCTTACAACCTTGGACAGCAAGAAGCGATCCGCCAGACCGATGTGGTGACAGGTATGAAGAAAATTTAAGTTTAAATTTTGTGCTTCATCCTTTTAGACTTTTGTGTGATGTCTATGTTGTAGGCTTCGTGTTAGTTTCCGGATACCCGCTAGGGTATTGTTTGATACGGGAGCATCACACTCCTTTCTTGCGGAGAGCTTCATCCGGAAAATAGGAGTTGGGTCTTTCTCGTCGGGAGCAGAGCTGAAAGTTCGCTGCATGCCCAATGGGTCATCCATGACCACCGGGGTCAAAGGGCGCATCTGTTGGGAGCTAGGCGGAGTTGACTTCGTTTTGGTAGCGGCGATTTTGCCATTGGTGGAGTTCGATGTCATTTTGGGCATGGACTGGCTCGCAGAGCAGCGCGCCAGTATTGATTGCCTATCTAAGGTGGTGACCTTAAGGAAAAAAGGGCAGACAAAAGTCAAATTTGAGGGCCTTTGTGGAGTGGCCTGTTCCTTGATTTCGGCCATGCAGTTGGTGCGGGCTGTTAACCAGGGTGGTGTAGCGCTTGTAGCGTTATTGGAGGTTCGTCTCTCCCAGTTGACGATTGAGGAAGTGCCCGTTGTGGCAGAGTTCAAGGATGTGTTTCCGGAAGAACTTCCTGGAGCGCCTCCTCGGAGGGAGATCGATTTCTCGATCGAGTTAGTGCCGGAGGCTAGGCCGGTGTCACGTCCTCCGTTTAGGATGGCACCAAAGGAGTTGGCTGAACTTAAAGTACAGTTGCAGGAATTGTTGGAGCAAGGGTATATCAGACCCAGTTCTTCACCGTGGAGTGCGCCGGTGTTGTTTGTAAAGAAGAAAGACGGTAGCATGCGGCTATGCATTGACTACCGAGAGCTGAATAAATTGACCGTCAAGAATAAGTATCTGATTCCTCGGATAGATGACTTGTTCGACCAATTGGTGGGGTCAGTGGTGTATTCAAAATTGGACTTGAAGTCAGGCTATTATCAGTTGCGAATTCGGGATGAGGACATACCCAAGACTGCCTTTGGTACAAGGTATGGACACTTTGAGTTTACGGTGATGCCGTTCGGGCTGACGAACGCACCATCTGTGTTCATGGATCTTATGAATCGGGTATTTCGGGAATACTTGGATTCTTTTGTGGTTGTCTTCATTGATGACATCTTGGTGTATTCCAAATCGCAAGTGGAGCATGAGACCCACTTGAGAGTGGTTCTGCAAGTGTTGAGGGAGAATGAGTTGTATGCAAAGTTCTCCAAATGCGAGTTCTGGTTGGAGAAGGTGGCATTTTTGGGACACGTGATTAGTGGGGAAGGGGTGGCAGTGGACCAACAAAAGTTGAAGCCATTAGAGATTGGCCGGTTTTGAGGACCGTGGCGGAGGTCCGAAGTTTTCTTGGACTAGCCGGGTATTATAGAAGGTTCGTGGAGAATTTTTCGCGGATAGCTCTACCCTCACCTCACTCACACGTAAAGATCATAAGTTTGTGTGGACTCAAGAGTGTAGTCAAGCATTTGAGGCACTGAAGGAGAGACTAATGACGGCTCCAATCCTAAGTCTACCGCAAGGGACCGAGGGATTTCAGATCTTCAGTGACGCATCGGGATGCGGTTTGGGTTGCGTTTTGGTGCAACATGGGAAGGTGATAGCTTTTGGGTCTAGACAGTTGAAGCCTCATGAGAGGAATTACCCCGTCCACGACTTGGAGTTGGCGGCGGTAATTTTTGCGTTGAAAATATGGCGGCATTATGTTTATGGTGCAAAGGTGGAGATCTTCACGGATCACAAAAGCCTGAAGTATCTCTTGGATCAAAAGGACTTGAACATGCGGCAACGCAGGTGGGTTGAGTTTCTTGGAGACTACGAGGTGGCGATTCAGTATACGCCAGGTAAAGCCAATGTGGTGGCGGATGCCTTGAGTAGGAAGTACTCGGGGCAAGGGAATTGGATCGAAGCCATGATGAGCGGTTGGTCGGGAATGGGAGTCCCTTGGTTTGGAATGTGTTGCGAGAGGTGAGTCCAGCGTGGCTCGGTTGAATTGGATTGAGGTGCAGAACGACTTGTCCGATCGCATTCGGGAAGCGACTCGGTTGGATGTGGAGTTTCAACCTTTTGTGTTGGAGGCTCAAACGGGCGAGAGCAGCGCTGGGAGATGATTGATGGGATTCTGAGGAGGAAGGATGGCAGTTCGGCAAACTCCGTGAGGAGTTGATGTTTGAGGCTCACTTCACAAAGTACTCCATTCACCCGGGCAGTACAAAGATGTACTTGGATATGAAGAAATCCTTTTGGTGGCCGGGGTTGAAGCGGGACGTAGCTTTGTATGTGAATCGTTGCCAGACTGTGCCTTGGTGAAGGCCGAAGTGTCAGAAGCCGGGCGGGTTCCTGAAGCCCCTTCCAATCCCTGAATGGAAATTTGATGACATCTCCATGGATTTTGTGCATGGTCTGCCTAGATCGCAGCAGGGTAATGATGCTATTTGGGTGATCGTGGATCGCCTAACCAAGGTGGCTCACTTCATCCCAAATCGGAAAGAGGACAGCGTGGAGAAGCTGGTGGAGTTGTATGTTCGCAACATTGTGCGACTGCACGGAATTCCTAAGAGCATAGTCAGTGATCAAGATGGACGGTTTACGTCTAAGGACTGGAGATTGGTTCAGAAGAGCTTGGGCACGAAGCTAAAGTTCAGTACGGTGTTCCATCCTCAAACTGATGGGCAAACGGAGAGAACGAACCGTACTATGGAGGATATGCTGAGAATGTGTGTTCTTGACTTCGGCAAAAAGTGGGAGGATCACCTCTTCATGGTGGAATTCGCGTACAACAACAGTGTTCAAGCAAGTATAAAAATGGCGCCATACGAAGCTTTGTATGGGAGGCGGTGTCGAACGCCAATGTCTTGGGCAGAGGCGGGAGACACCAAAATTTTGGGAAAGGAGGTGGTATCTGATGCTTGTGAAATGGTACGGACCATACAAGAGCGTATGAAGGTGGCGCAAGACCGTCAAGCAAAATACTTTAATGCTCGTCACCGGAAGTTGGAGTTTGCGGTAGGTGAGTGGGTCTATTTGAAGATCAAACCGTTCAAAGGCGTCTCACGGATTCGCCGACTCAAGAAGTTGAGTCCAAGGTTTTTGGGGCCTTTTGAAGTGATTGAACGGGTGGGAGAAGCAGCCTATCGGTTGGCGTTGTCCGCGGATTTGAGTGGATTGCATGACGTCTTCCACGTCTCCGTGTTGAGGAAAGCCTTGGTGGAGGCTAGCGTAGTGATTGAGCCGGCATCGGTGCCGATTGAGGAAGACTTGAGGACGCGGTCCTTCCAATTGCTATAGAGGATTCGGAGACTCGGCAGTTGCGGAATAAAGAAGTTAAACTCGTGAAAGTTCGATGGGACAACTGCGGTCGTGAGGAGTTCTCTTGGGAGCGAGAACAGGCCATGCTAGAAGATCATCCAGAACTCTTCGTGTCAGGTACAATTTAAGTTTTGTACCCTTTTGTTTTGAAATTTCGGGACGAAATTCTGTTAAGTGGGGGAGAGTTGTAACACCCCAGTTTTGCAAGAGGGTCAGTCTGCGGTTCTGGAAAATTTTTTGGGTTTCTGGCAGGAGGCACACGGCCTGCGACACGGGCGTGTCGCAGGGCGTGTCGAGGCCGTGTCGACACTCGGCCCAAGTGTCGACACTTTCGCTCGACAATGTGTCGAGAGTAGGGCACACGGCCTGCGACACGGGCGTGTCGCAGGGCGTGTCGAGGCCGTGTCGACACTCGGCCCAAGTGTCGACACTTTCGCTCGACATTGTGTCGAGAGTAGGGTACACGGCCTGCGACACGGGCGTGTCGCAGGGCGTGTCGAGTCTGTGTCGACACTCGGCCCGGGGTGGGTGTCGACACTTTCGCTCGACGAGTGTCGAGACTGGGGTACACGGCCTGTGACACGGGCGTGTCACAGGGCGTGTCCCGCTTGGTCGACGATCTTCGCTCGACGTTTTTCCGCGGTGTCGACACAAAGCCTGTCGACGGGTGTCGAGACTTGGCACACGGCTTGGGACACGGGCGTGTCCCAGGCCGTGTCACCTCTCGGGTTGGTTTCGGGGCCGTGTCGATGGAGGCACACGGCCGGCCACACGGCCGTGTCACGGGGGACACGGGCGTGTCGGATTGAAAAACGGGCGTGTCGGATGCCCGTGTGCTATTCCAAGCGCGTCGATTCGAGACGGCGAATGAGGCACACAGCCCTGGACACGGGCGTATGTCAGGCCGTGTTCGGCCCAGGTCTTTTATTTTCCAGGCGGATCGTGGCCATTCTCTCCCAGATTTTAGGATCTGACGGTTCAGGACTATTCTTGGGAGTTAAGTCCGAGAATAGGGTTGAAAACCTCATTCTTCTCCAAGCTTTCTCTTACTAAAGATCTAGAGAGAAGTGAGAACAAGGAAGAAGGAGAAGGAGAGTTGGGCTGTAGGAGGGGTTTCGGTGCTCCAAATCGCGAGCCGAGTCCAGATCCATGGAGCTTAGATCGTTGCGAAGGTTTTCATCCGGCTATTTTGCCATGGCAAGGAAGAGGAGTCGGAAGGTAACGACACTTCTCCTCTCGGTCTTAGGATGCATGTCTTAGCATAATTTATCCTTCTTTCTAGTTTTTGGGCACCAAACTCTCAAATGAGAGGGGTTTTGGTTTGCCAAGGTTCAAGAGGAACCTCCGGGTTGATTGAGTCCGTCCCCGACATGTTTTGCATTAGAAATCCGCTCCGTTAGTGGATTAGGCATGGTGGGTGAAGCCGTTGTCGCGACCGTTAGTCCGACTCGGTGATGTTGCATACGAACGTTAAGGATTCGTAGAGATTTCATTGCGGCAAGACGCCGCTTGTAATGTGGTGATGGTTTTCCCCTTTTTCTCGAGTGGGTACGTGTAGTCGGAACCGGACAAGGTTAGCTCCTCGTGGCGGTAGATGTTTTCCTTGGTGGTCAAGGTTAGCTCCGCATGAGTTGGAGATGGTTTCCTTGGTGCGCGGGAACGCTGCAGTACAGATGAGGGACTAGGGTGGATTTGTCTTGGTTTGTGTTGTGCCAAGGCGTGGCTATGTCTCTGTGGTCGACTGGCTATCCTGTGACATTCACGTCATGTGTGGAGAGTGTCCCGGCGAGACTAGTCCCCTTCTGTGAGACTGACAAGAATGCCAAGCATGGGGACAAACCCGGGCAATGAGGCCATGAGCGGGTGGGGTCCGGCAAGGCTTCTTAGAATCGGTCATTTTTGTGTTTGTTGGAATCCTGACATGAGACGTGAGAGCTTGTAGGCAAGCCCGGGTTTAAGACCTCGAGCGGGTGGGGCCTTGGACAAGAATTCCATGAGGCGGCCTGTGAGCCGTTAGGGGGAAATGGTGACCCCTTTGTTTGCGGCTTTATGCCAATGGGGAATCGATGAGTACCCATATGATGTGATGATGTGCTAGATGCATACGAGATAGGGTGCCTTGGGTGAAACCCAGGTTATTGCATACATGATTGCATAAGTAGGCCCTTTTATATTATGCTCAACCAGTAGAGAACATGTATGATGTATGTGACATCCAAGCCTGTTTCCATAGTCGCTTTTCTTGCTTATGATTATTGCCTACGAAGTGCTAACTTGCAGGTTGGAGGGGTACCCGGGGTCCGTTAGGGGCGGCCGGGAGGAGATGTGTTGTTGCACAGTTTGAGGTCAGCCTTTGCTGACCCACGTTACTAATAATATTTTCAGGGCAAGGATCGCATGCAGGAGCTAGCTCGCGGCCAGAAAGGCCTAAGCCTCATGAAGTGTTTTTTTCTCTCTTGTAGCCCTACTTATGAGATGTTATGTATGAGACTCTTGTTGTCCGGCTTGCATGCCGAGGTAGACTAGGAGTGCTGAGCACATTCATGATTGATGTATTATTTTCTTTTGAACACTTGATGTAAGGCCTTAAGGCCATTTGTTTTACTCTTTAGTGGTGGATAACTTCTAGTCTTGTTTGTTTCCGCTGTGTTGTGCTAAGAGTTTTGAGTGTGGGTAGCTATATCAACTTTTAATACTAAAGCTGTGGCATCTGTATGTTGTGGGGCCCCGGCCGGACTCATATTATACGTTCATTACAGGGGAGGTGTTACAGGAGTTAATCCTCATTTCCCCTCCAAGGCTTTCTCTTTCCAAGGTGTTAGAGAGAAGAGGAAGAAGAAGGAGGTTTCGGCCGCCGGCGGAGAGCACCAGAGCACCGTTTCAAAATCTGAGAGCGGATCCGTGGAGGGAAGGTCGTTGCGAAGAGTTCTGTCTGCGTAGTTTTTCCATGGCGCCAAAAACGGACTACAAGGGTAACGATTCTCAACTTGAGCATTTGAAGCTCTTTCTTTCTGCATAGGGAATCCCGCTCCCGCGAGTGTGCAGTGAGTGCGTGGTGTTCCTTGGGGTTGATGTGAATAGTCCTCCTTGTGTTGCATATAGAGTCCAGAATCGTAAGTACGGGCATAGACATTGTGTGTGAAGCCTACCCGGACGTGTATTATCTGGATCGGTGATGTTGCATTTGATATGTTTTGCCGGGGAAGACTCCGTGCTTTGGGGTTTTTCAGGTTTCTACGCGGTAGATTGCAGCAGGGATCCTTGGAGGTTAGCTTCAAGGCGCACCGGAAAACTGAGCGGAAGATGTGTTGTTCTGCTAACTTGGCGGTCTGGGAACCGGCCTTGATCATAACTGGGTTATGAGATTGTTTGGAAAATTTTGGGATCCGAGAGAAGCTTGGCCCGCGCGTAGGACTTAAATTGTATATGCGGCGTGAGCAACGAGCAAGTGGAATTGGACCTAGGCTATGTGGTTTGGTGCGAGAGACCCGAAGACGGGGACTGGTCGTTGGCATAGTCGGAGCCTTAGACGGTGGTCAGAAAGGCTAAATGCTCACATGTTGTTACCATCCTGGGGGTGGTGGTGAAGACGCTGTAATGACAGGATTCACCGTTAATGTGCCATGAGTGCACGGGGTGTTTTGCCGTGCGAGCCTACACCTGTGGCGAAATATATAGTTGCGCTGTATTATTATGTTGGGCTAATGATATGCAGGGAAAGAGCACCGCCGTCCGAGTGAGGGGCGGGGTCGTTATAATTTGGTCAGCTTTTAGTGACCGTTGCTTTGTTTTCCACCGTGCGGTGGAATGGAATTGTTTGCAGGTGCTGCGGAGCGAGTGCAAAATAACGGGCTGGAGCCCATGTCGTCATGCTGGCCCTCGAAGGCCGTATAGTATAGCTGTTTTTATTTTGTCATGTGTGGCCGGCCAGCAAGTCGATGTATGTAAGACACTCTTTATTAAGTGATCTATTGTAAGGCCATAAGGCCATGTACCCGTTTCAGTGTATTTGGGGTTTCTTTCCGTAGTTGTAGTTGTGGACATTCATATTTATTGGATTTAAGTTTGGAATCTTTCAACTTTAAAAACTTCCGCTAGAATGCTCTGTATAGGACGAGTAGTCTTAATTGGATGGTTTGAATATTCTTATGTAACCCTTCTGACTGTTTGTGGTATATGGCGTCGGGTTCCAGCTGGACCTTCTGTTATATGTCATGCGACAGATGAGGGTGTTACAATTTGGTATCAGACTTCTGGTTACGGTCAGGCTTAAATGAATTCATGGATGAATTCTTTTAAGTGGTGTGAGCACTTGTGTGTGTCATCGTTATAACATCAAAAAGAACCATGAATGTCCACTTAGGAATGAAAAATACACTTGTTTTGAGGAACCTGCATGTTCCTATAGTTGCTTTTTGCAATTTTGTTTAGTCACTTATTGGTATTTTGTACGACTATAGGTGACGGGAGTGGCGCAGAGCCGACAGAACCTCTGGTTTCTGAGGATTATAGTGCACCCAACGATGTTCTTGAGACCCCTCCATCATTTGAAACCATAAGAAGGATTGTTGAAGTGGTGCTCGCTGTAACTAGTGCACAACAGGGAAGCAATGTGCAACCCTTTGTCCCTGTGATGACTTCAATGTCGGGTGGTGTGTTGGATCAAAGGAGTTTAAGAAGGCCAGCAGGCAGCAGCAGTTGAACATGTCCTTAGTGCAGGGTACGCACTCGGTTGATGAGTATTTACAGGCGTTTCTTTTGATAAGCCGCTACCATGCTTTGAATTGGAGAACGAAGAGTCTATAGTTAATAGATTCTATAATGGGCTGCGTGGTGAGCTGCAAATCCTACTGCTAGGACCAAAACTATTGGGATTCCGAGCCTTGGTGGAGTCGGCTAGATCTTTGGAAGTAGATATGGGGAAACTTCACCAGATACCAGTGAGTAGGGTATCGAACCCTGTAAGTCCTATGAGGGGGGCATCTCGCAGAACGCTGAAGCAGAAGGGTAGATCATCGACTAGCAAGGTTACTTTCAACTGTCTTACTTGTGGCAAGAAAGGGCACTCTTTCCAAGCATGTCGAGATGGTGCTCAGAAGACTAAGGAATCTACGTCAGGAGCGGTTGAGGACTCTAGTGCCAAGAAAACAGTGTTCAGAATGCTGGCTACCTCAAAGTCTGGATATCGTAGGTGGTATAAGAAGGCTAGGACTTCGGGTCCAGCCCCCCCTTTTGGTGCTTCAAGGGAAACTACAGGCCGAACCTCGGGTGCTTGTTATAACTGCGGGAAGACGGGGCATTTTTCTCGTGAGTGTTGGAGCAGACGTGCAAAGTCCGAGAGGAAGTCTGAAGTGTACAGCCGGGGCCAGTAGGAGGCCAGGAAGCTCGCTGTCGTGGTGACAGGTACGGTTTAAAGTTATAACAGTTAACTGTAAATACATGTCTTTGTGCATGTTAGTTTAGAACTAGTGGTGTTGAGATTTGTCATGACTTTCGTTCATTTGGTGAGAGCACCGTTCGTTTAAGTGGGGTGGGGGGGGCTTCATGTCCCTGTTTACCCAAAGGAATTGTATTGCGTGTCGGAGTACATCTTCAGATGGCAAAAAGACATAATGGATGTGTTGTTGACTAGTAGTGCTCAATGCGCGTGGATAGGGTCTACGTAATGAAGATTCGGATTGGAGACGGGAGTTTGGGAGTTTGATTTGCGAGCGTTGATTCTACCGCTAGGAGAGTTCAACGTGATCTTTAGTATGGTCAGGCTCTCGGAGCAGCAGGCATACGTTGATCGAAGTTGCTAGTGGGTCAGTTGAGAGCTAGTCTTGAGGCGACTTCGCAGGTATGAAGGGGTCGGGTAAGATCTTGATGTCAGCCCTTCAGGTGATCAAGGCAGCTCGGTCTGGGGCAGAGCTGTTTGTCACATTAGTGCAGACTTCGACGTCTAAGCCTAGTTTGGACAGCATCCCAGTTGTGTCTAAGTATCCTGATGTGTTCCCAGATGATCTCCCAGGAGCCCCTCCTCAGCGGGAGATGATGATTTTACCATTGATCTGGTACCGGGTGCCAAACCGGTGTCACACTCTCCATATCGGATAGCGCCAAGAGAGATGGCAGAGTTGCAGGTGCAACTGCAAGAGTTGCTAGAGCAAGGTTATGTGCATCCAAGTTCGTTGTCTTGGAGCGCACCTATTCTCTTTGTTAAGAAGAAAGATGGGAGCTTGTGGCTTTGTATCGACTATCGGGAATTGAAACAAGCTTACGGAGAAGAACAAATATCCAATCCTGAGGATTGACGATCTATTTGATCAATTGGTTGGGTCAACAGTGTATTCAAAGTTAGATCTGAAGTCCGGTTACTACCAGTTGAGGATAAGGAGAGCGATATCCCAAAGACAGCATTCAGTACGCAGTTTGGGCATTGCGAGTTCACGGTCATGCCGTTTGGTTTGACTAATGCACCATCCACGTATTTATAGGATCTGATGACAGGACGTTCAGAGAGTTGTACCGGATCGTTCGTGATAGTATTTATCGATGATATCCTGGTGTACTCGCAGGGTGAAGAAGGACCATTACAATCATCTACACATGGTGTTGGAGGACGTTGAGGAGGATTAAGTTGTATGCTAGTTCTCCAAGTGTGAATTCTGTTTATCCTCGATAGCGTTCCTTGGTCATGTTGTTAGTGGAGAAGGGATAGCTGTGGATCCGGCGAGATAATGGTGTATGGGAGTGGCCCTGCTTTGACTACAGTGGCAGAGGTCCGGAGTTTTCTAGGGCTTGCTGGCTACTACAGCGCTTCGTAGAGAACTTCTCGCGGATAGCGCTACCACTCACGACGTTGACTAGGAAGGATAAAAGTTTGTGTGGTCTCTGAGTGCGAACAGGCTTTTGAAGAGTTGAAGAGGCGATTGACCACGACGCCTATTTTATGTTCGCAAGTGGAACCGAAGGTTCGAGATCTATATGATGCTTCGGGCAGTGGTTTGGGCTGTGTTCTGCTACAGCATGGGAGAGTGATAGCCTATGGTTCACGACAACTGAAGGTTCATGAGAGGAATTATCCGTCCACGACTTAGAGTTAGCGGCCGTGATATTTACTCTAAAACTTTGGAGGCACTACCTGTACGGTGTGAAGGTCCAATATTTACACCGCTCATAAGAGCTTGAAGTACCTGTTGGACCAAAAGGATTTGAACATGAGGCAGCGGAGGTGGATGAAGTTCTTAGGGGACTACACCTTCAAGATACATTATGTGCCTGGAAGGGAAATGCAAGTGGCGGATGCGTTGAGTCGTAAGATTCCCGCACAAGCCAACTGGTTATCGGTACATGATGAGAGATTGGTCCAAGAGTTGGAGGTATTGGAGATATCTTGCGTCGACAAGCAGTCTAGTGCTGAGGCGAAACTGTTTTGGACAGAGGTGCAGTGTGACCTAGCGGATAGAGTTCGGCGTGCTTTGGTTCAGGATAACAGCATGAAACAGATCTTGGAAGAATCTTTGGATGGGTCAAATTCCCAGTTTGTGGTTGAGGATGGTTTGCTAAGGAAGGACGGTCGCTTAAACGTTCCTAGTGCGGATAATCTTCGGAGGAATTGATGTATGAGGCTCATCATACCAAGTACTCAATCCACCCGGGAAGCACGAAGATGTATAGAGACATGAAGAAATTGTTCTGGTGGCCGGGTTTGAAGAAGGATGTAGCACTTTATGTGACCAAGTGCCATACTTGTGCATTGGTGAAGGCGGAATGCCAGAAGACCGGAGGTTTCTTGAAATCCCTTCCTATCCCAGAATGGAAGTTTGACGGCATATCTATGGATTTTGTTCACGGTTTGCCGAAGTCGCAGAAGGGAAAACGATGCCATTTGGGTGGTCGTAGATAGGTTGACAAAAGTGTCACACTTTATCCCGGTCAGGAAGGAAGATCCGGTGGAAAAGTTAGTCAAACTCTATGTGGAGAATATTGTTCGATTGCATGGTGTGCCCCGCAGTATTGTTAGTGATCGAGATGGACGCTTCACGTCGAATGACTGGAGGTTGGTGCATAGTCTGTTGGTTACTAAGCTAAAGTTCAGTACAGCCTTTCACCCGCAAACGGATGGCCAAACCGAGAGGGTCAACCGGACGATGGAAGACATGCTTCGCATGTGCATCCTAGATTTTGGAAAGCAGTGGGAAGATCACCTGTACATGGTGGAGTTTGCGTACAACAACAGCTTTCAGGCAAGTATTGGAATGGCGCCTTTCGAAGCCTTGTACGGGAGGAAGTGTCGTACGACGTTGTCTTGGTTGGAAACAGGTGAATCGAAGTTGTATAAACGTCAAGCAGTGGAGGATGCCACATCAATGATACAGACAATTCAGGAAAGGTTGAAGATCGCTCAGGACAGGCAGGCAAAGTATTACAACGCCAAGCATAGAACGTGGAGTTCAGTGTTGGCGACATGGTGTATCTAAAAATCAAACCGTTCAAGGTGTATCACGGGTTCGACGCTTGAAGAAGTTGAGTCTGAGATACCTTGGACCATTTGAAATCCTGGAGCGTGTTGGCGAGGCGGCGTATAGATTGAAGCTGCCGGTAGAATTTAGTGGGCTACATGATGTGTTCCACGTGTCGTTGTTACGTAAGGCAGTGCAAGAGCCTTCGCTAATCATTGCGGATAATCAAGTACCAGTTGATTATGAGTTGACCACAAGGGTCAAGCAGGTACGTATTGAAGATGTTGCAGTCAAGCGACTCTGCAATAAGGAGGTCCGAATGGTTAAAGTCCGTTGGGATAACTGCGGACGGGAGGAGCTCTCTTGGGAGCGAGAGCAAGCGATGTTGGAGGAAAACCCCGAGTTATTCCACTCAGGTATTATTTAGGTTTGTGTACCTTTACTTAATTTCGGGACGAAATTCCTTAAGTGGGGGAGATTTGTAACGCCCCGAATATTGTGTTTGAGTCGGTCGCGTAAAAGGGAATTTTGGTGCCTATATAGGGTACACGGCCTAGGACAACGGGCGTGTCCAAGGCCGTGTCTGGCAGGTGTTTTTGGCCGTTTTCATCCCGAGAAGTACACGGCCAGGAACATGGCTGGATGACAAGGGCGTGTCATTTAACACGGGCGTGTGCCTACCCGTGTCCATACCCGTGTTCTTTTGGGTCGTGTCCGTTGCCGTGGCGGTTATGGGTGACACGCCCCCGGACACGGGCATGTAGGGAGACCCGACACGGGCGTGTTAGGTTGGGCACGGGCGTGTCTGAGCCCGTGTGGCTTTTCTCAGTTCGACGATCGTGCCTGGATCGAGGCACACGGCCTGGGACACGGCCGTGTGCCAAGCCGTGTTCGGCCCAGGTCTGGAGATTTTTGAGTGGATCTGAGCCATTTGTTTTCTTAATTAAGATCCAACGGCCCAGGTGAGTTCCTGCTCTGTTAAGGCCGGAATAGGGTAGTTAATCCATCATTTCCCTCCAAGGCTTTCTCTTTCCAAGGTGTTAGAGAGAAGAGGACGAAGAAGGAGGTTTCCGGCCACCGGCGGAGCACCGTTTCGAAATCTGAGAGCGGATCCGTGGAGGGAAGGTCGTTGCGAAGAGTTCTGTTCGCGTAGTTTTTCTATGGCGCCAAAACGGACTACAAGGGTAACGATTCTCAACTTGAGCGTTTGAAGCTCTTTCTTTCTGCATAGGGAATCCCTCTCCCGCGAGTGTGCAGTGAGTGCGTGGTTTCCTTGGGGTTGATGTGAATAGTCCCCCTTGTGTTGCATATAGAGTCCGGAATCATAAGTACGGGCATAGGCATTGTATGTGAAGCCTACCCGGACGTGTATTGTCTGGATCGGTGATGTTGCATTTGATATGTTTTGCCGGAGAAGACTCCGTGCTTTGGGTTTTTCGGGTTTCTACGCGGTAGATTGCAGCAGGGATCCTTGGAGGTTAGCTTCAAGGCGCACCCGGAAAACTGAGCAGAAGCGTGTTCTGCTAACTTGGCGGTCTGGGAACCGGCCTTGATCATAACTGGGTTATGAGATTGTTTGGAAAATTTTGGGATCCGAGAGAAGCTTGGCCCGCGCGTAGGACTTAAATTGTATATGCGGCGTGAGCAACGGACAAGTGGAATTGGACCTAGGCTATGTGGTTCGGTGCGAGAGACCCGAAGACGGGGACTGGCCGTTGGCATAGTCGGAGCCTTAGACGGTGGTCAGAAAGGCTAAATGCTCACATATTGTTTCCATCCTGGGGGTGGTGGTGAAGACATTGTAATGACAGGATTCACCGTTAATGTGCCCTGAGTGCACGTGGTGTTTGGTCGTGCGAGCCTACACCTGTGGCGAAATATATAGTTGCGATGTATTATTATGTTGGGCTAATGATATGCGGGAAAGAGCACCGCCGTCCCGAGTGAGGGCGGGGTCGTTATAATTTGGTCGGCTTTTAGCTGACCGTTGCTTTGTTTGCCACCGTGCGGTGGAATGTTGTTTGCAGGTGCTGCGGAGCCGAGTGCAAATATTTTTGCATTCAACCCTTTTCTCCCTCTTGTTGTGAAAATATTTTTTATTGGACCACATCAACCTGCTAGTTTGATATTATCTGATCACATCCCATAGCCACACACACAGACACACACACACACATAGAGAGAGAGAGAGAGAGAGGATAATGAGAGACCGTATCATAAGGTACCGATGTTAATACCTTCAACAATGGAGGATGAGCATTTTCCTTAAGTAACATTGGGCAATAATAGTAGAAAGTACGAGGGAAAATATTTTAGTGATCTTATTCTTCCACACAGGGGGGCTATATATAACATTACAATAGACTCTTAGACACGGACAGACAATGTGAAACTAAATCTCGTACACATACAATAGACTAATATTAGTTATCTCAACTCTCCCCCTCAAGATGGAGGGGAAATCTCAAGCTTGAAAACATCAATGAAAAATGGTAAATGTGGTGACAAAGGTGGAACAAGACTGGTGATTGGGGATATTCCCACACAGTACACCCACGAGAAAGAAACCACACACACAAATCCACGAGACCGCGGGGATAACACCACACACACAGAGATCTATTGGACCGCGGGGATAACACCACAAACACAAATCTACGAGACTGCGGGGATACACCTCAAACACAGATCTACGTAACCGTGGGGATAAGAGAGAAAGGGAAAATCATCCACCAAAAGATACCACCTACCAATCATCAAATAAAAACTTGGAGACACAACAACACACGATATAAGCCTAACGACCGTGTGAGACTGTAAACAACGAGAAAGATCATCGGGTCGCCGTATAGTATAGCTGTTTTTATTTTGTCATGTGTGGCCGACCAGCGAGCCGATGTATGTAAGACACTCTTTATTAAGTGATCTATTATAAGGCCATAAGGCCATGTACCCGTTTCAGTGTATTTGGGGTTTCTTTCATGTAGTTGTAATTGTGGACATTCATATTTATTGGATTTAAGTTTGGGTTCTTTCAACTTTAAAAACTTCCTCTAGAATGCTTTGTGTAGGACGAGTAGTCTTAATTGGATGGTTTGAATATTCTTATGTAACCCTTCCGAGTGTCTGTGGTATATGGCGTCGGGTTCCAGCTGGACCTTCTGTATATTGTCATGGGACAGATGGGGGTGTTACATCATGTCATATGACTCAGGAAGTCGTAGAAGATAACACACAAATAGAAGCTCCTGGAAGTATTTGTGTTGCTCAGCGAGATCAGCAGAGAAGGGGCGATTTTGGAGAATTTCGGCTCTGAGAGCCTGAACTTGTTGGTAAGCAGTAGCTGGAGACATGGAGGGTCGGGCAAAGAGGTCCGCATACAAAGTATAGATGCGAGACGTCTGAGCCCCCTTGGAGTAAAGAGAGGCAAGATGGAGCCAAGCGGCCTTGCCGTTTCATCATGACGAATGACAGGGAGGCATTCGTCAGAGAGGTTGTTAGCTAGCCATGTGCGGACAAGAGCATCGCTGGCATCCCAATTGTCAAAGAGAGGGGAATCATGCGGAGGAGGGTCATCGGTGATATGATGACGTTTGTGTTGAGAGCGGAGAAGGAAGGTGAAGGAGACACTCCAATCCGGGTAGTTGAGACCAATGAGTTTGGAAGCGGTGCCAAGGTTATTAGAATGAGTGGGAGGTGTAGGAGGATGAGCGGCAATGGAGTAGTGGTAGTAGAGATATCAGAGTTAGCCATAGAGGAGAGCAATAAGAAGAACAAACCGAGCAGCTAAAGAGGAGGAAGCGACGACTAGCAAGCAGGAGCGTCTAGAAAAGGAGGTCGCAAAAAGGAGAACAGGCCGCAGTGACTTAGGAACAGGTCGCGGCCACTAGAGAGCAGGAGCGGCTAGAAAAGGAGGGGCGGAGAGGACGCCCAAACAAGAGAGGAAACAGATCGCGAGAACAGGTCCCGAGAGAAGAGGAAAAAGCCGCGCGGGCAGGTCGCGACAAGAGAGAAAATAGGTCCCGAGAACAGGTCGCGAGAGAAGAAGAACCCACGCGAACAGTGCGCGATAAGAGAGGAAACAGATCGTGAGAACAGGTCGTGAGAGAAGAGGAACAATCCGCGCGGACAGGTCACGCGGACAAAGAGGTCTCAAAAAATCAGGAGGAAAAGATCGACTGCTCTGATACCATGTGCGAACAGAAAAAAGTAGAACAAAAATTTGGAGTAACAAAACTTTTATTATCCAAAAAGATATCTATTACAAAGGTATAGCCTCTCTTTATAGAATAGAGGAGATGAGAGAGATTACAAATAAGCAATGTGTGACTAAAAAATTATAAGTATATGTGGCTTTACAAATAGACAAACCGTACAAGTCGTGCGATTAGACAAGTCGGCTAACCACTCGACCACCAACAGTAGAAGAGAACAAGCGCCCCAGAGAACAAGCTACCACAGGAGACCGCTAAACCGCCCGGTCTCCAAGACGCCTGAGACAAACCGTCAAACCGCTGGAATACCAAACAGAAACAGCCCGACAGACAAGCCAACTAAGATAAACCGCCAGACCGCCCGGCCTCCGAGCAGCTACAAACCGCTCGGCCTCCATACTGCAACAATAAGATTGTGGAGAAATTGGGAGTTTGGATCTATATGGTGTAGCTCATATAATGAGCATAAGGGTACTGCAATATTCTAAGGCAAAAGCATTGAGTGCGTTGAGTTTACTCAACGCCTTGGTTCAGTCATCAAATGTCGTTCGACGAATTTGGCCTTGGCGAAGTTTTGTCAATCTCTGTTCGACGAATTTGGCATTGGCATAGTTCGTGGAACTCCATTCGACGAATTTGGCCTTGGAGAAGTTTCGTCGATCTCCGTTCGACGAATTTGGCCTAGGTGCAGATTCGTAGAACTCTGTTCGACGAATTTGTCCTTGGCGCAGATTTGTTGAACTCCGTTCGACGAATTTGGCCTTTGCACAGATTTGTCGAACGCCGCATCTGGACTTTAGCGTTGGGTGTGTTGGGTTCACTCAACGTCATGGTGCAGAAGACGTTGACAGCGTTGAATCCATTCAATGCCTTTGTCGGTTCAAGTGTTGATTCGGGTGGAGGTTGGCATTGAGTTCGTAGTATATGTGCTATAAGACACTCAACGATTCGATGAGTAAAAATTGATACTCGACGATTCGTCATATATCCTGTAGATATTCGACGATTCGTCTAAACAAACTATTGTCTGGCCGAAGGTCTATTTTGTCTATGTAAAAGTAGCAAACACACAGCTAACAAGCAGCTAATAAACAGACAGAAATTTGAATAATTGAAAATTTTATTATCCAAAAAGATATCATTTATAAAGGTATGACCTCCCTTTTATAGAATGGAGGAGAAATGAGAGAGTACAAACAAATAATGTGGGACTAAAAAATTACAGGGCTGAGTGGCTAGAAATTAAAGAGACCGCACAGGCCGCACGGTTAGACAAATGGGCTAACCGCTTGACAACTCCAGCAGGAAGAGAACACGCCGCAATAGGAGACAGCTAGACCGCCCGGTCTCCAAGCTTCTGAGAGAGACTGCCAGACCGCTCGGACTACAAACAACAACAGTCTGAACACGAACCTGCTGGAAAGGAACTGCTAGACCGCGCAGTCAACAACCCACCAGACTAGATTGCCAGGCCGCCCGGTCTAATACTTCAACACTCCCCCTCAAGCTGGAGCATAGATATCAATCATGTCCAGCTTGTCACAAATGTGGAAGAAGGAAGTAGAAACCGATTTTGTGATGATATCCGTCAATTCTTTGTCGGAGGTGACAAACGAAGTACAAATCTGTTTCTTCAAAACCTCTTCCCGAATGAAATGACAGTCGACTTCTATATGTTTGGTTCTCTCATGGAAGACCGGATTTTTGGATATGTATATAGCGGCCTTGTTGTCACAGAAAATAGGAAGAGGATAGTCGTAGACCTCTCCTAGGTCAAGCATGAGAGCCCGCAACCATTTTAACTCACACGTGGTTAACGCCATACTCCGGTATTCGGCTTCTTCACCTGGAGACAACATATTGTTTCTTGCTCTTCCAACTCACAAGATTTCCTCCAACAAAAGTACAAAAACTTGATGTAGATTTACGATCGCCTTTATCATCCGCATAGCTTGAATCTGAGTAGGCTTCAACCCTCAGATGACCATTCCTCTGAAAGATTAGCCCTTTGCTCGGTGCTGCTTTGACGTACTCTAAAATCTTCAAGGCAGACTGAAGATGGCACTCCCCAGGAGCTTGCATAAACTGACTAACCTTGCCTACAACATAGGAGATGTCGGGTCTGGTCACCGCGAGATAGATGAGTTTGCCCACCAAATGTCTGTACCAATAGCCATGGGAAACCGGGCCGGTTTGGCACCTGTCAATCCTGCCTCTTGTAGAAGATCAAGAGCATACTTCCGTTGGGAGAGAACCAACGAGTCAAGCTTCCTAGAGATTTCTATCCCCAAAAAGTATTTCGGGGATCCCATATCCTTCGTGACCAGGTGTTGACGGAGGTGCTTCTTCGTCAAGTCCACCCCAGCTTGGTCATCGTCAATTAGAAGAATATCATTCACATGCACTGTCAAAACCACCAGTCCCGAGGCGGTTTTGCGAATAAATAAGGAGTGATCGGCCGAACTCCTTGTAAAGCCGATGGTAGCCACAATGCCATTGAACTTGTCGAACCACGCCCAAGGGCTCTACTTTAGGCCATAAATGGCCTTCTTCAAACGACATACTCTTGTCTCCCGCTGAGCAACATACCTAGGAGGTCGCTCCATGTAGACGTCCTCCTGAATATCCCCATAGAGAAAGACATTCTTGACATCAAGCTGGGAAATAGCCCAATCCCTGTTGACAGCCACAGAGATAAGAACCTGGATGGTGCTGAGGCGAGCAACCAGAGAGAAAGTATCAAAGTAATCAACCCCATAAGTCTGAGTGAAGCCTTTGGCCACCAGCCGGGCCTTGTAGCGATCCATAGTGCTGTCGGGGCAAAACTTTACAACAAATACCCAGCGACAGTCAACCACATCAGTACCCACTGGTGGAGGAACAAGGGTCCAGGTACCCCTTTCAGTAAGAGTAGCCATCTCTTCATCCATGGCAGATTTCCAATAAGGAATAGCAAGAGCCTCCTGGTAGGTGCGGGGAGTGGCAGTAGCTGAGATAGCCAAGGCAAATCACCTGCGAGAAGGAGAAAGCCGATCATAGGAAACAACTACCGCAAGCGGGTGTTGAGTACACGTCCGCACCCCTTTGCGAAGAGCAATGGGAAGATCCAGGTCGACGCGTGCCTCAGTGACCGGAGCGTCCGTGTCGGAGAAGGCTGGCCCGGGACTAGAGAGACGGCTGCGAAGAAGAGGGAGAAGGTGGAGGGGGTAGGACGGACAGAGGAGGAGACGGAGGAGGAGATGAGGTAAGAGGGGAGACGTCGATAGGCATGGAAGGAACGAAGAGAGATGGTGGAGAAGCAGAGACATCAGGAGGAAGAGAGGATTCAAGAGAGAAGTAGGATGCATTCTCGAAGAAGGTCACATCTGTGGACACAAATTGTTTGCGCAGAACGGGGTCAAAACAACAATAGCTTTTTTGAGTGGTAGAGTACCCCAAAAAGACACACTTGGTGGAATGGGGGGAAAGCTTGTCGCGGGTAGTGGACGGAGCGTGTACAAAATCCGTACAACCAAAGACACGGAGAGGGAGAGGAAATGGTTCCTTGTTGGGGTATAGAATGGAGAAGGGGGTCTGGCCGTAGAGAACCGTGGAGGGAAGGCGATTTATGAGATAGCAGGCGAGGAGCACAGCGTAGCCCCAGTAGGAGCGGGGCACTTGCATTTGCGTCATAAGAGTGCGAGCGACATCAAGGAGGTGATAGTTTTTACGCTCCGCCACCCCCATTTTGCTGGGAGGTGTAAACACAGGTGGTCTGATGAACAAGACCATGTTGCAGAAAGAAGGAGAAAAACTCATGACTAAGATATTCCTTAGCATTATCAGAGCGAAAGACTTTAATAGAAATGCCAAATTGAGTTTTAATCATATAATAAAAAGATTGCCAGACAGAAAAGAGTTCAGAGCGATCTTTTAATAGATACACCCAGGTACATCTAGAAAAATCATCAATAAAAGTTACAAAGTAGGAACTACCCCGACCAACGGTGAGGGTAGGAGCAGGACCCTAGACATTAGAATGAATGAGATCAAACGGGCGAGAGGAGCCACGACCTTGCTTCGGCGGGAAGGAGGAGCGATGATGTTTGTCAAGCTGACACGCATCACAGTTGAGTGGAGGACTGGTCGGAGGTAAGTGGGGCAGAAGCTGTCGAAGAATCTGAGGAGGAGGATGTCCAAGGCGAAGATGTCATTGAAGCAGATCTGTAGAGGAGGAGGAGTAGGCGGACAGAGGGGAAATGTTATCGAGGAAGTAGAGGCCGCCGCTCTCAGTCCCAGTAGCAATCGTCCGCTGGGTCCTCGGGTCCTGGAAAGAACAAGAAGTGGGAGTGAATAAGACGGAGCATTGAAGTTGCCTGCATAAAGTAGTAACAGATAATAAATTGCACGGGAACTTCGGGATATAGAGAGTGTCCTCCAAGCGAAGCGATGGGGTGACTTGAACCACGCCCGTCCCATAAACCGGGGAGGGTGAACCATCCGCCACACGAACCGGGGGCAATTGGTCATGCGTTTCAAGGAGAGAGAAGCAATGAGGGTTGCCGGTCATATGATTTGTAGCACTAGAGTCAATCAGCCATTTACCTTGGGTAACGACGTGGGCACTACCTGAAGTTGTGGCCACAGAGGCAGACGGCCGAGAGGAGGCGGGGGTTGAGGAAGATGCATCACCGGAAGGGCGAAGATGAGGATGTTTCTGCCAGCAACGGTCAACAGAATGGCCGGTACGACCATAGTGAGAGTAGAGGAACCTGGACGAACCACGCCCGCCTGAGTGGCTGCGGCCACTAGGGCCCCCTTGCTGAGCTTGGTGAGTATAGGAGTCCTGGGAAGGAGGGGAGGACAACAGAGGACGCTGGAGCAGCGAAGTAACCGCGACAATGCGAACCGCGGTGGCATCCAAAGTGGGAGACTCCGCCTCACCCAAGATCTGCTGGCGGATCATATCAAAGGATTCGGGAAGGCGGCGAAGATAACAAACAACCAGGAGTTCCTGGAAGTGTTTGTGTTGTTCGGCCAAATCCGCGGAGAAGGGGCGATTCTGGAGGATCTCTGCGCAAAGAGCCTGAACCTGCTGATAAGCCGCAGCAGAAGACATGGAAGGGCGGGCGAAGAGGTCCGCATAGAGAGTATAAATGCGGGACATCTGGCCCCCCTTCGAATAGAGAGCAGCTAGGTGAAGCCAAGCAACCTTGACCGTCTCATCATGGCGAATGACGGGAAGGCACTCATCAGAAAAGTGTTGGCCAGCCAAGTGCGGACAAGCGCATCACTCGCATCCCAGTTATCAAATTGAGCAGAGTTAAGAGTAGGAGGGTCATCGGTGAGGTGATGATGCTTGCGCTGAGAGCGTAGAAGAAAGGTGAAAGAAACGCTCCAATCCGGATAGTTGGAGCCAACAAGTTTAAAAAGCGTGTCAAGGTTTCCAGAGGGAGTAGGAGGAGGAGTCACAGGGGTGGTGGAGGTAGAGATAACGGGGTGAAGAGACCGGAATTGTCCATAGAGAAGGCATGAAACCGCGCGAATAGAAGAGAGGCCGCGGGGAGAGAAAAAAGAGATAAAGCCGAGGAGGAGGCCGCGAGACGATAAGGAGACCGCAACGAACAAGGGTGAAACCGTAGCGGGCTAAAGAGAAGAAGTTGCAACGGCACGGTGGCAGAACACCAGCGGCCAGGAAGCAGACCAAAGCACAGGGAAAGAGGTCGCGCGAACTGAAAGAGGCCGAGCAAACAGAGAGAAGAGGAAGCAAAAGACCCATGAGAATAGGTCGGGAAAAGACCGAAGGAAGCGCACGAACAGGGCAGCGACAAGCCAAAGAAGCTGCTTGGACAAGCCGCGCTGACAGAAGAGCCAAAGATGGAATCAGGTCGAATCGATCGTTGGCTCTGATACCATGTAAAAGTAGCAAACACACAGCTAACAAGCAGCTAACAAACAGACAGAAATTTGAATAATTGAAAGTTTTATTATCCAAAAAGATATCATTTACAAAGGTATGACCTTCCTTTTATAGAATGGAGGAGAAAGGAGAGAGTACAAACAAACATTGTGGGACTAAAAAATTGCAGGGCTGAGCGGCTAGAAATTAAAGAGACCACACAGGCCGCGCGGTTAGACAAATGGGCTAACCGCTCGGCAACTCCAGCAGGAAGAGAACACGCCACAATCGGAGACTGCTAGACCGCCCGGTCTCCAAGCTTCTGAAAGAGACCGCCAGACCGCTCAGACTACAAACAGCAATAGTCTGAACACGAACCTGCTGGAAAGGAACCGCTAGACCGCGCGGTCAACAACCCGCCAGACTAGACCGCCAGGCCGCCCGGTCTAATACTTCAACAGTCTAAGTCCTGGATCTGCGATTAGCGACATGATGCTTTGTTTTTTCCCTTTGGGTATAAATAGGAAGTGTTAGGGTTTGACCATAGTGCGATCAATTCTCTGTCTAAGCACATGAGTCGTACTGTGCAAAAGACTAATAACACTAAAAGCTCGATGGAAGATGTTCCGCCTTTGCCGTCGCCGATCACGATCCCGATCCAGGCGAGTGTCGTCGCCGCCTCTCCTACAATAGATCTAACAGTCTGTGGAGACACTGAGTGTCCTATCCTGACCTAGAACTTGAGTGACAAGTTGCTACGGATTCTCCCGATCGTGTGGATTTCCTGTAGAAGCGCGGATATACTTTCTGCGCTCAAGACTCTAGCTATTGAGCGGTCGGCACAATTCTTTTAGAGCATCTAGGTTGAGTTCAGACTCAATCCCTCAAAGGTAATTTTATTACAGCATGTTTTACTTATTGATTGATGAATATTGTCAGATCCGAATTCGTTTGGATTTTTCTTGTTCTTATTTCTGTTGCGTGCACAAGTGTTGTGTCATCCCCAAAAACCCAATAGCCTGAAGGGGAAAAGTCCTCTCATATCTATTTATTCTCTCTTTCTCATTCTATCTCTTACACATGAGAACAGAAAGGGAAGTGGAGGAAGAAAAAGGCTGGTCCAAACCATTAGAGAAGCTTTGGAGGAGCTTTCAAGCTTGAAATTGTGAGTCGATTGAATATTTGAAGAGAGAAAATGAGGTGATACTTTTCATCCGGCTCAAGTTATGATTCATGGCACTGAAACAATTGACGAGGGTAAGGATCTTTCTCCTGATTACTAGGACATGCTCATCCTTTTAATATGCATAGTTGCATGAAGCTTCCTCCACTGATTGGTGGAGGTGAGACTTTCAACGGGTTGATATGGATTATCCCCGATAGAAATTACATATAGAGTCTGGATCGATGTACGGACATATGCATGTTGTGTGAAGCTCATTTGTGACAAGTTGGTTTGGATTGGTGATATTTTGATTTGCGTGCCGGAAAAGACTTCATGAAAAACGAGTAGAATTCGAAGTTTTGGGGTGATACAGGTTATTGCAGAAAGTCCTGGAGGTGTTCTTCGGGAAACATCCGATATTACAATAGAGAAAGTGATCATGTTGTCGTCGTTCGTGATAGCCAGATATCGCTAACGATAGCTCTACTGGTAGAAAACAGTAAGTAGTTGTTGTGTTGGATGTGAACTTGAGACTGTGACGGATTGGTGGTCTGTCGATATTGCGCAACGATAGTGATATCATTGTTGATAGCTCTCGAGAGTTTTTTTGTGGTTGTGAAACATGTGTCCTTGGGACAATATATATGGGTAGCATGAAAAGTTGTTGAGCCTGTTGTGCTTAACTTTGGTGGCCGTGAGCGCCAACCGTGAGACATAATGTTGGTTATGTTATGAATAGGAAATGGGGAGGCTAACCCACATCATGTCTCGTAAGCATGATGACTTGAGCAATGAGATATGGTTGAACTGCACCTGCACCTTGTTGTCCGACTTAGATTGCCTAAAGTACCCGACTTTCATCGCTGGTTTGGGGAGATCCCTTGACTTTGTCTCGGACCGGTGAATTCTCAAAAATTTTATTATCTTGGACTAAGACTAAGGATGGTGGTAGAACTCAGGGAGTACATCGAAATAGTGTCATGAGAGCACAAAATGTGTGGTTGTGAGTATCGGCCTTTGCGGTGGTTGTGCATATATGGAATGGTAATTAAATTGCACATTCTTATATATATATATATATATATATATATATATATATATATATATATATATATATATATATATATATATGATTGCTTGCAGGAAGGAGAACCGCCGCCCCAAGAAAGGGGTGGGGTTGTTACACCGTCGTGGTCAGCTTTAGCTGACCACTCTTTTGTTTTCCCACATCTCTGTAGATTGTACATGTGCAAGTGTCGGGGAGCCGAGCGAAAAATAGTAGGTTGAAGTCTCGATGTTGTGCCGGCCCTCGAAAGTCCAATGTTTGTTTTACATTTCATGTGTTGTCGGTCTGCATGCCGAAGTATGAAAATCTCATATATTGTAAACGTTAACAAGTTTGTAAGCCCTTAAGGCCAAATGTTGGTTTATACACTCATTCCAAAGTATACATATAGTGGACATTTCATATTGTGGGTTATGTTTACTCTTTTGCTTCTGCTAGAATGTGACTCTAAGTTAGGCTGTGTAGATGTTTGATATTTCAATTTTGCACCGCTTTTGTTTGATTATGGAATATGGCGTGAGGCTCAAGCCAAATCTTCTGTTATATTCTTAGTAAGGGCAGGGTGTTACAATTTGGTATCAGCTTATGGTGTCAATCCCTTCTCTTTTGAATTCATGGTTGAATTCTTTTAAGTGGTGGTGAGCAAGTGTGAGTGTTACCATTACAACATCAAATAACTCATGAACGTCCACTTAGGAATGAAGAATACATATGTTTGAGGAACCTGCGTGTTCATATGATTGTTGTTTGCAATGTTAACAGTCGATTTCATGAGTATAGGTGGCTAGGAGTGGTGTAGGGCAGTCTCAACCCCGGCACTCTACTAAGAAGAGTGCACCAATAGATGTGCCTACACATCCTCCTTCTTCTGAGACTGTTCATTTAATTGTTGAAGCTATCCTTGCAATGATCAATATACAACCAGGAAGGTTGGTACAACCTCCTACTCCTGCAGTGGCCCCAGCGTCGATTGGCGTTGTTGAGCATGTGATGGTGAAACAAATGGCTGAAGAGCCATTAGCAGCAAGACGAGCGATGGAGAAGCAACTGAAACACTTTCTGAGCTTCAATCCTCCTGCGTTTACAAGTACTGGATCGCTAATACAAGCCGAAGATTGTATCTCTCGGATAAAAAAGAACCTTGACGATAATGGTGATGTAGGAAGGGTAGAAAGTCACCTTAGCTACTTTCCTATTGGATGGAGAGGCGAGGCTTTAGTGCGACGAGTTAGAGTTGCATCAGTTTGCTAACAAGCAACTGACTGATGTCTCGATGGATGAGTTCTTGAGATTGTTTTTGGCTAGGTATCTCCCTTCTACGCAGCAAATTGTGATGAAAAACCAGTTCCAGAGGTTTACTCGGGGTGATAGTTTGGTGGATGATTATCTGCACGAGTTTACCAGACTTGGGTGTTATGCAGGCTCCATATTTGTTGATGAGCAGTGAAATACCAACATGTTTTATGAAGGTCTGCAGGATAATCTAAGGTTACTTATATCAGGTCCAATGACGTATGGCTTTCTGACGATGGATGAGTTCAGGTCCAATGATATGAAGCGGGTACAATGTAAGAATGACTTGGCTGTGAAAAAACCAGAGTTTAGTTGTGGATAAAAAGTCATGAGTTTGTATTAGAAGTATATGTGATGTTGATATCAGAGTTTGATGTGATCTTTGGCATGGACTAGCTTTTGGAGCATCGAGCATGCATTGATTGCAACACTAAGGAAGTCACATTGGGGTAAAATATCAAACGCGAGACTAAGTTTGCTGGTATGCAAGGATCGAGTAAGATATTAATGATTGCTCTCCAAGTAGTCAAGGCGGTTCGAAAAGCCGCGGAGCTATTCTTCACATTGCTGGAGGCTTTAAAGCTGAAGCCCGGTTTAAGTGATGTTCTTATTGTTTTGGAGTTTGCGGATCTATTTCCTAAAGATCTCCCCAGAGTTCTACCTCTGCGAGTGATCGATTTCACTATTGAGTTGGTGTCAGGTGTGAAACCTGTATCACGTTCACCATACCGTGTAGCGCCAAAAGAGATAGTGGAATTAAGGGTTCAGTTACAGGAGTTACTAGAGTAAGGATATATACGTCCAAGTATGTCTCCTTGGAGTGCACCAGTCCTTTTTATGAAGAAGGATGGAAGCTTGCGTCTATGTATCGACTACCGTGAACTGAATAAGTCGATGGAGAAGAACAAGTATCCAATTTCGAGAATCAATGATTTGTTTCATCAGCAGGTTTGATCAACTATGTACTCGAACTGGATTTGAAGTCTGGTTATTATTTATTGAGGATAGGTGAAAGTGATATTCCCAAGATAGTGTTTAGTGCACGTTATGGACGTTATAAGTTCACCGTGATGTCGATTGGTATAACAAATGCACCATCAGTATTCATGGATCTAATGCACAGAACCTTTCGAGAGTGTCTGGACCGATTTGTGATCATCTTTATATATGATATATTGGTGTAATCTCAGTCAGAAGAGGATCATGTTAATTATTAATACGTTGTTTTGCATACCCTAAGGAGGAGTCGACTCTACGTCAAGTTCTCTAAGTGTGAGTTTTGGCTATCATCAGTAACATTTCTTGTTCATGTGGTTAGTGGATAGGGTATTAATGTGGATCTGGCGAAGATAGTTGTGATAAGTGTGTGGCCTATTTTGACTACTATAACGGAAGTCAGGAGTTTTCTTGGACTTACTGACTACTATAGGCGCTTCGTAGAGAACTTATTGTAGATAGCTCTACCTCTCACTACGTTGACAAAAAAGGAACAAAAGTTCATTTAGACGCCAGAATGTGCGAGAGCTTTCGAAGAATTGAAGAGTCGTTTGACCACGATCCATATTTTGTGCTCTCCATGTGGAATGAAAGGCTGTGGGATTTATAGTGATGCCTCAGGTGGCGGCTTAGGCTGAGTTTTGCTTCAGTTTTGGAAGGTTATTGCTTATGGTTCATACCAGCTGAAGGTGCATGATAGAAATTATCAAGTTCACGACTTGGAGTTGACGGTTGTGATATTTATCCTTAAGCTGTGGCGACATTACTTTTATGGTGTAAAGATTGATATCTTCACGGATCATAAAAGCTTAAAATATCTGTTGGATCAGAAGGATCTGAATATACGACAAAGGAGGTTGATGGAGTTCCTTGGGGACTACACCTTCGAGATACATTATACTCCTGAGAAGGGAAATGTTGTTGCGGATGTGTTAAGTCGCAGGACTCCAACACATGCAAATTGGATACAGATGCATGATGAGCGTCTTATTCGTAACTTGGAGGCCTTGGAGATCTCTTGTGTGGACAGGAGAACCAGCACAAATGTATGCTTGAACTGGACATAGGTGCAATATTACCTCACAGACAGGATTTGACAGGCATTGAATCTTGATGGAAGCATGAAGCGCTACTTGGCAGAGACTGTGGATGGGTCAAATTCCTTATTTTTCGTTGATAATGGTTTTTTTTATTTGGAAATACAATCGACTATGCGTCCCGAATGTTGGCAAATTATGGGAGGAGTTGATATACGAGGCACATTTCACAAATTACTCAATCCACTAGGGAGAACAAAGATGTTCAAGGACATGAAGTTGTTCTTGTGGCCAGGTTTGAAGAAAAACATAGCTCTCTATGTGGTTAAGTGTCATACTTGCGCAATAGTCAAGGCATAATTTCAGGAGCCTGGTGGGTTCCTGAATTCATTACCAATTTTGTAATGAAAGTTTGATGATATTTTGATGGATTTCGTGGCTGTTTTGCCGAGATCGCAGCATCAGAATGTTGTCATTTGAGTGATCGTAGACTGATTGATGAAGGTATCACATTTCATTCCAAACCGAAGGGACGATTCAGTGGAAAAATTGGTAAAGTTCTATGTTGACAACATAGTATGATTGCACGGTATGCCCCGTAGCATCGTCAGTGACCGTGATGGGTGCTTTACATATAATGATTAGAGGCTAATCCACTAACTGTTGGGTACCAAGCTGATTTTCAGCATGGCCTTTCATCCTCAAATGGATGGTCATAGAGAAAAGGTTAACGGGATAATGGAGGATATGCTCTGTATATGCGCTTTGGATTTCAGCAAGAGGTGGGAGGACCATCTCTTTATGATTGAATTCGCCTATAATAATAGCTATCAAGCGAGTATACAAATAGTGTCCTTTGACGCTTTATACAGTAGGAAGTTCTGTACTCCATTAGCTTGGGCAGAAACGGGTGAAACGAAGTTGTTTAAACGAAAAGACATCAATGAGGCAAATTCGATGATACAATTGATCCAGGAGCGACTATTGATTGCTCAAGATAGGCAAACTACGTACTACAATACCAAGAACCATGATGTTAAGTTCGCTATTGGCGGCTGGGCGTATCTCAAAATCAAGCCTTTCAAGGTGTGTCAAGGATTCGATGTTTGAAAAAGCTAAGTCTGTGATACCTTGGACCGTTTGAGATTGTGGAGTGTGTTGGTGAAGTTGCCTACAGACTTGCACTTTTGGCAGAATTGAGTAGCTTGTACGATGTGTTTCACATATCGATTCTGAAGAAGGCTGTACAAGAGCATACATATGTCATTATTACGGATCAGGTGTCGGTCGATGGTGTGTTGAAGATGAAAGTAGAGCTCATTTGTATCAAATACACGGAGGTCAAGCAGTTGCGGAACAAGGCGATCAGGATGGTTAAAATCATTTGGAATAATTGTGGTTACGATGAACTTTCATGAGAGCGTGAGTAAACTATGAGAGAAGAGTTCCCCGAGCTATTCTGTTGAGGCACATGTTGTATGCTATAAACTTCTATGTTGTTTTTTTGTATTGTTTAATTTTGGGACAAAATTCTTAAATGGGGAGATTTGTAACACTCCAGATTTCTCATAAGTTTAAAAACAACAAAGTTTGCTTTTGGAGCTATCACTGGCGATAACAATGTCTCTCGGCGATAGTGGTCACGCAGATGTAGTCGATGTAGTCGACAAATGATGTAGTCGATGCAGTCGACAAAAATGTGAATTCAGTTTGCTACCGCTAGCGATAGCGATACAGTCAATGCAGTCGACACCAATGTAGTTGATTCTCTCGACACCGATGCAATCGATGTAGACAACAGATTAGTGCAGTCGGTTTGCTACCGTTGGCGATAACGCGTGGTGATAGTATATTGCGTGGCAGACCTCGGCGTATTAGTTGGCTATGAAGCGGTCGTTAAGCGGCAAAGCGATGATGGATAAGTCCACTGCCACCACCTAAGATATCACCCGGCAATAGTGGCTATCGCCCGACAAAAACATTTCTTTAAAATTTCTTCGTGAATTTAGGGTTGTCCATTATTTTTGGCTTGGGCATCCTGTGAGGTTAGGCCCAGGAATGTTAAGGTGGCTGAAGGGGAAAAGTCATCTCATATCTCTTTATTTTCTCTGTCTCATTCTCTCTCTTACAGTTGAGAAAGGAAAGGGAAGAGGAGGAAGAAAAAGACTTGTCCAACCATTAGAGAAGCTTTGGAGGAACTTTCAAGCTTGGAATTGTGAGCAAATTGAAGATTCGTGGAGAGAAAAGTGAGGCGATCCTTTCCATTCGACTCAAGCTCAGATTCATGGCACCGAAACGATCGACGAGGGTAACAATCTTTCTCTTTATTACTAGGACATGCTCGACCTTTTAATATGCATAGTTGCATGAAGGTTACTCCACTAATTGGTGGAGGTGAGACTTTCAACGGGTTGATATGGATTATCCCCAATAGAAATTGCATATAAAGTCTGGATCGATGTACGGACATAGGCATGCTGTGTGAAGCACATCTATGACAAGTTGGTCTAGATTTCTGATGTTTTGATTTGCATGCCAAAGAAAACTCTGTGAAAATGAGTAGAATTCAGAGTTTTGGGGTGATGCAGGTTGCTACATAAAGTACTGAAGGTGCTCTCCAGGAAACACCAGAGATTGCAACAGAGAATGAGATCCTGTTGTTATTACTCGTGATAGCCCGATATCGCTGTCGATAACTCTGCTGATAGAAACCAGTGAGCAGTTGTTGTGTTGGGTGTGAACCCAAGACTGTGACGAATTGGTGGTCTGTCAAGGTTGTAAAGCAATAGTGATATCGTTGGTGATATCTCCCAAAGAGTTTTGATTATGGTTGTGAAACTTGTGTCCTTTGGACAAGGCGGGTATCATGAAAAGTTCTTGAGCCTGTTGTGCTCAGCTTTGGTGGTCGTGAGTGTCAACCATGAGACATAATGTTGGTTATGTTCTGAATAGGAAATGGGGAGGCTAACTCGCGTCATGTCTCGTAGACATGATGACTTGAGCAAAGGGATGTTGTTGAATTGTACATGCACCATGTCGTCTGACTTAGATTGCCTAAACTACCTGGCTTTCATCATTGTCTTTGGGAGAATCCTTGACTTTATCTCAGACTAGTGAATGCTCAAAATTGTACCGTCTTGGTCTGGGACTAAGGATGGTGGTGGTTCTCAGGGAGTACACCGAGAGAGTGTCTTAAGAGCATGAAACGTACGATTGTGAGTATCAGCGTTTGTGGTGGTTGTGCATATATGTAATGTTTTTAAATTGCACATTCTTGTGGATATATATATATATCTTATTATATAAAGCAATATAGGTATTTGGAGGCACACCATAGATCAAACAAGAGCCATTGGATCATGAGAGAGAGCATGAGATGGAGGAAGAGAGTTGGGAGAGAGAGAGAGAGGAGGGAGAGAGAGAGAAAGAAGAGAGCGTAGCGAGAGGGAGAGAGGGTAGAAAGAGGAAAGGAGAGTGTGAGGGAGAGAGAGTTAAAGAGAGAGAGAGAGAGGGAGGGATAGAAAGAGAAACAGAAAGAGAGAGCAAAAATAATATTTTTACGTCAAATAATAATTTTTTTACAATATAAATATTGTAATATTAATGTATATATTTTACGATCATGTTGGGTACTCAAATGTATATGTTGCAGATATAACCCGTCTTGATGCAAGCACAACTTGCAGACGCATCGAACACGGGCGAAGCCCGTGTCGAGGCATCTACAAGTTGCTCGCCTGGATGCGGCCTAAGGCCTCCCGAGAGCATCGAGCACGGGCGTAGCCCGTGCGAAGATGCTCGTATATATATATATATATATATATATATATATATATATATATATATATATATATATATATATATATATATATATATATATATATATATATATATATATATATATATATATATATATATATATATATATATATCAAGCAACTTTCTCAACAAGCTCTAGGTCTTCATCTTTGGAAAAACTCTCTTCCTTATCATATGAGGCATCTAAATCCGCATTCCCATCCCCGATGAGAAAGAAGTCTCAGTCGAACCAAACTCTCGAACCCGTCCAGAAGTTGAGGATGAAGTTGACGAGAAAATCGGTGTTCAAAAAGAAAGTATAAAGAAGCCGATTAAAGAGAGTTCTAACGTGGAGCAACTTGTTTTTCTAGGGTAAGTAAGGCCCTCAAAACATTCAATAGCTCCTTTCCCGGTAGAGGAACAACGCTGGGGGAGTTCCCCCAAACCCCTTTCACTGAAAAGAAAAGGCGAGCGATAGCAAAAATTGCCTTTTTTAAGGAAAAGAGAGATTCTAAAAGAGGCGCGTAGCGAGCCCTGCAGACGCGTGACTGAGTTCTCGGTTTTGGCAGTTTCACTTTTGGGCATTGGTTCACGACTGCGCTTTCCAAGGTAGTTCTGAAGGGCACCTGTTCATTCTGATTCTATTAAACCTTCTATGTAGGGTCGGACTTCTGGCCTGCTCGTCATAGGGGGAACTTCCGGTCAACTCTAGCTCCTAGGGGGCCGGTCGAACCTTATGGTGAAGTTGGGGCGGATGTCATCGTACTTCTCACATTCTTCTTGATCTGTCTACTTCTTTATGTAAGGAAGGCTGAATCTACTTATGTAAGTAAGGAAGGCTTCTCCGACAAATGCCTGGGGTGACTCTCGAAAAAAAGTGTTTTGGGAGGGTTTTTACTTTCTATCAAGGCGGATTGAAGAGATCCGTTTTCCAGCATTTCTTTCATGTCTCCGGCTCGGCCCCCTCCTGCATACTATTAGTATTAGCTCCGCCCTCTTCTTCCAAGCAATGCTTGCTCGTGCTTCCTTGTTCTTATCTCCATAGAAAGCGAACCGTACTTTCCAATCTCCAATCCGGCCTCCCGCATTCATCAACTTCGCTTCGCTCGCCTTTTTTTTCGTCTATTCTCGAGAGGTCTAATACCCTTCTTCCGAACTGCCTAGGCGCCCAGTTCTATCAGTTCTATAAAGAGGCACAGGATAGTTTTACTAACGTCGTGCAGATCCGTAGGCTGGCTGGTAAAAGAACCGGGAAGTCTAATGCCTCTAGTTACTTCAAGCTCTGCCGTCACTTACCTTTCTTTCTTTTGCCCTGACATAATTCAGGGCTATCGGTTTCGTTCTCTACTCGAAATCTACCTTTTCTTTTTGACCTCACTTCAAAATGTTTTATGGGATGCATAAAAGCATACCAAACCTAGCTTCCCTCCCTTTGAAGTGCATTTCTCAGATAAGCTCTATATATCGTGGGATAAAGAGATAGTTTCTAGTATATATTAAGCAAAGCACATTCGTGGGATAAAGAGATAGTTTTATGGGCTATCGGTTTCGTTCTCATATTTAGTCCCACATCGTGGGATAAAGAGATAGTTTCTAGTATATATTAAGCAAAGCACATTTAATAGTTGAAATTGTATTTTCGGCGGGGCTACACTGCGTGCAAATTTTCATGTGGCGGGCCGGGCTACCTGATTCGTATTCTATTATTTTAACATTGTTTTTAGGGCGCCTAGTGTTAGGTTTAGGTCGTCCTTAGTAGGTTTAGGAGACCTACGAAAAAGTGGAGAGAGGGAATGTGTTTGATCAGACGGTTGCTGATATGGGGAGTGAGATGAAGGGGTAGGATGAATTCAATGTCTTATTTAGGTAGGCATATTTGAGAGTCACCTTTGATATTTCTTTTTAATGTAGTATAGATATATAGATATATACCGACGACCGCCTGTTTTTCAATGATATGTCTTGACCATTAGACCCGATGATACTTTCACGTTATATTTTATGCGCAGTTTATATATGTACTAATAAAACTTCTTTATCAAGTTAAATACCTTTTTTGTTTGCACGCGCAGTTAGAAATATCTTTTTTATTTCCATTTTAACTTTTTATTTGTACTAATATTATTTATAATCGCTGGGAAGCGGGCGAAACCCGCCGTCGCCGGCGGCGGGCGAAGCCCGCCGGGAGCGGGGTGCCGGGTACTGTGGCGCGTGGCCATCGGGCCGGAGGCCCATGCCTGTCACTCGTATATATATATATATCTATATATATATATATATATATATATATATATATATATATATATATATATATATATATATATATATATATATATATTGTTGAAACCGAGAACCGGATTCTGTGGAGATCGGACCCTAAAAAGGGGTGACCGCACACTTACTTCTCCTAGCAAGCCTGCTTGACTGAGAACTTAGGATTCGGGACTGTCCCAAGGCTGCAGCACGGAGATTCCACCACACACCCGGAAGATCTTAGAGCGCTTCCCCTCCTTAGTCAGTGCTGAGCTATATCTTCTTGAGAGATCATGTGTCTGGTCTTCTCCACAATCATCTTGTTCATCCTCTCAGCCAACCCATTCAGTTGTGGCATCCTCGGAACTATCTTCTTATGCACGGTAACATGCTCCCTGCAATAGGCATCAAAGGTACCCATGTGGGTATATTTATAGATTTCTGAGTTTGACCTGCAAACAGTGCAACTCCGCTGTCCAGAACGGTTATACATAACCCAAATCGGTCTGTCAATAGTGTAACTCCGCTGTTTGAAGAGGCTACTGGCAGATCAAACTATACTAAGCACATGCTAATAGCACCCCCCCCCCCCCCCCCACGTAAGAGGGCGAACGCGAGCCAGCTCTCCAGAGGGCGAGTGCGAGCTAGCTCGCCAAGGGGCGAGTGCGAGCCAGCTCGCCAGTCACCTGGACGTGTACGACCTAGCTCCCACAGCTCGCCTGCCTCTTAGGCGAGTGTGCGTCGGATCCCTGCTGCTCGCCCGCAACACAGGCGGATTCAGGCCGCCTACTGAGTTGAGGCAGGCCGTCTGCCCCTCGGCTCACCCTTCTGCCGAGTTGAGGCGGGCCGAGTGCTTCGGCTCGGCAGCCTGCCGAGAACTAGCGGGCTTCCCGACTCGCCTTCCTATCGAGCTGAAGCGGTCCGGACCCACACACCAACGCCCTTTGAAAACACCAACAAGTCACACAACAAGATTAGCAGACTAGCCAAGAAAACCTTGGCTCTAATACCACGTAAATCGGCAAAGATAAACGCGCACGTATCTCGCAAATTCAAATACTCGATACCCTAGAATAGATGATCCAAAGAAGCTACATAAGCTCTTGTGTGATATGTTCACCACCATTTTCAGTTACCTTCATCTCACTGATCTGAGAGTATAATAGCCCACTTGAATGAAAACTACAAAGTTCCAACTTTTTTTCTACATAAAACATTATTCATGTTAACAAAAATGAGAAAGTGGGGAAATCTCCATACATCATATCTATGGCTTTCGTTTGGACGAATTGGACTCTCGAATTAGAAATTGAAAGTCATTTTCAAATGAATTTAACTTCCAATTTTAATTCCCAAGCCTCGACTCCACCAAGCTGAAAAGTTATGTACATCGAGGATCTGAACCGACATTCAGCGAGGATGAATATTTTTAGAAGACACGAGATTCCGAGCGCATAAAGAATGCTATCATTCTTCTCAATGGTTTGACTCAAATGGTTCGTCTTCCTTCACTAGGAAAGTTTTGATAGTTCGTCTGCTCCTTAGTCGGCACCCGAAACTGCTCAAGGGTGGTGAGGACTTCATTCATGTTCGGCCGGTTTCTCGGATCGTCTTGCAGGCACTGGAGGGCAAGAGCGGCGATCGACTGAGCTCCTTTTTTTGAATAACAGCCCTCGAGCCTCGTGTCCATAATCCTTAGCATTCTCCTTTTGTCGTCGAGAAATGGTATTGCCCAGTCCACGAGGGACTCCTCAGCAGCGCCTCTGCCATCATCGAGAGCTCTTCTTCCGGATAGAAGTTCGAGAAGCACGACTCCAAAGCTGTATATATCGCTCTTTACGGAGAGGTGACCTGTCATGAAAGAACTTCATTGTTTTAACTTCAGAAAAAAGCTTCCAGGATACAACATGATAATAGAGGTCTGTAATTAAGGGTTCCTTTGCCATCAGAAGGTACTGCAAACTATTTTTGAAACAGTTATAGAAGGGGCATATCATGCTACATAGTTTGAACATCAATAATCTTTCTCAATTATTGGCGTCAACTCTATGAATCCTAATTTCTATTTTACTCCATAATAATTTTCGGAAATGTTAAACATACAACAATAACACTCAAGCCTTTATCCCACTATAGTGGGATCGGCTATATGGATCGTTTGTCGTTATAGTACGCCCTATCTTTAGTCATAATCTCAATAATGCTCAAGTACGTCATGTTTTTCGTTATAGTCACCCGTTTAACATGCATAGTGAGTAGTGACTAAACTCGCACAACCCCTAGCAGGTGCCTCTGATGGTCCTTTGTACGTGTCCAAACCATCTTAGTCGAGCTTCTCGCATGTTCTCAATTGGAAATGTTAAACATAGAATATATAAAATTTAAGTGATCTTAAATAGTTTTATAGATGTTACTTTGGGTCTAGGTCTTCGCTTGCCAAATCCTTTAACACTAACTCTATCTCCGCAACTAATTTATGTTTTTTTTCCGTTGCGCATGCTCAAACCACTTAATTTCCTAATATCATATTTTTAATAGATGAAGCTCTTGTTATTTCTCTATTATAATAATTGTTTAGTCTATCCTTTCAAGTTTTGCATTCTCATTTTTAACATACCCAACTTATATAGCAATAACCTTATTTTAGGCTCTGTGTGGTAGGGCGTCGGCGGCTGGAAACCCAGCAAACGCAGCCAGAGTACGGGACTGGAGGGGGAGGGCTGCGGCTGGGAAGGGAGTTTTTCTCCGTTCCGCAGAGGGAGGGAGGGCGCACACGTCGCCGCGCGCGCAGGAGAGACGTTTGTTTTCATGTCCTGCGGCGGTGGCCGCTCCCGCACGGGCATCCCGCCACCCATCAATGCAAAGCCTTAATTGTCCAATGTTCTGACACATTTAACAGGGTTTTATCGGATTTACATTTAAGCCCCCAAGTGCATAATATTTCGGAGGCGCTTCCCCCTTTTAACCTCCCTCCATCTCTAAAAATTACATCCTCGTCTACATGACAATATCCTCATTGTTCTGAATAATCAATCCAAAGTGTTGAACCCATCGGAGATAGGTATCATTTTATCATCAATTAAAATTGAACCATAATTAATAATGCCGCCCCATCTAAGATTGTTTATTATATACGTAACTTCTGTTCAAGTAATCCGAAGCAAGGTTGTCAAGATCGCGATCTGTATCATAGGATCTTACAATCCTACAATCCAGATTTTGTAAATTGATCATGATTTTCTAAATCGATCATCGATCCGACCTTACTATCTGATCTGATTTTACCTCAAAACGATCTCATCTACGATCTCGATCCTGACAACCTTGATCTGAAGTCATCTATATTCTAAGGGTCCGTTCATTTAGAAGGCATTGATTTTCAAGAATGTGTTTTCAATCTGATGTCAATACATGCAGGGATTGATATTGCGTTTAATTCCAATATTGTTATTTGTCGCATGATGATTTCGTCAATTTTGTTTTTTCGGATTGAAGACATTGACTTTCAAGAATTGAAAATAAAGGAAATCATAACACAGAAAAATAAAGGGAGTTGTTAAGCGCACCGCAGTTATGGCTAGGCGCACCACATTTTCTCCTAATTTTTCGCGTCTTTTTGGAAATACGTCATGTACATGCATTTTTAGAAAATGTGTTCAACACGAAAATTGTAGATCTCAAAAAGCCGCGAAACTTGGGTGTATTTCCAAAGTACGCATTGTACATGCATTTTTAGGAAAAGTGTTCAACACAAAAGTTGTAGATCTCGTCGTTAGAATGAACGGACCATAAACAATATTTTATTTCAATGGTTTACTCACTAGAACTTTATTGGAGGAAAAAATAGTAAAAATGCATTAAGGCTTCGTTTGGCACAACGTTTTTGCTCCAGTGAGTTTGGAGAAAAACTCCACTGTCATAGAATGCATGTTTGGCATGACAACGGTTCTGACCGCCACCAAGAAAGGATTACTACTTTTGAACATAAAAGTGGATGAAGTTCCTTAGATGAGGTCGGGTGTTAACGATCGTCGGTTCATAACCGCCGCATTCACGACTACTATCGTCGTGCCAAACATAGCCTAAACTCTAAAGCACCTCTTTGGATATCATTTGTAAGCATCTTCATTATGATAGTTGCACACTATCACGAACTAGAACTGTAGGATAGAATGCAAAATGGGGATTCAAATGTCGAAACAAGCTCGACCCAAACTCTAGAGGGTTGGTTCCCCCTAAGAGTCTCTTCCACCTAGGAGAGTCTAACACTCACAAGATCACCAAGGATGAACAAAAAGAGACACTACAACTCATATATAGAGGGGGTGGGACGTACAAAGTATGATAATGCTCTTATTATCTATATGCATAGAGACACGTGTGCCCAAGAGGTCGCACCTGTATCAGCACTCCCCTCCCGAAATATGACCCTTTCCAAAAAGTCATGATTTGTAGAGGTCATCTGTGAGCATCAAAGGATCCAAGTCTCTGAAGTCAGGACTGTCGTCTTCAGATCCAACCAGCAAACACAAGTTTTTGAGAGGGCAAACGTGGGTGGGCGAGTTCGACTGTTGGGTGTGAAAAGTCCCTTGCGGGCGAAGCTCGAGGTGTTACTGATTAGATAAGAGGTGGGGTAGTTGGGGTGCCGGTAGATGAGGTGATGGTGGAACAAGCGGAGGCGAAGGCAGACCTAGCAGCGGGGGCAACAGATCCAAGCGGGTAAGAGACGGCAGAGATTTCCTCATCGAGGCAATGAGCATGCTCCATGGCAAGGGAAAGAGTAATCAAATAGTGGCCCGGAGGCGCACCCAAAGATGGGATTGTAAAGCACCAAGGAAGTACCCTAGGTAATGGTCGGGGGTGAGGCCAGGTATGTGCATGTCTACCTAGATGAACTCGTCAATGTAGGTGGCCACAATATCAAATTGGTGTACAGAGCTGAGGCACTCAAATGCATTGTGCGTTTGGAGGTCGTCATAGTGGCAAAGGAGTTCCCCCTTCAGCGTGGACCAGGAGATATCAGGAATCTATTGGCGCATCCAACTCACCCAATGGAGAGCCGACCTCTCCATATAGATAGTGGTCAGGGTAACATTCTGGTTGGCAGTAGTGGGCTAAAGGTAAAATAATTGTTAGACACGGGTGATCCAACTGAGTAGGTCGGTGTCGTCGAACACAAGAATCTCGATCCGACGAAGATGGGTGGGTAAAAGTCCGAGCAGAATGGAGGAACCCACGAAGTCAAGTACGAGCCAAGAAGGTTGCAGAGGTGGTGGCGGAGGGGCTGGTGGGCAGTTGACCACTATGGTCGCGAGCTCGCGAAGGAGAGTGAGATCCTTAAGTCGCACCTCGAGTTTATCCAAGCGATGAGAGTCAACGGAGGCAGAGGCATAGGTGTCCTCGATATAGTGGAGGGCCATTAAACGTGTCCAAAGCATAAAACAGAGGGTCGGAGGAAGTAAGGAACGAACAGTTGGTTGATGAGGCAGCACAGAAAGGCGTTAGGGGTTGTTGGAATAGCAACCTCTGGGAGTGTTGAAACTTGAGGAGACCGGGTGGTCTGTCGTCTAGTCGCAGCGGTCTACTGGGTTCCGTGGTCCGGCAGTTTTGCTTAGCGAACAGGATCTTGCAGTCTGTTTGGTAGCAGTCCTAGGCGGTTTGACAGATCAGCGGTTTAGTTGTGGCGGTTTGGCAAACCGTTGTGGTTGACCTGTGTCTGGCCGAGCTAACATGGAGGTTCTGCCTTCTTGTATTGTAGTCCGGAGAGCAACCCGCAGCAACGACCTGTTGGCTACATGCAGCTACGGTCTGGTGGTTATCCGCAACAGCGGTCTGGAGGTTATCCGCAGCAGCAGACTGGAGGTTATCCGCAGCAGCGGTCTGGTGGTTATCCGCAGCAGCGGTCTGGTGTTTATCCGCAGCAACGGTCTAATGGTTATCCACAACTGCGGTCTGGTGCCTACCCGCAGTAGCGGTCTCAGGACTTTCCTCGGTTGAAGATCAGCGGCTTCCCAGGGTTGTATTCTCCATTGTATAGTCTTGCGGTTTGACAAAGTCAAACCGCATAGCCCGTGTGGCTTGTATTTAGTCCCACGTCGCTTGTTGTAATCTCCTATCTCCCTCATTTTCTATAAATAAGGGGGCATACCTTTGTATTATTTATCTTTTTGGAGCAATAAAACTTGTCTTTTATTTAGCTCTTTGTACAGGGAGGAAAACGGCTGGTTGCGATGCTGGACACGGAGATGACGGTGCCCTGGCTACCGGAAGAAGACAAAAAGGCAATGGAAAGGTCATGAAATGTAGCGGATGCACAAGAGGTCGACAAAAGGGGGAGTGGCGCATTGCAGGAATACAACTGGAAGGAAATGAACTCAAATGTGTGAGGAAGACAGAGATTGGGCTGGGCAATCGAGCAAAAGACGGTGCGGGGCTGAAGATTCTACCTTGTGTCGTGCAGCGTCGAAACCGTGAATGCGGCGTGAAAGAGGACGCAGAGAGGGCGGCGCGACAGGATGCAGTTGGTGGTGTTGACAGTGTCAAGCGGACACAGGCTCAATTATGTGCAAAGAAGGTTGCACGGGAGTAGCGAGCAACGAAAGGATGTATGTTAGGAGGGGATGCGGGATTCGGTGGTTGCGGCGAGAAGGTGTAGATCCAATTAGGTTTTCGTGAAAACCCAAAAAGAGTGGCATCTTAGACCAATTGATAAATGCACATTAGCATGAGCTAGAACTGTAAGATTAAACGCAAAACAGGGATACAGATATTGAGACGAGCTTGACCCGAACTCTAGAGGGCTAGTCCCCTTAATAGCATCTCTCACCTAGGAGAGTCTAACACTCACAAGATCATTAAGAGCAAACATAAAGAGGCACTACCACTCCTATATATAGGGAAGTGCGGCATACAAAGTACAATAATGCCCTTAGGCTACATACGCACAGGGAAACGTGTGTCCAGAAAGTAGCATCTGTATCACATTAATATTAAAAATAATTCAAGGACTCGGAGCTGGACTTCATGTAAGTTTATAGTTATTGTAAATTCTTTGATCAGCCCACCACTAATCAATAATAGTTAGCGTTCTAATATACATATTTTAAAAAAATTTAAAAGTCTTCACACATTTCTTCCCTAGAGTGCACCAAATCAAAATGAGATATTTTTTTCTAGCTCAATGATAATGATTTGAAGATCTTCTCATTTTTTTTCCTCTATACTTTTACTGACAAAAAACCTTGCTCCCTAAAATATACATCTTCATTTAATTCATTATGTTCTTCCAAAAATATTTTATTTCTTTAAAATTCACATAATTTCTCAAAAAAATATTTTCCACTTTCCTTGGTGTCTACATTTTTAATCAAGAAAATAATAACTTCGTGTAACTAAGATATTCTTTTTTTCATTTTGAACATATCAAATTTGATTGTGTCTAAATCTCGTGAAGTTAGCTTTACCTGTCTATCTTAGTTTTTCATTCCGCGGGATCAAATCTATTATATATGTATTTTGAAAAGATTTAGCTTTTTCTTTGCTCATTAAGGCTCCATTTGGCAAGGTGGCGGCGGTCGTGAATATGGGGGTTAAACTATCATTCGTTAATGCCCACCTAAGGAACTTCATCCACTTTGATGTTCAAACGGATTAAGTTTTTTAGGTGGTCGTTAACGAATGACGGTTTAACCCATGCATTCACGACCGCAACCGCCAAGCCACACGAAGCCTAAACCAACAAGACCTTTAATTTTCTTATAAATCATATGGTTCTGATTATATTTACCTTTTTCACTCTTTAGAAGCACATTTCTTCAGAAGGTTTGGACCGGCTCATTCCAAATTTCATAATCAAGAAATGATCCATTTCTATACGAATATTCTTTCACATTAGATTTGGCTCAAGTAAAGAGTGTTTGCTGGGTTCCTTTAACAATAGATCTTTAGAAAAATATTTGTCCTGTAGGCCTTGTTTGGCGGCAAAGATTTCTCAATGAGGCCATCAGTGTGGAGGCCACAGCGACAGTGGTGGCCTCCCCGCAGCGGAAATCCGAGGATTTTTTAAGGCTGGGTGGATCCCTCCGTGCAGCTGCAGGCCCGCCAAATCCCCCCCCCCCACCCCAAATCAAGTATGTCTTCTCAAATTCTACTTCTATCACCTAGTGCATATACCCACCTTGAATTCTCTCATAGCCCATTCTAATAAAGCATATATCGTCATTTAGTTACGATCAATAATTAGCCTCTTACTAAAATATATGTTAAATTAATACATTAATCTCTGCAAAAATAATCATCTAATAAATTTTAATGAGCATAAGCACTAATCACCCTACTGACAACACACTATTAAACATATTCCCATCAATTATTTTTTCTCCTAACTCAATCAACCACTATCCAATCTAATTTCTACTGTAAATGTTTCCCAAAATACAAAATCTTCTAATCATCTGGGCAGCCACTCTATAATCATACATATAACAACAATACATTTTCTCTTCTAACTCAATCAATTACTATCACTGTTGAAGTCGGGGTATTCCCTACTCCAAAAATTCAAATCAATGCAGTCTAAGGTTACCGGTTCTGCGGTCTGACGCCACAATTCAGACGGCTAGCGCGGGAGAGAGAAAACTATCTATAAGCACACCCCAAGTGCTCCAGCAGGGAGGTCCCACCACGTACCAAGAAATGTTGGGAAAAACTTCCCCTCCGCAACCAAAAGTTGGGCAAGGTACTAGGCAGACATGGACTTGGCGAGTATCCAGCTTGGGGGGACCTCAACCTCTTCCAAAAGTGTCATTTCTAGACCCCTGGGGGGCTATTTATAGAAAAATCCTAGGGATGGTGGCGAGTATCTAGCCTCTACTAGTGAGTATCAGAGCTACTCGCCCATACTCGCTCAAGCTCTCCTCTGCTCGCCCAAAAGCTCTCCTCTGCTCGCCTAAAAGCTCTCCTCTGCTCGCCCAAGCTCGCCTATGCTCTGTCAAGCTCGCCTCTCCTCGCCCAAGCTCGTCTCTCCTCGCCCAAGCTCGTCTCTCCTCGCCCAAGCTTGCCTCTATTCATGGCTAGGTCTGCGAATAAGCGTCTCCTTAGGCATCTCTAATCTCGACGAATTATGGGTTATCCAATCACAACCTCATTTCTACAAGTCACCTTCTCTTCCAAAAAAACAAGAAGTTGTAATAATCCTCAAAGTATTCAAATTCTCACTTTTACACTTAATCCCTTGTAAATAAGCAAGTTAAATTCTTCTTCTAATAATTGTGTCCACCAATTCTTTTGTCTTTCCATTTAACCTCCATATATTGCAAGTGGAAAATATAAGCGTAATATGAACCTAGACAATTCTAGCTTACTTTCAATCACAACAGGTTATTATTGTATTTTTTGTATACTCACTCCCGTCTATATAAAATAGTGGGGGAGAGTCATTTAGGCATCTTGGGATCATTTAAGTTTAGGCTCTCCTGGAGAGAAGGGAGTTTTGGAGGAACCAACCTCCGAGTGCTAGGCGGGGGACTTGTCTCCAAGCTAACACAACCGCTTCTCCCTACTGATAGAAGCAACCGCTCATTGTGTGCCACCCAACCGCTCATCTCCTAGGACGACAACCCAAATATGTACAGTCGCCTCTTGTACGGCTCCCAACACCGTCTTCCGCCTCTGTCGAGTCCAGCCTCGCCTCTAGCAGTACCGATTGTTTTAGTGGCCTCGACATAATTCCTACACGTCATCACCGCCCATCGACCCGGGCCATACCTTCCCCTCGCACTGCCACACCCCGTTAAACCCCAAATCCCTATGTCTCCCTTCATTCATGTCGTTCCATGCCCCAGACGCTATCAATTTCCCTCTACGCCAATGAGAATTCCGCCACCTACGTTGACTCCCATCGCTTGGTTCAAATAGAAGCTCGGCTTAAGGATCTCACTCTCCTCCTTTGATAGCTCGCAGCCACGGCGGTTAACCTCCCACTATGTCCTCCGCCACCAACGCCGCAAACCCTCAACTGTCCCCTTACTACATAGGGTTTCTCCAACCCACTACGGACATCCACCTAGCCCATCTCCGTCTGATCGAGATTCTTGTGTTCAACGGAATCAACCCCCACGGTTGGATCGCCCGCCGAACAACTCTTTGACCTTTAGTCCACCCCCTCCAACAAGGAGGTTCCCCTGACCACTATCTACATGGGGGTTCAACGCTCCATTGGCTGCATTGCACTCGCCAGTAAGTCTCTGCCCTCTTACGCTTCACCCTGAAGGAAGAACTCCTTCGCCACTATGACTTTCACCAGAGCGGTAATGTCTATGAGCGCCTCAACTGTGTGTACCAGTTCAACTACGTAGATACCTACACTGACGAGCTCATCGAGGTAGTCACACATATACCTGGCCTATCCCCCATAATTATCTGGGGAATTTTTTGGGGGAGTTGCAACCCAACCTCCGAGCATACCATCGATTCCACAATCCGATTACTCATTCCCACACCATGGTGCAAGTTCGTTGCCTCAACTAGGAACTCTACAACAACCCTACCGTCCTCGTCCCGACCACCCCACCAATCACTGTCACTACCATTGCTACTGTTGTAATCTCCGACGTCTATTCCCCGCTTGGATCACGAATTCCCACCTCAGCCCCTGCCACTAGCCACGCCTTCGTCGTCGCCAGTTCCAGAAGACATGCCTCCACCGACACCTCGATGCTAATCTCACCAGTAACACATCGAGTTTTGCCGCAACGGTCTTTGCTTTCGTTACCAGCAGCCGTAATCGCCCACCCACATTTTCCCTCTCAAAGACCTGTGCATGCTACTTGAATCAGAAGATGACGGTCCTCACTTCAGTGACTAAGATCCTGAGACGCTCATTAACGCTTGTTGACGACCCCTACGGACTTCGAACTTAAGGACAAGGTCGATTTTTTTGGGAGGGGAGTACTGCTACAAAGACGGTCGTCACACGACCCCTTAGTAGTCTATGTATCCCTAGGTGCATTATCGTATTTTATGCATACCCACTCCAACCTATATAAGGGAGTGGGGGAGAGTCATTTAGGCATCTTGGGAGAGTCATTTATGTATACCCACTCCAACACTCGGAGGAACTAGCCTCCGAGTGTTGGTAGGGGGGCTCATCTCGCGAGTTGTATCCGCAATTTCATGCAATGCAATTTTTTTGCTCGTGTTCGTAGATCTTGATACTGTGCAGCTTGTGTGTATCATCAACTCTCAACCTTTCTTATTCAATCCAGGGACTAGAAATGGCATATAAGACAAGAAAATTTGAGGAAAAACAAACAAATCCAATGATATTATAAAACAAATCTGTTAAAATAGTCCATGTAAAGGGCCCATTATTGAGCCCATTTATTGTTTTATCTTCTCTCCTCCTTTAGTCCCACATCTTGTATAGGATTTTCTTCTCTCTTCCTCTTCCTATATATTTGTATTCTCTCCGTGTATTTACATACACAAGCAATACATACAAGTATTTGAGCTCTCTCAACATGGTATCAGAGTCAGGTTCCTGTCCTCTGCGGTTTGCCTTTTTTCTAACCGCCAAGCCCGCCCGGTTTCTTTTTCTCCTACCCGCTGCTTTGTCTCTTGCGGACTGGTAGCCTACCCGCTCCGGTCTCCTGTCCGCCCCTGGCTCTGCGGTTTGCACCTCTGCATCCGCTTCTCCTCTCCCTCTCCGAGATTCCACCCTCTTCAGGCTTCTTATAGCCACCCTCTCTCTCTGCTTCGTGGGGCCCACCTTTCTTCTGACCGCTGCGGGCTCTCTGCTTCTGTCTGCTGCCAGCTCCGTTGCGGCTTCGCCTTCTGACCGCTGCGGCTTTGCCTTCTGTCCGCTGCCCGTCTCCCTAGCCGCTCAAGTTCCTCCTCGCGGCCTCTCTTCTCTAGCCGCTCGAGTTCCTACTCGCGACCTTTCTCTCTTAGCCGCTCGAGTTCCTCCTCGCGGCCTCTCTCCTCTAAGCCGCTCGAGTTCCTACTCGCGGCCTCTCTCCTATAACCGCTCGAGTTCCTACTCGCGGCCTCTCTCCTCTTTCTGCGTTCTCTGTCAACCCGCTCGCGTTCTCTGTCCACCCGCTCGGGCTGCTTTCTAACCGATGCTGGCTTCACCTAGACCGGGGCGGTCTCTCTTTTGTTTCTGCCCTTTGGTCGCGACCTGACTACTCGTTGGTGTCCGGCTTGACCGTGCGGACTGCTTCCTATCCGCATTCTGGTCGTGGTCTTCCTTAGTCTTTCTTGCCGACGGATTATCCTCTATTCGCCGCGGTCTGCCCTTATGGGCTCTTCCGGTAACTCTTCTGGCTCGACGGCCAGTCCGCCTGCTGACTGCCCGGCTTGTCCAACTGACCGCCCGGCTTACCCTACAGAACTCCGTGACGAGCTGCGCATCACTACCATCTCTCTTTCTGGAAAGAAGAACTTCATTCCTTGGGTCCATTCAGTTCAACGGGTTCTTCAGGCCAAGGGCCTTCTCCCTCACCTTACTCAGGCTCCACCCACCCCTCCTACCGATGACTGGCTCCGCAATGATGGCCGAGTTCAGACCTGGATCTTGAATTCTTTGGATGGTGAACCATATCAAATGGCTATGTATCATGAGACTGCCAAAGATATGTGGACTGAGCTACACTCTTTATATTCTGGCCGGGACAGCCTCCAGCATCTCTACGACATCCTCACTGACCTCTTTACTCGGGACGCTGGAGGGGATTCCGATATGTCCTCCTTTGTTGCTCGTGCGAAGACTTGTTGAAGCCTGGATCCAGCATTAACCCTTTACCAATGATGCTCTTGCTCAGCGCACTCAGAAGGAAGCCGCCTGTACTGTCATCCTTATGGCCCGTTTTCCCCCTCACCTTCAGAGCATTCGTGCTCAGGTCTTGGCGTCCTCTACCACACCATCTTTTTCTGATGTGTGCTCCATGATTCTCCGAGTACCACCTCCTCCAGATACTACGGCTCCTCCGGCCCTTCTTCAGCAGGCACCTCCGCTTCTACCCTTCCCTCCTCCTTCTACTCGGGGGGGTCGTTCGGGCTCTCGCGACCGTGGTCGTGGTGGCCGGGGTCGGCCGAAGTGTTCCTTTTGTGGCAAAGACGGTCATCTCGAGGCAACCTGTTACAAGAAAGTTGGCTATCCTCCTCGCCCGGCGGCTTCTGTTGCTACCGATGCTGGTCCTCCTGATCTTGAAAGTGTTCGTCTTCAACTCCAGCATCTCCAGGGCTTGCTCCATCCCCCATCTGCCTCCGTTGCTTCCGTCTCTAACACAGGTACCGCTTGTCTCTCCACTGGCTTGGGCTGGATTGTGGATTCTGGCGCTACTTATCACATTACTCCACATCGACCTGCCCAGTACCTGAATTCCCCTTATCCACAGTCTATTACTGTGGCCAATGGATCCACGGTTCCCGTCTCCGGCTCGGCAGATCTTCCTCTCACTTCCTCCATCTCCCTTCGCTCGGCTCTTCACGTCCCGAGTTCTCCGTTCAATTTACTTTCTGTTGGACGACTTACTACTGATTTGGATTGTTCTGTAATATTCACTTCCTCTTCTTTTGTTATACAGGATCGGCGGACGCAGACTACCATTGGTAAATGCCGACTGCGGAATGGGCTCTACCTTCTCGACGACTCTCCCACCATCCTCTTCTCCATTTCTTCCACAGCTTGGCATTGTCGACTTGGACACGCTCCTCTACCGGTCCTCCAGCGGGCTCTCCCGGATGTTTCTCTTACCCCCTTTCAGTGTGACTCATACATCCTCGGCAAGCAGACTCGTTCATCTTTTTCTTCACATTGTACTCGGAGCGCTGCTCCTTTTGATTTAGTCCATTCGGATATTTGGGGACCATTTAAAATTTCTAGTATTTCAGGTTTCCGGTATTTTATCACGTTTATTGATGATCACTCTTGCACTACCTGGCTATACTTACTTCGTGATCGCTCCGAGCTTCCTCGTGTCTTTCGGGCATTTGTCCTCGAAACCCGTACGCAATTCCACAAGACCATCCAAGTACTACGAACTGACAATGCTCGTGAGTACACTAGTCACGAATTTACTGCTTTATGTTCCGAGTTTGGGATTCTACATCAAACTTCTTGCGCTTACACACCGCAACAAAACGGTGTTGCCGAACGCAAGAATCGCCACTTACTCGATGTTGTCCGTTCCCTCATGCTTCAAATGCATGTCCCTAAACCGTATTGGAACTTTGCGGTCTCGACCGCCTGTTTTCTCATAAACCGTCTCTCTTCCTCTATTCTCAACTACGCTACTCCGTTCAGCATCCTCTTTCCCTCCGCTCCGGTCTTTCCTCTCCCACCTCGTGTGTTTGGTAGCCTCTGTTATGTCCACCGTTTGGGGCCTTCATCGGATAAGTTGGATCCCCGGGCCGCCAAGCATATCTTTGTTGGTTATTCTCGCACCCAAAAGCTTTGATATGTGGAAACCACCCGTCACCACACATCTTCCCAAAACCCCGAGGTAATGGTAAGGGGGGACGGGGGTACATAAACACCAAGGACCACCCGCTGCAGGCAATGTGGGACTAATCCAACCACGGGATGGCGGGGATATTCCGCCACACGGGGGGCCCACCGGGGTCAACACCCAGACCTGGAACGCGATGGGGAAGCCCAAATATGCGGTCCCACACACACCCAATCCCGCTGGACCTTGGTCCTCAACAAGGGGTATGTCTGTTATTCTCCTGCTACACGCAAGATCTCCGTTTCTGCTGATGTCACTTTCCGCGAGGATCAACCATTCTTTTCTGCTCCCTTACCTGACCATCGCCCACCCACACCTCCATCATCCATCCCACGCCCGGTCATTCCCACCACTACTCCTCTGCCTGTCATTCCCTCTACACCGCCTGTCGTTCCCTCCAAACCACCAGTTATCCGTGTCTACACTCGTCGCTCTACCACTTCCGTTGCCCCTCTGTCGTCGGTCTCTACCATGGATACTCCGCGTCCGACTGATCAGGTATCGCCTTCCACTGCTCATCCGCTGGCAAACTCCGTCTCTCTTTATCGCCTCTCTCCCCATTTACACACTTTGGCTACTTCTCTCTCTTCGGTTGCCATTCCTAATTCTGTGCAGGAGGCGCTCCAACATCCCGGCTGGTGAGCAGCCATGGAGGAAGAAATGTCTGCTCTCTGGTCTAACCAGACCTGGTCTGTTGTTCCCCTTCCACCGGGCCAGAAGCCAGTTGGGTGCAAGTGGGTCTTTGTCATCAAACATGCTGTCGATGGGACAATTGACCGTCTAAAGGCCCATCTTGTGGCTCGCGGTTTCACTCAACAGGAGGGGCTTGATTATGAGGAAACGTTCTCTCCGGTGGCAAATCTTAATAGTATTCGTGTCCTCATCTCTGTTGTTATCCATCGTCGGTGGCCTCTCTTTCAGCTGGATATCAAGAATGCTTTACTGAATGGGGACCTCCAGGAAACTGTCTCCATGCAGCAACCGCCCGGGTTTGAGACCGCGGGGGAGTCTCAGGTCTGCCATCTTAAAAAGGCTCTATATGCTCTCAAACAATCTCCGCGGGCATGGTTTGAAAAATTCAGCAAGGTCCTCCGTGAGATTGGCTTCAATCGGAGCTCGGCCGACTTCTCGCTCTTTACTCGTCACCAACCAACAGGAACGGTTATTCTGTTAGTTTACGTCGATGATATTATCATTACTGGAGATGACTCTCAAGGGATACAGGCAGTCAAAGTTCATCTAAACTCAGTCTTCCAGACCAAGGATTTGGGACCCCTTCGCTATTTTTTGGGCCTTGAGATTGCCAGAAGGCCAGATGGGCTCACTCTCTCTCAACGAAAATATTTTCTTGACCTTCTTCATGATGCGGGTCTGTCCGGCTGCAAGCCCAGTGATACTCCTATGGATGTGAACCACAAACTGTGTGCCCAGGCCTCTGACTCCGATCGCCTTCTTCAGAATCCTGAATATTATCGACGTCTTGTTGGAAAACTGATATATCTCACGGTTACCAGACCGGATATCTCTTTTGTTGTTGGTCTTGTCAGCAGATACATGCACTCTCCTCGAAAATCTCATCTTCAAGCAGTGGAACGAATTCTCAGGTATCTAAAAATCGCTCCTGGTCAGGGACTTGTCTACAGGACCTCCTCTTCTACTCCAACATTGGTGGCATATTCAGATGCTGACTACGCTGGTTTTCTCGATGACCGGCGATCTACGAGTGGTTTTTGCACTTACCTTGGAGGACATCTTGTAACTTGGCGAAGTAAGAAACAAGCGGTCGTTGCTCGCTCTTCAGCCGAGGCAGAGTACCGGGCAATGGCATCGGTTGTATCAGAATTGACATGGCTTGAGAGTCTTCTTACTGATCTGGGTGTAAAATTACCATCACTGGCTCTTCTCCTTTGTGATAGTCAAGCCGCCATACACATCGCAAAGAACCCGGTCTTTCACGAAAGGACGAAGCATATTGAGGTCGATTGTCACTTCATCCGGGAAAAGGTTCAAATGAAGAAGCTTGACCTAAAGCATGTCCCAGGATCGGAACAAGTTGCGGATGTCTTCACAAAGGCTCTTTCCAAAACATTATTCTATCAGTGCTTGTCCAAGCTTGGCGCATACGATTTGTACGCTCCAGCTTGCGGGGGAGTGTTAAAATAGCCCATGTAAAAGGCCCATTATTGGGCCCATTTATTGTTTTATCTTCTCTCCTCCTTTAGTCCCACATCTTGTATAGGATTTTCTTCTCTCTTCCTCTTCCTATATATTTGTATTCTCTCCTTGTATTTACATACACAAGCAATACATACAAGTATTTGAGCTCTCTCAACAAAATCAAATGAGAAATAAAAAATAAATCAAAAATAGCATAGATAGCTACTAAACATAACTGAAAATGGTGGAAGAAAACCGAATGCATACAAAAAATGTGAAGAAAATAATTGATAAAAATTGGTTCAGCCAGCCCCAAACTCTGAATTGACTGAACAAATATTAAAGTTGATTTGAACAAACAAAACAAATATCTATTAACTCATATTAGTGATAACAAGAATTTATGCAGTCAAAAGCAAAACATTTAAGACAGCAATATGACATGCTGATAAGCTTGTCGGAAAAAAAAACATATAATGAAAGGTAATGCTATAGCTTTAACTTCTGTAAATTAGTGTTTGAAAATTTGAACATGCGACCCTTCCAGATGAGAGTAGTTGATTTTATCACGAACAATATTTACAGTCAGCAATAATAAAAGTACTAGTGAAGTTGATTTAACCTGTGGCGACATATTCCGGAGCAGCATAACCACGGGTTCCAACCACTCTAGTTGAAACATGAGTCTTGTCTCCGGTGGGACCATTTCTTGCTAAGCCAAAATCCGAGAGTTTTGCATTGAAATCCTGCAAAGAACTCACTTGTCAGATACAATTAGAGTTAGGCCAAATATAAATCATTGCTCAAAAATCAAATAAACTTTGGATTTGCATCAAATGGACGAGCCGAATGCCAAGCAAGCCTGACTCAGATCAAACATAAATTGGGCCGAACCATAAATGAATCAACTAGAGATAAGATTGAAATTTTTATACATGAATGTATGAACTCATATACAAATGTATTTATGTATGCATGTAGATTTGTATATAATGTATACTATGTATGATGGTGAGACTTTGTAAAGCTGTTGTGCCCACATGCATAATAGAGAGTAAGGAAGAGGGAGTTCACGAGAGATCGTTCCCGAATGTGCTAGTACACATATTTTTCTTATGAGATCGAAATCAATTGATATCAAATCAAATCTTTGCACGAATCAAGATCAAATTCATGTCAAAGAGATGTGTTACTTGAATCAAGATCACATCAAGTCATCTTATAAACAGACTTCCCATGGATCATGATCAAATTGAATTACTTCGAGCTGATCTTGAACCACGATTGGATCATTAACAATCCCATGTACAACAAGAGTTGTAGGCTCAATGAATACATCAAGTAAAGGTTATGGTAAAGAAAAAGTATACCGCGTCAAGGAGGATATTAGACCCCTTTAAATCTCGGTATATCACTTGTGTCTCCAAGTTATGTAGGAAAGATAGTCCATGAGCAACATCAATTGCAATGTTAACACGCGTAGCCCAAGATATTTGTTGGGTCCCTCCTGCAAGCAAACAAAGAGAATCAATACAACTAATCAACAGAGTGAAGTTGGATGCCTAAGACTATAATTTTAACTCCCTGCTTTATAACATTCAAATACTTTTTTGAAGTTTACTGAAAGGAAAAAATCATAATGTTGAGAAGCACAAAGCATTGATCTGGGGTCTAATGTGTAGGCAGAACGAGACAACATCAGCAGGATCAAAATTGATAACTCAATTGCAAGGAATGCATTTTTAACACAAGCAAAGTCCTTCACATACTCTCTTAGTCCAAAAAACATGCATAAAGGAACAGTTATCAATACAGTGCAAAACTTAATGTACAATATGAAAACTGAGTAGTTGTTTCTTTAATAAAATGCAAGTATGCTAATGATAATTTAAAATCCTTTGCATGGTTATCATTATTTTAATTCTACATACAGTTCAGATAATTATGTTCAATTGAAAATCGCTCAATATAAATCAAAATATATTTTCTTTAACTTGAAGATGGAATGGCCCAAATTAGTTCAATTAAACTTCAAATCAACTAGGGTATAGTATACACACATGTAACTGTAATACTGTATATACATTAACTATATGTTATACACGGATAAAAGTTATCAAATATATGAACTTAGACATGCAATGGCTCTGGAGTTGACTAAAAAATCAATCATTTACAGCTCGTCTCAACCTTGACTAACCGAGTCTGAGATCTTGGGATATCACCAAAAATGCCAATATTGATATAAACTAGAAGGCAGTAACATACTTTTAAAGAGGTGGTTCTCCAAGCTTCCTCTTTGCATGTATTCATAGACTAGAAGTTTGTTGTCAGACTCTGAGCAGTAGCCAATGAGCTTCACTAGATTTTTATGACGAAGCTGGCCTAGATATGTCACCTCTGCCTGTAGGTTCAAGAATCAAGGTAAGTTAGACACAGGTATACCTAGAGAAATGATCATTTAACACACCAAGCCAGCACATTTTTCACACACTTTGTAAGATGCCCAACACAAAATACGTGATGTTGGATCACAACCTCGTGTACACTTATATAATGCGGGACATGCGTGTGTTAGAATTTGGAAATGTGTTGAATTTGTGTGTAATAGAAGCATTTTTTGAATAGAAACAGGTTCAAACATCAACTATAACAATTAACAAAGATGAACATCGGCGCATACAAGCCATTCCTTGTGTCCTTGAAAGCTTTCCCTTTTAAGTTTCTTGATAGCAACAACAATGCCAACTCCAGGTTTCGTCGGAGCATATGAATTCTCATCAATCCAACCCTTAAATACTATTCCAAATCCCCCTTCGCCAAGATAAGAATCCGAACGGAAGTTCCTAGCGGCAGATTTCAGCTCATTCAAGGTAAAAGACTTCAAACTCACGATAGGCGATGATTCATCACTTTTGAATGATGTAGTTAATGTTGTCTTGCTCGAAGCAATTGAGTTGGAAGTATTACTGTTATTCAGTGATTTTTCTGTAAAAAGGACAGAATTTTATTAGGAGGTTACATAAAATTTTTCAACAACAAAAATCAGTAGCTATTCAGAAATAAACTGACACCAGAACCCATGTGATAATACATCATGGAAGGTGAAATGAGACAGAAAAAATGAATACCAAAGATGTTACTGAAAAATCATGCAATATAGTTTTTCCAATTAAATAGAGGGAAAAAACATTATACTGTAAATCCCTTTCCTATAATCAGTTCAATAGCCGGTATAAAGAACAAAAACTACTTAGTACAAGATTTCTGATTGTTAATTCTAACAGAATACTACTAACTTAGAATTACAACTACACAGAATACTACTAACTTAGAATTACAACTACACAGAATACTACTGGCTTAGAACAAGATTTATGATTGTCAAAAAAATTTTTCTGATTGTTAAGTCTAACAGAATACTACTGACTTAGAATTATTCCTGCACATTTACCTGAAATTCTATACAAAAATATGCATATGCCTATTAACCTCATCCCCACAATCTTCCAAATATTTTCCATTACATAAGTTTACATGCACATAATTAAAAACAGAGCATCAATCAGCAAAAAAGACTCCATTTCTCATTCAACAGATAACCTATACTTCTTCTGCAAACAAATTTCAAACTTAATCTGAATGAAAAAGGAAGGATGGCAAAAGAAAACCCCCCACAAAAAACTCAGAAGAATCTCGAATACTATAAAAAAGCATGGATCAAAATACCACTTTTTACATAAAATATGAGAAAGAAATAGAATGAAAAGAGGCCATACTAGAAGAAGCAAACGCAGAGGAGGAATTGGCGCATTTGGCCGATCTCCCAGCGCAGTTCCCCATCGCCGGCGCAGCCGTTCTCTCACCGGCGAACTCATTGACGCCAAACAAATCTAATAAAGGACGGAAAAGATGAGTGGGTTGAGAAGGAAACCCTCTTCTTTGACTGCGGTCCTCGGTCAAAGCTCAATGAAGAATCCCCCGCCACTGCGACGACCTTCAATTAGATGGAAAGCGAGATAATTTAGGGCAGCGATGTGTGCTGGCCCCGCAAAGTTTGAAAATTGTTCCGTCATTTATGGAGCAAATGTGGAACGATGAAACTGGCCGGCTAAGATTAACTGGGATCTTCAATTCAAAACCCTAGACCGAGCTCAGTGGTTACTCTTGCTTCACATAAACTTTCACAATTTGAACTAAACAACGGAAAACTGCAGACAGCGCGTCTGCGTGTAATACTCCGTCAAATGTGTCAAATGTGTCGGTGGTGGATTTCAAGTTTTCAACTTTCTATTTATTAATTTTTTTTTAGTAATTTTTAGGATTTAAAAATCAATATTTATAATTTATAATTAGTATTCATGGATTCCCCTTAAAAATTCTCGAGTCAAACTGGTTGGACTTCGACCGAAACACTTGATGGGGTTCCCTTGAACGGGTTCGACCAAACCGCGGGGCCAGTAAGCGCAGTCTTGACCGTCGGTCGCACCCGCGCGTACACACGCACTCGGAACCGTCTCCTGTGAACATTGTCGCGCGACCGAAGGGTCGCGCGCGCCGTTTCCAGTCAGGGTAGGCCGCTAGCCGCGCACGAATGCGCGCACCTGTGCGGTTTGAGGCCGTGCGCACCTGCGCGCGGTTTGGAACCGCGCGCTTACGCGTGGCCAACCGCGAGCACCTGCGCACGGTTTGGCATCGAGCGTGGGGCGCAGTTTTCTCCGGGAAGGGTGGGAGGCTTTCGACCGCCCTGTCCCTGGCCGCCTAGGCCAGCGGCCTCGTGGCCGCCCGGATCCAAGTGATCCCTACCACTGTAGAGGGCGGGGAGGCCGGGATGCCTCCCCGCCCTCTAGCCGCCCGAATCGGACGACCTCTTGCCACCCAGATCTGAGCGACGGCGTCTTTCCAGCATGAGGGGAGGGTAGCCTCCAGGCCGCCCTGCCCCTCTGGCCGCCTCGATCAGCCACCCAAATCCACGCAACTCTGCTGCCACAGGGGATGGCTAGCCTCCAGCCCCCCTCCCCTCGGGCAGCCTGGAGTGGGCGGCCTTCTGGCCTCCCAGGTCCGGGCAACCCATCCGTCGCAAGGGACGACCGTGCCACGACAGCCGCCGCCGTCATCTCCCAACGTCGTGGTCGCCGCCGTCTTCTTCCAATGCCACGGACGCCGTCATCGTCATCGGCCTTTGCCATCGTCACTGACCTCTCCCGCCGCTCGAAGGCCTTCGCGGGTGGCAGGAGTCCGACGTCGGTCGGGCCCCGCCAGCCGAATTCTTGACCGCAGCTAATTCTCCATCATTTGATTGCGCTTATGCAATCGCAACCATCGGTTGCATGGGTAATCACTCACGTAACTGCTCACATGATCTCTCATAATGGAGGAACTGCGTAGCCAAAAATAGAATTGGACTATGTCTTGTAAAATTATAAAATAATATGCGTATAAAACGTCTTAAAATCGGCATATAAATAGCAATCATGGTGGTTATGTATTGCGGATAACCGCATAACCGTCATATTCACGGATAAAGCTCATAAACAGGGCTCTAGATCCTCCTTTACTTCTCATCTCTCCTAAACCGAAAAACCCTCCTACGGATTTTCTCTCTCCATTCTCATTCATCTTCTTCATTTCCTTCTCACCTCTCGTTTGGACGCAAAAACACTCAAGCAATATAACCCGAACGAGCGAATCGCGGCCACTCGAAGGATCCGGCGGGTCGAAACCGGGCTTTAAAACCGAAGGGGGAGAGGCATTGCTCGAAACGGAGGCTTTTCACGGCGGTTCCTCCTTCCTGCATACGCAAACGAAGCTGTTGGGTATGAGACTCATTTTATAAGATTACGTGTGCACATAACCTATGAGAAAATAGCGGTATTAATACGCACCCCTAAACTATGAGAAAATATTAATATTTTGTGGTTACGTTATGCGGATAGCCGCATAATCACCGTAACCACCTCCTAGAACCTATAAAAGGAGGCTTATGTCATCTCATTTCTCACCTTTTTCCTCGGAGTCATCTTATTCCTCAGGTCGAAACTCTGCTGAATACCTCCTACAAGCAGCGCCCGAGCGGCACTCAAGCCTCACCCGAGCCACGAACGAGCCAAGTTAAAGTCACCCGACGAGATCAAATCTCTCAAGTCTCAAGTGGCCCCGCGGCCGCAAGCTCACGAGCTTCGCTCCCACCTTCAGAATCTCTCAAGCCTCACCCGACGAGATCAAAACTCCGGAGTGTTAGGAAGAGCGCTATCAATTCCTTTATATTATTGTAGCATGATCGGTCAAATTGTTCGCATGGCTCCCTCACACTTAAACCGTACCCGGAACTCTCATGTACTTATGCCCGGAGCCAACCTGACTCCCTTGCACTGAACTGTACCATGGAGTTTCTCTGCACCCATGTCAGGAGCCAACCCGAGTGCGCCCGGGAGGCACCTCATCCAACATTTGGATGGCGGGCCACACCCAACAAACTCCCCCTGGTCATGGGTTCGATCCCCTGGATGGCGTTCCAGGGAGAGTTTGTTGTGTGTGGCCTGCCATCATCAAGTCTCCCGATGGAGATAAGGTTCATTCTCAAATCAGGAATGTGTCTAACACACTTGAGAATAACCAACCCCAGATTAGTCTCCTGGTGGACATCTCCACTGCCCACTATTTGGGACACACCGGCATTTGCCATCCGGATAGTCCCTAAGTCTCCAACAGTATATGAATAGAAGTAATCCATGTGAGGTGTGCAATGATAAGAAGCACCGCCATCCACAACCCAGTCAGTGTCAACACACTCCAGGCATGAATCCTCACTGCAGTGCAAACATTGAATCTCCACCTCCACAATTGAAGCCTCTCCCGTGTTGCCACTGGACTCTCCTTTCCCCTTCCCCTTCTGATCTCGCTTCCACTTGAAACAATCCTTCTTGATGTGGCGCTTCATCTTACAGTAGTAGCATTCAACCTCCTTCTTGGACTTGAGCATGGCTTTGCTTCTGGAGTTGCCCCTTGGTTTCCCCTCCTTCACCTGATGCTGACCTTTAACCTCCATGAGTAGGGCATCTGATGTACAAGTTCCAAAATCCTTCCTTCTCAGCTCCTCATTCAACAGACAGCTCGTCATCATCTCCAATATTGACATAACATCATCTGGTGCTGAATTGATCAATGACACCACAAGGGTCTCCCAACCCTCTAGTAAAGAATTGAGGACCATCAAGGCCTGAAGCTCGTCACCCAGGGTGATCTTCATGCTTTCTAACTGATTGATGATGCTCTGGGCAAGGTGCAGATGCTCTGTCATCTGAGAACCTTCTCAATAGTTGAAATTCACAAGCTTCTTGGTCAAGAAAGTCTTATTACATGTTGTCTCCCTTTCATACAACTCTTCCAGTTTTTTCCACAAAGACTGGGCGGATGTCTCGGTAGATACATGATGGAAGACAGAATAATCTAGCCTTTGACGAATGAATCCAACTGCCTTTCGGTCCATCGTCATCCAAATCGCGTCATCCAACATCGTAGTAGGCCTCCCAATAATGGAGTGTAGTGATCCATGCAAAACAAGAGATCCTTCATCATCGGCTTCCAGATATTTCAGGTCTTTTCATTCATACTGATCATCCTCGCTTGATTCATATGCACACGGATTAGCCAATAATCTCAAAAATGTAATAAAGAGAATAGGGAGTGGACCAATAGCCGCCACCTACTGCACTTAAGTACAAACATGGAATTCTCAACGGCTAGAACCTCCCTCTGATACCACTTGTAGGGAAAGTATCCTCTTCGTGGAAACCCGGAGCCAACCCGACTCCCTTGCACTGAACCGTACCATGGAGTTTCTCTGCACCCATGCCAGGAGCCAACCCGGGTGCGCCCGGGAGGCACCCCATCCAACACCTGGATGGTGGGCCGCACCCAACAAACTCCTCCTGTAACGCCATCCAGGGGGATCGAACCCATGACCCCCCCACCCTCCCCCCCCCCCCCCACCTCTGATACCACTTTAGGAATGACGCATACCAACTCTCCCAAAACCCCGGAGTGTTAGGAAAAGCGATACCAATTCCTTTATATTATTTTAACAGGACCGGTCAAACTGTTCGTATGGCTCCCTCGCACTTAAACCGTGCCTGGAACTCTCATGTACTCTCATGAACTCCAATTTCAAGGAACTCTCATGTACTCATGCCCGGAGCCAACCCGACTCCCTAGCACTGAACCGTACTATGAATTTTCTCTACACCCATGCCAGGAGCCAACCCGGGTGCGCCCGGGAGGCACCTCATCCAACACCTAGATGACGGGTCATACCCAACAAAATCAATCATACCCTCAAAAGTCAAAAATGAAAATATGGACAACTTCCCTCCAAAATAATATATATATATATATATTCTTAATTTTATAAATATTATAATTAATAATAATGCTCGACAAGGTTATAAACAGTTCATCTTTTTCAGAAAGCCACTATGAACTTCATACATTTTTTTTGTTCAAACGGATGATGTTTATCGGTGATCCTTAACAAATGACGTTTTAATCCATGCATTTATGACCGCCACCACTGTGCCAAACAGAGCATAAGTTAATTAGTTGTAGTGCCACACATTTTTCAGGAACATGCAACCCTGACCTTCCCATTTCGAGTTTTGATGGTTTCATCTTCTGCTAGATGCTCCTCAACGAAACCCCATGCCCACTGAATCCCTTCAATTCATTCCTCGCTCGTTCCTGGCATTGCGGGTCACCCGTTTTTTTTTCCTGTCCGGAGAATAAGATTACTTTAGCTCGGAATTGGACCGGAAGCGCAAACAGTCAAAGAAAAATAGCAGCAAATGACATAAGTCATTTTTGATGTGAAAAACAGGGAAATGATGAAAAACCACGTGGTCGGATATTGTCAGGACAATATCTACTATTTTGTTGGGGTTTAGAAGAGTTAAGATAATTTTTCGAAGGGTGATAAGTCACCTCTTCGTTACAAGTATAAGGTATGAAAATAGTGGAAAAGAAACCGAGTATTTGGAGCCTGCATGAGAATGTTACAGTGGGGAAAATCACCAAGTCCTCGGAGGCTCGATGAAAGCGCTTCTGCTGAGTCGGAGCTTTGATGAGAGCGCTCATGTGGAGAAGAATGTCGTGTCTTGGGAGCCTTGAAATGCATCCGCACTAAAGAGGGAGCGCGGCGAATTCCGAGCGGAGAAACGATCCAATTCTCACGTTCTCGCCGGAAATCCTCAGAGCTCTCTCTAGCTTGGGGAGTTGCTCGTCCTCAAAGAAAGGCATGGGGCCCTATTTATAGTTTTTGGAGGGAAATGTTAGTAATTGCGTCAGGGCAAAATTTGTGTTGGTGAATGGTGTTGCTCTGTTTCGGTTACCTGGATCACCAATTTTAACAAAATGACGAAAGTGCCCTTCGAGCAGTTCGGGCGGCAAATGAAGGTTGCCCATCGGCAACTGCCAGAGGCGGCCGCCGGCGCGGCCGCAAGGGGAACGGGTGCCAGCGCGCACCCTCCTAGGCACGATGCGTGCGCGCGCGCACCATCTTGGGCGCGTTGCGCTCACCAGCCCGCTTGGGCGCACAACGCCTACCTGCCCGCCTGGGTACGCTCGCGTGCCGGCATGGGGGCGCGCTGTGTGCGCGCACTCGCCTAGGCACGCTGTGCGCTCCTTCCCGCCTGGGCGCGCAAGAATGCCCGCATGGGGGCGCAAGCATGGCGCTCGTTCGATCGTGAGGAATTTTCGGACCTTTGTAGGGAGCGCGACTCGTTCGATCGTGCTGGCTTACCTCTGTGCCCTTGGTCGAGATCTTCATGATTTTACTCGGGAATTTCAGGGAGAACCTCATCACCTAGAAATGATAACATTAGTGACCAAAAATAACTTAGTCACAATATTTGTTGCGGGCAACTCAACCTTCTTGGTAGACCAGACTCAACTATGTCGCCTTATCTCGTGGAGCGGTCGTGCGCGCGTACAGTCACAGAATAAACAAAAGTACACAAGATAATTTTAACATGGAAAATCTCTCAACATGGTAGAAAATCACGTGACTGGTACGGTGCTAGTCAAACATCACTATTGGAAGCAATTTACAGAGTGTCTAGAGAATCGAGGCTGACAGGTCATTCCTAGTTACAGCTTTGAGATGAGAGACGATATTACGCTTGGTGGGCAACAAGCCGCCTCACACGAAGCTTGTTCTTTTCTATTTTCTGATGGGGATGAGCATTCTCGGTCGCTGCTTGGTTGGCAAACTTCATGGGGGATGCGCGAAGATGCATCAGTGGTAATGTAACATCCCGACTTTTATTGGGCCACCAGAACCCTAGTGGGCCCAATAAAAGTGATCTGAACCCTACCCATGACCCGATGGGAGATAACACTAAGCGGGAAATAAAGTTAGAGAACTCCGAATTAAGTTCTGTCAGTACATGTGACCTCGTATAGTCAATACAAGTGCATCAGAACACGTTCAGTTGGACCCCGAGGTCATATAGTGAATGTGACCATTCCTCGTAAAACACAACGAGAGCAGATTTTGGATATCGCCCTAAAGAATTCTGAATTGAGTTCTGTCGATTCCTGTGACCTCATATAACCTAAACAGGTGCATCGGAACCCGTCACATCACAATCCGAGATCTAACGATAGTTTTACACACTTCGACTATTTTAGCGCGCTGCGACGCACAAATTTTGGACTTTCGCCAAACGAACACCGATTCAACCCCAGTCAGTGGCGTTGGACTCGTGTGGTCAACACAAAGTCAATGGAAGTCGTCCCAGTCAATTTCGATGACAATTGGTCAACCAGTGGTCAAATCAAGCGTAGTCGTGCACTGAAAAGCGTGCGCACACCAATTATGACATGACACCCGAACTTTGACCGACCCCGATGACTTGGACCCACTTTGACTTTGACCAACAAGGGGGACCCACCGTAGGGTTGACTTAGTCAAACCCCCCTAAAAATCCATTTTTGGATTTCTCTCCAAGTAAGGGCCCACCTCCTCTCCAAGGGAGGATAGCCCATGCCGCCTCACTCCACTTTGGGCCCTCCCTAACCAGCAAATAGCCCACTACAAGTGGAAGCCCACCACTCACTCTCTCTCTCTCTCTCTCTCTCTGTGTGTGTGTGTCTCTGTCTTTCCCACCCTAAATCCCAAATCCCATGCCCGGGGGGGGGCTTACCCTTTTTTCCCCATGTGGGAAATTTCCCTGACCTCGAGCTGTCCTTGGACAGCTAGAGGGTGGGATTAATCCCTCCCTAAGGAGGGATTAATCCCACACCAAGAGGAGAAGGGGAGGCCCCTCCCCACTATCTAATAAAATGGCCTTTCCCACTCTTTCCCCCTCAAACTTTCTGAGTCATCTCCCTCTCCCTGCCTGACCCCTGCCGGAGCTCAGCTGGCCGAAAAAAGCCAAGCCGAGGAGCCTTTCCCCCTCCACCACCGCCACCAAGCCATGGCCGACCAGTCGTGCCCCTCCCGAGCCCACCAGACCCAGGTGGAACCTTCTCTCCCTCCCCCTACCCATTCTGGACGTGATGCATGGCGCTCCGGCGGCCGGAGCGCCGCCGACGCCACTCGAACCTAGTTCCAGGCCGGGTGGTACCCAAGGAGGAAGGATCCTCCCCCAGTGTCGGCGGTGGCGCTGGGGGAGTGTTATACCACTGGGGGCGGCGACCCCCAGCGGCTGAGAGCGGCGGTGCCGCCGGAAAACGTGGTTCCGGCGGCACCCGCAAAAACAAAGAATTTCTCTGTTTAAAACTGGCGGTGGCGGCCGGCGGCGCATGACCGCCGGACCACCGCCGGTGAGAAGCCCAACCCCCGACGCGTCGGCCGGGGGTGGACCGGTAGGCGGCTATCCACCCGAGGAGCGGGGGTGGCGCGGTGGCGCCGGGAGCAGGGCCACCGCCACCCCAGGCTCTCGGGATGGAATTTCCGGCGGCGGCCTGCGGCGCCAGGCCGCCGGACCACCGCCCAGAGAATCGCCGGCCCCGGCGAGCTAATCGGGGCCAGCGCCGGCTTCTGCGGCGACCTGCCGGCGGTGGTGGAGGCCGCTCATCCTCTGCACCGTGTTGGGTCCGGCGTTCCTTCACTTGACCCGTGACGCTCTTCTACTTATTTAAGAAATTAAGTAGCACCCTTTCCAATAGTCCAGACTTTTGGAGTAGTTGGTCATGCGCTTGATCCTTAAATTGGTATCAGAGCAGGTCACGGGTTCAAGACCGGGGGAGCGCTATTAAATCCTGATTTTTCCCTTCTACCTGTGTGGGTCTGGCGGGTCTGGCAACCGTGGACATGTGGTAACCCCACCTCTGAGCCGTGCAACCGTGGACATGTGGTAACCCCACCTCTGAGCCGTGTGGGCCATGTGGTAACCCCACCTCTGAGCCATGTGGGCCATGTGGTAACTCCACCTCTGAGCCGATGGGTTGTGCTGGACGCCGGGGGGGGGGGATTGTTGGGTCCGGCGTTCCTTCACTTGACCCGTGGCGCTCTTCTACTTATTTAAGAAATTAAGTAGCACCCTTTCCAACAGTCCGGGCTTTTGGAGCAGTTGGTCATGCGCTTGATCCTTCACACCGCCAGCGAGGAGCAGCAGCCGCCCGATCTGGCAATGAAGATCGGGCGGCTGAGGTTTTCTTAATCCCCGCCTCGCCTCCGTTTTTGTGCCCCCCACAGCAAATCCGTGGCCGATCCGCTGTGGGTAAACACTGGTCAATTTCCGTCTTGTGGCTCAATCTCAGCCGCAGGATCCCTGTGATCTGCTAAATGCAGACCATTTTCATACCAGAAATTTCTAGAAATTTCTGGGCCAAATCTGGGCCCCTAAGGGAAAAGTGACCAACATGAAAAATGTTCCCCATGATGAGGGCTACCTCCACAAATAGTTTGAGAATTTTTGGAGTTAATTTAGTATTTTTAAAAGCCATAGTAAAATTTGATTGGCTAAATTAAATGCCCAAAACACCTTGGAAATTTAAAAAAAATTAGTAGGCTCATTTTAGGCCCTCCCAAGGGTTGTATCAAAATTTGGGGTCATGGGGATAAGTTTTGATATTTTTACTAAAATATTGAAGCTTAGGGGCGCGCATGACCCCTTTTTCCGCTCGTTTTCCCTAAAAGACAGAAATTGCAGTGTGTGACTACTCTTTATAATCAAACAAGTACTTTAAACTATTTTATCGACGAGAGCGGTCGAGGCAAGCGACTAAGCTCCGAGATTTCCAAGATTTCGTTAAACTGTCGAGCACCTCGACTCTCGGATGAATAGGGCACGCTCGGAAGATTAGAGTACGAGTGATGGCTTGGAGTTGTCCCTGACGGCTAATAAGAATGTTACTCCTAGTCAACCCTTGATCTAATTAGGCCGTAATAAATATGGCACAACCAAATTAATTGGATCTTAATAGTTATTGTAACCCAACCAAATCTACTGTAAATCTTGATGGAATTAAAGCCTCCTGAATAGGAGTGATTGAACTACTAACCATTTTCTTTGTGTTTTTTCCAGTCTCGTACCGGTCAAGTTTATTTTAGTACTTTTAATTCAGTACTACTCCAGTCTCATACTGGTCAAGCTTATTTTAGTACTTTCAACTCAGTACTACTCCAGTCTCGTATTGGTCAAGCTTATTTTAGTACTTTCAATTCAGTACTACTCCAGTCTCGTACTGGTCAAGCTCATTTCAGTACTTTCTATTCAGTACTACTCCAGTCTCGTACTGGTCAACCTTATTTCAGTACTTTCTATTCAGTACTACTCCAGTCTCGTACTGGTCAAGCTTATTTCAGTACTTTCTATTCAGTACTACTCCAGTCTCGTACTGGTCAAGCTTATTTCGGTACTTTCTATTCAGTACTACTCCAGTCTCGTACTAGTCACATTTCTTTCAAGCATATTAAATAAGCAGCATAAGCACCGCACTTGTCCTCGTTGCAATTTACTATTATAATCTCGAGTCCTGCTCTGACGAGCAGTCGTCGAGCCTTAGTTGGGATAACCGGAGTCGAAATAGCCCTCCAGGTCTAGCCCCGAATAATGCGCTCTCACGCTCCTTGTCAAAAGTAGAGCTGAGTGCCAACGCCCGAAGTCTAAAGCCTAGTAGGGCAGGTCGACGTAGACCGGGTGTATATATTGTTTGTATTTTTTTTTGATTGTTTGTAAATTGCTTACGGTAAAATAGTGGCGGGTCAGTCCCTCCCACAGACCGTTCGTACCTGTGCGTGAAGGTCAACGACTCAAGGTGACAGGGAGATGAGTATTATGGGTGACCGACCGTTATATTATTCCTCGTCGGGTTTTCCTCTGCTGGTCAGCCAAAACGATTCTCTAGATGTCACTCACATCCAAGAGTACAGAAGGTTGTACGTTAGAGCCTGGGGTTGTGCAGTACGATCACCCCCAGAAGTGGCAGGACTGACCACTGTCACCGACGGCCACATCGGTGAGGCCCGCAGGGCTCACTACCCTGCTGGAACAGAAGCACTCCAAACTATGTCGACATAGGGTTTGTGTGCGCGGCTATGAATGCATGCGCTGTGTGCGCGGCTATGAATGCCTGCGGTGTGTGCGCGGCTATGAATGCATGCGGTGTGCGCGCGACTATGAATGCATGTGGTATGTGTGTGGTTGTGATTACCTGCGATAGAATTCAGGATATGAACACCAGATGTGCTGACGAGCTAGTGAAGCCTTATTATAACTGGTTTATATTATTGCTGCTTTTTTCCAGTTATATTATCCTGCACTTTTTATAATTGCTCCTAGCTATACATATATGAAATGTTGTGCTAACCTTCTCTTGCTTCAGCTATTTACTTCTGTCGGGTGGGTGTGTGCTCGTCCCCAGGATATGGATCCGTGGAGGAGATTTTTTTCCACTTAGCTCTGTGACTAACGATTATTTGATTAACCATTCACAGGAAATGAAGCGTCGTAGTGACTCGCTGCCGCAGGAGACTACGCCGGCGGCTAGGACTACTCGAGTAGATGCACCCCCGCCATCTCTGAAGTTTAGAGATATGAGTACCACCGAACAGCGTAGAGAGAGAAAGAGTATGAGTGATATATGTAGAACATGTATAGCCCACGAGCTTATATAAGCATTTAGGATTCGGCCCTAAAACCTATGTGATATTGATATTATATATATATATATATCTGCAATGATTTCCTGTTAATGCTTCCACTATACTTTGATGGGTTGTGAATGTTATGATTCAAGCCGAGCAAGGCGGCCATCTAGTGCTTGGATAGGGTGGATCGTTTCCCCTAAGAGCACTGGGTGGACATCTTGGCCCAGTAGTACCCCTCCGGCCCGACCCGGGAAAAAGGTTGGGGGGCACTACAAATGGATCAGAGCAATCACGATTCGTCCTTGTGGAGCAGTCTCAGGATCCCTCCGTCCCTCGCTTCGTTCTAGGTTCGGGACGAACCTTGCAGCGGAAGGCTGATAGACCCTAGTGTAGAGGCTTAGGGATTCTAGACTGTACGATAGTATGCCCATACACCGTTGTTTTCCGCTTGGGTTGTCGTTTTTGCAAATTTCCCCTATTTTTGCAAAATACTGACACTCTTTCATGTTACTTCTTCAGATACCGGAGTACAGTAACGAGGGATCCTCATCTAGAGGATATATTCCAGCTAACCCACCACAAGACCCGGTCTCTCCCGCGACCGTTTCGTTTACCGAGACAGATATGGGGCAGACACTGACGGATATTCTAGCGACTTTTCGGGATGCCATGGCACAGCCACCACGAGAGATGACCGCACCCATCGATCTGCTGACGACTTTCCGAGGACTGAGGCCTCCCCCTTTCAGAGGCACAGAGACGACCATCCAGGTAGAGGAGTGGGTGGAGCGGGTGGAGGAGCTGTTAGTAGGAATAATGTGCCCAGCTGTGGTTGCAGTCTCTTTGGTGGTGACCCTTTTGGAGGGATACGTGAGGGATTGGTGGAGAGCGGCTAGTCGCTCTACCTTTCGAGGTCGGCCGTTGAGCACGATCCTTTGGGGGGAGTTCTCTGTGACTCTACTAGAGTTCTTCATCACAGATGCAGACTGAGTCGCGCTGCAAGAGAGGTTCCTGCTCATTCGACAGGGCAACCACACCGTGGCAGAGTACGAGAGAGAGTTTATACACCTGGCATGCTTCGTCAGGAATCTGGCTGCCTCCGACAGGGATAGAGCTTCTCGGTTCTACCGAGGACTACGAGACAACCTGAGGCAGGCCCTGATCATGCTCTCTCAGGCCACCTTTCACACCATAGCCACCCATGCGATAGCATTAGAGTTGGACCAGCAGACAGTGGCTCAGCGGCTCAGAGGTCAGGTAGAGCTTCCTCGAGACCAGAGGCGAGACGGAGGAGTCGCTCCCCACAGAAAGGATAGAGAGCGCGGACAGCGACGCCGCAGGCAGCCCTATAGGCGCCCACCAGTACCCCCAACACCCCCAGCTGCGCAGCCAGACATTAGACCAGCTCCAGTACCATAACCCCCACTAGTGGCCCGATGAGATGTTCCCTTCGCAGGGAACTGCTTCTTGTGTCAGCAGCTAGGACATATGAGGGCCTTTTGCCCACAGGCGACAGGGAGACCAGGATTAGGAGCAGTTCAGGGTGGACAGCCGGCACGAGGACAGGGTTAGAGAGGCCGCAGAGGTAGAGCTGATAGGAGAGGCCAGCAGGGCCGAGCAGTGCCCTTGGAGTCCTACGCATTGGACTTACAACACAGACCGGCCCCTAATATAGTCATAGGTATATATCTTAGGCGATAGGGAAATATCGGATCTTACTACTGGTGATGATATTATATATGTATATATATATATATATATATATATATATATATATATATATATATATATATATATATATATATATATATATATATATATATATATCTGTGCTATGTGCTTTCATCTTATGTGTGCTACTGTGCTTCATTTCTGTATTATTAGATGATATATATGTATATGTTTCTCATGTTGTCAGGAATCTTGTTGGTAGAAGGAAACCCTGCCAAAACCCTTTTCGACATAGGAGCGACACATTCTTTCGTCTCCCACGAATTTATCGCAACAAAAGGAAATGTTATTCGCTCAACCAGACTGTCTATATGAATCCGTTTACCGGACGGGTCAGATATGACATCGACCGAAAAATGCTCATTCCAGGCTGTCCTGGGAGAAGTAGAATTTGAGATCTACGCAACCATTCTAGCAATAACTAGATTTGACATAATTCTAGGGATGGACTGGCTGGCTGAGCACCAAGCATAGATAAATTGTTCCACGCGAGAAGTCCGTCTACAGAACCCAAATGGCCACAGCGTCACGTTGACAGGTGTGCCCTCTGTCTCGCGTATTATTCTAACTTCTACGCAGATTGTGAAATCAGTCCGACAGAAGGACGAAGTATACCTTATCTACTTCGAGATGGAAGACAAAACTCAGATGCTCGCCAAAGTCCCATTAGTCCGCGACTTTCCAGATATTTTCCACGAGTCCCTCCCGGGATTGCCACCCCAGCGAGAGGTTGACTTTCAAATTGAGCTCGTGTCCAGAGCATGACCAGTATCACGAGCCCCCTACCGGATGGCCCCCAGAGAGCTAACTGAACTGGAAATTCAACTACAGGAACTAATAGATTGTAACAACCCCATCCGTTTGTATGGTATATTCTAGAAGGTCCGGCCGGGGCCCCACAGTATATACCACAAAACAGGCAGTGAAGGTACAAGATGATACTAGAGTAGCGCATCGCACCTAACACAAAGCATTCTAGCGGAAGCCTATACTACAACTTGAACTCCACCAGCGAATGTCCAACATATAACACAACCCACGTTGTATATCTATATCCATAGGAATGTCTTACAAGAGTATAAATGATGGTCTTATGGCCTTACATGGCTTTCAACCAATGGCCTAAAAAGATTGGCGCGCAGGCCGGCCACAAAAAGAAACATCACAAGCAACATAAGCCTTCGAGGGCTAGCTAGCAGCAGCAACAACGGCAGCATGGACATCAACTTTTATGCATCCCGCTCGGTTCTCCAGCACCTGTACAGAGACAATCCACTCAACAGTGGCAAACAAAAGCAATGGTCAGCGTTCAGCTGACCAAATTATAATGATCATACCCCTTTTCTCAGGGCAGCGGTATTCTTCCATGCAGGCATATCATATCACAAGCATGACAATATATCTCATATAAGGTGCTTTCACGCACACATGCCATCACAACCGTTCGCCACCCGGCCCAACGGTCTGTGCACTCAGGCACATTCTTGGTGTTCTGGCAAAGCTCTTGCCCATCACCGTATCAGGGTCATAACCCAACTGTAAATCTCTTGAGCATTTACTCCATGGCGTGCAGCCGGAGTTAGTCTTCCTACACCGGGATGGCCCGTAGCCCCCCATTGTGTCGTGGCGCGCAGGCCGAAGACTCTTGCTATACGCTCCAACAGACCGCACCTTTTGGTCTCATGTCGGACAGACATAGCGCAGGTCGGATCCTCACACCCCCCCCCCCCCCCCCCCCCCCCCCCCCGTTGCTCAAATCGCCTTGCCTTCTCCGAGTACAGCGTACTCATGGCTTAAAAAGGCGCGTGTCGGTCTCACCAATCCTGTTCTTGGCATTCAAGCCTGGGTATTTCTCTACACCCATTTTCTTATCACAACAACGGTTCTTTCTTGGGCATCCCAGTACTTCATGTTACTCTCTTCACAGGTGGACACCGCAAAATCATAAATGTAAGGGGTCTTTCCTGGCTACCACGCCAGTACTTCCTGTTACTCGCTTCACAGGTGGACACCCTACGACATCAAGCATCACAAAGGGCCTTTCCTGGTCACACCAGTACTTCATGTGCCTCATCCACAGGTATGACCCAAAAACATAACACGGATATTTTCCTGGGTTACCACTCCAGTCCGTCCTGCTACTCCTTTTCGCAGGCATAACCCGTTTACGTCTTATACTACACGTTTATCACGGACTCTTCTCCGGTTCGTATGCAACATCACCAATCCAGACCAACCTGTCCAGATGGGCTTCACACAGCATGTCTATTCCGTACTCCATTTCCGGATCTATATGCCAACAAAGGGGATTTCATGAACCACCCAAAAGACTCCCAAAACAGCCACCTCTTGGTGGGGGAATCACAAATATATGCCAAAAGGAAGCTTTCACGTGGCTAGGAAGAAAAGTAACAACCTCATCCGTTCGTATGGTATATTCTAGAAGGTCCGGCCGGGGCCCCACAGTATATACCACAAAACAGGTGGTGAAGGTACAAGATGATACCAGAGTAGCGCATCGCACCTAGCACAAAGCATTCTAGCGGAAGCCTATACTACAACTTGAACTCCACCAGTGAATGTTCAACATATAACACAACCCACGTTGTATATCTATATCCATAGGAATGTCTTACAAGAGTATAAATGATGTCCTTATGGCCTTACATGGCTTTCAACCAGTGGCCTAAAAAGATTGGCGCGCAGGCCGGCCACAAAAAGAAACATCACAAGCAACATAATCCTTCGAGGGCTAGCTAGCAGCAACAATAACGACAGCAGGGACATCAACCTTTATGCGTCCCGCTCGGCTCTCCAACACCTGTACAGGGACAATCCACCCAACGGTGGCAAACAAAAGCAACGGTCAGCGTTCAGCTGTCCAAATTATAACGACCCTACCCCTTTTCTCGGGGCAGCGGTATTCTTCCCTGCAGGCATATCATATCACAAGCATGGCAATATATCTTATATAAGGTGCTTTCACGCACACATGCCATCACAACCGTTCGCCACCCGGCCCAACGGTCCGTGCACTCAGAGCACATTCTTGGTGTTCTGGCAAAACTTTTGCCCACCACCGTATCAGGGTCATAACCCAACTGTAAATCTCTTGAGCATTTACTCCATGTCGTGCAACCGGAGTTAGTCTTCCTATACCGGGATGGCCCGTAGCCCCCCATTGTGTCGTGGCGCGCAAGCCGAAGACTCTTGCTATGCGCTCCAACAGACCGCACCTTTTGGTCTCACGTCGGACGGACATAGCGCAGGTCGGATCCTCCACCCCCCGTTGCTCAAATCGCCTTGCCTTCTCCGAGTACATCGTACTCATGGCTTAATCAAAGGCGCGGGTCGGTCTCACCAATCCTGTTCTTGGCATTCAAGCCTGGGTATTTCTTTACACCCATTTTCTTATCACAACAGCGGGTCTTTCCTGGGCATCCCAGTATTTCCTGTTACTCTCTTCACAGGTGGACACCGCAAAATCATAAATGTCAGGGGTCTTTCCTGGCTACCACGCCAGTACTTCCTGTTACTCGCTTCACAGGTGGACACCATACGACATCAAGCATCACAAAGGGCCTTTCCTGGTCACACCAGTACTTCCTGTGACTCATCCACAGGTATGACCCAAAAATATAACATGAATATTTTCTTGGGTTACCACTCCAGTCCGTCCTGCTACTCCTTTTCGCAGGCATAACCCGTTTACGCCTTATTCTACACGTTTATTACGGAGTCTTCTCCGGTTCGTATGCAACATCACCAATCCAGACCAACCTGTCCAGATGGGCTTCACACAACATGCCTATTCCGTACTCCATTTCCGGATCTATATGCCAACAAAGGGGATTTCATGAACCACCCAAAAGACTCCCAAAACAGCCACCTCTTGGTAGGGGAATCACAAATATATGCCAAAAGGAAGCCTTCACATGGCTAGGAAGAAAAGTCGTTACCCTTGAAGCCCTCTTTGGTGCCATGAGCTCCAAGCTAGCTTGCATGAATCACAAGAGCTTTTCCTCCGCAACGCCGGCTTCGGATCTCTTGTCAGTAAACCACAGGACCACCAGCAATCAGCCCCCTTTCCTCCTCCTCCTTCTTCCTCTCCCTTTCTCTCTTTAACTTGTAAAAAGATAAGGCTTAAGCAAATGAGAATATGTTCTCAGATTTCGGCCTTTAGGAAAAAGAGGAAAGAAGCCTCAACCCTTGGATCCAGGCTGAAGGAATGGACGACCACAAAAATGCCAGAAAAGCTGATTTTTGCCTGACACGGCCTGTGACACGCCTGTGTCCCAGGCCGTGTGCCTCAAGCGGTGGTCAACCGACTGATCCAAACCAGTGACATGCCCATGGGACATGCCCGTGTCATGGGCCGTGTCACCCAACACGCCTCCAGACACGCCCGTATCTGTGGCCGTGTGCATCGGCGAAAATAATCGTAAAACAACCCGAGACTTCACACGGCCTGTGACACGCCCGTGTCCCAGGCCGTGTGCCAACACACGGCACGAAGATACGCCCTGTCTAAACTTTTCATCGGGCTGAGTTCGTCGATCCGAAGTGACACGCCCTGTGACACGCCCGTGTCACAGGCCGTGTTCAACTTCTCGACACTCGACGACCATATCTCGACACTCGACGATCGTCGAGCAAACGTCGTCGAGCACACGACATGGCCGGGGACACGCCCGTGTCCTGGGCCGTGTGCCTTCTCTCGACACACCGTCGAACGAAAAACGTCGACACCCAGGCCGATTGTCGACACGGCCTCGACACGCCCTGCGATACGCCCGTGTTGCAGGTCGTGTCTGCTGATCAACGACCGTCGACCCCAAATTTCGTCGACCTCGCGGCCAAATCGTCGACCCCAGCTTGACACGCCCTGGGACACGCCCGTGTCACAGGCCATGTCACCCAAAAATTGCCTGCTGAGAAAATTTGGGCTGTTACATAGATGTTGGATTCGTCCGTCCTAGTTCCTCTCCCTGGGGAGCCCCGGTGCTTTTCGACAAAAAGAAAGACGGAACACTGCAACTGTGCATAGACTACAGGGAACTAAATATGCTTACTATACACAACACCTACCCACTCCCTAGGATCGACGAACTGTCCGATCAATTGCAAGGTGCATCCGTGTTCTCCAAGATGGACCTAAGATCTGACTATTATCAGCTTTGAATCCGAGAGAAAGATATTCCCAAGACTACCTTCAGCTCCTGATACAGTCTATATGAGTTCCTAGTGATCCCCTTTCGGGCTCACCAACGCACCCTACACCTTCATGACCCTAATGAATAAAGTATTCGAACCCTTCTTGGATCACTTTATCATCGTCTTCATAGACGACATCTTAATCTACTCGAAGACCAAGATGGACGATACACGACACCTGCAGATGGTGCTATTAAAGCTCCAGGAGCACTCTCTCTTTGCCAAATTCAGTAAGTACGAGTTTTGGCTAGAAGAAGTTTAATTCTTGGGCCACACGATAAACAAGGAAGGAGTGGCAGTAAACTAGGCCAAGATCCAGGCAGTACAAAATTAGCCACCACTCAGGACGGCTGCAGACATCCGGAGTTTTCTCGGCCTTGCCGGATACTACAGGAAGTTCGTCGAGGAATTTTCCAAGATTGCCCTACCCCTGACTGCTCTCACTAAGAAAGACGTCGCATTCCGATGGACGCCGGAGTGCGAGGCTGCGTTCGTCGAACTGAAGAAGCGGCTGACTTCCGCGCCAATCCTTACGATCCCCATAGGGACCGAGGGATTCCAAATTTATACTAATGCCTCCCTGAAGGGATTGGGAGTTGTTCTAATGCAGTATGACAAGGTAGTGGCCTACACATCTCGGCAATTGAAGCCGCATGAATCAAACTATGCAGCGCACGATTTAGAGTTGGGCGCCGTCGTCTTCGCCCTTAAAATCTGGAGGCATTATCTCTACAGAGTAAGATGTGAGATCTTCTCCGACCACAAGAGCCTCAAGTATATCTTCACGCGGGAAGATCTGAATCTCCGGCAGCGCCGATGGCTAGAATTCTTATGCGATTACGACTTCGCTCTCCAATATCACCCCAGGAAGGCTAATAGAGTCGTTGATGCTTTGAGCCACCAGCCTGCGATAGCCGGGATTTGGATGGAGCAGATCCCTAAGGAACTTTTCCAGTCCTTGATAGACTTAGAGATTACCCTGGTGCCCGAAGAGATCCGGAAGAGTATTATTCTCAGCTGTATTGGATGGAGATTCAATACGACATCCGGGACCGGATACGAGAATCCCAGAACATCGACCCATAGGTAATGTCAATCATCTGATCTCTGCAAGGAGGGGCACAGGAGGATTATAACCTACATGACGGGATTCTATAATTTAAACATCGCATATTCGTTCCCACTACCAGAGGGATTCGTGAGAAAATTCTACAAGAGGCCCATCAGTCCAGGTACTCGATTCACCCTGGCATAGATAAGATGTACGTGGACTTGCGCGTGACCATTTATTTGCCTAGAATGAAAATAGATGTCACCAACTTCGTGGCCCATTGTCAAACCTGTCAGAAGGTTAAAGCCGAATACCGCAGTCCAGGAGGCCTATTACAGCCCCTGCCGATACCAGAGTGGAAGTTTGAAGATATCTCAATGGACTTCGTCCACGGCCTACCTCGATCCCACGCTGGGAATAACTCAATTTGGGTGGTCGTAGATCGACTCACCAAGGTAGCGCGGTTCATTCCAAGTCGACAGGGTGACAGAGTAGATGTCCTGGCCAGAATGTTCCTAGAGCAAGTGGTAAGATTTCACGGAGTACCAAAGACAATCATGTCAGATCGTGATGGACGTTTCACATCTAAGGAATGGAGGCGGGTACAGGTGTACTTGGGAACCAAATTGGCCTTCAGCACCGCTTTCCACCTACAGACAGACAGACAGACGGAGAAGACGAACTGGACAATGGAGGATCTTCTTCGACTGTGCATAGTGGAGCACAATGAGCCGTGGGAGCAGTTATCGTCGTTAGTCGAATTTTCATACAATAACAGCTACCAGACTAGCATTAAGATGGCTCCATACGAGGCATTGTATGGAAGACGTTGTCGAATCCCGTTGACTTGGGCTCAGGAAGAGGACCAAGAAGCCTTGGGAGTGGCTTATATTGATGACACTACGACATCGATACAACTGATCCAGGAGCGAATACGGGAAGTACAGATCCAACAGACCAAGTACTATGATGCGCGATACCGACCGATGGAGTTCAGCATGCGGGAGATGGTATTTTTGAAAATAAAGCCCATGCATGGTGCATCCTGGTTGAGAAAGCAAAAAAAGTTAGATCCCCGCTTCTTGGCCCCCTATCCGGTGATAGAGCGTGTTGGCCCCGTCGCCCATCGTTTAGTGTTGCCCCAGAGTTGGAGAATCTTCACAATGTATTTCTTGTCTCTTCCTTGAGATGAGTCCTCCGACAACCAGAGCAGCACCTTCCTACCCCACCGATGCAACTACAGTCAGATAGATCCGTACATCTCGAACCCGTCAGAGTAGTAGATTATAAGGTGAAGACACTACGTAACAAAACCATTATGATGGTTAAGGTGCGATGGTCAAACTACGGATGAGAGGAGTTCACGTGGGAACCTGAAGTACTCCTCCAAGAAAAGCACCCAGAGATCTTTCTCCAGGTATGTTACTTTTCCCCCTACTTCAAGCAAATTTTCGGTGACAAAAATTCTTTTATTTTTATTGGATTGTAACATCCCGACTTTTATTGGGCCACCAGAACCCTAGTAGGCTCAATAAAAGTGGCCCAAACCCTACCCATGACCCGGTGGAAGATAACACTAAGCGGAAAATAAAGCTAGAGAACTCTGAATTAAGTTCTGTCAGTCCATGTGACCTCGTATAGTCAATACGAGTGCATCGGAACACGTTCAGCTGAAACCCGAGGCCATATAGTGAATGTGACCATTCCTCGTAAAACTCAACGAGAGCCGATTTTGGATATCAACCTAGAGAACTCCGAATTGAGTTCTGTCGATTCTTGTGACCTCATATAACCTAAACAGGTGCATCAGAACCCGTCACGTCACAATCCGAGGTCTAATGACAGTTTTACACACTTCGACCATTTTAGCGCGCTGCGACGCGCAAATTTTGGACTTTCGTCAAACGGACTCTGATTCAACCCCAATCAGTGGCGTTGGACTGGTGTGGTCAACACGAAATCAACAGAAGTCGTCCCAGTCAATTTCGACGATAATTGGTCAACTCGTGGTCAAATTAAGTGTAGTCGTGCACCGAAAAGCGTGCGCACACCAATTATGACATGACACCCGAACTTTGACCCGACCCCGATGACTTGGACCTACTTTGACTTTGACCAGCACGGGGGACCCACCCTAGTGTTAACTTGGTCAAACCTCCCTAAAAATCCATTTTTGGATTTTTCTCCAAGTAAGGGCCAACCTCCTCTCCAAGGGAGGATAGCCCATGCCCCCTCACTCCACTTTGGGCCGTCCCCAACCAGTAAATATCCCACTATAAGTGGAAGCCCACCACTCACTCTCTCTCTCTCTCACTCACACACACACACACTCTCTCTCTCTCTCTCTTTCCCACCTTAAAGCCCAAGCCCAAGGGGGGCTTACCCTTTATTTTCCCCATATGGGAAATTTCCGTGACCTCCAGCTGTCCTTGGACAGCTGGAGGGTGGGATTAATCCCTCCCTAAGGAGGGATTAATCCTACACCAAGAGGAGAAGGGGAGACCCCTCCCCACTATCTTATAAAATGGCCACTCCCCCTCTTTCCCCCTCAAACTTTCTGAGCCATCTCCCTCCACATGCCTGACCCCTGCCGAAGCTCAGGTGGCTGGAAAAAGCCAAGCCGAGGAGCCTTTCCCCCTCCACCACCGTCACCAAGCCATGGTCGACTAGTTTGGCCCCTCCCGAGCCCACCAGACCCAGGTGGAACCTTCTCTCCCTCCCCCTCCCCATTCTGGACGTGATGAATGGCGCTCCCGGCGGCCGGAGCGCCACCGACGCCACCCGAACCTAGTTCCAGGCCGGGTGGTTCCCAAGGAGGAAGAATCCTCCCCCAGCGCCGGTGGTGGCGCTGGGGGAGTGTTATACCATTGGGGGCGGCGGCCCCCAACGGCGGAGAGCGGTGGTCCCGCCAAAAAACGTTGTTCCGGCGGCACCCGCAAAAACAGAGAATTTCTCTGTTTAAAACCGGCGGCGGCGGCCGGCGGTGCATGACCATTGGACCACCGTCAGAGAGAAGCCCACCCCCCCCCCCCCCCGCACGTCGGCCAGGGGTGGACCTGTAGGCGGCTATCCACCGAGGATCGGGGGTGGTGCGGTGGCGCCGGGAGCAGGGCCACCGCCACCACAGGCTCTCGGGATGGAATTTCCAGCGGCGGCCGACGGCGCCAGGCCGCCGGACCACCGCCCAGAGAATCGCCGACCCCCGACAAGCTGATCGGGGCCGGTGCCGGCATTTGCGGCGACCTGCCGGTGGTGGTGGAGGCCACTAATCCTCTGCACCGCCGGCGAGGAGCAGCAGCCACCCGATCTGGTGATGAAGATCGGGCGGCTGAGGTTTTCTTAATCCCCTCCCCGCCTCCATTTTTGTGCCCCCCACAACGGATCCGTGGTCGATCCGCAGTGGGGAAACGCTGGCCAATTTTCGTCCGGCGACTCAATCTCAGCCGCAGGATCCCTGTGATCTGCTAAATGCAGACCATTTTCATACCATAAATTTTTAGAAATGTCTGGGCCAAATTTGGGCACCTAGGGGAAAAGTGACCAACATGAAAAATGTTCCCCATGATGAGGGCTACCTCTATAAATATTGTGAGAATTTTTGGAGTTAATTTAGTATTTTTAAAAGGCATAATAAAATTTGATTGGCTAAATTAAATGCCCAAAATACCTTGAAAATTTAAGAAACAATTACTAGACTCATTTTAGGCCCTCCCAAGGGTTGTATCAAAATTTGGGGTCATAAGGATAAATTTTGATATTTTTCCTAAAATATTGAAGCTTAGGGTCGCGCACGACCCTTTTTTCCGCTTGTTTTTCCTAAAAGACGGAAATTGGAGTGCACGACCACTCCTTATAATCAAACAAGTACTTTAAACTATTTTATCGATGAGAGTGACCGAGCCAAGTGACTAAGCTCCAGGATTTACAAGATTTCGTTAAACCATCGAGCGCCTCGACTCTCGGATGAATATGACACGCTCGGAAGATGACAGTACGAGTGATGGCTTGGAGTTGTCCCTGACGGCTAATAAGAATGTAACTCCTAGCCAACCCTTGATCTAATTAAGCCATAATAAATATGGCGCAATCAAATTAATTGGATATTAATAGTTATTGTAACCCAACCAAATCTCCTTTAAATCTCGATGGAATTGAAGCCTCCTGAATAGGAGTGATTGGACTACTAACCATTTTTTTGTGTTTTCTCCAGTCTCGTACTGGTCAAGCTTATTTTAGTACTTTCAATTCAGTACTACTCCAGTCTCGTATTGGTCAAGCTTATTTTAGAACTTTCAATTAAGTACTACTCCAGTCTCATACTGGTCAAGCTTATTTTAGTACTTTCAATTCAGTACTACTCCAGTCTCGTACTGGTCAAGCTCATTTCAGTGCTTTTTATTCAGTACTACTCCGGTCTCGTACTGGTCAAGCTTATTTCAGTACTTTCTATTCAGTACTACTCCAGTCTCGTACTGGTCCAGCTTAGTTCAGTACTTTCTATTCAGTATTACTCCAGTCTCGTACTGGTCAAACTTATTTCGGTACTTTCTATTTATTACTACTCCAGTCTCATACTGGTCACATTTCATTCTAGCACATTAAATAAGCAGCATAAGCACCGCACTTGTCCTCATTGCAATTTACTATTATAATCCCGGGTCCTGCTCTAACGAGCAGTCGTCGAGGCTTAGTTGGGATAACCGGAGTCGAAATAGCCCTCCAGGTTTAGCCCCAAATAATGCGCTCTCATGCTACTTGTCGAAAGTAGAGCTGAGTGTCAACGCCCGAAGTCTAAAGCCTAGTAGGGCAGGACGGCGTAGACCCGGTGTATATATTGTTTGTTTTTTGTTTGATTGTTTGTAAATTGCTTGCGGTGAAATAGTGGTGGGTCAGTCCCTCCTGCAGACCGTTCATACCGGTGCGGGAAGGTCGACGACTCAAAGCGACGGGGAGATGAGTACCACGGGTGACCCACCGTTATATTATTCCCCGTCGGGTTTTCCTCCGCTGGTCAGCCAAAACGATTCGACGGATATCGCTCACAACCAAGAGTACACAAGGTTGTACGTTAAGGCCTGGGGTTGTGCAGTACGATCACCCCCAGAAGTGGCAGGTCTGGCCACTGTCACCGACGGCCACATCGGTGAGGCCCGCGGGGCACGCTACCCTGCTGGAACAAAATCGATCCAAACTATGTCGACATAGGGTTTGTGTGCACGGCTATGAATGTCTGCGGTGTGTGCGCGACTATGAATGTCTGCGGTGTGTGCGCGGCTATGAATGTCTGTGTTATGTGCGCGGCTGTGAATGCCTGCGATAGAATTCAGGATATGAACACCTGATGTGATGACGAGCTAGTGAAACCTTATTATAACTGGTTTATATTACTGCTGCTTTTCTTTCCAGTTACGTTATCCTACACTTTTTATAATTGCTTCTAGCTGTACATATATGAAATGTTGTGCTAACCCTCTCTTGCTTCGGCTATTTACTTCTGTCGGGTGGGTGTGTTCTCGTCCCCAGGATATGAATCCAGGGAGGAGATTTATTTCCACTTAGCTCTGTGACTAACAGTTATTTGATTAACCATTCACAGGAAATGAAGCGTCGTAGTGACTCGCTACTACAGGAGGCTACGCCGACGGCTAGGACTACTCGAGTAGATGCACCCCCGCCGTCTCCGGAGTTTAGAGACGTGAGTACCGCCGAGCAGCATAGAGAGAGAGAGTATGAGTGATATATGTAGAACATGTATAGCCCACGGGCTTATATAAGGACTTGGGCTTTGGCCCTAGAACCTCTGTGATTTTGATATGTTATATATATATATATATATGCAATGGTTTCCTGTTAATGCTTCTGCTATACTTTGATGGTTTGTGAATGTTATGATTCGAGCCGAGCAAGGCGGCCATCTAGTGCTTGGATAGGGTGGATCGTTTCCCCTAAGAGCACTGGGTGGACGTCTTGGTCCAGTAGTACCCCTCCGGCCCGACCCGGGCAAAAGGTTGGGGGGGGGGGGGCACTACAGGTGACTTGAGGAACGTCACGCACGTAGGAAGCTTCGCGGAATGGCGAACAGAACACCTTCTTCTCATAAGCGTCGTGGACTTGGGCAAATTTTCGGGTGGCCCAGCGTATGGAAGAGGCACGTAGGAGGATTTCGGCAAAGATCCGACTAGAGGAAGAAGAAGATTGGGAGAAGGAAAAGTTAGAAATTAGAGGGGTCATGTGGCCTTTTTATAGGCTCTATAAGGTGTGTATGGTAGTTATGCAGCTATCCAAATATCATAATCACCCAAAATTACTAATTGAAGACCTCATTCAGTATAGTTTCGGGGGTATATTATTTTCATAATTTTGTCTATATTCAGACCATTAATTGAATAAATAATATTCACCACTAATCATGATAGTTAGTGGGTAGCTACACGGGTGGTTACTCTTGCATCGAACGGTGGTGATCCAGGTAAACCGTGCATGCGGGAAACTCGCATGTGGTAGGAATGCACGTGCCAAGGTATGTTGCAAAGTGTCTGAATGGGAAAATGATGTGCGGTGGCAGGAATGCGTGAAGGCAGAGGCATTCGATGGCGAAAGCGCGCAAAGACTGAGGCACGCAGAGGCGAAGGCGTGCAGAGACAGAGGAGTGTTGAGGTGCACGGAGGCGGGGGCGCTCAAGCCTGCGTGTGTGCGGGTGCCTGTGTGGAGTCAGGGGCGCGCGCCCGCGGGCACTCGGGCGCGCGCGCTTTGTCGCGCGCGCGCTTTGTCGCGCGCGCGCTTTCAGGAGTGCATGCACCCACGCGCATTCCCGGACACGTGCACACCTTTGGGTGTGTCGCGCACACGTTCCCGGGTGCGTGCGCGCCTTCGAGGATGCGCGCACCCGGGCGTGCTCACCCCCCCCCCCCCCCCCGCGCGCTCCGGGCATGTGCGCTCCGGCGTGCGTGTTCCGGACTTGCGCGCTCCGAGCACGCGTGCTTGTGTTTTCCCGGGTGCTCGCACGCTTGGGTGTGCGCCCTTGCGCGTTATTGGGTGCTCGCGCATATGCGCTTTTGGGCGTTTGTGCTTGTGACCGGATTACGCATGCTTATTCATGGGGGGTTTCAAGGTGTTATTGTTACGCTCTTGGGATGCCGTTAGTTCTTAGCCATGCGTGATTATTTTTGGTGATTTTTGTTTTGTCTTTAGGTTTCGAAACGCAATTCGCGTGGTCTCCTAATGCGGTTACGCTCCACGATCATTGTCGTAATTCCGATTTGGAGAAAAAGATACGGAATACCTGTCGATCTTGAAGTGAGGATTCCCCATATCAATGAAAGAGTTCATAATCCACATAAAGGTTGGTTGATGGTGTGCGAGACGATACTACGGTCTGGATTCTGATTTCTGTCGTGCGAGGAGGCGGTTGACATTTTGAAGTTTTGTGACATCCCTTTGTCGCAATTTACTCCTCTTGGGATGACATACTTCATGGGGCTAGTTGTGTTCTTCAGAGAGCATGCCTTGAGATTTTCTTTGAATTTATTCAGAGATTGGTGCGAGGTTCGCATGGATAGCGGTGGTCGTGTTGAGATCTATTGCAACAAAAGTTGGCTGGACGGACCGCCTCCATGACAACACTTTGTTTGGTTATGTCCGAAATTCTTGGGGTTTGTCGGAGCTTTGGAACTCTCTAACCGACATTGTCGTCGTTAGAAGGGATGAGAACGTGAAATTAATTTCTCCTGTGTTGGGATTCACAGAGCCCCGAGAACTGGCGAATTGTTTGTTTAGCTCCTCGCACGAAGGGAAGCGGAAGCCAGATTTCAAGGTCCCCTCACATATTGTCAACCAACCTCTATGAGGGTTTTGGACTCTCTCTCCTTAGAACAAGGTATCTTCACTTCAAGATCAGCAGGTATCTTGTACCACTTCCTCCAAACCATGACTTTCTCAGTATTGAGCGTAGAGCGCAACCGCATGGGCCTTTTAGGACGCTTCAAAGCCTGCAAGTAAACAACAAAGGTCAGATAAAAAGGAATTTAACAACGGGTGTTCAATTGAACGCACAATAACCATAACCCCGACACAAGGAGCGAAAACCCGCACAAGTCATGTGTGATCATGTACACGTATGCATGTACGCCATCCGAGCATGAGATGTGCGCAATCACCAACCCACTTTTAAAGCACCATATACTCTATTCACCCCCCTCTAGAGTATATCAGATCTAGCTGCACTTTCAATTGGTATCAGAGGGAGGTTGGTTAAAATTACCACATCTCATAGGTTGGTTAAACATACCACACCTTGGTGGTTGCACAGGCTAACACCTGAACCCAAAGATCCCTAGTTAGATCTGCTTTTCTTTTGTAGTCTATTATTAGATTTTATTTTCATAAATCATGGCCCAAAATAAAGATTATGCTAGCACCAAACCTCCAGTGTGCAATCTATCCAAGTTTGCACTTTGGAAAGCAAGGATCAGACTGTACATGAATTCTATTGACGAAGATATTTTTAACTCTGTTTTGACAGTATGTCCAAGACCTCCAGAGAACTCCAGTACAAATGTTGTTCCACCTCCATCAGGAACAGATGCTGACATCAAGAGATGGAAGGTAGCTGATGCCAAGGCTATGAATATCTTAGCCCAGACAATGTCTGATGACATATTTCAAAAGGTGGCTGAATGCAATTCAGCAAAAGAAATTTGGGACAAACTCTCTGAAATAGTCTCAGGCTCAGCTGATGAGAGAAAGGACAGGAGATCTCATCTCATATCTCAATATGAGAATTTCAAGAAGGGAGAAACTGAGTCAGTGGGAGATATGTACAACAGGCTCAGTCTAATTATCAGTGAACTCAGGACATTGGACAAAGAGATCTCACTAACTGAACTTAATGACAAAATTCTAATGTGCTTCCCTAGCACTTGGGATTCAAGAATCTGGCCAATTAAGGATGCCAGAAGTTTGGATGAGATCACCACTGAAGCTCTATTGGGTAAGCTCAAATCTTATGAGCTACTCATCAAGAATAGAGAAGAAGAACAGAAGGCTGCCTCACCAGTCACAAGAAAAGAAAAGACCATAGCCTTCAAGGCAACTGAAGATCAGCCTGAAGATAAAGTCACAGGCAATGATGAACTGCTCAGTCTGTTGGCCAAAAGATTTTACAAGATGGCCAGAAAGGACTTCAGAAGGAGATCATACAAGGAGCATGATAAGCCAAGGTATGACAAGTCCATTCATAACAATAAAGAAATTGTTTGCTTTGGTTGCAGGAAACCAGGGCACATAGTTCCTGACTGTCCAGAAAATAAAAACAAGGACAAAAGGGACAAGAAAGAAAGAAAAAAGGAGAAAGACTCCAAGAGGAATGACAATGGCAAACCTTCATCAAGCAAAAACAAGCATACAAGAAAGGGGTTTGTTGCTGAATCCTGGAGTGAGACTGAAGAGGAGTCAGAAGCCTCATCCAGCTTCAGTGATAATGAAGATGATGTAGAGGAAAAGGAGTTCTGCATGATGGCAATCAATGCCTCACAACACAATTCAGAAGAAGAGGAGTCAGAGTCAGACTCAGAGACTCAACCTGAAGAAGATCAGGTAATTAGTTCTTTTGATTTTAATTCAGAGGACTTTAAATCTGAATTTAAAGCATTGTGTTTAGATCTGCTAAAATCTAAGAAAGAAATTATCTCTCTCAGAAATCATTTATCTGAACATAATACTTTAAAATCAGAAAACCTCAAACTCTCTCAGGAGTTGGAGTGCTGTAGGGAGCAGATAGCTTCACTGAAAAGTGAGTTGTCTGAGGCCAAGAAGCTTGAAGAATCCCTTAATGGGAGAAGCATCAAGCTGATGGACATCACAAGCACAATGAACTCCAGATTTAACAGTACACTGGGCTTGAGTGCTTCATCCAGCCAACCCATAGTTCTAACAACTCCAATCAAATTCATTTCTGATAAAGTAAAAGGAGTTGTAGAGGTTGCTAGGAAAAATTCCGATCTGCCCAAGAAAACCAAGTCCCAGCAGAAATCGTCGAACGCAGGTCGACGATCTCAAGTACCTGAACTCAGTCATAGTCGACCGTCGAACGGAGCTCGACGATCTGACCCAAGATCGTCGAACGCAGCTCCAAGATCGTCGAACAGAGGTCAGAGCTCTGGAAAGTTTTTCAAGGGCAAATCAAAATCCAATCCTAAGGGTCCTTCATCCCAAATCTTTAACTCTTATACTGAATGAATTATACCTCCAAGGAGATATCATCCTGAAGGATATAAGAGTCAACCTGGGATGTCTTTCATTTCAGAATTTAAAGGTTATCAACCTAGGCCCAAGGTAAACTGGGTCAAAAACAAATGAATTGTCTTATGTGCAGGTGAAGACCTATCCAACATCTAACCAGCAATGGTACTTGGATAGTGGGTGCTCTAAGCACATGACAGGGAACAAGGACAACCTTGTTAGAGGACTACCTTTTGGCCCCTACAAGAATGAAGGACTCTGCAGGGCTTGTCAATTAGACAAGCAAACTAAAAACAGCTTTAAGTCACTTAATAAGAGTGATTCACCTAGGATATTGTATCTGTTACACATGGATCTTTTTGGACCCATCACAGTACAAAGCCTAGGAGGGAAATCTTACACTTTAGTAGTTGTAGATGACTTCTCTAGATTCACTTGGGTGTTCTTTTTAAGGAAGAAGTCTGATAACTTTAAGTGTCTGACAGAGTTTCTCAAATGTATGCAGATTGAGTTCAATACTCACATTGCCCTAATCAGAAGTGATCATGGGACAGAGTTTGATTCTCTTCTTATGCAAGAGTTCTGTCAGAGTGAAGGGATTAGGCATACTTTCGCAGCTCCTAGAACTTCTCAACAAAATGTGGTAGCTGAAAGGAAAAATAGAACCCTTATTGAATCTGCCACTATATTGTTGTCAGATGCTCATCTACCTCTATCCTTTTGGGCAGAGGCAGTGAACACCTCCAATTATGTGCTGAATAGAAGTTTGATACATAAACTAAAGGGAAAGACTCCCTATGAATTACTCAAAGGGAAGAAACCTAAAGTTGATTATTTTAGAGTCTTTGGTTGTATTTGCTACATACATAATAATGACAAGAAATATTTAGCAAAATTTCAAGCCAAAGCTGATGAAGGAGTGTTTCTGGGATACTCCATGATCAGCAAGGCTTATAGGGTTTATAATAAATCATTTTTAAAAATTGAGGAATCTGTTCACATATCATTTGATGAATCTAACATGTGTTTCAAGAAGAAGATCTCTTCTACCATAGAACCCTTGCAGGAACACTCTCTAGTTGAAGACTTGAACAAGTTACAGGTTACTCAAGGGGATGAAAGCAGTGAAGATGAAGAAAATGCTCAACATATTGAAGAACAACTTGAAGAGTCAGTTGTTGTACCACAAGAAGAAACAACAACACAGGTTGGTGAACAATCAACACCCCCTATTGATTTAGTAACATCAAGAGACCATCCAATTTCCCAAATAATTGGAGACATCTCAGCTGGTGTGCAAACCAGAAATCAGGTCAACCAAAACCTGTTGCACACATGCTTCCTATCTCAAATTGAACCTCAGTCCATTCAAGATGCAGAGCAAGATCCACATTAGATCATTGCAATGCAAGAAGAGTTGTATCAATTTGAGAGAAACAAAGTATGAGAACTAGTGCCAAAGCCTAAGGATCACTCCATTGTTGGAACAAAGTGGGTATTCAGAAACAAACTGGATGATCAAGGAGTAATTATAAGGAACAAGGCAAGGCTAGTTGCTCAGGGATACTCTCAAGAAGAAGGAATAGACTACGACCAGACTTTTGCACCAGTTACAAGATTGGAAGCCATCAGAATATTCTTAGCTTATGCAACACATAAAGGCTTCAAGGTATATCAGATGGATGTCAAAAGTGCATTTCTAAATGGAGATATCAAAGAGGAAGTATATGTCAGACAACCTCCAGGTTTTATCTCTCCAACTTATCCTGATTATGTTTTTAGATTGAACAAAGCATTATATGGTCTCAAGTAAGCTCCTAGAGCATTGTATGAGACCCTAGCATGCTTTCTCTTGGAAACTGGATTTATAAGGGGTAGAGTAGACCAAACTCTTTTCATTAGAACCCATAAGTTTCATACCTTACTAGTACAGATTTATGTAGATGATATTATTTTTGGTTCTACTGACTCCAAATTGTGCAGAAGGTTTTCCAACCTAATGCATTCTAAATTTGAGATGAGTAGCATGGGTGAGCTATCCTTCTTCCTAGGATTGCAAGTCAAACAGCACGCTGAAGGCATCTTCATTTCTCAAACCAAGTATGCAAATGAATTGGTTAAGAAATTTGGTATGTCTGAAGCATCTTGTATGAAAACATCCATGCCTACTAATGTTGTATTGGATGCTGATGAACAAGGGAAACCTGTTGATCAGACAACATATAGAGCAATATTGGCTCTTTACTGTACCTTACAGCTAGTAGACCAGATATAATGTTTGCTACATGTATATGTGCTAGGTTCCAAGTAAGCCCTAGAGAGTCACACCTAACACTAGTAAAGAGGATTCTCAGGTATGTTAAAAGTTGTCCAAATCTAGGTCTCTGGTATCCAAAAGATTCAGCATTTGATTTAACTGGATTCTCTGATGCTGATTATGCTGGATGCAGAATTGACAGGAAAAGCACCAGTGGAACTTGTCAGTTCCTTAGTGACAGACTTGTCTCTTGATTTTGTAAGAAACAGACTTCTGTGTCAACTTCAACTGCTGAAGCTGAATATATGGCTGCAGGCAGTTGTTGCTCACAAATCTTGTGGATTCAAAACCAACTCCTACATTATGACTACAACTTAGAGAAGTCTAAAATCTTTTGTGATAACACTAGTGCTATTTCTATAACTCAAAATCCAGTCCTCCATAGTAGGACAAAACACATAGAGATTAAGCATCATTTCTTAAGGGATAATGTTGAAAAGAATAAAATTGAACTACAATATATCCCAACTGATTTACAAAGGGGAGATATTTTCACCAAGCCCTTGGATGAAAAGAAACACACCTTCTTCCTAAATCAGTTAGAAATGTTAGATGAAGGAAGTCTTAAATAATATCCAAGATTTTGAAAGCTTAAAAATTGACCAAGACTAGGCAAACATCTTGATTTTCTCTTAGTGTCTAGAGTTTTTCTGATCTCTGAACAGCGCTCGATGATTTTCCCCCAGATCGTCGAACGGAGATCGACGATTTCCGAAATCGTCGACCTGAGTTCAGCGTTTCTCAGATAGTATGAACTATCTCTTCCGCCCAACGATCGTCGAACGACGCTCGACGATCTTGTTCTTTGAACGATCGTCGAACAGAGCTCGACGCTCTCCAATATCGTCGAACGGAGATCGACGATGTTGAAGACTCTTCAGATTCCTTTAGAAGCCTCGATCGTCGAACTGAGTTCAACGATCTTTCCAATTCTGCGTCGAACCCTAATATAAAATTCATTTTTCGCCGTCGTTCTCCTTTGCGCTTTCGATTTCTCTGCAAGAACTCTCTTTTCCTCCAAACAATTCTGCACTTGGTCGTTTTGTTTGTTGAATTTTTGTAGGTACCCATGGCTGTGTCTGTTGTTGTTCTCGCCACCATGAAGTTTGATGCTGGCTTCGACATCGATATGGAATCCTTCAGCACAACCGACCAGGTTTTTCAGGATATCTTGGGGCTATTCAAAGAGCAGAACCTGACTGCAATTATGACCACAAGGATCAAGCTTGCATCTGATGAGATTAAGGAATGAGTCTATACTGCCCACAATCAAGACAACTCCACCATTGTTGGGTCAATATCTGGTACACAGGTACCTCTAACCCCAACAATTTTATCAGAGGTTTTTGAGTTGAGAACTGGTGGAGATACTGCTGACTTGTCTGGAGAAGAGTATACTGACCTGCTTGCCAGAATGGGTCATTCTGAGGCCAACCCTAGCAAGCTCTTGAAAAAGAACCTTTCTGTGGAATACAGATTCCTGGCAGATGTAGTTGGGAAAGTGCTACTGGCTAAGCACTCTGCTCATGATATAATCTCAAGGTATCAGCTCTGCCTCATGGGAGCCCTTGTAGACAGGAAGAATTTGAATTGGGGAGAAGTCTTCTTTGACCTTATTAAGAAGAAGATAAACAAAAGTTTTGTAAACTTTGGAAGAATCTTAGGGGTGTTTCTGCAGCACAGGTGCCCTGCTTTGCTGGTCTCTTCTGGAATCCACATCAATGCATCCAAGAGACTGTCTTGTGCCCTGTTTGGTAAATGGGACAGACAAAGCAGCAAGCCCAGCAGACCCTCCTCCAGCACTCCTTCAGGCACAAGGACTCTCAGAGTCACTTCCTCATAGGTCTCTGCCCCTGCAGATGACCTGCCTGCTGATGTTGCCTCTCCTCCTCCTCCTCCAATTCCATCTCTTCCCATACCATCTACCATTCCAACTCCATCCACAATCATCATCTCCAGCCCCTCTCCAACATCTACACCATCTCCAGTACCTATTCTACCAACAACAGAAGAACAATTTCATCCCTTATTCTCCTACCCTCAACCAGATTCCACTTCATCACCCTCCATTCCATCCTTCACCCTCATTGATGATTCCTTTATGGATGACTCTCCATCCTCTCCTCCTGAGCTACCCTCATCCTCAACTTCCTATCAAGATCTTCTACAAGAGATCATTGACCAACCCACCTTCACCCCATCCATCTCCATCCCACTATCCTCCATATCCACCTTATCCACACCTCAGCCCTCTCTTCCCCCATTCACCAGCTCTCCACTACCATCACCAACAGCTGCTCCTTCATCTTCTACCTCTGCTCCAGTCACCCTTGAGCAAGTGGACATTCCAGCCCTTGCTGACAGGCTGTATGAATTGCTAGCCCCCAGGCTATCACTTATTTTGGAGACCTCCTTGGCTCCATTACACCTGTTAGTGGTAGCTCTCTCTGCCAGGCTCTCATCTTTATTCCCTCAGGCAGCCCCTACAGCAGTGTGCCTTGATCCAGCCTTGTCTGAATCTAGGCAGGGGGAGATGCCCTATGAAGTGAGTCTTCCTGCTGCTGCTGTTGCTACTGTTTCTGTGAGCCTGTCTGCTGCTGCTGTTGCTGCTATTTCTTCAGCTCCTATTCTTGCTGCTGCTGCTGCTGTGTCTCAAGATCCTGCTGCAGTCTTTGCAATAGACCTCAGGTCTTTGCTTTCTAACTTTGATCAGTTATATTTCATCTGTCTGCCAGAGATAATTGCTGTCCAGCCCCCAGAGGATCTGTCCAAGGCCCTTGTGCCATTCTCTTGCTGTGACCCCAGCATCATCACCTCTTTTGTCAACTCAGTGTATACTGCTGCTTCTTATGATGAAAGCATTGTTGTTGCCTCTGATGTTGTTGACTCTACTGCTGCTGAAAATTTTGACACTGCTGCTGATATTTCTGTTACTGCTGATGAACTAATTTCCAAGGAAATTCTTATGACAGAGGCACCTGAGTTTGAGCCTTCTGCATTTTCTGATGATATTTCTACTGTTGATGTTGCTGTTAGTGAAACTGTTGCTACTGCTGTTGTCACTTCTCCAGAATCTGTTGCTATTGTTGTTACTGAACCTGCAATATCTGCTGCTGTTGTTACTGCTTCTACTTCAATTGCAACACCTTCTGTATCTGCTGCTGTCATTTCTGCTGTTACTGTTTCAACCTCTGCTGCTACACCATCTGTTGCCTCATCTGCTTCTATACAGCTCAAGAAGGATTTGATGAAGAAAATTGATGTCCTGTATGATGACCAGAGTTCTGAAAGTGATGAGTACAGAACAGACTCTGATGATTCTTCTGCTACCATTGCCAGGAAAAGAAAGGCAAGGAGAAAAGTCATGAAGAGAGTACCTCCTGCCAAGGTCAAAGATAACAATGATATTCCATACTACATTCTTCATGATTTCCCTATCACTGAGCACTGGATGCAGTACTCCAAGAACCAACTGAAAGCAATGAAAAAGAAGAGGAAATATGAAAAGGGTTCTTTACAATTCCAACACTCTCATCCTCCTCCACCACCTCCTCCTGATGCAGGTGCAGGTGGAAGTTCTGCAGCTCAACCCCCTGCCAGAAGTCAGGCCCCCTATCAGCCTCATGCTAGATCTTACCATAGGGGAAGCCAATCCAGGGGTTCTCAATCCAGGAGAGGAGGATACAGAGGAAATCAAAGAGAAGTCCAAGTCTACTCCAAAGGATACTCAAGGCAACACCCATACTCCAGGGAAGGACAAATTTCAACTGATACCACCTCTGCTCCTTTTCCCTATAAGCTAAAAGAAACTGTGTCTTCCAGGCCTCCTCAAGACAATCCTTCTAACAGATATGAGCCACCAGTACCTTTTGAGGACCCTGAGAACAATCCAGCTGCTTGGACTGCAAGAATGAAGGAACTTGCTGCACTGGATCAGTTCAAAAAGGCTAAAGAGCAAGGAAGAGATTCCTCTAATATCTCAACAATGTCTGAGCAGAGAAAGAAAGAGCTAGAAAGATATGCATCAAGCAAATTTTTTTGATTCTGACAGGTATATGGAACTGCATCCTGAAGCTGTAGTTCCCAGGCCTAAACAACAAACATCTTTAGGTGCAGCAGATGATACCAGATCAAAAAAGGAAGCCCTCAATCCCAACAGAGAAATCAAACTTGTTAAGGGCAAGGAAAAGAAATGACAATGTAAGGTGACAATCTCTGTGATTTCTGATTATTATCTGGGATGATATATATATATCTTTGTGGTTCTGCTTGTCCAGCTTTTCTTTTTGTCTTTCTGTATTGCTGCTTGTATGTTGTTTAATTTTTTTTTTCCAAAGTCTGTAAATAGTAATCCTAACCCAAATAGGAAGAGATTGTTGGAACACCCTATTACTAATTTGGGTCAGGATCACTATGTCTCTAGGAAACCAATGTTTGACCTCCTGTATAGCTCAAAAGGTCAATTAGAATTGAGTCTAAGGGTTAGAAGTCTAGGTTTGGAAGCTGCCCTCAAGACCAGGATTTTTTGTTTGGAGACTAAGTCATACCGTCGAGCTCAGCATGACGATTCGTCGAACTCCGATCGACGATCGTCTAGCTCAACTTCGACAGATCGTCGAACTCCATTCGACGATCGCTGAGCTCAACTTCATCATATCGTCGAACTCCATTCGACGATCGGTGAGCTCAGTTCGACGATCTTGACTCAGCTTTGGATCTCTATCTCTGAGCTCAGTTCCACGATCTTTGAGCTCAGATCGACGATATTTTGCTGCTGTATAAGTCCATATCGCTGAGCTCAGTCCGACGATAGCAGAGCTCAGTTCGACGTTTTCAGATAACTTCAAGGATGTTTCTAGATTCAAATTCAAATCAGTTAATGAGTTATTCTGCAATTAATTCTGAAGATTTCCTAGCCGTTTTCATTTATCTCTGGACCAAGTTTCAAGGGATTTGCAAGGAATATTTCTATGGACTTTCCTCCAGAAGAGATTTTGCAATTAAGGATGCAATTAATGCAGGCCAACGGCTATTCTTCTCAGAGAATGTTTTTCCATTCAGTACCAGAGAATAAAAGAAAACGGCTAGGAAATCTTCAGAATTAATTGCAGAATAACTCCTTAACTGATTTGAATTTGAATCTAGAAACATCCTTGAAGTTATCTGAAAACGTCGAACTGAGCTCTGCTATCGCCGGACTGAGCTCAGTGATATGGACTTATACAGCAGCAAAATATCGTCGATCTGAGCTCAAAGATCGTGGAACTGAGCTCAGAGATAGAGATCCAAAGCTGAGTCAAGATCGTCGAACTGAGCTCACCGATCGTCGAATGGAGTTCGACGATATGATGAAGTTGAGCTCAGCGATCGTCGAATGGAGTTCGACGATCTGTCGAAGTTGAGCTAGACGATCGTCGATCGGAGTTCGACGAATCGTCGTGCTGAGCTCGACGATATGACTTAGTCTTCAAATAGAAAATCCTGGTCTTGAGGGCAGCTTCCAAACCTAGACTTCTAACCCTTAGACTCAATTCTTATTGACCTTTTGAGCTATACAGGAGGTCAAATATTGGTTTCCTAGAGACATAGTGATCCTGACCCAAATTAGTAATAGGGTGTTCCAACACACTTACAAAGAGCGCAAGCTCCCAAGCGACCAGAGGCATGCACAACACACGTGAACATGTGCAAAGGTGTGTGTGTGGCTGCACACATGCACACTACAAAGCGCTCGCGCTTGCGCGCTCCCGCGTGCACCTCCGGGCGTGCGCGCCCGTGCACACCTCCGGGTTCCCTCCACGCCCGAGCGCACCTCCGGGTGCCCTCCGCGTGCATCTCTGGGGGTGACCGAGTATGCGCTCGCCCTCGCATGCTCGGGACATCTCGATCGACGGGCCTCCTCCCGTGTCGGTAGGCTCTGCTCGTCGGCATGAAACTTCCATTTTAAAATTTACCTTCACTCAAAAAGCATTATCATCTACCTTCTTTGGCACTTCCCCGTTCACCATCACTATCGTTGTTGCGGATTGAATCCTTCGTAAGAGGAGAAGAAATTATTGCTCTTCTCGCACAGAGGATTTTGGGGGGCAATTGATGGGGCAAATTCCCTTTTATAAAACACTTAGGGTGCGATTAGCCCACTTCCCATGATCTCACTATCCAAATAGGGATCATTGAGAAACAGACGCGCACGCGATCCCCCGCGCACCGATCCCTCTTCACCCACCTTTTGAGTAACCGCCGCCGCCGGCGCCGGGCGGCTCGCGCCTGACGACCCCTTCCTCGCGGCCACCTCCCGTGGCCACGGGCTCTGTTCGCAAGGGGCAGCCACGCACGATCGCCCCTTCCCCGCAGCCGCCACCCGCGACCACGGGATCCGCCCGCAAGGGGCGGCACTCCCGACCGCCCCTTCCCCGCGGTCGCCTCCCGTGGTCGCGGAATCCGCCTGCAGGGGGCGGCGCACCCCTTCCCCGCGGCCGCCTCCCGCGGCTGCGGGCTCCATTCATAAGAGGCGGCGAGCCCGTCCGCAAAGAGCGGCACACTCGGCCGCCCATTCCCCGCGGCCGCCTCCCGTGGCTGCGGGCTCCGTCTGCAAGTGGCGGCGCGCCCATCCGCAAGGAGTGGCATGTAGTACCCCCCCCCCCCCCAAGCCATTTGCTCGGGTTAGGCTGGAGGGTGTACTACTTGCCAAAGATGTCTACCCAGTGCTCCTTAGTGGTAACAATCCAACCTATCTAAGTAATAGTTGGACGCCTTGCTCGGCTAGAATAACAACATTCATAACACATCAAATATTTGCGGAAACATTAACATGAAAACACTATCAAATATATATATATCACCATATTGTTTTACATGAGTACTAGAGCCATGACCTAAGTTCTTAAGTAAACCCGCAAGCTATACAAGTTCTACATATAACCCCTCACTCTCTCTCCCTATCCTGCTCATTGGTACTCACGTCTCGAAACTCTGAAGACGCCAGTGGTGCTTCTGCTCGAGTAGTCCTAACTGCTGGCACATTCTCCTACGATATGGGGTCACTACAGTGCTCTATTTCCTATGAATGGTTATTTAAATAATTGTTAGTCACAGGGCTAAGTGCAAACAAATCTCCTCCCCGGATCCATATTCTGGGGACGAGCACACACCCACCCAACAACAGCCGAAGCAAGAGATTTAGTTCAACATTTCATATTTTAAGGTAGGAGCAACGGTAAAGGAAGGGCAGCATAATATAACTGAAATGACAGCAGCAATAATGTCAGTTATAATAAGGGCTCTACTAACACATCAACACATCGGGTATTCACAACTTATATCCTATCGCAGGCATTTATAGTCACACACACATATCTTATATCGACATAGTATGGACCGCTTTTGTTCCAGCAGGGTAGCGATCCTCGGGGGCCTTACTAATGTGGTAGTCGGTGACAGTGGCTAGTCCTGCCACTTCTGGGGGTGGTCGTACCGCCCAGCCCCAGACCCCAACGTACAACCACGTGTACTATTGGATGTGAGCGACATCCGGCGATCCAACATTTTAGCCGACCAGCGGAGGAAACCCCAACAGGGAAAACATAACGGCCGGTCACCCATGGTACCCATCTCCCTGTCGCCTTGAGTCGTTGATCGTCCCGTACCATTACGAACGGTCTGCGGAAGGGACTAACCTGCCACAATTCACCACAAGCAATTTACAACTAATCAAACAATCAATTTTGCTTGCTAACACCGGGTCTGTGGCGGACTGCCCTACTATGCTTCAATCTTCGGGAAGTAACGCTCAGCTCAACTTTCGACAAGGAGCATGAGAGCACTTTATTTGGGGCTAAACCCGGAGGAACACCTCAACTCCAGTTATTCCCAACTAAGACTCGACCTTAACAGATGGCTGATCATCAGAGCAGGACCCGTGCTTATAATAGTAAATTGTAGTAATGAAAATGCAGTAATTTAAGCTCCTGATAATATAAGCTGCATAATTAGAGTGCTGGAATGAAATGTGACCAGTACGAAACTGGAGTAGTATTGAAATGAAAGTACTGAATTAAACTTGACCAGTACGGGACTAGAGTAGAACTAAAATAAAAATACTGAATTGAACTTGACCAGTACGAGACTGAAGTAGAACTGAATTGTAAGTTCTGAATTGAACTTGACCAGTATGGGACTGCAGTAGACCTGAATTAAAAGTACTGAATTGAACTTGACCAGTACGGGACTGGAGTAGAACTGAATTGAAAGTACTGAATTGAACTTGACCAGTATGAGATTGGAGTAGGACTGAATTGAAAGTACTGAACTGAAATAAATAAAGGAACTGGACCAGTGCAAGACTGAAATAATTATAAAGAAAATGGTTAGTAGTCCAATCAATGCATTCAGGGGGCTTCAGTTCCATCTCCAAATTCAGGATGTATTTTCAGTTCCTTCTTCGTTCTCAGGAGGTATTTTCAGTTCCTTCTACGTTCTCAGGAGGTATTTTTAGTTCTTTCTCCGTTCTTAGGAGGTGTATTCAGTCTCTTTTCAGTTTTTAAGATTTCCTTGGGTTAGAACCATTATTAAGATCCGATAATTTGGTTGCGCCTTTTTAGTTCACAGCTTAATCAGATCAAAGGATTTTTAGGAGTTACCCCATTATTATTCGTCGAAAATAATTAACAACTCGCGACTTGTACTCTACTTTCCGAGTCTGTTCAACCTACCCGAGGGTCGAGGCGCTCAGCGGTTTCACGAAATCTTGAAACGCTCAGAGCTTGGTCACTTGCCTCAACCACTCTCGTTTATGAGGTAATTTGAATTTAGTATTCAAATTAGGGAGGGTGGTCACGCGCTCCAATTTTCATTTCTGAGGAAAAAGAGCGAAATAAATTTCGAACGCGACCTTAGGATCCCAAAAATTGGGAAAAATATCAATTCTTATCATCATGTCCCTAAATTTTAATATGACCTCTAAATTTTAATATGACCTCTAATGGGGTATAAAATAAGTTTAGAAAAATTTTCATAATTTTCTGAGCCATTGTGGGCCTTTATTCTGGTCAAATAAATTTTGTTTAGACTTTTAAAAATAGCAAATCATTTTCAAAAATTCTCAAAATTTTTATGGAGGAAGCCCTCATCAAGGGGAGCACTTTTTATGTTGGCCACTTTTCTTCAGAGGCGTAAATTTGTTTTCTAGAAATTTCTCAAGTTTCTGTTAATAAAAGAGGTCTACAGATAGCCAGATTGAACCCGATCCTGCGGCTGAGATTGTGCCAGACCGCGCCAATCATTCTTCTGTCCCCACAGCGGATCAGACACGGATCCGTTGTGGGGGGATTTGATGCTGAGGCGGAGCGGGAATCCAGAAATCTTGGGCCGTCCGATCTCACCGTGGAGATCGGACGGTAGCTGCGCCTCCCGGTGGTGTGGAGGGTGGGGGCCTCCACCACCACCACCGACCGCTGCCAGCCGCCTACGCTGCACCTGATCTACTCGCTGGGGGCGGCGAACTTATGGGCAGTGGTCCGACGGCCTGTCGCCGCCTGCCACCGCCTGAAATTATCATCCCGAGAGCAGGGTGGCGGTGGCTCTGCTCCCAGCGCTGCTGCGCCGCCCTGCCTATCCGGTGCTGATCCTGGTTACGCAACCACCCCCGGCCGGCGCCGGTTGTGGCCCGACGTCCTAGCGCCGCCGACCGTCGCCGTAGAGAAAATACAGAGATTTTTTCTATTTTCGGGTGTCGCCGGAGCGACGTTTTCCAGCCGCACAACTGTCCTCCGCCACCGGGTATCTCCATTCCCGGTGACCTAACACTCTCCCAGCGCCATCACTGGTGCTGGGGGATGATTCTCTGCTCATGGCCACCACCCGTCCTAGAACTTAGCTCGGGTGGCATCGGCGACGCTCCGATCGCCGGGAGGTGCATGCAACACGTTAGGGGGATAGGGAAAGGGGGAGGGGAAGAGTATCCACATGTGTTGGGGGAGCTCGGAAGGGGCCGACTTTGTCATCCATGCAAGGTGGCGGAGGGTATGAGCTCGGGTTGGCCTTTTTCCGGTGTCCCGAGCTCCGACAGAGGGGGGACAGGGGAAGGGTGTGCTCGAGTGAGCTATGTGAGGGTATAGCATGGGGTGAGGGTCCTTTTATAGCTAGGGGAGGCATGGTCATCCTTCCTCTCCCCGGTGTGGGACTAAACCGAGAGGAGGGAGCCTCCCCTCTTCCTCCTAGCCAGGTAGCACCATCTTGAGAGACTAGTACTGTCATATGGCAGCATTTAGGCGGGGGGGGGGGGGGGGGGCAAGGACCTAGTGGGCTTGGGTTTTAGAAAAGAGAGAACGAGAGGGGAGTGGGTGGGGTTGAGTTATTGGGCCTCCACTTGCCCCAAGTATGAGCTTGCTGGTTGGGGGCCCAAAGTGGGTGAGGGGGGAGGGCGGGGGGAAGGCCCTAGCTAGCCATGAAGGGGGGTGGCCTTCTTCTTTAAGGGAAATTTCCAAAATAAATGGAAAAGGGAGGGTTTGACCAAAGTCAACCATGGGGGGGGGGTCCCCCATGCTGGTCAAAGTCAAAGGGGGTCCAGTTATCGGGGTCGGGTCAAAGTTGGGGTGTCGTGTCACAATTGGTATGTGCACGCTTTTCGCTGCACGATTGTGTTTGATTTGACCACGAGTTGACTATCCGTCATTGGAATTGACTGGGACAACTTCTATTGACTTTGTATCGATCATACGAGTCCAGTGCCACAGACTGGGGTCGAATCGGTGTCCATTTAGGAAAAGTCCAAAATCTGCGTGTCGCGGCGTGTTAGAACACCCTATTACTGATTTGGGCAAGGATCACTATGTCCTTAGGAAAATTGTTTTGACCTCATTGTATAGTTTTTAAGGTCAAATTAGATTGAGTCTAAGGGTTAGAATTTAGGCCTGAGAGCTGCCCCCAAGACCCTCAGATCAGATATTCAAATTCAGGAGACTAAGTCATTTTCGTCGAGCTCAAGTCGACGAATCGTCGAACTCAGTTCGACTATCTCTGAGCTCAGTTCAACGAGTCGTCGAACGCCGTTCAACGATCTTCGAGCTTAGATCGACGTTTCTGTCTCTGGCTGTTTTCCCAGTCTCTGAGCTCAGGTCGACGATAGTTGAGCTCAGATCGACGATTTCTGTTTCCAGTCTAGTTCCAGTCTCTGAGCTCAGGTCGACGATAGTTGAGCTCAGGTCGACGATTTTCTGGAGAGATCGACGATTCTCAAGATTCAAATTCAAACAATTATGAGATACTATCTTATTTATTCCCAGCATTTATTTCAAGGATCTTGTAGCCGTTTCAATTAATCTGGAGCAAGTTTCAAGGGAGATTTAAAGGAATGTTTTGTAGGACTTTCCTCCAGAGAAAAAATTCATTTAAGGAAGTTATTAATGAGTGGCTAACGACTATCTTGGAGACAGAGAATCAATTCATTTTTTTCAGATCTAAGGAAAAAAAGAGGATATTATTCTGCTACTCAGAACAATAGTTACATACAGAAAGAGAATAGGCATAGACAGACACACAGACAGAATTCTTTCAGAACACACACCACTGAAGGAGATCAACATACAGAAAAGAAGATTTTCTATATCTCTTTTGACTCAAGTGTTCAGAGGCTTCATCCATCAAGACTCCAGACACTACACATTTCAGCAACTGCTGAAATCATCTTTTGTTGGAGATCTCATCTACTGAAGGCCTATCACCCTAGTGCAAAGCTTCTCTTCCTGAACAACTTCCAGATCTCAGGGGGAGCTTTGACAACATCATCCACTAGTCTTCTCTCTGATTGTTGACAGAGAAGAACATCTCACCTCTTTCTTTTTCTGGTGTAAAAGGGTTTCTCAAAACTCCCTTCAAAGGTTTTGTGTTGGTTTCTGAGACCTTGTCAAAACTCAGTGGTGGCAAGACACCTGATCAAAAATCTAGTTTGCTTTTTGAGCACCTTATCAAAAGCTCATTGGTGCCCAGGACACCTGATCAACTCATCCTGCAGTTGATTCCTACCTAGGGTGGTAGAAGAGTGGATGTACCCAGATTGATTGGGGAACCACTATAGCTCCTTTTGTCTTCTGGTTGCTATATTTTATTTGTTGTGTGCTGTGTTTTTATTTCTTGCTTTCATAATTTTTATTTATTGCAAGCACCTTACACATATATTTAAATTAAGTCTTCCCCTGAAAAATAATTTTTAACTTGAAAATTATTTTAATATACTCTATTCACCCCCCCCTCTAGAGTTAAGGTAGATCTTATCCCCAGTTTCACGGCGCACTAAAACAGTCAAAATGTCTATTTTCGTCGTTAGCCCTTGGATTGTGATTGAACGAGTTCCGATGTGCTCGTACTGACTATACAAGGCCACAAGAACTGACAGGACTCAAATCAGATTTCTCTAGCTCTATTTCCCGCTTAGGATTACCTCCTACTAGGTCGTGGGTAGGGGTTTGAGTCGCTTTTATTGGCCCCACTAGCGTCCTGGTGGCCCAATAGAAGACGGGATGTTACACGGCGCGCCCGACCGCCCCTTCCCCGCGGCCGCCTCCCGCGGCCGTGGGCTCTGCCTGCAAGGGGTGGCACGTTCGGCTGTCCCTTCCCCACGGCTGCCTCCCGTGGTCGCGGGCTCCGCCCGCAAGGGGTAGCGCATCCGGCCTCCCCTTTTCCGTAGCCGCCTCCCGCGACCGCGGGCTCCGCCCGCAAGGGGAGGCGCGCCCCACCGCCCCTTCCCCGCGGCCTCCTCTCGCGGCCGCGGGCTCCACCTTTTCCTCCGTCGGTGAGCATTCGCCGCTGGTTCGACTGTCTGTCCACAGCGGGCTTCTCTCGCCGTCCGATCACTCAATAACGATCATCACCGTCTATTTCTTAAGTAACCACATGCTAACCATCATGATTAGTGGGGGAGCGATATTAATTTTAATATTTGGCCTGCAAACATCAAACATAATGGGCAAAATATATGCTCAAAACTATACCAAAAATAATCATATCGGTGATTTTGGTGCATGTGCGGATAGCCACATAACTACCGTAAAAACCTCCTGGATCCTATAAATGGAGCCACTTTCAAGCCACCGCTCCGCCACAAGAATTCTCTTAAGTGCAGCTGCTCCACCGAAAATTTGCCAAAGTCCCCAAGTGTGCGACGAGGAGAAAATCCCTGCTACGTCGAGAGTCTGCACGTTCGCAATTCTTACTACAAATTCTCTCGTGCGGCGCATCCTGTTGCCCGCCGTGAGCATAAGTTTTTCTCTTTTTTACTCCCTCACCCCCAAAGTGTAACGAGAAGCGGTCTGTCACCTTTGATTCTCCGAGAAAACTATAACCGCAAGCAAATAATGGATTTTGGTCGGCGCAGATCCGACCACGTGGTTTTTTTACCCAGTTAAGAGGTTTTTTCACGGCAAAAGCTTAGTGTGTACAATTTCTCTCTAATTGGTCGTATGCGCGCTCGACCGCTTCGTGAGCTACTCCGATCCGACCGGAACGTCGAGTTTGGCCGCAAGACTTACTATATATATTCTTAATTAATTTTATGATGAATTGTCTCTATTCTTAATAATATGTTAATGTGCTTGATTGACAACTGGATGCAATTTGTTAGTTGTTGGGGCTTCAATACAATTGATGAACTTAAGAGGTTTTTGGCCTTAACCTGATTGACTCATCTACTATTTCACCATAGAATCTGTTGAATCAACGGGTCAAGTCCAATTATTAAGAATATTACTTTTTATTTATTTGTTTTTGTTTTGTTGGGCGGATAAAAAACACTCAAATATAGACTCTATTTCGAGCGTCGTGCTAGTGGCGATGACCATGAACCGTCGTCGTTCATGAACATCTGTTCTCACCTACGAAACTTCATCAACTTTTATGTTCAAACTAATTTTTTTCCCAGTAATAATCGTTGTCATGTCAAATATGCATTTTACGACGATAGTGTTTTTGTCTAAACTCATCAGAGCAAAACACCACTCCAAACAGAGTCATTGTCTCCCACTCTCAAAATCACACATTAAAATAATTGATCAAATTTGTCTGCGTGCCAAAGATGGGGAATGAAGTCAGATGGGGACTGAGCTCAATTGGTGATGAGAGGTAAAAAAAAACTTCATAGTTAAGCATGCTTGAACAAGGGTAGTTTTGGGATGGGCAACCTCCTGAGAAGTTCTTATGCTCCCTCCTTAACTGGAGTTTCCTACCAACAACCTGTCAGTGAGAGTATACCTGGAGAAAGATTTGGTGTTTGGGTAGCAACCCGTAACCAAAACCTAATCAACCCGGTGGATGGTTGTCCCGAGCTGACTAAACTGGAAACATAATTGGGGCGAGTACTCTCCAAAAGACAGAAGATGGATGGATATTCACGACCCACAAGGCTCACATGAACATAAAATCGCCCAATTTACTCTTGCACGAAAAATGCATGCTTGCAAGTCTTACTTTGATATATTGCTTTTTTCATATAAAAAAAACTCAAAGAAACAAAAGTGATGAACCTTGCATTAAAATGATCAGAAAAAGTTACCCTATTCACCTGTTTTTCTGCAACTTTTCTTTACTTGCATGTTCATTTTCTTCACCTGCTTAATTGTTCACATGCAATAAACCTACAATGAAAGCTAAGCATGAGATGCCATCCTCATCGCCTTGGTGATGAAGTAAGGTATAATAGAGTTTTATGTTGTTTAATGGAACTAGGCTTCTAAAAGCATGGTTGTTGCGGCCGTGAACACGATGGTTATGAACCGTCGTTCATGAATGCTCAACCTCACCCAAGTATCTCGTCAACTTTTAAGTTCAAAACTAGTTATCTTTTCTTGGGGGGCGGTCATAACCATTGTCTTGCCAAACATGCATTCTACGAGGGTAGTGTTTTTGTCCAAACTCATTGGTGCAAAAATGTCACGCCAAACGAGCCTAAATCAAGCATAAATGCATGCCGTCTATTTTTTGAAATTACAAAACCTTCCCTCTTAGTTTACAACATTATAAGACATCCCGTCTTAGTTAACATATATTACGAGTGCACCCCACTTGAAGGGAAGAGTTTTTATTCTAAAAATTAGCGACATAAATCCTAAGGTGAGGTTTCCTAACTTCAAAAAGAGTTGTCTTTCTAATTATGCAAAGCCCTTATAGGAGGCCATGGTGATCCCTTCATAGCATCGAGATAGTCATTGTAGTAAATGCAAAGTTGTAGTGATTCTTCAATTAATTGAGATCTTTGATTATTCAAAATTTTATCCCTTAAAAAAAGCAAATACCAAATTTATGGAATTAGTATGGATTGTTAGTATATCACGAGTCATAATCGACATAATATGATAGCTATGAACCTTAGATTTCTACCATTTTAAAATATTAAAATATTTTTTCATTTGTACTCGTAAAATCTCAATATTTTATTAATGTATAACCATAATTCATTTAACAGATTAGAAGTTCTTTTTTTTTCTTTTTGTGATATATATTATTAAGCATCTTTTTTGTAACATTGCATAAAAAAATTATGACATAGCATAAAAATATTATTAAAAACTAAAATGTGCATGAGATAAATTTTAATTACTCTAATCAACGTATAAATAATAGTTAATACATTCTATTAGATTATCAAGACCTCCAACATTAATTGTAGGATTTAGGCTCCGTTTGGCACGATGGTGGTGGTCGCAAACGCATTGGCTAAATTGTCATTCGTTAAGGATCACCCAACAAACATCATCCCTTTGAACATAAAAGTGGATGAAGTTCCTTAGGTGGGCATTAACAAATGACAATTTAACCCTCATGTTCATGACCGCCACCACTGTCCCAAACAGAGCATTAATGAAGTAACTAAACATAGAAGGTACTCGACACAGCCCGTATTTTCTCTGAATTTAAATGAATATCAGAGTATGAGAAATCACACGTCGTAATGCCACGTCGTGCAGAGGATACCTGCAGACGTTCAGGCAAACTCCAATCCTAACACAATTTATGAAAATACCAAATTATAATGTGAAGAATACATGTCTTAAGTTAAGTTTTGGATGGCCGTATCTCTCGGCTCAATGGATCAACTAGTCCACAACTGAAAATATAAGTTTGTGCTGCGGAAAATACCTTGTTTATATTAGTTGACATCCTACATGAGCAAAAACATCCTTATAAGACAACTCATGGTCTGCACGATTCTAGATTTAGTATAAATATAGAAATAGTTTGCACGCTAGTCGAAATATAGTATCTTTAGCTTTAAAAGATGACATGTATAAGGTAGTGAAAATGATACTGTAAAACTTTAAAATATCTAACATGCAAACTAACATAAAACCTTCTCAAAGAACAAGTAAATCAAATAAGTCATAAAGGAGAGGACTTAGAAGCTAGCAAGTACTTAATAATAAACAAAATCATGCGGGCGTCAACAACCTGACACGAACTCACTAAAAGATATGTATGTCTGAACTAAAAGAAAACAAACAACAACTATCTCACAGTCGGTGAGGAAACGACAACTGCAGAGTACCAGCCAAAAACCAACCCTAGCCGCTCAATCGATTACTTCTCCAAACTTGAGGCATTCAAGGAAAGAACAACCAAACAAGAATGAAAATACAAGTGGAGATCAAAGATCAAACTGTTAGCAATAAACCAAAAAAGAATAAAAGGTTACCAACCAAAACAAAAGGAACCTGTCAAATTTCAGCAATTAATCATATGACAATGATAAAAGATTTACTTATTGAATTCAAAAGTAAGAATGTTGCACCAAGTACGAAATGAAGCCATGTTTCGAGAATATCTGCAAAAGTAAGCAGAATACCATATACCAGTACAAAACAAGAAAAGAGGCTTGACAACTCTACTCATGTGAATCATTAACACTAGTAAGAAATGGTCTTGAGTCGGTGGCCACATTGTCCAACCCAAACGTACAAACCAACAATATTTCAAGAAGGTATTGTGGTGGTGGCAATATTGTCCAACACAACCAGACAGTCCAATTGTCTCAATAAGACACTAAGATGGTGACCTCAATATCCAACTTAATACATCAATCCAAACATATAAACAAGGTACTATGGTGATAGCCACTTTGTCCAACTTAACCCCACAGTCCAAAAAAATAACTCCAGCAGTGTAATGATTCACAATTTGGCACTAGGTTTGAGGTCTTGAATCCACTACCAACCAAAAGCCATACTTAACAGCCATAAACACTCAAGTAACAAATCGGCTAAAAATACTAAGTCCAAGTTGATGCGTCGAGTATACTCGACGAATGCAGTAGATACACGACGAATCAGCTAAAAATACTAAGTAGAGGGAAAAGCGTCGAGTACACTCGATGCTGCGTAGAGTGTACTCGACGTTTTTCCCCGGACTTAGTATTTTTACCCGATTCGTCGAGTGTACTCGACGCACTCGACGTTGCGTTGAGTGCATTCAACGTACTTGACGCTAACCCGCTAACTCAACGATTCTGTCTTCACTCGACGCCGCGTCGAGTACACGCGACGCCGCGCCGAGTACACGCGACGCCGCGCCGAGTACACGCGACGTCGCGCCGAGTACACGCGACGCCGCGCCGAGTACACGCGACGCCGCGCCGAGTTCACGCGACGCCGCGCCGAGTTCACGCGACGCCGCGCCGAGTTCACGCGACGCCGCGCCGAGTTCACGCGACGCCGCGCCGAGTTCACGCGACGCCGCGCCGAGTTCACGCGACGCCGCGCCGAGTTCACGCGACGCCGCGCCGAGTTCACGCGACGCCGCGCCGAGTTCACGCGACGCCGCGCCGAGTTCACGCGACGCCGCGCCGAGTTCACGCGACGCCGCGCCGAGTTCACGCGACGCCGCGCCGAGTTCACGCGACGCCGCGCCGAGTTCACGCGACGCCGCGTCGAGTTCATTCAACACACTCAACGCTTTTTACTTGGTCTCGAAGCTACTCAACGCCAAGACTTCACTCAATGCTTTTTCACTCAACGTCAAGTCCTCACTCAACGTTGTGTTGAGTGCATTCAGCACACTCAATGATTTTTTTACTTATGCCCTAAGACCACTCAACGTTGTGTTGAGTGTATTCAGCACACTCAACGCTTTTTACTTAGCCTCTCAGACCACTCAACGCTGTGTTGAGTGTATTCAGCACACTCAACGCTTTTTACTTGGTCTCATAGACCACTCAGCGCCAAGCCTTCTACACTAACCTAACTTAGACTAATAGTTGCATAAACTGAATCTCTACAGATTAACAGACAGCCCGACACTCGACGGATTTTGCCTAAACGAGCAGTCAAATAAGACGAATTTACTTAGACTATTTGGTAAAAATCTTGCTCATACTAACGATCAAATACGACAAATGGTCCTTGATGGGAAATTTAGCATTAAGCAACATGCCTCCTATATATGCCAAACCTTACCCTAATCCTAATTTCTGTACGAGGAAGGAAACAAGATAACAGAAAGCAGCAAAGGATAAGCAAGGGGAAAAATCGCCACTTGCCTCAATTCTCGCCGAACTCCGGCAACACCAGCACTACTCACGGATTGGGCCACAGAAACACCTAATCAACAAAACCGGAAACTTTTCGAGAGCAGAGAAGGTCAAAACTGCATACCTTAATCTCTAAAAATCCAAGAAAACAAAATTACCTATCACCAATGCGTAGATCTCAGCGAGAGCTTTCCGGATCTACTCTCCGACGACGATTTCGTGCACCGGAGCTCCTACAAGTGGTGGCCGAAAGCCTTGCAAAACTCGCCGCCCTCTTCTTCCGCACTCTCGGTCCGAGAGCATGGGGAGGAAGATAATGAATAGTAATTGGTCTTTATCTATCTAATATAATAGTATGTATAACATATTATAATATCATAATATAATATCATAATATAATATCATGATAGTGAATTATTAATAATGAAACATCCAAATAGCACAAAAACTCGAATCCACTCGGATTTCTATGAAATTCGCATCGAAATTAAATATCGATGCTACGAATCCAACGATGAGGTCGAATTTACGATTCGACAAACCAAACTCTGGTAAAAACTCCCTCGAATCCCAAAACACCAAATATCTCAAAAAAGGCTTCGTCCTGTTCCAAAACGAACCCCGCCTCGGAAGGGAATATCAAAACTCACAAGAAATTAGTCATACTAATATTCTAAGCCAAAACCTCGGATATCAAATGAGCAAAAGTCACGCTCCAACAATGGTACCCGTCAACTACGCGTCAACGTAGTGTCCCGACGTCAAAAATGTCACTAGAGGAATTAAAGTAAACATCAGAAAATCAAAGGCGTTACAACCACTCGACCTAAAAGAAAGTTTCGTCCTGAAACTTTATGCACAAAAGATTCCATTGTAGAAGGAAAATAATCAAAGATTATATAATAGAAACACATACCAAAAGAAACTAGGAGAACAAATGAGGATGAGCCTCCCTCATAGCTGACTACAACTCTCAAGTCGTGCTATCCACGTCTTGGTTCCGCCACAAAACTTTCACCATGGGTATGGTCTTCCTTCACAACACTCAATCTTGAGTATCCAAAATGCGAACAGGCAACTCAACATAGGAAAGATTAGGCTCCAACTGGAGCACAATATTAAGAACTTGTCGGTCGCTAAGCACACATTTCGGCAACTGGCTCACGTGAAACACATCGTGTACCCCAGGAAAACTTGCGGGCAAATCCAGCTTATAGGTTGACACTCCGATGCGTTCAACAACCTGAAAAAGTCTCACATACCTAGGATCCAACTTGTGATCCTTTCCAAACCTCTTAACACCAGACATCAGAAAAACCTCAAGAAACACCATGTCCTCAACAACAAACTCCAGATCAATCTTACGCTGATTGACATTCTTCTCGTAACACTCCTGAGCTATTCAAAGCTTCTCTCGAATATGTGTCACAGAAGTACTCATCTCTTTCAATGCTTCTAGACCCAACAATAATCTTTCACCAACTTCAGCCCAAAACAAGGGAGTTCTACAACATCTCCCATACAAAACCTCAAACGGGGTCATTTGCAAACTTTTCTGATAGTTGTTGTTGTAGGCAAATTCCATCAATCTCAACCGCTCGCCCCACGCTACCCCGTAGTCCAAGCTGTAACATCTAATCATATCTTCCACAATCTGATTTACTCTCTCCGTCTGACCATTGGTCTGCAGATGATAAGCGGTTGAATATCTGAGGTCGGTGTCCAACCCTTCTTGTAAACTTTTCCAAAAGCGAGACGTAAACCTAAAGTCTCGATCCGACACAATACTCATCGGCAATCCATGTAGCCTGATAACCTCATCCAGGTACGGCTTTGTTATTTTCGTCATGGAGTAATCAATCTTGAAATGCACGAATTGAGCACACGTCGTCAGTCTATCCACTATAACCCAAACAGAATCATGCCCTCGAGGAGATCTCGGCAAACCAGTAATAAAATCCATGGAAATACTCTCTCATTTCCAACTTGGAATCTCTAAAAGCGTCAACTTGCCACCCGACCTTCTATGATCAGCCTTAACTCGGTTGCAGGTGAGGCATTCTGACACAAACCTAGCTATATCAACTTTCATACCATACCACCAAACAATCTGCTTCATATCTCGGTACATCTTGGTGGAACCAGGGTGCTAGGCAACACTAGAGCTATGTGCCTCACAGCACAACTTAACTCGAATATCCTCAACAGCGGAATACAATATCTTCCGCGGTACCTCAAAGTATCCGCATCATCAATGGAAAATTCCGGTAACTCCCCTTTCTCAATTCTATTACGGAGGTGCTGCAAATCGGGATCATCTTTCTGATGCAGCCTTGTGAGTGTAATCCAAGAAGGCTCTAACACTTCCAAACTATTGGGCGAGTCGCTACTCCCAACCGACATATCCATTAACAGAAATTCTTCTACCAAGGATTTTACTGAAAGTCCAAAGATTTGGGCAGTCTTTCCACTCAGGGCATCAGCTACCAAATTAGCTTTACCTGGATGATACAAAATGTCAACATCATAGTCCTCTACATATTCTAACCATCTACGTTGGCGCAGGTTCAACTCCTTTTGAGTGAAAACGTATTTCAAACTCTTATGGTCTGTATTGATCTTGCACAAGGCGTCATACAACAGATGCCTCCACAGCTTCAAAGCATAAATCACAGCCGCAAATTCCAAATCATGTGTATGGTAGCTTCTTTCATGAATCTTTAACTGTCTCGACTCATACGCAATTACCTTTCCTTCTTGTATCAGGACACATCTATGCCCGACATGTGATGCATTCACATAAACGACATATTCTACTCCTTCGGTAGGCAAAGACAAAACTGGAGCAGTGCACATTCTCTGTTTCAATTCCTGAAAGCTCCTTCGCATTTATCGCTCCAGATGAACGTTGCGTTCTTCTGCGTAAGCTTAGTCAGCGGCACAGACAACGTAGAGAATCCTTCCACAAATTTTCTATAATAGCTTGTCAACCCCATGAAGCTTCTTTTCTCTTTGGGCGCAGACAAGGGTCCGTTTTTGGTACGTTTACGTACCTATTCATAGGTATGTATATAAAAGCCATTTCGCGCAATGAGACCCGTATTTTTACGAAACAAAAAAGATGAGAAACCTAGCTTTCCTTCTCCGGCGTCGCGCGGCGGAGACCTTCGAAATAGGCTGCGATCATCTCCTGGGCAGAGAATGGAATAAAATATCCTCGACGAATGTAAGCTTCCTTCTCCTACTCCCATTTTATGTCTGTTTACCGAGCAAAACGCATTTTCTGCACTTTACCGAGCAAAACGGTTCTGGTGTATTACATTTTAGATGCAGACTGGTTTTGCATCGAAATACGATCGTATTTGTGAAGTTCTATGATAAAACACTGGTATTATCTATGTTTAACCTCAAAAACAGCCATATTGCAATTGTATCCTTCAAAAATCAATGCCCTAACTATATTGAAAATACGGCTAAATACAAACATATATTGTGGTTATATTGTGATAGTGCAGATGTATGTTGTTTAAGTGCATGTTATGATAATTCGACAATATTTGTTTAGGATATATATCTTTATCCATATGTTGTGTCGTATTTATGTTGATTCTAAAACATTCTGCATTTATAATACGACTATATAGTATATAGGTACGGCCGTATTCCAATTGTATTTCATTTGTAATGCTGTAATAACACTTGCTTAGTGAAAATATGTTTGAATGATATGTCAGATGACTGGTTCAACAACTTTACATTGTTGTTGTGTTGTGTCTTCGTTTAAGGAAAAAACAGTACCACTACTGAGATCTTTGGATGAAACCACGAGAAATGATTTACAAGAAGCTTGGATTCTGCCATTGTTCTCTATTCCAAGTTTAAATCAAAAGATTCCTCTGATTGTAACTTTGCTTCAAGCATACTCCAAGCAGAATACTTACGGACTGCAATGGCGCGAAATGCAGAAAGCAAAGAAACGTGTTGTTTAAGCTATGCACCGGCAGGGTTGCGCCATTTCCGACGGGTCGCTTTTGGCGTGCTATTTGAGGAGGGTTACAGCGAAATGAAGATGAGCGCTTGCCCACTCCGAACCCAGAAAACGTGACGCCTATTATTCATAACCCTTCTCTTTTTTACATTCAAACAAAGATGACGAGCGCTTGACCGCTCCAAACCTTGAAAACGCAAATGCCAAAAATTAGGGAGGGAAACGCGACAACTCCCCGAAATAAAGACTATTTATATGCATACCTATTAATATGGACGTATACGTCCCCAAATAATTTCGCACTTTGAAAGGCCAATCCCATCACTTTTGAAATATCAATTATGAGCAAATTAATTGTCCTAGAACGGGCAAACATAATCCATTCATATCTGCATTCCCATAAATTTTAGTGTTCTTAAGACTGCAAATAGCTGTTTTATGTGTTTTTAGAACTATGAATAGCCGTCGTAGGACTACTAATATCTGTTGGAAGCGAAAAATGGGCACACAAAAGAGCAAAATAGCTTCTCTATTATAACAAACAAAATTACAAGGCTACAATACAATACAACTCCGCTATGAGTTACAACTTAATACTTCACTCCAAAAGTCATGCACACACTAATACAAGAAAAATAGATAATCGTTGCTTCTCGAAAAAATAATGGACATGCAGTCCGCCGAGAGTTGTCCGCTTTCTTTGTCCGCCAAGAGCCTGCTAACAAAACATATGCTGCTGCACTTTACGGCCTCAAAATTTTGTCCGCCAAAATTCTGTTCGCAAGAAATCTGTTTGCAAGAAATCTGTTCGCAGATTTCTTTTCTTGTTCGCAAAAAGAACAGACCGCCACTTTTCTTATTTGGCTCTAGGAAGGAATCCGCCAATAGGAGACCGCAGCTCATGCAATGCTTAACCTTGCCAGGCTTTTTCTGTCCGCCAAATTGCTGTCCACTAGAAGGAGTTCGCCAGAATTACCGCGCTTTACAAAGCTATTCGTAAGAGGCTGTCCACAAGGAACTATTCACACTGCTTTTCTAAGCAGCAAAACCAGTCCGCTGCCTTTTTACTATTCCGGTGCTATGTATCCAACCTTCCCGCACAGCTATTTCAGTCCGCAATATTACTTCATGCGCCTTTTAATATGCTTCGGGGGGAGAGGCAAGATTTTTCTGCTGCTATACATCTCCTTTTATAGGTTTTAATTATGAATAGGAGCATGCCACGTAGCACATAATTCACGTCACTATCCTCCTTATCTTAAATGCCCCGCCAATTCTGCTGCCTATAATTAATATATTTATTTATATTAAATATTGATTTTGGTCATTTGACTTCGGTCAAACAAGGAACATTTCTGCCAACAAACTCCCCCTCAAACACGGCTGCACATGCCGAGTTTGCTCTTACACTTCAGGAACGTCTCTGTCTTCAATGCCTTGGTGAAAATATCTGCCATCTGCTCTCCTGTGGGGCAGTATACCAACTCCACCACCTTCTGCTGCACCTGCTCGCGAAGAAAATGATACTTTGTCTCAATGTGTTTGCTGCGCCCATGCAGCACTGGATTCTTCGCTAGCTGAATTGCAGACATGTTATCCACATACACCGTCACAGGACCATCCTGTGCATGGTGCAACTCATGCAGGAGATTTCTCAACCAAATTGCTTGACACGTACAGGCTGCCGCTGCGATGTACTCAGCTTCGCAGGTAGACAAGGCGATCGTTGCCTGTTTCTTTGAACACCATGAGAACACTGTTGTTCCCATATGAAAAGCGTATCCAGAAGTGCTCTTCCGGTCATTCACATCTCCTCCGTAATCACTATCGGAGTACCCGACCAGCTTCAACTCCTCTGCAGTTGAGTACATCAAACCATGATCTCTCGTCCCATTCACATACCTCAAGATTCTCTTCGCAGCTGTGAAGTGATCTTGCTTCGGCTCCTCCATATATCTGCTAACAACTCCAACCGCATACATGATATCGGGCCTAGTGAAAGTCAGGTAGCGTAAACTTCCAACTAGACTCTTGAACAGTGTTGAGTCAACTGCTTCTTCCTTTGAATCCTTCCTCAGCTTCACTCCCGGATCTGCAGGAGTAGAGATAACCTTACTGTTCTCCATACGGAACTTCTTCAGAATCTCCTCCGCATACTTCTCCTGAGAGATGAAGATCCCTTCTTCACTCTGTTGCACTTCTATGCCCAGGAAGTAAGTGAGTTCTCCTAGATTAGTCATCTCGAACTCCTTCTTCATCGTCTTCTTAAACTCTTCAAACATAAGGGGGTTGTTGCCAGTGAATATCATGTCGTCAACATACAAGCACACGACCATGAAATCACCGTTCTTCTCTACCTTCGTGTAGAGTGCATACTCATACGGGCTCTTCATGTACCCGATTTTCTGAAAGTATGCATCTATTCTTTCATTCCAAACACGAGGCGCTTGCTTCAACCCATACAACGCCTTCTTCAATTTGTAGACCTTCCTCTCTTGGCCTTTCACTTCATATCCAGGAGCCTGCTGGACATACACATCTTCTTCTAGATAACCATTGAGAAAAGCAGACTTGACGTCCATCTGACAGATCTTCCACTTATACTGAGCAGCAAGTGCAATGATCAGTCTGATAGTGTCTATCCGCGCCACTGGAGCAAAGACCTCGTCGTAGTCCACACCTTGGACTTGTCGGTAGCCTTTTGCGACGAGTCTTGCCTTGTGCTTCTCCACTTCTCCATCCTTGTTCTTCTTCACTCTATACACCCATTTCACACCAATGAGCTTATGACCTGCTGGCAGAGTGACTAACTCCCAAGTATCATTCTTCTTAATGGATGTCATCTCTTCATCCATTGCTTTCCTCCAAGTTTTCTCTTGAGCAGCTTCATCATATGAGTACGGCTCACAATCTGCTAAAAGACAATATAAAGAAAAGTTAGCATGAATCGGCTCCGTCTCCTCGTAGATCTCCTCCAACCTTCTCATCCTAGGTTGAGAACCATTAGAGATGTTCCTGCTGGTGCTTGCTCTATCAGAATTGCTTCTGTTGGTGCTTACTCCACTAGAGTAGGGAGTCGAAGCTCCCCCTGAATCTCTGCTCGGTGGTGATGGTGGTTCAGCTCCACCATCCTCAGCTTCAGCTTCGTGACCACCTTCTTCATCATCATCGTCATAGAACATTCCTTTGACGCTTCTTTCCTTCTCATCCCAGCTCCAGCAGCTATCTTCTTCAAACAACACATCTCTAGAGATGATTGCCTTCTTTGTCACTGGGTTGTATAACTTATAAGCTTTACTCATCGGAGCGTAGCCTACAAATATACACTTCTCACTCTTATCATCCAGCTTCTTCCTCTTCTGCTCAGGGACGTGAGCATAAGCTACACACCCAAACACTCTCAAGTGTTGCACACTTGGCTTCCATCCACTCCATGCCTCATATGGAGTCTTGAACTTCACACTCTTCGTTGGACATCTGTTTAACAAGTACACAGCACATTGTACTGCTTCAGCCCAGAACATCTTCGGCAACTTCTTGCCCTTTATCAAACTCCTTGCCATGTTCTGAATCGTCAAGTTCTTTCGCTCAGCAACTCCGTTCTGCTGAGGTGAGTATGCTGCAGTCAACTGATGAGCAATCCCATGCTCTTTGCAGAAAACATCAAATAACTTAGAGGTATACTCCCCACCTCTATCAGTCCTGAGCACCTTCAGTGGTTGTCCACTCTCCTTCTCTGTCATAGCCTTGAACTCCTTGAACTTGTCAAGGGCCTCAGACTTCTCTTTCAAGAAATAAACCCAACACTTCCGACTAAAGTCATCAGTGAAGGTAATATAGTATTTGCTTCCTCCAACTGAGGCAATATCAAACGGACCAGCAATGTCCGAATGAACCAGTTCAAGCTGTCTCCTTGCCCTTCGAGACTTTCCTCCTTCAAAACTCTGCCGCTTCTGCTTTCCCTTCGTACAAGCTTCACAAATCTTCTGTGGTGGTAAGATCTTAGGCAAACCTTCCACCATCTTTGCATGTGACAAGAGCTTCAGACCACTGAAGCCTAAGTGACCCATCCTATGGTGCCACAACCAAGCTTCTTCTTCCTCTTCAGTTCTTGCTAGGCATGCCGTCTCCTCGGCATCCATCTTCAATGTAAAGAGACGATTCGTTGTCATCTTTACTTTCACCACCTCTTTTACTTGTTGGTTCTTCATAGCCAACAAACCATCCTTCAACTGAATGCAGTAACCTTTTTCCACCAACTGTTCAAGGCTTAAGATGTTACTCTTCAAGCCAGGAACATAGAACACATCATTGAGATGCACTTTCTCTCCATTGAGGGTGACCACTATCAATCCTTTGCCTTCTACTGAGATCTTTGAAGTATCACCAAAGCTAACCTCACCAGCACTTGATTCAAGGTTAGTGAACAACTCCTTCTCACCACACATATGGTTGCTCGCTCCTGTGTCTAAGTACCAAACTTCATTTCTACCATCTTCAGCTCCTCTGTAAGTCAAGAACATCATTGGATCACCACCAGTGTTTCTTGCTTCAGCATAGTGGTTGGTCTCCTCATTCCTCCTTGGAAGTCTGCAATCATAACTCATGTGCCCAAACCTGTTACAGTTGTAACATTGGACTTGTGCCATTCCACCACGGCCTCTGCCTCGGCCTCTTCCACGACCTCTTCCTCTTCCTTCTTGCTCTCTACCTTGAGGTTGCTCTGCCTCTCTCTGGAAGTTCTGATATCTTCCACCTCTTCTTCCTCTGCCTCTGCCTTGGTAGTCTCGACCTCGCTGGCCAGCTCCTCTTCCTGAACTCTCTCCAAAGTTCAGCTGAGTCTGAAGTGCTTTCTCTAAGCCACTTGACCCTTCATCTTGTAGCATGCGGTATTCATGGGCTTGCAGAGAGCCTATGAGTTCATCAACAGATATCTGAGTGAGATCTTTCGACTCTTCTATCGCCACTACTATATAGTTGAACTTTTTTGACATCGATCGGAGAAGTTTCTCCATGAAACTCACATCATCAATTGTCTCTCCGTTGCGCTTCATTTCATTTGCAAGCGTCCGCAGACGAGTAACATAGTCACCAACTTTCTCAGAGTTTTGCATCTTCATAACTTCATACTCGGCTCGGAGAGATTGAAGCTTCACCTTCTTTGCCTTGTCAACTCCTTGCAATGAGCGTTGCAAGATTTCCCAGGCTTCTTTAGAACTTCGAGCATCAGATATCTTCTCAAAGGTTGCTTCATCAACCCCTTGGTATAGCAAGAACAAAGCCTTCTTGTCTCTCTTCCTTGCCTCTCTCAGCGCCGTTCTTTGTGCGTTAGTTAATGCCGCATCTTGCTCAGTAGTCTGCTCTTCATACCCATCATCAACTATCTTCCAAAGCTCCTTTGACGCTAGCAGCACTCTCATTTGGATGCTCCAGTTCCCATAGTTCGTCTTCGTCAACTTGGAACTTGACCCGGCATAGCATTTACCATCTCCATTGTTGTGATTTCTTCAACTCTTCTGAGTTACTAACAAGGTTCGGAACCTCCCTCTGATACCACTGTTGGAAGCGAAAAATGGGCACACAAAAGAGCAGAATAGCTTCTCTATTATAACAAACAAAATTACAAGGCTACAATACAATACAACTCCGCTATGAGTTACAACTTAATACTTCACTCCAAAAGTCATGCACACACTAATACAAGAAAAATAGATAATCGTTGCTTCTCGAAAAAATAATGGACATGCAGTCCGCCGAGAGTTGTCCGCTTTCTTTGTCCGCCAAGAGCCTGCTAACAAAACATATGCTGCTGCACTTTACGGCCTCAAAATTTTGTCCGCCAAAATTCTGTTCGCAAGAAATCTGTTTGCAAGAAATCTGTTCGCAGATTTCTTTTCTTGTTCGCAAAAAGAACAGTCCGCCACTTTTCTTATTTGGCTCTAGGAAGGAATCCGCCAATAGGAGACCGCAGCTCATGCAATGCTTAACCTTGCCAGGCTTTTTCTGTCCGCCAAATTGCTGTCCACTAGAAGGAGTTCGCCAGAATTACCGCGCTTTACAAAGCTATTCGTAAGAGGCTGTCCACAAGGAACTATTCACACTGCTTTTCTAAGCAGCAAAACCAGTCCGCTGCCTTTTTACTATTCCGGTGCTATGTATCCAACCTTCCCGCACAGCTATTTCAGTCCGCAATATTACTTCATGCGCCTTTTAATATGCTTCGGGGGGAGAGGCAAGATTTTTCTGCTGCTATACATCTCCTTTTATAGGTTTTAATTATGAATAGGAGCATGCCACGTAGCACATAATTCACGTCACTATCCTCCTTATCTTAAATGCCCAGCCAATTCTGCTGCCTATAATTAATATATTTATTTATATTAAATATTGATTTTGGTCATTTGACTTCGGTCAAACAAGGAACATTTCTGCCAACAATATCATCGCCCCCCCAAAAAAGGACGGACAACATTTTGCATTCCAAGCCTCCAATTAAAGATAAGCACCTTCTAAATTTATTTCCTCACATGCATGGACAGTACTTGTAATTTTAGAAAAACAAAATTTACTAGAAACTGAAAAAGCACAAGGGGAAGAGAAACAAGAAGAAACAAAGGTACTCAATACTGTTCTTAATGTAAAAGAGAAAGCTTGAAAACCTGAAACTTTTAGTGATTCTTACCATCTAAAGAAGACCCTGGACTGGAGCCTATAAATGCCCCTCAAGCAATGCCAAGCTATCCTACATCACACTCATGAATCATAAACATGTGTCATTCTTGGTGGCCCGCCTTCTTCAGTTCCTCTTGCTCATTCCAGCCTCACCTCTTATACATGCCACAGAGATCCCAGAGGTACAGAAATTTTTCAGAAATTAGTCATTTTTTCAAGGAATTATCATAGGATTCTCTCGAACTTGCAGGCTTATGTTGTGTACATGGGACGCAGTAGAAGCGGCGGAGCGGAAAATCCAGGAGACGTGGAGGCAGCACAGCTTCGAATGCTATCCAACATCATTCCAAGGCATTATTTTTCTGCATTTTAAAGAAAATATACATTAGTCATGATTACTCTAACAAGTTAATCACACTCTGATGCTGCTCTTCTACTTCTAGTGAAGAGAAAGAAAGGATAAACGTGATTCAGAGTTATAGCCACGCACTGAAGGGATTCTCGGCGATGCTAACTCAACAGGAAGTTGATGTTTTGACAAGTATTTCTCCATTTTTTCGCATTTTTACGACAATTACATAATCATTTCGAACAATATTTGGCCTATCCACATATTTGACCGTGAATTATAAGTTTTGAAACTGAAAACAGAGGATGATGAAGTGGTATCTGTGTTCCGAGATAGGGTTCTTCAACTCCATACAACCCGTTCTTGGGATTTTCTAGAGGTTGAATCTGGACTTGGATCAAAAAGAGCACACCATAAAGCAAGCAACGATGTAATAATTGGCATTATTGATACAGGTATGCCTTCCATTCTATTTTTAGTTCAATGGTAAGCATTTTATTAATGAATAAGCAGCGAGATTTTTAGACAACTAGAAATTGAACAGAAACACAAGAAATACACATCAAATAACATAATCCTCAATGTGTTGGTGTAGAATCCTCGAGTCATCACAAGCAAGAAATTCAAGAAGCCAAGCAAAAGGCTTTAAGAACACAATCCTCAATAAGACATTCAAGAAGCCAAGCAAAAAGCTTTAAAAACTTCTCACAATGTCAAAAACTTTTGCAGTCACTACTTAATATCATATTTATGGAAAAAAAATTCTAGATCCTTATCACTCATTACATGGAAAATGTTGATGATTTGACTTATAGTATTTGACTTCTAGGGTTTGACCTATGGCTAACTTTGGTTAAACTAATTGGTGTCGCTGCAACATCAAATGAACGTGCTACTTGTTTCCAAGTTAAATAAACATGAAGCAGAATTGTTCTTCCAATGTCCTAGAATGATGTCTAATATTAGTGGCTTAGACTAACCTGTTGGTAATCTTGCCTTTGAACATGAAGGAATCTGGCCTGAATCGCCCAGTTTCAGTGATAAAGGGCTGACCGCGGTTCCATCTAGGTGGAAAGGAACTTGCGTTGAAGGATTTGATTTCAAAAGGTCTGATTGTAACAGGTAAATTTGTCAACCAGTGCCTATCAAGGTGTAGAAATTTGGTTTAAATCTAGCAAACTCTGGGTAACTTAATTTCATGGCAGAAAATTGATTGGGGCCAGATACTACAGTAATCAACTGAACTCAATTCACTTACCATCGACTAGTAGCAACGGAGTTCATGGCCTTGCCTTCTCTGGATCTCCAAGAGACACAGTCGGTCATGGAACACACACAGCATCGACTGCCGCAGGAGCAACGGTCAACAATGCTAGCTACTACGGACTAGCCCAAGGAGTGGCAAAAGGCGGCTCCCCGCTGAGTCGACTCGCAATGTACAAGGCTTGTTCACTTGGAGGCTGCGCCAGTTCTGCCGTGCTGAAGGCTATCGATGACGCCATAAGCGATGGAGTCGACATAATCTCGATATCCCTTGGTATGAGCTCTGTGTTCCAGACGGATTTTCTCAGTGATCCCATAGCAATCGGAGCCTTCCATGCGGATCAGAATGGAATAATGGTGGTTTGCTCTGGCGGAAATGATGGACCGGACCCCTTCACTGTGGTGAATACAGCTCCATGGATATTAACAGTTGGAGCATCAAGCATTGATAGGAACTTTCAGTCCACCATCATTCTAGGCAATGCACAAGTTTTGGAGGTAAATACTGCAAAATACATAGCTTTTTGTTGGATTGGCACAAGCATTCTGATGATAAGTAGTAGAATATATTCTGAAAATCAAGAGAAACCTCGCAGATTAGTGAAAAGAACCGTGCTTAAGATTTTAAAATTTTTAGATCAATAGATATTATCCTCATCAATCAATGATGACAGTGAATACTTCTGGCATAACCGGCAAATATTTTCCATTAGCATGTTCATAAAGCTAATATAATGTGACTTAATGGCAAGACTACAATCCTAACTCATTTTTTCCTTCTTGGGCAAACATGTTCTAATCTCAGGGAGTCGCTATAAACTTTTCAAATCACACTCGATTGGAATCATATCCTCTCATCTTCGGCGGTGATGCTGCTGCAGAGTTTACTCCAGTAACAGAAGCAAGGTATATTTCCATTCCTGCAGCATCTTCAATCGAAGTTTCCCCACCAAAAATTTTTATTTCTGCAACTCTAAGATGTGATTTGGAATTCCTCCAACAAGAGATCTCATTAGTTCAACACAACCCTTCAAAATAGATATATCAGTTGATCTTAAAAAATTAATAACAGTTTTAATTGGTTTAGTACTATTAAATAAGGAGAAATTAAAATATGCTAAGGATTTCTCTCAGTTGAAGCACCACTTTTTTAGATTCTATATCCATCACACTGAACAGACCTGATGAACCATTTAAAGATTCAAAATTCTATAAGATGGAAGTTGGGAGATGCAATGATGGGTTTTTTCTTTTAGGCTAGAAAAATTGATTATTTTGTTTCAAGCATTTTCCCACAAAAAGTTAGGAAAACATCTTCAAAATTGGATCTTCATTTGCCCAATTCTTTTTTGATGATGGAAACAAAGTATAGCCAAATGGGGCAGAAGTTATTTTCTCTGATGCAATAAATTTTAACTAAAGTAATCACATTCCACTAAACAGATTTTTTATGTGTGATTCTTCAGAAGGTATTAGTAAAAAAAGTGAACTCTGGGTTAAAATCTTATTTACAAATTTTATGTATTGTTATTTTAATAAGCATATGATGTTTTATGTATACACTTGTTTATACATTTTAATGCAAGAAATCTAGGTTAAAGAGGTCAAATTATTTGTATTTTCACAAATAAATTTTAAATTGAGGTATAATATATTGTAATTAGGAAACGAGTGACTTTAAAATACCCACTTCATGATTCCTTGTTTTAGGAATTAATTATTCATGAGAGTTGCATTTCAAGAAAAAACATGATAAGCCATCACCAAAACAAAGATGACATCACGAGCTACTTATTAATACATGGAGTAAGGTCAAACAGGGATATGATCATTAACGATGATGTGCTCTATGGAGATGGGCATGGAATAACTTTGGGACTACTCACTAAATAGGGCGCATAATTGGATCATGGGATGACAATAGAAAATAAAATAAGAGAAGAAATGATAGAGTGCATAGAGTGAAGGGAATGACTTGAACATGGCCATGGAGATCATAGTTCTCGGGCAGGCCAACCCGTATCAGAGCTCGTTCGGGTTGACACTCATCGGAGGAGGGGTTAGCATAGTCGTATGGACAATTCGAACCCATCGCTGCGTTCAGACGGAATATTTTCTATCTATTTGCTCTTTTTTTGCACATTCTTTATGCATATTTTTGTGTGTATCATGACGGCCAATGAAAGTCATCCATTGTGTATTTCTATCCTATAAATATAGTCGTGGAGTTCTTTTTAAGGGAATTGCAAAAATTTGAGTGAAGCATTAGGTGTCGAAGCCTAATCCTTGCTTCGCCTTCATTTGACTGAATCCCCCCTTCATCCCAACCAGTTAACGATTATTATCCTCACATAAACCCACAATCTCCCTACAACCACCTAAGGAACTATTGGAACCACACGGTTTTGTGAAGGAATTGTCATCGAGTATCCCTGGACAGAGAAGGAAGGCCTCTCCCCCACAGTCGAAGCATTTTTTCCATCCTATAATCCTCTAAAGCATGCTCCCTCCTAGCCCAGTTCATGTTGTCACCCCTGTTACTTCCAGGAACGACATTGGCACCGGACACTGGTGCTTGAGAAGTTTGTTCACAGGAACTACTCGTCAGCTACCACCTTGCGGTCCTTACCTCAATACACCGCCACAGTGTCTTGCCAACCATCCACATCCCAATTTACAGCCTTGGCAGCAGTCACAGTGCTTGTCTAGCGTCTGATCCATCAACCATCAACCTTCAGAGGCTCGAATTTCCTGTTCTTCCCTAGTTTCCAACTGCCCAGCATGATAACTGAAAGAAATAGTGCCTAACCACCTAGAGGGGGGGGGGGGGGGTGAATAGGTGTTCTTTTTCTTTTTACTTTAAAGGCAGATAAACTGTAATTAACTTTAAACAACAAATGCAATTCTACAGCTATCACAACACAGCAACCACAAAAACTAACATTCACAGAGTGCACACAGTGTTTATAGTGGTTCCCCAAGGTCTCGGTACATTCACTTTCCCCCTTCGCCTATCTAGTAGTGTACTAGATTCGGCCTAACTTCTGCACTTCTCCTCAGATCCTCAGATCTTACAGCTCAGAACCCCAAACCAGGTTCCTACAACTCAGAGTATCCTCACTCCTACAACTCAGGCACAAAACTCTACCACTCAGTTTTCACCAAGACCTACACTCAGGCTAAACAGCTCTACCTCAGCCTTCAATCAAGGCCTACACTCAGAGAATTGAATCTCCTACACTCAGGCACAAAAGCTCTACCTCAGCCTTTATAGTTTAGGCTTACAACTCAGATCCCTTAGGATCCTACAAGAATTTAATAATACAAGGTAATTAATCACAACTCTGACTGAGAGAGATGAGTTGACTGGCTTCTTGATGAGTTCTTAGAAGAACTTGGCAAAGATCAACCTCCCTTAGCTTTCTTCAAAGTTTCTTGAATTAGAACTCAGTAGGGTTGAATCTCCTGTGCAGATGATCTTCAATCAACTGCTGTCTTGTGATTCATATCTCAATCTGAATCTCACTTACCAGCCTGGTTCAGCAGCTGCTCTTCTTAGAAGGAGCTCTCTCTCTCCAACTTCTTAGATCTTCTGTCGAAGGTCTTCTTTTTTTGTGTTGTTAGATCTCTATCTTCTGATTGATTGATTCTCTCAAATTCTATCAATTATTATATTCTGTTGAAGGAGAAAGACCTTTATATAGTCTTCCTCCAAGGTAACCGGCTGATCCGGTTTCTAACAACCTCTGACAGCTTTGACAGTTGTAGTTGATCGGTTGAGAATAACAGCTGTCAAGTCATCCAGTCACTTCTTGAAATCACTATCACTGTCTAAAAGTGTCGAGACAGATAGTCATTATGTGTCGACACAAATAGACTAAGTGTCGACACAAGTGAACTAAGTGTCGACACTAGCCTTGTTGGTGTCGACACAACTCCTTGTGTTGTTATAACAGCTTCTCGACACTGCTTCTTCAGAATGTGTCGACACTGATTCTGTGTGTCGACACAAGCCTTCTGTTAAATGTGTCGACACTGAATGAGTGTGTCGACACAAGTATTTCTTCTTTAACACTTGACTGAATTCTGCTGTGTGTCGGCACATCTCCTTTGTGTCGACACATTCCTTCTTGTGTTGAAACTTGCTGAGTGTCGACACATCTCCTTTGTGTCGACACTTGCCTCTAAGTGCTGAATCTTGCTGAGTGTCGACACATCTCCTTTGTGTCGACACTTGCCTTCTTTTACTTTAACTTTGGTGAAGCTTGCTGAGTGTCGACACTGATTCTTGGTGTCGACACAGTCGATGTCGACTAACCTTCTCTGAGTGTCGACACTGCCTCTAAGTGTCGACATAGCTCATGTTGATAATTCTTCACAGTGTGTCGACACTGCTTCTAAGTGTCGACACTTTTCTTCTGGTGTCGACTCTGCCTTTCCTGGTGTCGACACAATTACTCCTAGTGTCGACACATCTTCTCTAGGTGTCGACACAAGCCTTCTTAAGTGTCGACACTTTTTTTCTAGGAGTCGACACATGGACTTAGAAATTTTTCTGCATTTCCTGCAATTACTTAACCTGCACATATAAACTCAAAGCACATCAAATACACCTTGATGTATATCATTGAGTAGGGTGAGGCTTCTTCAAATCTGGTACACATTTTTCAATGTACCCAATAATCTCCCCCGATTTGGAGAAGTCATAACCCTTAGTCAATGATATACATCATACATAACAAATACTCAATATGATGTATAACAATATTAAATGACAGGGTAAATACTAAACAAAACAAGTATAAACAATCATCACAGAAAAAGCAATGTAATAAATTGAACATCAAACATAGTTTTGTTACAACTTTCAACATTTTTATTAATCAAAAGTTTACATGGAGTTTAATGCAAATGATTACAAATTTGTAAAATTAAGAAAAATTCTATCATATGGCTGCTCTGGCTCCTTGATAACAATGCCCTTTCCAGATTGAATATTTGCTTGAACTGGAGCATCATTGTCATCAGCAGGCTTCTTTCCCTTAAGATCTTTCTTTTTTTGTTCTTCAGCTCTTATCTTCTGTCTCTCAAAATAATGATAAGGATTAGGGAAATACTTGCTAGGCTCCTGTGCATTAGGAGGTAGCTTCCCTAATTTAGCCTTTCTTCTGTATTGTACTATGGCCTCTTGCCTAGCTTCATGTTTTTTCCACTCTTGGTCAGAATACCATTTGCCACTCTCTAGGAAATTATCTTTTGCAGCCTTCCAAGCAGTTAATATGATATTCCTAGAGGTTGGGCTCCACTGTTCAAAATCAGGTCTTAACTCTGTCTGTTCTCTGAACCTCTTCTTAGATAATTGAGCTTCTTGCTCTTTTAATAATGCCTATTGCTCTTTTAATATTGCCTCTGGCACAGGCTGTACTACTTTTTCAAAAATAATATTTTGATTACCCTCAGGAGGACTATACATAGATTGTACCTCCTGATGTATCATGTCAAAATCTGCAGGAGGGTAGATCACCTGAGCTACTTCAGCTTGTTCTCCTCCAAAATATGCAGGATTTGTCCCAGATTCTGTCACATTATCATCATCACACAAGGGTGGATATCCAAGGGTAGCTCTGATGCTGTTTGAAATCCATTTAGCATAATCAGAGCCTGCTTTGACTAACACCCTCTCCCCCTTTATGACTTCTCTTTTTATATGATCCCTAAGATCAGCCTTCTGAAATCTGATTTGAGCATTCAGATAGTTAACTTCATCTTTATAAAAAAGTTTTAACCTTTAAAGCTTTTCAGTGATAGCCTTTTGAGAATCTTCAATGCCAGTTTTAACAGCAGTTAGGCTCGCTTGTAAGTGCAGATCAAATTCTTCCTTGGCAGTAGCACTTTCTGCAGTCTGTGCAGTAACTAGATTTTTCATTTCAGTTACTATCACATTATGTGATTCAGTTAAATTTTCATTCATTCTAATCTGATTCTCAAGATCATATCCTTGTTTTACTGCCATGTCATCAACCTGTGTCTTTATCTGCGCTTGATGAGTAGCCAGATATACCACTGCATTGCCTCCTTTATGAAAGCAGTCAGTGATTTCCTTTTTATGTTGATTTACTTCAAATCTTATATACTTTATGTCTTGAGCTAAGGAAAATTGTAACTCCTTATGATGCTCATCCATATAAGTTTCCATAGCCTTTCTTTGCTCATCCAGTTTTATTTGCAATGCCACCAACATAGAACAATAATCAATTGTTGGATCTTGTTGTGGAGCAACTGTTTGTAAAGCTTTCTTGTAGCTTTGACTCCTCTTGAAGACCATGAGCTTCCTTTTCTTTGCCTGAACCTCAGCAGCATTTTCAGAATCTGAGGCACTAGCTATATCTACTCTATCCTGTGGAGTTGGAGGTAAGTCCTGAGCAGTCTTTGGTAGCTCCCCCTCTGTCCTTTGCTCTTCAGTTTCTTTTCTAGCAGTCTCCTCTTGTGATCTTTCATGCTCCCCCTCAAGATGAACTGACTCCCCTCAACAGCTGCTTCCTTTCCCTCAAAATCTGTCTATAGGAGATCAGGGAACAACACTTCTAGAGTAAACTCCTGTTGAGTAGGGACAGGAGAATCTCCAATCTCAGGAGCTTCATCAACAGCAGATGTGTCTTCCATGACAACATCCTGTGGTTGACTAGGTAGTTGAGTATGCTGATCAACATCAAGTAATGATTCAGTCAATACTTCATCCTCAATATTGAAAATAGATTGATTAACTTCATTAATTACCTCAAGAATTGTTTGGGTTGCCCTTTCACTATCTAAGTGAGTTGGCTCATCCAAATGTTGAGGCTCCCCCTGGTGTAGATCCAGGTGAATGGGGCTAGCTGATGATTGCTCCCCCTGCCTCTATGCATCTTCAGGTCTTACTGGTGACTGTCCAACATTTCTTCCCTCTCCATCATCAGAACTAAAAATCACTTGCTCTTCTGAGCTACTTGAGGATTCAGAAGCCACAATGGCTTTCTTCTGTCTCTTCTTCTGAGGTGTTTCCTTCTCTGGTGTAGGCATTTCTTTGGTTAACACTCTATCTCACCTTGAGATAATTCTAACATTCATTCTCCTCATGTGGTTTATCTTTGAACCTGCAGCTTGGTTCATCACTTCAGGAATCACTCCAGATAAGTATAAACTCATAATTCTACCCAGATTGGGCTTCTTCAGACTTTCCTTTATCTTGTCAAATATTACTGCTGACCAATCAGTCTTGAGTTTGAAAATAATCATTGTCATCAAACTGAACATGTAAGCTGATATTCTATCATGCCCACTTGGCTTACTCAGGATTACCTTGCCTACTATTTCAGATAAAAACTTCCCCTGCATGTTCATGCCTTTCCTATTGAAAACTGATCCAATCTTCATGCTTGAATCAAGTCCACACCAGTGCAGTGCCTCTCTTGTCTTTGATGCTGGTACATCTTCTTCTTCTTTAATCCTAGGGAGATGTAGAACTTTTCTTAGACTTTTCGGGGTGACCTTCACCTTTGCCCCATGGACCGTGGACTTAATCTTGAGTCCAGTTTCATCAAGTGTAGCTGCACTGAAGAATTCAAGGACCTCCTTCTTCCAAATCTTGATTGGTTCTGAAACAAGATATTCTAACCCAGTCTCTGCAATTAGGGTTACAACACCTTGTATTTCTGGTTCTGCGTCGTCAAAGGCATGTCGCACGAGCTCATAACCTTCATTGATGTTCTCTTCTAGCTTGGGCGCCATTAGGGTTTGAAGAAATTTTGAATTTAGAGAAGAGAGATGTCGACACACAAGTTTGGTCTCGAAACTATGGAGAGCGTGTCGACAAATAATGGTGAAGACCTATTTATACCTTTCTAAGATTGAAGGTGAAAAGGCGCGTCAAAATACTTGAAATGTGTCGACACTGTTGAAAAGTGTCGACACATACTTCTAATGTCTCGACAACAATGTGTCGACACAAATATAGTCGACAGAATATATGTGTCGACACTTATACATCTTAGCTCGACGATTAGTCGAAACTCTACTCGACGAATTCTGTGTTAATCCTAAGTGTCGACACCACTCTGGATGTGTCGACACCTACTCTGGATGTGTCGACACTAATTCTCTGAAGTGTCGACACAGACTGTCTAGATGTGTCGACATCATTTCTCTGAAATGTCTACACCACTTCTCTGTGTCGACACAGACAACTCTGTGTGTCGACACTATTTTACTTAGTCAATTTTTAAACTATTCTAAGTTTAACATACCTAATTCAATTTTAAAATTATTGAATTTGGTTTCATCTAGTGACTTAGTAAACATATTAGCTAACTGATTATCTGTTTTAACATATTCTAGTGATATGTCTCCTTTTTCTACATGTTTTCTAAGAAAATGGTATTTAATTTTTATGTGCTTAGTCCTACTATGGGAGACGAGATTATTTGCAATAGAAATGGCACTTGTAGAATCACAAAGTAAAGGTGTTCTACTTACTTGAATACCATAATCTTCTAGCTGGTGTTGAATCCATAAAAGTTGTGCACAGCAGCTTCCTACAGTAACATATTCTGACTCAGCTGTGGAGATAGTCACACTGGTCTGCTTCTTACTGCTCTAAGACACCAGCCTTGCACATAGAAATTGACAGGTTCCTGTAGTACTCTTTCTATATTCCTTGCAGCCTGCAAAATCTGCATCTGAATAACCCGTCAGTACAAAATCTTCATTCCTAGGGTACCAAAGGCCTAGATAAGGTGTGCCCTTAAGATATCTCAAAATCCTTTTGACTGCAGTCAGATGAGATTCTTTAGGGCATGCTTGGTACCTAGCACAGACACATGTAGCATACATGATATCTGGTCTACTAGCAGTTAAATACAGTAGGGAGCCAACTATCCCTCTATACAAAGTTTCATCTACAGGTTTCCGTGCATCATCTTTGCTTAGAGACATGCTTGACCTCATAGGAGTTTTCATGGTAGTGGATGATTCCATACCATACTTCTTTATCAACTCTAGGGTGAACTTAGACTGGCATATGGACAAGTCATTTTCAGTCTGTCTAACTTGGAGACCTAAGAAGAATTTAAGTTCCCCCATACTGCTCATTTCAAATTTTTCTTGCATAAGTTTTGCAAACTTTCTGTAGACCCAAATATTATGTCATCTACATATATCTGGACTAAGATAATCTTGACTTTAGATTCCCTAAGGAATAGAGTTTTGTCTATTTTCCCCCTTGAGAATTTGTTCTCAATGAGGAAACTAGATAGGGTTTCATACCAAGCTCTTGGGGCTTATTTTAACTCATACAAAGCCTTCTTAAGTCTATAAACATAATCAGATATAAGACAATCAACAAAACCTGATGGCTGCTCTACATAACTTCTTCCTTCAGATTTCCATTCAGAAAAGCTGACTTAACATCCATTTGATATACCTTGAACCTTTGATATGTTGCATAGACAAGGAACATCCTTATTGCTTCCAGTCTTGCTACTGGAGCAAAGGTTTGATCAAAATCAACACTTTCTTCCTGTCTATATCCTTTTGCAACAAGTCTAGCTTTATTCTTTATAATGATTCCATTCTCATCCAACTTGTTCCTAAAGATCCACTTAGTTCCAATAATGTTGTGATCCTTGGGTGTAGGAACCAGCTCCCAGACCTTGCATCTCTTGAATTGATTCAGCTCCTCTTGCATGACATCAATCCAATGAGAGTCTAGAATTACTTCCTCAAACTTCTTTGGTTCTACTTGAGATAGGAAGCTGGAGTAAAGAACTGTACTCAGATTCCTGCTCCTTGTTTGCACTCCTTGTCTGGGATCTCCAATTATTTGATTGGCTGGATGATCCTTTAGGTGCCTATTTGCTGGAGGCAGCCTGTCTTCAGGTTGTACACCTTCAGCTTCTTCAATATGCTGTACTTCTTGGACTTCTTCAGCATCAGGAGTATCTTGTACTCCCCCTGAACAACAGCCACCATATTCCACTTGCTGATTTGCAGTAGAACCTTCTGTAATGGTAAGCTTGTCCATCTTCTCAGTTATACATGTAGAGCTGCAAACACTACTTGGCAATTCACAGTTAATGAGTCTTGCTTCATCAAAAACTACATGTACAGACTCTTCTACAACTTGAGTAATCAAGTTGTAGACCCTATAAGCCTTACTATTGTTGCTGTACCCAACAAAGATCCGCTCTTGGGATTTGGCAGCAAACTTAGTTAGATAAGACTTTCCATTGTTAAGTATATAACACTTGCAACCAAAGATCCTGAAATAGGATAAATTTGGTTTTCTGCCCTTCACAATCTCATAGGGGGTCTTCTTGTGGCTTTTGGTGATAGTAGCTCTATTGATTACATGACATGCAGTGTTTACTGTCTCAGCCCAGAAATATTCTGGGAGTGAAGTGTCATTCAATAGGGTTCTACCAGCCTCTATCAAAGTTTTATTCTTCCTTCAACAATTCCATTTTGCTGAGGTGTTCTTAGTGAGGAAAATTCCTAAAAAATCTCAAACTCTTCACACAGTTTTGTCATACTTTCAGACTGAAATTCAGTACCATGGTCACCTTTGATTTTGACCACTGTACTGTCCAATTCATTCTGAATTTGTTTAACAAAACTATATAAGATACTTGGGGTTTCAGATTTTTATCTTAGGAAGAACACCCAGGAATATCTTGAATAGTCATCTACAACCACAAATGTGTAGACCTTCCTACCTATACTGTGAACTGGCATTAGACCAAAAAGATCGATATGCAAGAGATATAGACACCTCACAGAATCCTTGTTCTCAAGGCTATGAAAGGTGGATTTGGTCTGCTTGCCTTTTTGACAAGCTGAGCATATTCCATCTTTTATACACTTAACTTGAGGACCATTCCTCACTAACTCTTTGCTAAAGAGTTGGTCAATTGTCTTATAGTTAAGATGAGTCAGCCTCTTGTGCCATTTAACACAATGTGAGACTCTTTCATCAGCTACAAGACAAATAGGAGAAACATTGTTCTCACACATAAAGTCTAGACAATAGACATTTTTCTTCCTATATCCTGTCAGAATGATCTTTTGATCATTTGACCTTTTGATATGACAACCATTCTTGACAAATGAGATGTCATATCATAAATCACTCAGCTGACTTATGCTAATGAGGTTATGTTTCAAACCCTTTACATAAGCCACTTGAGTAATTGTAATCAGGTTACTAGAAATGTTATTAAAGCATTTGATGATTCCTTTTTCTGAACCACCAAAGGTAACTTTAGGACCATCCTTGATAGGTGTATAGTCTTTCAGCAACCCCTAGTTCCAGTCATGTGCCTGGAACATCCACTATCCAAGTACCATATAGGGGCATGACCACTTGGACTCACCTGCAAAACAGATTACTTAACCTTAGAACCCAAATAACTCTTGGGTCCTTGGTGCAAGTTAGTCTGACTTTTAATAAAACTATCTGTAGCTCTTCTAGCAGGCAGTTTACTACTCTCCTTGACACTTGAATTGTGCCAACAATATATGGCAAAGTGGCCTATCTTGCCACAACACCAGCACTCAAACCTGTTGTACCTTTGTTTAGGTACAACCCTGACTGTTTTATCTACAGCAGGCTTCTTGTTTAGTGTTGGGACTTTGCCCTTAGATTTGGACTTAGCAGTCCAGGCAGGTTTTTTAAACCTCAATCCAGTCTTACCCTTTTGTGGTACAAACTCATCTATCAAGGGTAAAACAGATTTAGGTTTAGAAAAACTTGCAACTATCTCTCTCTCTTTCTGAAGTCTAATCTCTAGATTTCTGATCTGATCATTCTTAAATGTAATAGTACTCATCTGAATAACAGTAATGTTCTTCAGTCTGGCTATTTCATTTAGTTTCTGATCTAACAACTTGTCTGAATCAGCAGCAGCCAATTTAAGACTAGCAATCTCCTTTGACTGAGTTTTGGCCAAGGTTTTGCTTTTCTTTAAGGCCTGCAACAAGTCCCTATATTCATCAATTAACTGATGAATATCTCCTTCAGATTCAGACTCACTCACATCACTTGATGCAGATGTATCTGACTCTGATTCAGTACTATAATCTGAAAGACATTGTACCTTACTTGGTCCAGGCTGATCCTGGATCTTGTCTTCTTCAGATAAAGCCATCAGTCCCTTGCACTGATTGTCTTCTTGTTCATATATAGAGTTCAGCACCTGCAGGAACTCTTCTTCTTCATCTGCAGCAAACAGACCAATGTAAGCCTCAGCTTCAGATTCTGACTCTGAAGATGACTGATCTGACAAGATCTTCTCATTCTTTGCAACAAAGGATTTTTCCTTCTTGCCCTTAAACTGAGTCTTCTTTTTGTATGTTGACTCCTTCCTCTTTTCAGGATAGTCAGCCACTACATGTCCCTGTCTATTGCAGCAATAGCACACAATCTTTGAACATGTAGCTTTGCTTGGCTTGGACCTCCTTTTGTCATTCCTTGATGACTTTCTTTTCTGATAGTAGTCATCTTTTGGCTGAGAAGTGGATGACTTAGACCTCCACTGCTTCTTCTTCAAAAACTTTTGAAAATGCCTAGTAAAAGCAGCAAAGTCTTCATCAGTTTCACTGCTATCTGAATTCTTGCTTTCTGAATTATCTGTCTCAGCTTCAGCAACTATTTGAGGTGGAGATGGAGACTTGCTTCTATACTTCCTAGTGACTTCAGTCTTGAAGGCCACAGATCTTTCCTTGTGCTCCACTCTAGTAGTCTTCTCTTCCTCCTTCCTAACCATTAACTGCATCTCATAAGATAACAATTTTCTAAATAAAGTTGGAGGAGGTATATCAGCTAGTTTGGTCACTTCCCTAATGACACAAATCTTGGTGTCTCAGTCCTTAGTCAGGGATCTTAAAAACTTGTCATTCATCTCATAGTTGCTGAATTCTCTTTCATAGGACATCAATTCATTTACTATCCTATAGAACTTCTTGTAGCATTCAGTAATGCTATCAGACTTTCCTTGTCTGGATCTTTCATATTCCTGATTTAACAAGGACTTTCTGTCTTGTCTTACTTCTTCTAATCCTTCCATATAGACTATCAAAGTATCCCACATTTCCTTTGAAGTCTTGCAATGAATCAAATTCTGAAAGGTAAAATCATCAATGGCACTCACTATGATGTTTTGGGCCCTCTTATCCATAGTGGCCAAGATAATCTCATCCTTGGTCATCTCTGAATAATCCTTGAGAGTTTTTTGATTTGCATCCAGAATAGATACCTTCATTGGCACATATGACCCTTCTTTGACTGTGATATATACTCTTGGGTCAGAAGCTTTCATAAATAGTCTAACCCTCTCTTTCCAAATACCAAATATTTCTTTTCTACATATTGGCAATTTCATGGACCCCAGCTCTTTGTGATTCTCACTAGAACTCATTTTCTTGATTCTTGATTATTCTGAATCTGCCTACAGGATCTTACTCAGACTGTTATGTCCCTTTTTGAGTAACCTCGTTTTGATACCACTTGAAAGAAATAGTGACTAACCACCTAGAGGGGGGTGAATAGGTGTTCTTTTTCTTTTTACTTTAAAGACAGATAAACTGTAATTAATTTTAAACAACAAATGCAATTATACAGCTATCACAACACAGAAACCACAAAAACTAACATTCACAGAGTGCACACAGTGTTTATAGTGGTTCCCCAAGGTCTGGGTACATCCACTTTCCCCCTTCGCCTATCTAGTAGTGTACTAGATTCGGCATAACTTCTGCACTTCTCCTCAGATCCTCAGATCTTACAGCTCAGAACCCCAAACCAAGTTCCTACAACTCAGAGTATCCTCACTCCTACAACTCAGACACAAAGCCCTACCACTCAGTCTTCACCAAGATCTACACTCAGGCTAAACAGCCCTACCTCAGCCTTCAATCAAGGCCTACACTCAGAGAATTGAATCTCCTACACTCATGCACAAAAGCCCTACCTCAGTCTTTATAGTTTAGGCTTACAACTCAGATCTCTTAGGATCCTACAAGAATTTAATAATACAAGGTAATTAACCACAACTCTGACTGAGAGAGATGAGTTGACTGGCTTCTTGATGAGTTCTTAGAAGAACTTGGCAGAGATCAACCTCCCTTAGCTTTCTTCAAAGTTTCTTGAATTAGAACTCAGTAGGGTTGAATCTCCTGTGCAGATGATCTTCAATCAACTGCTGTCTTGTGATTCATATCTCAATCTGAATCTCACTTACCAGCCTGGTTCAGCAGCTGCTCTTCTTAGAAGGAGCTCTCTCTCTCCAACTTCTTAGATCTTCTGTCGAAGGTCTTCTTCTTTTGTGTTGTTAGATCTCTATCTTCTGATTGATTGATTCTCTCAGATTCTATCAATTATTATATTCTGTTGAAAGAGAAAGACCTTTATATAGTCTTCCTCCAAGGTAACCGGCTGATCCGGTTTCTAACAACCTCTGACAGCTTTGACAGTTGTAGTTGACCGGTTGAGAATAACAGCTGTCAAGTCATCCAGTCACTTCTTGAAATCACTATCACTGTCTAAAAGTGTCGATACAGATAGTCATTATGTGTCGACACAAATAGACTAAGTGTCGACACAAGTGAACTAAGTGTCGACACTAGCCTTGTTGGTGTCGACACAACTCCTTGTGTTGTTATAACAGCTTCTCGACACTGCTTTTTCAGAATGTGTCGACACTGATTCTGTGTGTCGACACAAGCCTTCTGTTGAATGTGTCGACACTGAATGAGTGTGTCGATACAAGTATTTCTTCTTTAACACTTGGCTGAATTCTGCTGTGTGTCGGCACATCTCCTTTGTGTCGACACATTCCTTCTTGTGTTGAAACTTGCCGAGTGTCGACACATCTCCTTTGTGTCGACACTTGCCTCTAAGTGCTGAATCTTGCTGAGTGTCGACACATCTCCTTTGTGTCGACACTTGCCTTCTTTTACTTTAACTTTGGTGAAGCTTGCTGAGTGTCGACACTGATTCTTGGTGTCGACACAGTCGATGTCGACTAAGCTTCTCTGGGTGTCGACACTGCCTCTAAGTGTCGACATAGCTCATGTTGATAATTCTTAACAGTGTGTCGACACTGCCTCTAACTGTCGACACTTTTCTTCTGGTGTCGACTCTGCCTTTCCTGGTGTCGACACAATTACTCCTAGTGTCGACACAGCTTTTTTAGGTGTCGACACAAGCCTTCTTAAGTGTCGACACTTTTCTTCTAGGTGTCGACACATGGACTTAGAAACTTTTCTGCATTTCCTGCAATTACTTAACCTGCACATATAAACTCAAAGCACATCAAATACACCTTGATGTATATCATTGAGTAAGGTGAAGCTTCTTCAAATCTGGTACACATTTTTCAATGTACCCAACAATAATCAGCTTCATGTGCTTCATAGGTTGCAAAATCCACTTCCAATCCCTATTCAAGGGTCCTTCTTATGTCGACAAGTCTCCGCCTTCCATTCAAGCCAAAAATTGCAGCAAATCACCCCATTTAATATTAATTACTTATGTAAGTTCTCAATGGGAAGTTCCTATACTTATTGAATATTTTGTGAGAAACTATATTCTTTGGGATTACAATTTGTACAAGTTTACCTAATTTCATACATTACTAGAATGGTGAATTCGCAACATATTTAACTAAAGCACTCTTACTTTACTTCTTAGCTTGAACTTGTTTATTTCACCTAAAGCTTAGTCTTAATTGTGCATGTCCGTAGAACATTTTATAATTTCAAAAATCATCGCAAGAAAACATTGGATTATTGTGCATGCATCACATCCATATATAATTCACTACACCACTACATGTGCATACATATATTGGAGTTCTGTTAATGCATACTCACACCACAGCCTTAACTTTATCCAACGTCGCATGGATTATGGGAAATAAGTTGGAGTGCATGTTGTAGTCTGCGTGGTCAATAATAATTCATGAGGTTCAACAACAACAATCAAGCCATTATCCCACCATAATGGAGATGGCCATATGGATCATTTGTCGCCATTACGCACTACCTTTAGTCATAATCTTACTAATGCCTAAGTACATCATGTCTTTCCTTATAGTTTCATTCCAAGTCCTTTTTAGTCTGCCCATCCCCCGTTTAACATGCCTAATAGCTAAACTCTCACAATGTCTAATGGGCGTCTCTAATAATTTCATGAGCTTACAACAACAACAAAACCCATATAGTCCCCAGTCATTGGGGGTATGGGCGGGGGGAGATTGGAAACAGACCTAACATTTGGCACTATGCACAAAGTGGTTTCTCTCAGAGGAGAAAGACCTAACCTTTGATAATAAATGCACAAAGTGGCTGCTCACAGATACCACTGAAATAATGACCCACTATACCGTCACGTTTGCTGTGGAATCATGCCCCCAAATCAAAGCCAAAGACATCAGAGAGGGCAGACCCAAGAATCCATTTTGATTTATGTGCACATAACCATGCTTCCTTCATTCAGCATCCAGATCATTGGTCTTGCACAATATAATAATTTCATGAGCTTAGTCTAATAAAATTAGAAGTTGTGTAATATTTAATAGTTTCCTTATATAGTTTGATGAAGCTATAGGGGATGCAACATTATCCTATTTTTATCAAATATGCTAGTAGTTATAATTCCAATAGATTCCAGATATGTTCAATAAAAAAACAGTTTCAAAGAATACCTTACACACACACATATGTATGTATATATATATATACAGATATATATATATATACATATATATATATATACCCCGTGCGGGCAATATATCATATATATGCGATATATTGTCGAGGCAGACATTCGACGTATACAGACGATATTCGATGGCAAGCACATATATTATCGCGAGGACGTCATATATCGTATATGGCGACATTCGTCGTGGTGGAGATATTCGTGGGTCGACAATCGGCATGGGGGATATATTCGGCGAGGGATATTCGACATCGTATGGGGGCGACATTCGTCGTGGGGGTGACATTGGTATAGGGGCGACAAATCGTGGGGGCGACGAATATATATGGGGCGACGAATATCGTGGGGGAGATATTATATCGTATGGGAGCGACATATATCGTATAGGCTATATATTATCGTGGTATAGCACAGTTGTCGGGGGGCGTATATATCAGGGGTGACGACATTCATCGTATAGGGGCAACATTCGTTGTGGGGGCGACAATCAGCATGGGGGATACATAGGGCGACATTTGCTTGGGGCTTGGGCACATTTGTCGTGGAGGCGATATTTTGGTGGTCAATGACGATACATTGGTCAGGGGCGACACATTGGTCGGGGACGGTCTTCAAAGGCGAAAGCTTGCGACGGCGATGGCGACGTCAGCAGAAGGTGCGTTATGCTTGCGATAGGGCCAGTATGGGAAATCGCGAGGAAAAATCGCGTGGAAGGTGCGACATACTTTATGATGGCGAAAGGCTTGCGACGGCGATGGCGATCTTACGATGACGCGGTCATGAATGACTCGGTCAGGAAGGTATGACGTTGTAGGATCTGCCCTAGCTGCCCAGAAGAAGAAGATGGGTTTACAGGAATCTGTTTACAGGAATCTGCTCTATCTATTCTAATCTATTCTATCACGTCTAATTTAATCTATTCTATTATAATCTATTCTAATCTATTCTATTCAGTCAAATCTATTCTAAACAATCTGATAAGAATAGATTAGAAAGTTGCAGGAATTTGTTTACACCAGCTGTTCGTTAATGTCATCTCAAAGTTGCAAGAATCTGTTCTGATCTATTCTAATCTATTCTAAATCTCATCTGGGGGGGTATGGGGTAAACAGATTAGAATAGATTAAAATAACAGATTAAACATATTTATCTCATATGTTATGCCAAGTTTTTCATGTCAAAAATTTTGCTTGCCCAAAGCCACCCTACAGACCAAATATTGGGGCATGAAACATGGGAGATTTGGGAAGATCATAGAATAACTTGACATGAATAAATATTGGGGAAGATCATATAGGGTTGTTCATAGAAAGAACCATAAGTTCTGGTAAAAAAACAAACTTGGGGACCGGCATAATTAACATTTGGGCAAATGTTGTATTGTAATTAACCTGCATTCAGGTCTAGCATATTAAAATTTGGACCAAATTAATTATTGGAATGGTTAGAGATCAACCAAATTAACATTTAGCAAAATTAACATTTGGGCAAAATTAACATTGGGGCAAAATTAACATTTGGGCAAATCAAATGGTTAGAGATCGAACATAATAACAGGCATTTCATCAAGGCAGCACAGTCAAATACAGGCAAAGCAAGAACCAAACATGGGAATTTAGAAAATAGGAAATACAGGCAAATACAGGCAAAGCAAGAAACCAAAACAGCCATGATGGTAGGAAATCGTGAGATACTAATTACAACAAAAAAATAAATTAAATTTAAAAAACTTACAAAAACTTAAAATTTTGAACTTTAAAATTTTAAAATTGTATGCCGGGAGAGCGAAACCCGCCTGGTTGTGGGCGAAACCCGCTTGGTTGCGGGCGAAGCCCGCTTGGTTTCGAGCGAAGCCCGCAGCGACGCATCGAGAACGGACGGAGCACGTTCGAAGATGCTAGTATGTATGTATCTTTATACTATAAGCAAACTCTAAAAAAGTCATGGTGTAACATTCGTTTCCCCAAAATACCCCTCAATCATGGTGTAACATTTTAATGCCAAAATACCCCTCATTTTTCTTATTCCTCTACTCATTTGTATGGTTTTTTTTTGTCATTTGATCATAAATTTTCTTATTCTGCTACTCATTTGCATAGTTTTTTTCTTATTTCCCTACTCGCCGCCCCACCAATGTTGCCGCCCTCGCCAATGTCGCCTCCCCCGCATAATGTCGCCGCACTCGTCAATGTTGCCACCCCCGCCCAATGTCGCCGCCCCCGCCCAATGTCGCCGCCCCCAACTATTGTCGTTGTTCCCGACCAATGTCGCCGCCCCCGACCAATGTCGCCGCCCCCGACCAATGTCGCCGCCCCCGACCAATGTCGTCTCCCCCTACAAATGTCTCCACCCCAGACCAATGTCGCTGCCCCGCACGGGGTCTCCCGTGCACGACTGCTTGTATATATATATATATATATATATATATATATATATATATATATATATATATATATATATATATATATATACGTCCATGTATATACATGTTTGTGTGTCTATATATATGCTCATGTATATGTATATATATATATACACACACGACCTTTTTTAAGAGAGAATATAAAACGTTGAAATGTTCATGTTGAACAAATAGAAACACTATTAATTTGAAACATCTAATCTTTAAATATATAATAAAAACAAAACAATAAAATTTAAATCAAATTCATTATAATTTTAATGAAAAAATATACCGGTACAAGATGTTGAGGTATATTTATATTTGTGTTAATGGGCTACTTAACGGGTTGGTTAGGATCCGATAGGAATCCAAACCCGTAGTCTGGGATTTAGGGTTTCGCCTATAAATACCCCGCTGGGGGCAACGGGTAGGCCATTCCAAACTAGATGGTCACGCGGATGCTTCGAACACTCTAACACAAGATACATATTCGGTACAGATACGCGGCCCTCAAGAAAGTATCGGTGCTTCATAGTTTTTAGTGCCAAATTAAGTTACATTAAGTCCATTATGAATATTTTTTAAAATCATATTTGTTTTGATTAGTATGATTTTTGATCTACAAAAATTCATAAATGACTGGTCGTTAAATCACAGCAATTGTTACCCTGGGTCAATGGACACGAGAAAAACTGCAGGAAAGATAATTGTATGTGTCGATAGCGATCCATCAGTAACAAGGAGAGTAAAAAAACTTGTTGCAGAAGATGCTGGAGCAAAAGGCCTAATCCTTATTGACGAGACTGAGAAAGGAATCCCTTTTGATTCTGGCAGCTTCGCCTTCTCAGAAATAACTAACAGTGTTGGAGCTCTGGTCCTTGAGTATATGAAGTCTACCAAGTAAGCCAATAAAAGGATCAAAGTTGCAACCTTTACAATTTTCAATTACTTAATGCTCTTGACAATAATATATAAATTTAGGTTTCCAACTGCCATCATTCTTTCAACAATAGATGTGGAACAATTCACACCTGCACCTATAGTCGCATATTTCTCCTCTCGAGGGCCTGGAGGACTAACTGAGTCAATTTTGAAGGTCATAACTCTTTCCTCAAAACTTATTTGATGTTTTGAATGAAAACGCATTGAATAGAATATTCACTTTCATTATTGCTGTTCATGTTAGCAGCCAGATCTAATGGCTCCGGGAGTTGGCATTTTAGCAGGTGCAATACCAATGGAAAACAAAGAGACCACACCTGAGGGAAAGAAACCCTCAAATTTTGCAATAAAATCGGGCACTTCAATGGCCTGCCCGCATGTTGCAGGTGCAGCTGCTTTTGTTAAGTCTGTGCATCCAAGATGGAGCCCCTCTATAATCAGATCGGCTCTTGTGACAACAGGTATATAACTTTAGGGGAATATGAGATGTATGATTGAAGAATAAGTTTAACACCTTAGGAAACGTTGGCAGGAATGTGATGAATATGGATTGACAAATATGACACCAATAATTGTTGTTAGGAAGTTTGAATCAAATAGGAAACAAGGTTGCGTCCAGATAAAATAGCAGGAATGTGAGGAATATGGATTCACAAAGCTGACCCTAATACTTTGATTTATGGAGCATGACCCAAAGAGGAATCAAAACTCGCTAGTTACAGTAGAAGTCAGACATATTTTCAACCCGAAATCTTAAGTCTATGTGCGAGAGCTAACTTCTTAATATTTATGCACCAACATATTTTTCACCTATCTGATGTAGGACTAGAACAATACTCCACTTGTGTTACCAATCAACCTCTTAGGTGAGAGCAGTTCACATTGGTCATCCCACTAATGGAAGTATTTGACTATCATCAAGTATCATGCACCAGAAGTACACTCAACCATGTGGATCCACTTGCTCTTGAACATTGCTCAAACAAGGTTGAACATACCAAGACCTGTGGAAGCCACAAATTACATGAAAATAGAAATACTCGATCCTAAACTAACTATTGGCTCTAATATCAATTTTTAGGGAGCATGAAGTGAAACTAAAATTAGACTAGATACATCATTAGTCAAACCTATTTCCAACCCAAAAAATTACCACGTGGGTAACCATTTGATATTTCTATAACAGCATACATTTCACCTATCCAATGTGATACTAAATCAATACTTTTGCTTGCCATAAAAGTTTTCATACATAAAGTGGGACAATCAATACTCTCATTTTCCTTAATAATTTTTCCCCCACATGAGAACACCTAGGATTGACCATCACTCCCTCAAATGGCCAAATGGGAGTATAAAGAAAGCACACAAAACCACACTAAACTATGTGGAGCCAACATAGGCATCATCCGCTTTGAACATTGATCAGCGATAGTTCAAAGCACCACCGAGATCTATGGGAACCACAAATCGCATGAACATACTAGATCATAGTCGAACCATACACTTTGATACTATTTTGATGAGAAACATAGATCATAAGTGGAATATACTAAATATGGAAAATGGTCAAACCAACAAATTATTATGAATTTTCTCTATTTCCACAGTAATCTCTATTTTCCCAAGTTCTATAAGCCCATTAGGTTGTCCTATATTCTCCTCAGACATATCATCATTTGAAAATAACAATTTTTGACATCCATCAAATGTAATTTTGATTCAAACTTGTATAAAAATAAACCTGAAAAAATCCTTCATACAAACAACAACAAATATTTCATCAATGTTAATGTTTTCCCAAAAGAAGCCTCCCTTAGTCCTAGAAAATCCTTTCCTATTTCTCGTAAACATCAGTTTAAGTTGTGGAATTTTTTATGGTTGACATCCAACAAACTATTGCCCACATTAAACTAGAGAAAGGTTCTCCTGAGGACCTGAAGCATGCCCTCACAGGCTCACACTAATTAGATCATTTCATGATTTTTATGTATATATTTACAATTGATTCTCGAACATTAACTCTTATCTTTCTCATCAAAATTTGTAGTTATACTTATATATTGTTCTATGCCAATGTCCTAACATACAAGTTTATTTACTTTTCAAGTGCCAAATCACCTGAATAATTTTAGTGCCTTCTCTTACCATATTAAAAACATGTGAAAACAAGTCAGAGGTCCAAGTCTTGTCAATACTAAGTTTCCTGCTTTTTTTTTCTCATACCAGCAAAAAGGACAAATAATCTCAAGAAATCTTTAACAACTAGTTCAGGAGCAACTGCCAACTATCATGATATGGGAGCAGGAGAGATAAGTCCACTGAGAGCTTTAAGTCCAGGGCTTGTTTTTGATTCGAGGACAGAAGACTACTTGTATTTTCTTTGCTACTATGGATACAAGAATGAGACCATCAAATCACTCGCTGGCATCAAAAAATTCAGCTGTCCGCCAAACCCATCTGCTGACCTCATGTCAGAGCTCAACTACCCTTCCATCTCCATTGCGAGACTTGAAGGTGGATATGGAGGGGTGAGGACAGTGCACAGGACCATGACGAATGTTGGACCATCTAACTGTACCTATATAGCACAAGTGGACGCCCCCAAAGGGCTCGGGGTGAAGGTCAAGCCAGAGAGTCTCTTCTTTACAAGGAGAGGGTTGAAGGTTTCATATCAAGTTACTTTTGATGGCAAAGGTGCTGGAAAGGGATACAAGTATGGCTCACTTACTTGGTCAGATGGGGCTCACTCTGTTCGAACCATTTTTGTTGTTAATGTCATTTAATTTTATAAAGTGGTTTCATTTTTAAGAGAAAAGTTTACAGAAAACAAAGTTATGGGAGTTGTTGGGTTACTATGTTATTAAAGGCACATGAAGCATCAAGTTGAAAAGGGGTCCTGGATCCTATGCACAAGGCGCAAGCGCGCGCCTGAAGAATGTGAGGGGCAAAATATATCTAGTTTATTAAATGAAAAATACACAAAATAAATCTACCATCATATCAGCATAGTAGAATCATGAAACGTCTATGCAATAATCGATAACCTGTTAATAACTTGAATTTAGCCCATCATGTTAAAGGCTCATTTTGCCAAGCCCATTAGGATTACAATCCCAGCCATTTAATGTGAACGCATCTCAACCGTCAGAAAAGAAGCACACGGATTCATACATTAATTACATTTACTACAGAATAATATTCTCTCTCTTCCAATATATCGTATATAAATACCACTTGATGCACAATGTTTTTCATTCAAGGAAAATATATTTCTCTACTTCTCTTCTCTCATTCTTTTCTCAACATAGTATCAGAGCGAGGTTCTGGAAAAATTCAAGAAGAATCTTCCGTTGAATAATTATTCACTCGGAATTTTTCGCTCAACTTTCTTTTCCCGCCCTCCTTGCCGCCAATTCTTAATCGCCAGGCCACGTGCTCGCCGCGTGCTCTGTCCTCTTGGCGTTTCTCCTTGCAGTTGTCTTGCTCTGTTCGTGCCTCAGCCCGCAATCACTGTCATTTTTACTTGCGATCTCCTTTCCTTCTAATCCGCTGCAGTAGCTCGCCTGGCCGCAACTCTAATTTTTTGCAACTCCTGAGTCGAGTATGTCGTTATTGCTTCCCACACCTCTTCCTGCGGTCTCCTCCTCTACTCGTCTGTCTCCAAGGTCGACTCCACCTTGACATCTGAGTCGCGTCTCTGCATCATCCTTGATGGAACAAACTATATGACCTAGTCCTAAGCTGTCAGAAGCCACTCTGTCGTCGCATATGGGGGCACATTGATGGCAGCACTCTCATACCTACTACAACATCTGACAAAGCATCTGGTAAGACCTTTCTAACTCTCCTTGATACATGGACTTATGATGAGTATTGAGTATTTGACATCATCCTTCAATCGGTCTCTCCCTCCATCATGCTGCAACTCGAGCCTTATGACATAGCGACAACTATGTGGAATCATCTTCGCACTTATTTTACGTTAACTGATAGTGCACATGAATTCCAGCTTCTGCAAACCATACAATCTACTGGCCAAGGGAATCTCTCTATCTGCCAGTATCATACTACAATGTTTGATCTTTGGAATTAGCCCAGTGTCATGGAGCCTACGCCTCTTCCTGGTGATACAAGTCCCTTTTATCAACAATATCTTGCTCTCCATAATCGTCGACGCCTGTTTCAGTTTATCATGCATCTCCGACCTAAATCTTAGACATTTGATGGCATTCTTCTTCAATGTTCTCTAACTCCCTCCCTAGACGTTGCAGTGAATGAACTTATCACCAAGGAGAATCGTCGCCTTGCTTTAGAGTCTGGCTCCATCATGAAACCTTCTGTTATGGTTACCTCCTCTAATGACAACACTCTCTCTGGCTGCGACTGCTCGTCCACCTTCAAAGTTCTCCTCTTTGGGACATCGTCCATCTAGACCTACGTCTGCTTCCTCGTGACAAAAATGGTGTAATTGGCACAAACGTCAGGGCAATCGCAGTACCCAGGAGTGTCATGTTCTTGCCAACCGCAAGGCACAAGAAGCTGTTGGCCACTGCTTTATAGGTCTCCCCGCTCCATAAGCCGCTCTTGCAGAGCAACCTTCCGCCTTCACCACAGACCAGATGCAACAACTTATAGCCATGATGCAGGTCAATCACTCTTCGTCTGAAACCGGGTCTTCTTCTGTTGTTGTTGTTGTTGCAGGTATCTCTTCTGGCTCTTAGATATTGAACTCGGGTGCTTCTTATCATATGACCAATGATGGTCGCAACATCTCCACTTTCCTTCCTCTTCCATCCTCCTCATCCATCTGCACAGCCGACGACACCTTACTCCCAATTATGGGTTGTGGACATCTTCAAGATCACTCCTTGTTCACTATCTCTCATGTTTATCATGTTCCCCGTCTGGCCATGAATCTTCTATTCGTTTCTCAGATCACTGACCAAAATTATTTTGTTTCTTTTAATGCTTCGACTTGTCTGATACAGGATTCCCGGATGGGGAGGGTTGTTGGTAAGGGCCACCGCAACAATAGTCTCTACTACATTACCAGCTTGCATCTTTCACTTCCTTCGTCATCTATTGCAGCAATTACTTCTGTCTCATTAACTATCTCCATGTGTGATCTTTGGCATCGTCGTCTTGCTCACATCTCGCTACCACGGCTTCAACTACTCGCCTCCTCTAGTGCCCTTGGTAACATCCCTACCAAAATGCTTGCTCCATATACGTATTGTATTCACGATCGTCAAATCGCTTCTTCTTTTCCTTCTAGTACCTCTGTTACTGTTTCTCCTTTTGATTTATTTCACATTGATGATGTATGTGGTCCTTCCCCACACTTTTCAAAAGGAGGAAATAAATATTATGTTATTTTTTTGATGATTTCTCTCACTTTACTTCGTTATACTTGTTCAACACTAAATTTGATGTGTTCTATAAGTATATTGAATTTGCAACCATGGTAGCCACTCAATTTTCCTGCAAAATCAAAACATTACGCTCTGACCCCGGGGGGAATACCTCTCTCACGATTTTCAACAATTCCTTCGATCTCAAGGAACCCTTGCACAGTACTCATTCCCTCACACCTCAACAAAATGGAGTTGCAGAATGACGACATAGACACATATTGGAACAGGCTCGATCTCTTCTTCTCACCTTATTAGTCCCTATTCAATTCTGGGCTGAGGCCGTGCTCACCAGCGTATTTCTGATAAATAAAATACTCACACCAAATCTCCAAAACATATCCCTATACGGACGCCTTTATAAGAAGGCCCCATCTTACTCATTCTTAAAAGTATTTGGGTGTACTTGCTTCATTAAACTTCCCACAATTGAGCGTGACAAGCTGTCACCTCGTTCTGTAGCATGTGTTTTTTATGCGGCACAGGCTTCACACCTGCCGCCACCCTGGAGCCCCACCAGGGGGCCCACCTGGAGTCAGCACCAGACGGCTTTCATCAGGGCCGCGACCCGTACACTCCAACCAGCTCTCCGTCATGGAGTCATCACCATGCGACAGGTTGTTGAGGTCGAGGCTCGATCTCAGACCTCCTAGATAAGAGGTCTTCACCAGCGTTATCATCACCAACTGATCTGCGGTGTTTAGTAGGAGAGCATGTTGTAGCTGGGACTTAGATCTTTTGATTGCAAAGTTCTCCTACAATAGCTTAGTCAATAGGTCCACCGGGTTGAGTCTATTTCATGTAGTATCAGGATAGGACCCTAGGAAGCCCGTCGACCACGTCCCGAGTCTTTTAGAGTCGCGCCCTAGTGAGTCTGCTGAGTCATTTGCACAGCATTTGCACGCGTTGCATGAGTCGATTCGTCGACTAATAATAATGAGCAGTGAAAGTTATAAAACTCATGCGGATAAACGAAAACGAGAACAAGTATTTAAGGAAGGTGAGAAAGTAATGGTGCGAGTCCGCCCAGAGAGGCTCCCCTAGGGGCCTGCCAAAAAGTTAAGCGTCAGGCGAATAGGTTCGTACTTTATTATTAGTCGTATTGGGACAAATGCCTACGGCTCGATATCGCGGCTAGTATGGGAATTCATTTTGGTGTTTAATGTTGAGGATCTAACGTCGTACTATGAGCCTTATGAGTATGTGGACCCGAGCAATGGAGATGCCCAGCCGTCACCGCCCCCGCTTTTGTTGTCGTACCACTCCCGCACTCCACCTACGTCTGATGGCCACCACAATCCACCTCGTACTACCACCCACCCACCTGAGGATTCGTCTTCTCTGGTTTCACCACCAGGATCCACCTTTCAAGAGATGAGAGATGAGTGCATTACAGAGGTCAGATCCCATCAGTTTGTTTCCACCACGAACGGGTCGCGATATCTACTTGGCACATTGGCAGGGCCGCCCCGACGCAGACGACATTTGGATATTACCGACAGAGCTTGATCGACTCGTCCCTGGACTTCGAATTCAGTACGATAATCTCCGTTCATCGAAGATGAAGGCTTTTCAGTCGGGGGGGGGAGGGGTGATGGGATCCAGCAGATCGTGCATCTGGAGGGGTTCGCCGCAAGGCGGGACCCACGTTCATTTATTCGTGCAGGAAGGCTTGATCGGATCGTCGATCCTACTCCGCGGTTGCGTCCGGCACGTCGCCGCGAGTCAAAAACTTATATTATTCTGTTTTTTAGTTTATTTTCATGTAATTAGTGGCAACCCCATGGACCAATCATAGTTGTTCATGGTGAAACCCTAGTTTGTTCACTTCTTATAAATAAGTGTTGTAGGGGCTAAATTCAGTCATTGCAGAATTTGGAGAACTTCATTCCCGAATTCCAGCGATCCCTCCCCGATGCTAACGCCGTGGAAACCTAGGTGACGACTCCAAGGTGCTCGTTCTTCCCCCCAAGGTACCCCTACCCTTACCTTCATTTTCCACTCCTCAAACCTTTGTTACCACCCGCTGCAGCCCGCAATTCCAGCCCTGAAACCGCCGGCTTGCTGCCTCCGTACATATCTTGAATTGTAATGAAAAAAAAAATAATAAGCTACAACATAGGTCATACATATGATAAGTTCTAAATAATGTGTTATGCATTGTTTGACCATTTTTAGAGATAGTATGCAAGACAATTATAATGTGTTATGCAATGCAATTGACCTATTTACGACTGAAATCAAACCAATACTAGATGAATTGATTGACCATGTGGAGACATTTTGTACGGGTATAACATGATAAAGTTGCATTTAATGGATTGAAACTTAGGTATCATGTCTTGGCATGATGGAATACTCATCTAAAGTTTTATATCATCAAAATATAACTTGGGGCACTTTAAACAAACATACGCTATAAGTTAAGCTCTATGGAATCTTGACATAACCTATGCCAATGCCAAGAATAACAACTACACATATACCATGAAGTTACAACAATAGACGGTTTCTTGGCACATTAAAAAGTTAAGCCGTGAAGTGAATAAGCAGCGAGACTTTTACGTCACGGGAATCACGTATCCCACAAGCGGGATACGTGATTCCGAATTAAAGTATTATTTTATTTAAAAATGTGTTTCCTAGAGTTAAGGAAAACGCGTTTCCGCGCGTTACCGGGGTGTTTCCTGTATCTGATACGCGTTCAAGTCGATACACAAAGCATTTTTAAGTATCCATGCTTCGTAGCCTCCCCCTCCTCCCTAATCGCCAACTCCCCTTCGTGGATCCACCGTCCTAACAACCTAAAATTCTAGATCAGTCCATATTTAGAGTTATAGCCTCCCGATCCGTTATTTTCGTCAGTCATACTTGTCATTTTTAGCCCGGATCCGTCCCTACACATCGGATCTACCCTTCCTCTGCCCGAATCTACTTGTACGTGGCCGGATCTACCATTTTCTTGTTCGATCTCACCCTTTACCGCCAAGGACAGCCACCGCCATCATTATTGTGTCACTGGTTCCACCTCTGACCGCCGATCTACACATCCAGACCCAAATTTTTCAGTGTATTGATTCAGCCCGCTACTTTGTGAGTTTTGTGGTATTGGGTTTATTTGATTTGACATTTTCATTGGTGAATAAATGTATGTGATGTGATTCTTGCTAGTAGAAAATGTTTCGGTAAGCTAATAATTTGCAGCTGGAGTTATTCGCCGCGTACTTTGCTTTGAGCCTCCGAGCAGAGGAAGCCATTATCAAATTGTCAAATTAATTAGTTGTTTTCAATTCTAAATATTTGTGTGGTGTTACATATAAAATATCATTGCCCATAATGTCGTCATCACTGACGATCGTATTGCATTTAGAGTCCGTGTTAGTGTGACGCATTTGTATTTCCACTTAGCGCCCCAGGTTTTGTGCACCTCATAGCCTACCCTACATCAGTTTTCCTCGGCTATAGTGCCCAATATAAGGGCTACAGAAGCTATGACCATGTTGCCAAACGAATGTGCATCTCTCAACATGTGGTTTTTTTGAACATCTTCCCATTATGCTCTTCCCAATCCACCTATTTCCTTACCACCATTCACTCCAGAGGATCTCATATTTCTTAATATTCTTCAACCATCCACAACTCAGTACCTGTCTCAGATTCTTCGAATAGTTCTATTGATATTACAAGTCCTTGCACCTCTGATCTGCCCAACATAGTTGATCAACAACCTGATACTAGTGAGCCATCTTCATCTCCGGTTTCTCTTTGTCGCTCTACTCGCATCCACAAACATTCTAACCGCCTCAGTCTGTTCTACTCTCTCACTCCGCTATTCAAGCTTTTATTTCCACAATCTCGAGTTATCAGGAGCCCCAGACATATCAAAAGGCAGACTTTATACCTGTCTGATAGCATGCAATAGATGAAGACCTACAGGTCCTGGAGAAAACCAAAACCTGGAATCTGGTGTTTCCACCCAAAGGGACAAAACCCATCAACTGTAAATGGTTTACAAAATTAAAAACACTCGTAGATGGCACCATTGACAAATACAGGGCCCACTAAGTTGCATGTGGCTTCCAACAACAGCAAGGTATTGACTATGAGGAGACTTTTGCTCCAGTTGCAAAAATGACCACCATCCGCAATATCCATACCATTGCCTTCATTCACTCATGTGCTATCTCTCAGCTTGATGTCAAAAACGTGTTTCTTTATGGCGAACTCTCTGAATATGTCTAAATAACACCACCACCAGGGGTTCAAGACTCAATACGACAGGTTTGTCACCTCTGCAAGGCACTCTAAGGACTTAAACAAGCTCGTCGTGCTTGGTTCTCAAGTTTACTATTGTCATTCTGGTAATTGGCTTTACCACCATTCTCTCGAATCCGGCTCTATTTACTCAAACTTCTAGCACTCTCTTGCTCTTATACGTTGATTAACATGATCATCACAGGTGGAAACACAAATCACATCCAACAAATCTCAAATCTCAGTTCGAAAATGAAGGACTCGGACTGCTTCGATATTTTCTTAATCTAGAAGTATATCAATACTCAAGAGGGTACATTTTATCTCAACAAAAAGTTCATCAACGAGATTCTTGATAAAGCTGCTTTAACTGAAACACGCATTGCTTCAACTCCTCTAGAACAAAACCTTAAACTTCACTCTCAAGATGGGGAGGCTTTATCTGATCCCTCCAGGTACAGACAATTGGTTGGAATGCTGGTATATCTCACAATCAGTAGCTCAGACATCTCGCATGTCGTTCACATTCTCAGCCAGTTTGTTTTACAACTGCAGATCACTCACTATGCTCTCTCCTTCGCACTTTGTGTTACATTCCGCGAACGAGTACCAGATCTCAATTTTTCTCATCAAATTCATATGTGATCTCCGTGCATATTTTGATGTTGACTGGGCTGGTGATGTCTCTGATCGCAAATCCACACCGATACTGCGTCTTTCTTGGAGACTCTCTGATCTCTTGGAAATCTAAGAAGCAAGATATGATATCCCGATCCAGCACTGAAGCCGAATATCGAGCCATAGTGACCACCGCTGCCGAAGTAACTTAGCTTCGTCGCCTCTTACAAGATCTCCAAATTATTGTCTCAGGTGCTACACAACTTTTCTGTGACAACACCAGTGCCATACAAATTGATCCTAATCCTGTATTTCATGAACGTACAAAGAACATTGAAGTTGACTGCCACTATGTACATCAACAGTTCCTTAAGAAGGTCGTTTCTCTCAGCCTCACATCATCCGCCTCTCAGGTTGCAGATTTCTTCACCAAGGCTCGTATTGTTCAGAGATATGAGTTTCTTATTCGATAGCTCTCATTGGTTGATCCACAAAGCTTTCTTGACCAATGATGTTCTTCAAACTTATAACTATGCCACCATAAATTTGAGAGGGGGTGTTAATATCTTGTATTTAGCACATCATGTTAAAGGCCCATTTTGCCAAACCCATTAGAATTACAATCTCAGTCAATCAATGTGAATGCATCTCCGTCGTCAACCAATGAAGATGGCTATTTCGGAGGGTGGCTGGAAGGCTGTAGCTGGCTGTTCGGAGGGTTAAATAGGGGAAGTACTGTACTGAATGTATCTTTATGGCTAGATGATGGTTTAGTGGATGGTGTAGGAGACCGGAGGAAGTAGGGAAAAGGTGTTTTGGATGGTGGGGAAATCGGTGAAGGTTAGGGTTGGATTAGGGGATTTCCTATCCCTGCAATGAACCTCAGGGGCTAAAGGGGCTTATTAGCTGGGATGTTTGGGGAGATGAAAATAGAAGAGGGAATTTAGGCAGTTGGAGGGTTTGGGGTTGCCTTCAAGAAGCAGGAAAAGGTGCAGTTGAGTTTAGTAAAACAGAACTGAAGAAATACCTGTCATGCGTCAGCAGTTGTTGCAGAAAATAGGTTTACGGAGGAAAATTTGTGGATGGCTTACGGGATTTCTGAACAGGGAAGGTAGGGCTTCAGGACGTGGGGCTTGCGTGAAGGTGGATGAGCAGTAGGCGAGAGGAAGGGAGGAGCTCTCTCGGCGTCGCACCGAAGAGGAGGGCCTCACGGAATCCACCGAGGGGAACCGACGGTTTCAGCTTTTCTTTGAACCAAAACATAGATCCCCTACCCAGCTGACCCCTGCAGGCTTAAATAAAACATCACATAAAATAGAACACCCAAATTGGGCGGCTCATATCGTCCGAGCCGATAGGATGTCAAATACAACTCGAATAAACAAGGTAATATATGAAAATGACTTGGAACAACAGCCCGAACACATTCGGGGACTCGGATCATCCGAACGAGAAGCAGATCACCACGATCTCTATCAGTAAGGAAAAAAGTTGCAAAATCTTGTCACAGCAGGTCTAACAAGATCTGCTTGCCCTATAAAGCTCATCAACATTTTCACAAGTCCTGGTGCGAACATAGATATAATCATTTATGGTCATTGCCCTCGTTAACGTGCGACTAATACTAGACATCTTTTCAATATCCTACAACATTAAATTAATGCAATCAGCAGCATACGACATCCAATATAAATCATGTTGTTTTACTTTCAATAATTTACTTGTTGCTATCATATAAGCAAAAGAATACAGAGAAAAGTCAATACATTTAACTAAGATGAAATAAATAATGAATAATTAATGAATTGTTTACCTGTAAGTACATTATGTTGGTATTATCAGTAACAATCTGGACAACATTTGTCTCTCCAACCAGCTCAACAACCTTATTAAGCAACTCGAACGTCCTCTCTTCAGTCTTCCAGTAATGGGATGCATCAATAAATTCGAGGAAAAATGTTCCTTTTAGTAAATTCACCAATATTTTTATTAAAGTTCTTTGTTTTCTATTTGTCCATCCGTCAAGTATGATAAAACAATCATACATCTTCCACTCATCCTCATTAGCTTCATCACGTTTTGACTTCACTTCATTATTCAGCAAAGACACACAAAGCTCATGGTAACTAGGTGGCTTCAGTCCATCCCCAAACTGTCCAATGGACTGCACCATCACCAAACATTAGGATGAGTCACAACATTAATGGAATGGATGTGCCACACATCTATTGAGCTATATATTTGCAAGCTCGCTCTCTCAATTCCTTCTTACACGTTTCATTAATAGAGGTTTGTTTCAATGTTTTTTGTCCTTTTTACACCACATTTTCAATGTTTGGTGCAAAGAAAACATGTATCGGTCCTTTCGTCCTAGGATTCTTTGACACAATTCTCTTCTATGAATCTTCTCCCCATTGTCATCCATTTTCTCATCACTTCCAAAAACATCTACATCTGCAAAGTAGGGAATATATGCTTTTTGTGTTGATAGTAGTAGTTTTTTTCTATGAACTTATGCATTTTCAAGCATACATGTTGGGGGCATTCGAGACACGTTCTAGTATTCGTAAAGCCCCCCCCCCCCCCCCCCCAAATTATGTGTTGGTCGACATGTCTCCTGCTCCTAGCTATTTCACCACAGCCCGTAAATTCCAGCGGCTATCGACCCTCCATCAGCTTCCAGTCGATTCTAGCGAGTCTTTCGACTTCTCACGCCTCTATCATGCCCTCCTCTTCTACTCCAACCATGTACGACCGCACCTCCAGCGGTCCACCGACACTACCATCTAACCCCACTCCAACGACCTTCTCCAACCGCCATCCAGCGCCAATCCAGCCACTTTGGGCCACATTCATGTCCAACCGCCCATCCTGAGGCTCTTACAACTTCCTAACGCTTCTCGTCGCTACTCCAACTATCGTTCCATGCCCATGACTCGTTTGATTGCCTTACACGCCAACGAGAATGCCTCTATCACAGCCTCTGCTGACTCCATCGAATGGATCAACTTAAAGAATCAAATACTAGCTTAAGGATCTCACTCTCCTCGTTAGAGAGTTCATGGCCACAGAGGTAAACCGCTCATTGGCCCCTCCACCACTACCGCAACCCCTTCGGACCGTCCCGAACTACATGGGGTTTCTCCACATTATTGCGGACATCCACCGAATGATCTCGGTTGGATCGTGATCCCTGTGTTCCACGACATCGAGCCTCTCGGTTGGATCACACACGCTAACAATTCTTCGACCCTTATTCCGCCCCCACCAATCATAAGGTTCCCTTGCCATTATCAATATGGGTTCGACACTCCATTGGGTGCATTGGATGCACCATCGGGTTCCTGACTTCTTTGGGCCCACGTTGAAGGAGGAACACCTCCGCCACTATGACACCCGCCAGGCGGGCAATGCTTATGAATACCTCAACTCCGTGTGTCAGTCCGACGTCGTCGACACTAACATTGAGGGTTCATCAAGGTCACACAAGTGCCTGGTCTATTCCCTGACCACTACCTAGGATACTTCCTTGGGTGTCTACAACCCCACCTGTGAGGACCCCAACCACAGGCTGGCGCACCGGCGCTGATTTCGTCCAAGGCTCCTATCAAGGATCGTAGTCCATGCCACTCAAACACCTCTCTGCGCCTTTTTGGCCACTGCTGGTTGTTGGAGGTTGCAGACTCCCTTTGATGAGGCAAACTTCATAGTTAAGCGGGCAGTACGGGTGTACAACCCCGTATTCGCCCCTGTATAGTTTTAAGCTTTTGGGAGATTTTGCACTCTCGGTGGCCAATTTTGGCTCTGGTTGGAAACATACTAGTAGGGGGAGGAAAATCTACCTCCCGTAGTGGCCCTCTTTAGGGGGGCGGGTGCGACAGGTTGGCTGACACCCACCCCGTCCCGATAGGTGCTTGGCGGCCTGGCGGGGCGAGACCGGCCGGGGCGGGGTCTCGCCCCTACCCCTTCCAGCTTGGCGGCCTGGCGGGGCGAGACCGGCCGGGCCGGTGTCTCGCCCCTTCCCCTTCCAGCTTGGCGGCTTGGCGGGGCGAGACCGGCCAGGGGCCGGGGTCTCGCCCCTTCCCCTTCCAGCTTGGCGTCCTGGCGGGGCGAGACCGGCCAGGGGCCGGGGTCTCGCCCCTGCCCCTTCGAGCTTGGCGGCCTGGCGGGGCGAGACCGGCCGGGGGGCCGGGGTCTCGCCCCTGCCCCTTCGAGCTTGGCGGCCTGGCGGGGCGAGACCGGCCGGGGGGCCGGGGTCTCTCCCCTGCCCCTTCCAGCTTGGCGGCCTGGCGGGGCGAGACCGGTCGGGGGGCCGGGGTCTCGCCCCTGCCCTTCCAGCTTGGCGGCCTGGCGGGGCGAGACCGGCCGGGGGCCGAGGTCTTGCCCCTGCCCCTTCCAGCTTGGCGGCCTGGCGGGGCGAGACCGGCCGGGGGCCGGGGTCTCGCCCCTGCCCCTTCCAGCTGGCGGCCTGGCGGGGCGAGACCGGTCGGGGGCCGGGGTCTCGCCCTGCCCCTTCCAGCTTGGCGACCTGGCGGGGCGAGACGGCCAGAGGCCACGGTCTCGCCCTTGCCCCCCCCCCCCTGCGGTTTTACCTTCTTGCCCTCGGGGGAATTCCCCCTTTACCCCCGGTGTGGTCGTTTCTATTGGCCCAAGGTATATTGGGCGTAAGGGTATTTTGGTCATTTTTGGCCCATGGGATTTGGAAACTATAAATAGACCCCTTGGGTGCCTTTGAGGAGGAGTCTTTTAGCTTCCTCCTCCCTTAGCTTCTTCTTGGTAGAGTAGAGAGAGCTCCTCCAAGGCACGTTAGCTCGGGCATTGACTAGGGAGGGAAGTGCTCAGGTAGCCTTCCGGGTGTGAGGTGGGACCTCCGTGCTAGAGCCGAGGGTCTGTTCCTAGCTTCTTGATCCTTCGGTCCGTGACGTTCTCTTGAGTGTAGTAGGTGTGAGGTCACCCCTTTCTAGGGACCTCGAACTCCACATAGGTCATTTTTGGCTTCAACACTTTGGTGCGATGAGCGTGGAGAGTGACCAGCACAGAAGATCTCGAGAGAGTGTCATGACGGGGGGTCAAGGAGGTAGTGATGATCTCGGCGAGCTCCCCAGCACAGGAACCTTTGTTGGGAGGCAGGAGTTCATGGCCTCCATCCAAAGGTATCATGGAGATGTTGCGAAGCATTGCTCCTCCGGGTGGCAGCTCCACCCCGACCCCCCATGAGTTAGCTCCTCCTCTCGACGAGCCGACTCCCAGGGGTCCAGGCGAGATGACCCCAGCGGGGGGAGAAGGAATTATACCAGTAAGAAGGCCAGAGAAGGAGAGGATGAGATGGGGTCGAGCGAGACCTCACCGGCCGGGAGCTATTCTCCAGCCCGGCGAGTGCCAACCTCCCAGGCGAGCAGGTCACGCGAGTGGACCAGGCGAGACCCCCCCTCAGGGGGTCACCCTTCAGCGAGCTGATCACCTCAGCTCCCGTTCCTGAGGGGTTCCGAGAGCCTGACATGGCTTACTATACTGGGAAGGATGACCCCGTCCAACATCTGCAGTGGTTCGAGGATGCCGTCTCCATCAGAGACCGATGACGGACGCCTTCAAGTGTCGCCTCTTTGCGATCACGTTGAAGGAGAAGGCAAGGGATTGGTTCCCTCAACTCCCTCTGAGGTCGATCTATGGGTTCGAGGACTTGAGCCGGAGCTTCCAGCTTCGCTTCTCCACCTCCCAGAAGCGGAAGAGGAGTCCCGAGTCCATCTTCCTAATAAGGCAGGGGGCCGAGGAGTCGCTGGCCCGTTACATTGACAGGTTCCAGGAGGAGATCCTGGAGGTCCAAGAGATGTCAGGGTATCCCTCCAGATGGCCTTCACTGTTAGGCTGAAGGAGGGTTCTTCAAGATGAGCTTGACCGGAAGGCCCCCCTTTCCTTCGAGGAGTTGATGGAAAGGGCAGCTGAGGAGATAGCCATGGAGGCGGCCAACCAGGCGTTTGTCAAGAAGTTGGCAAAGCTGACAGAGACGGAGTCGAAGGAACAAGATGGCTCGAGACATCAAGAGGGAAGGAGGAGAGAGGAGCGGAGAGCTCAGGAGGGTCCGGAGCCAGGCTGGAGGCAGCAGGGAGGACCTGCCCAAGGTCCAGGGAGAGCCCTCATCCAAGGAGGGGGGAATTTTCAGGGGGGCCAAGGGAGGTTCAACTTCCAGAGGCAAGCCCCAAGACAGCTCCTCCCCCGCCTCAGCAAGCCTTGGCGATAGGAAGAGGAAGAGGTAACAGGAGAGAACACCCAGCTCGCCGAAGAAGGGGAGGAGCGCTACCATACTGTGACTTCCACCAGGTGGAGGGGAACGCCACGACTACCTGCCCCGAGTTCCTGGAAGTGAGGGAGGCAAGAGGCCCTGCCCAGCCACAACCGCCAGTGCGGGTTGAAGAGGTTCTACACAGAGAAGGGGGTGACGATATGTGTGAGGATCGGGTCGATGTCGGACCCCGAGGTGGTATAGCTGTGATCCATGGTGGGGTAGGGATCGAAGCCACTCGGAAGGAAAGTCTCCATGTGATGTACCGACGGAGCATCGCCTCAACATCCCAGACCCCGCCCCAGGAGGAGAAGATCACCTTCTCGGTGAAGGACCTGCCGATCATGAGGATCCATTCTGCGATGCGCTGGTCCTCCAGACGGCCATCGAGGGCTACACCGTCTCCCGCATCTTGGTTGACAACGGGAGCTCCGTCAACGTCGTTTTCAGGAAGGCGTTTGACGAGATGAAGGTACAGTCAAGGAGGGTGTTGGCCTCGGACGGACCTCTGTTTGGATTTTCAGGGGAAATGAAGGAGGTTGAAGGTGGAGTGGGACTCCAAGTTAAATTGGGGGGAGTCTCAAGGAACTGCCGGTTCGTCATTGTTGACGCTCCAAGCAGCTACAACGCCATCTTCGGAAGGCCCCTCATCAATGCCTTCTGTTGCGTGTCGTCTTCCTTCCACCAATGCCTCAAGTTCAGCTCAGGAGGGATCCAGGTCAGAGTCAAGGGAGACTCCAGGATGGCAAGGCAGTGTTATGTAATGGCCGTCAACACCATCTCTTGGTTGGCCAAGGCAGAGGAGATGGAGAAGATCATGGAGAGCCTAAGCAGGTTGGAAGTGTCCGGCGAGCAGGAAGCGGATGGAGACCACCAGGCCCAGACCCCCTGAGGAAGCCTCGCCCCGGCTGAGTCATGTATGTTTTTTATGTTGTATTGAGTCCAGCCCCCGACCGGCTGAGTCGGGGGGGTCATGTAACCCATCTTTTTTCCCCGTTTGAGGATGTTGGATTTGATAGAGTTCAAGTGACACACCTAGTTCCCCACCCCCGAGAGGATCTCCTCAGCCAGGCTCCCACTAGCTGGTTGGGTCGAATGTGCCTCGGGGAGAGTAAGTCCCACCCCCGAGAGGATCTCCTCAGCCAGGCTCCCACTAGCTGGTTGGGTCGAATGTGCCTCGGGAGAGTAAGCCCCACCCCGAGAGGATCTCCTCAGCCAGGCTCCCACTAGATGGTTGGGTCGAATGTGCCTCGGGGAGAGTAAGCCCCACTCCCGAGAGGATCTCCTCAGCCAGGCTCCCACTAGCTGGTTGGGTCGAATGTGCCTCGGGAGAGTAAGTCCCACCCCCGATAGGATCTCCTCAGTCAGGCTCCCACTAGCTGGTTGGGTCGAATGTGCCTCGGGGAGAGTAAGCCCCACCCCGAGAGGATCTCCTCAGCCAGGCTCCCACTAGCTGGTAGGGTCGAATGTGCCTCGGGGAGAGTAAGCCCCACCCCCGAGAGGATCTCCTTAGCCAGGCTCCCACTAGCTGGTTGGGTCGAATGTGCCTCGGGGAAATGTAAGCCCCACCCCCGAGAGGATCTCCTCAGCCAGGCTCCCACTAGCTGGTTGGGTCGAATGTGCCTCTGGGAGAGTAAGTCCCACCCCCGAGAGGATCTCCCCATCTAGGCTCCCACTAGTTGGCTGGGTCGAATTTGCCTTGGGGAGATCAAGCCCCACCCCCGAGAGGATCTCCTTAGTCAGGCTCCCACTAGATGGTTGGGTCGAATGTGCCTCGGGGAGATTAAGTCCCACCCCCGAGAGGATCTCCCCAGCTAGACTCCCACTAGCTGGCTGGGTCGAATGTGCCTCGGGGAGATCAAGCCCCACCCCCGAGAGGATCTCCTCAGCTAGGCTCCACTAGCTGGTTGGGTCGAATGTGTCTCGGGGGGAGTAAAAGTCTCTTTGCTCCGATGAGGATCCCGCTGCCAGGCTCTCACTAGCTGGCAGGGCCGGTGGTACCTCTCATGGAGGCTAAGTATTTTTTACCTGGAGGGGGTCTCGCCACCCAGGCTCCCATAGCCGGCATGGCAAGTTGACCCCTCCGGGGCCAAGTATTTTTTACCTGGAGGGGGTCTCGCCACTCAGGCTCCCATAGCTGGCATGGCAGGCTGACTCCCCGGAGAGGCGCGCAAGGAAATTGCACTCAGCGAATACGTTGGGTTGGACATTTCTTTCTGAGCTTATGCCAACCTCGAAAAGAGCGGGGATTGTGTACAACCTCGTATTCGCCCATGTATAGTTTTAAGCTTTTGGGACATTTTTGCACTCTCGGTGGCCAATTTTGGCTCTGGCTTGGAAACATACTAGTAGGGGAAGGAAAAATCTACCTCCCCCAGTGGCCCTCTTTAGGGGGGCGGGTGCGACAGGTTGGCTGACACCCGCCCCGTCCCGATAGGTGCTTGGCGGCCTGGCGGGGCGAGACCGGCTGGGGGTCGGGGTCTCGCCCCTACCCCTTCCAGCTTGGCGGCCTGGCGGGGCGAGACCGGCCGGGGGCCGGGGTCTCGCCCCTTCCCCTTCCAGCTTGGCGGCTTGGCGGGGCGAGACCGGCCAGGGGCCGGGGTCTCGCCCCTGCCCCTTCTAGCTTGGCAGCCTGGCGGGGAGAGACCGGCCGGGGGGCCGGGGTCTCGCCCCTGCCCCTTCCAGCTTGGCGGCCTGGCGGGGCGAGACCGACGGGGGGCCGGGGTCTCGCCCCTGCCCCTTCCAGCTTGGCGGCCTGGCGGGGCGAGACCGGTCGGGGGTCGGGGTCTCGCCCCTGCCCCTTCCAGCTTGGCGGCCTGGTGGGGCGAGACCGGCCGGGGGCCGGGGTCTCACCCCTGCCCCTTCCAGCTTGACGGCCTGGCGGGGCGAGACCGGCCGGGGGCCTGGGTCTCGCCCCTGCCCCTTCCAGCTTGGCGACCTGGCGGGCGAGACCGGCCAGAGGCCACGGTCTCGCCCTTGCCCCCCCCCCCTGCGCTTTTACCTTCTTGCCCTCGGGGGGAATTCCCCCTTTACCCCCCGGTGTGGCTGTTTCCTATTGGCCCAAGGTATATTGGGCGTAATGGTATTTTGGTCATTTTTGGCCCATGGGATTTGGAAACTATAAATAGACCCCCTTGGGTGCCTTTGAGGAGGAGTTCTTTAGCTTCCTCCTCCCTTAGCTTCTTCTTGGTAGAGTAGAGAGAGCTCCTCCAAGGCACCTTAGCTCAGGCATTGGCTAGGGAGGGGAAGTGCTCAGGTAGCCTTCCGGGTATGAGGTGGGACCTCCGCGCTAGACCCGAGGGTCTGTTCCTAGCTTCTTGATCCTTCGGTCCGTGACGTTCTCTTGAGTGTAGTAAGTGTGAGGTCCCCCTTTCTAGGGACCCCGAACTCCACAAAGGTCATTTTTGGCTTCAACAACGGGGACTTCCCAGGAGGTCACCTATTCCAATACTACTCTCGCCCAAGCACACTACCTCAACTCCGTGTGCCAGTCCTACGCCATGGACACTTACATTGAGGGGTTTATCAAGATCATGCACGTGTCTGGTATATACCCTGACCACTACCTAGGATACTTCATTAGGGGTCTACAACCCCACCTGTGAGGACCCCGACCACAGCCTGGTGCACCAGCGCTGATTTCGCCCAAGGCCACCCATCAGGGACTGCATTCCATGCCACTCCAACCCCTCTCCGTGCCTATTCGGCCGCGGTGGTTGTTGGAGGCTACATCCTCCCTTTGATGAGCCAAACTCGATAGTTAAGCGGACAATACATAGACTTCCCTGGAGGTCACCATCTCATTACTACTCTCGCTCAAGCATGCTTAACTATGAAGTTCTTACACTTCTCATCACTAATTGAGTTGCATGGGGTCCTCACACCACCTTCGGACGTGCCTTCGGATCCACAATCTGAAAACTCTTTCCTGTGCCATGGAGCAAGCCTGTTGTCTCCATGAAGAACTTTACACCGCCATTAACATAAAGAAAGGAACTAGAGAGAAAATTGAGGAACAAAAAAATGTTGAACATGTGTAAAAAAAATAACACTTATACTTCGATATTATAAACTATCAAAAAAATGTATAATACTGTATTACTTTATAAGGATTATTTTCTCAGCAATAAGCAATTCGATTCCCAACTCACAAATTCAATGTCTTCAAACAGTTAAACACCCAAATTACTTACTTGGCATCATAATCTTCCTGATTTGTTCTAGGAAAGATACCGCCAACATTAATTGATGTCAAAGATTTGAACAAAACTTCCCATTGAGCATAAGAAACAAAGACACTGTTCTCGATCATAAAATTCAAGTAGTCATGTGCTTCCTTTGACCTCCCAAAACAACGCAAAGCTCTAACAAGAACACTATACAGATCAACACTTGGTGCAAACTTTCTTCTCCCCATCTCCTCAAGGACTCTAGTTGCCTTGTCCACCATCCCTATACTTAAGAGACCGCGGATCATAATTTCATATGTTGACCCATCAGGCCTAAAAAAAGCACAAAAATTACCAGACTTGATTCCTTCAAAGATATCCATTGCCTTCTCTGCTCTCCCATCTTCCCAGTAACTCTTCATTATCAGGTTCCATACACAAGAAGTTAGAACATATCCCTCAATCGCCAGTTCACAAGCAAGTTCATGACTCTTGTCAACCCTCTTGTTATTGCAGAGACCGGAAATAACGGTGGCAGCAATATCTCCAGCTGAAACATCCCCTTTCTTCCTCTTAGATTCAAAAAACCTGATGGCCTCATCATGCCAACCAGTACTAAATAGAGCATTTACAAATTACTTATCCACAAAAACCACTGGCATTATATGCTTCCCCGCGGCTTCTTCCACTAAGATCTCCGCCTCTTCCAACCTACTGTGGCTGCACAACGATCGAAAATAGGCTTCAAATGTCATAGTCTTAGATATCAAATTTGGAGGACTTAACTGAAAGATGATTCTCCTCCCAGGTTTTAGATTATTATCCAAACCTAAATCATGGATTTTATCTCTCTTCAACATTCTATCAAACAGATTCCGTGCCTCTCTAAATTTCCCAGCTTTACACAGGCAATGAAGAAAATCCTCATAGACAAACAAATCCAATCCATAGTTCCTCCTCTCAACCATACTTCTCAAAACTGAATCAGCTCCAGAAACATCCCCAATTCTGCAAAAGCTCCTAAATACAGTGTAATAACTAAAGTCATCAACTTCAAATGCCCTCTCCACCATCTCCATCAAAACCTCTCGAGATAAATTAGGGTTAGGGTTCTTCTTTAAACACAAAGCACCAATCAGAGCGACAAATGCGCCAGCGCTTAGCGGCCACCGGCTCCACAAAATCCGGCGACACAGGAGCTCGATATCCATAGCATCATCACACCACCGACAAATATAAAACACGAAAATCTCCGTGAATTCCCCGAAGGATATTGCAGACGCCTCATTCCATACAGATTCCACGTCGCGGATGGGGTTTTGCGGCAATAGGGATTGGAGGACGATGCTGTAGAGAAAGGAATTGGAAATTTGAGCTCTTTTGTTGAGAGAAGATAGAAGGGTTTTCGCCCTGTGAGCTTACTGGACTGAGCGAGGCCGCGAAGGAGAAGGACGGAGGTTGTGCAGTCGAGGAGGTGGGATTGTGCTAGAATGGCATCAACGGAACGGAGGATTTTGGGGGTGTTAGGGTTTCCGGCGAGGATGGAGAATAGGGAAAGAAGTTCTGAGGTGAGGTCGAGGTTGGAGGAGATTGTCGGATTGAGGTGGAGTGAGCGGCGGAAAGGGGACGACAAAAGAGGGAGGTGAGAGAGGAGTTGTCGAAAATGACAAAGGAGTTTTGCTGCCATTTCAAATGAAAATAGGTCTCAATAGAATTTAACCGCTCTTTGAGCTCTGTTTGACTCAGCTGGGAGAAGTAGTGGTGGAATAAATAGATATTTTGTATAGTTATAACAGAATCTGTGAAACTGTTTGGAAGAACAGTTGTTGCACTGCTGTTTCAGATGGAGAAGTTGTTTGACAAAACAGTCGTGCGGTGTGATGTTTTTTTTTAAAAAAAATTTTAAAGAGAAACAACAAAAACATAAAACAAATTAGTTTACTTAATTTATTTAAAGTGCGCCAAAATTATATCCAAAAAATAACATATACTTTTCAAAAGGTTTTTTCCAAAAAAGAAAATCATAAACTTGTTGCGTCTTGCCCATGAAACATTTCTCTCGATCATCGAATGTTAACTGCACAGTAAGAATAAATATAGTTATTAAAATTATATTTATTTTTATAATTTCAAATGTCATAATGTAATATACCTGCGATATTCCATGTGCTGATCAGCAATGTAGTCCCTAATATTGGTCATTTCAGCAGCTCATGTACCTTTAAATGTACTTGGTGCCCTGTTTGAGTTTACGGTCGATGGTTCTTGGGTGATTATTGGTCGCAACTCATATCTCTCTGGATGAATGAAATTTTCATTTTCATCGCATACATCAAACATGGGTCAGATCGTGATGGATGTCTTCTAATGTAGCTACGGAGCGACATCGTTACCACCACAATGACACACTGTTAAGAGAATTCAAATTTGGGTATTTTATTCAGTATGACCCACTTTTTTTCATACATCAAAACTCCTTTCAATCACGCTACGTGGCGAGTAGTGCGTCTTATTAAATATTTCTTGTCATCCTTCAATGGGCGATTACCCGAGCAAAGTCCGGCAAATGATATCTAGTTTCCGGAAATGGTTTTAAAAGCTCATTTTCCAATGAATAACCAACATCCACGAGATAATATTTACCTTTAATATAATTAGAGATTAGATAATAGCAAATATGATATTCTTCTAAATCAACAAAGTAAATAAAATTAATTAACGTATGTACCTTCTGGTGGAAATGGAAATTTACTCAACGGTTTCATTACTGCAAGATGAAATATGCGGGTGTCATGTGCGGAGCCCTCCCAACCAGGAACAAGATACGTAAAACACATATTGAAGACATATATTGTCATCACGTTTTGAGTTGTGCTACCACGACACCCAATATAAGGCACTTGATTTTCAACAGGTATATATGCATCAACATATGTACCATTGATTATTCTAATACAATCCTTAAAAATGTCATATATCTTTCATTATTTCGTATGTTCGAAGGAATAAAACGAAACTCAGGATCATTAGGAGCAATGTTCTTTATGGATAAATTAGTCAGAGCACGAAGATCGATCATAAACAGCCGACTTAAAGTCTCCGTAGAATGCTGAAATCTTTCACTTGTTTTTCTGAATATTTCATTGTGACCTAAAATATAAATGGTTATTGCTAAAACTTCACTAGCCTCGATTCTTTGTGTTCTTTTTAAATTGTGTGTTGTTCCAACAATGTCCGCCAATCAAAGAAAATCACCTTAGTCATTCGAAACATATTGTGAACCCTTTCAGGATGCCGAACAAATAATTCACAGAGCCATTTATGTCTGCTTTGAGATGATGTCTGACAAAAGGTTTTATCACAGAACAAAGAGTCAATCACCAAAGACACGTATGCTCGATGTTACGAGTTTCACAAAATAAGCACATTCTTGTTTAAGAGTTGCACAATAGTTTAAGACCAGTTCTCCATCATCATCATCAATGTTAGCATCATCATCACCATTCTCAGTTCACATGTTAGCAGCCTATACATGTGAAACAACAACCATTATAAAAATGCAACATATATCATTACAGGGAACACAAGAAGGTCAACATCATCCAAGTCTTAAAAAAACATACAACAACATCCAAAATGATAAATTACTGACATAAAAACATACAAGTATTGAACAATAGCAACTATAAGATAAGTTTCTGACATAAAAACATACAAGTCTTAGACAATAACAATTATAATATAAGGATCAACAACATCCGAAAAGATACTTTCCAACATCATATAAGTGAATACAAGTAGTGGGTCTTCAACCATGCCACCCTCATATCCTATGGGATACTCAAGAAGCTCACGCGATTCAATGGATTTTGAAAATGAACCGTTGCAAAATGGTACAATAGTCGGTCCTCGGAGATTTTTAGAAACTTCTAAAATTCTTGTATCGCTTCTCGCAGTATATATACAGTAGGTGGAAAACCTGGTGTTGTAACGCGCTGCATAATAGATTCCGAGGAGGAAAATAATTTCTCAACATGTGCTAACAAGAACCTGTTTGATTTCTATTTCCTACCTATTTCCCCTGTCTTTTCTTTTAGAAGCTACTCCACTTTGCGACCTTTGCTCGGGTGTTGTCAAGACAATGAAAATCACTTGCAAATACCTGTGTGCTATTGCTTTCATTGATCTGGTCTTCAACTTTTTCAGATACAGTTTCAGGCTACGAAAAAAGAGAATGCAACTCTCCGGAAGAAGAAATCCATACATTTTCTCCTGTGCCAACAACCAAACTGAACATTTTGCCCAATCTTTCTTCAAGCACCGGCGGTATTCCACAAAAACGGAATTTCTTCGCATTCAAGATCATCTATAAATTGAAAGAGCAGTGAAAATTAATGCAAATTCTAACCAAACAGAACTATTTTACTTGGTTGTTGAAGTATTAGACCGGGCGGCTTCACGGTCTGTTCCAGCGGTTTGTTGACCAAGCGGTCTGGCGGTCTCTCTGGTGCCTGGAGACCGGGCGGTCTATCGGTCTACCTCTGCGGCCTGTTCTATCCTGCTGGAGTTGTCGAGCGGTTAGCCCATCTGTCTAACCGCGCGGCCTATGCGGTCTCCATTGTTCTAGCCGCTCAGTACTGTAAATGTTTAGTCCCACATTGTTTGTATACTCTCTTTCTTATCTCCTCCATTCTATATAAGGGAGGCCATACCTTTGTAAATGATATCTTTTTTGGATAATAAAATTTCAGTTATTCAAAAGTTTATTCGGTTTGTTCTCTACTTTTCGCTTCTTTTCTCTACTTTCTAACATGGTATCAGAGGGCACGGTCATTTCCTTCTGATTCTGTGCGCTCTCTGTTGTTCGCGGCTTGTTTTTCGCATTCTGCGACTTGCTTCGCGACTTGGCTTCTCTCTGTCCGCGCGGCTTGTGTCTATCCGCGCGGCTTGTTTCTGTCCGCTGCCCTGTTCGCGCGGCTTGCTTCTTCTTCTTCTCTTCTCCTACTGCTCTTTGTCGCAGCGACCTGTTTCCTTGTCGCCGCGCTCTTTGTTCTTTCCTCCCGCTCCGACTTCCTAGTCGTTGCGGTCTGTCCCTATCCGCGTGTGTTGTCTCTCTACTCGCGGCTTGCTGCTGTGATCTGCCTGACCGTGCGGGTTGTTCCTTTCTCACCCGCATCTTGGTCGCGGTCACCAGCTCTTTTCCTCCCTTCTGTTCGCTCGGCCTTTTAGTCCGCGCGACCTCTTCCCCGCTGTACCTTTGACCGCCTTCTCGCAGCTGCTGTGATCTGCCTGACCGTGCGGGTTATTCCTGTCTTACCCGCATCTTGGTCGCGGTCACCTGCTCTTCTCCTCTCTACTGTTCGCTCGGCCTTTTCAGTCCGCGCGACCTCTTCCCCACTGAGCCTTTGCCTCTTTCAAGCCGCTACTGTTCGCGCGGCTTCGTCTGTTTTCTAACCGCTTCTGTTCGCGCGGCTTCTTCTGCTTGCCGGGTTCTATGACTACCTCCGGTCTCACCACTACTCCTGCTGCTCCTCCTCCTCCTCCTCCTTCGGGCAACCTTGGCACCGTTTCCAAGCTTGTGGGCTCCAACTATCCCGATTGGAGCGTTTCTTTCACCTTTCTCCTTCGTTCTCAACGCAAGCGTCATCACCTCACCGATGACCCTCCTCCTCGCACCTCTTCTGAGTTTGATGACTGGGATGCGAGTGATGCTCTTGTTCGCACCTGGCTGGCCAACAGCCTTTCTGATGAGTGCCTTCCCGTCATTCGCCATGATGAGACGGTCAAGGCCGCCTGGCTTCACCTCGCTGCTCTCTATTCTAAGGGGGGCCAGACGTCCCGCATTTATACTCTCTATGCGGACCTCTTCGCCCGCCCTTCCATGTCCCCAGCTGCGGCTTATCAGCAGGTTCAGGCTCTTGGGGCTGAAATCCTCCAGAATCGCCCCTTCTCCGCGGACTTGGCCGACCAGCACAAACACTTCCAGGAACTCCTGGTTGTTTGTTATCTTCTTCGTCTTCCCGACTCTTATGATATGATCCGCCAGCAGATCTTGGGTGAGGCGGAATCTCCTACTTTGGATGCCACTGCGGCTCGCATTGCCGTCGTTACTTCGCTCCTCCAGCGGCCTCTGTTGGCCTCCCCCCCTTCCCAAGACTCCCTTGCTCACCATGCTCAGCGGGGGGGGGGGGGCCCGAGTGGCCGTGGCTCCTCTGGCGGACGGGGTTCCTCCCGGTTCTTCTGCTCTCACTGTAGTCGTACTGGCCATACTATTGACCGCTGCTGGCAGAAACATCCTCATCTTCGCCCTTCCGGTGATGCTCCGTCGGCCTCCGCCTCTTCTAGGCCGTCTGCCTCTGTGGCCACGACGTCAGGTAGTGCCCACGTCGTTACCCAAGGTAAATGGCTGATTGACTCTGGTGCCACCAATCATATGACGGGCAACCCTCATTGCTTCTCCCGTCTTGAGACCCATGACCGCTTACCCCCAGTTCGTGTGGCGGATGGTTCCCCGTCTCCGGTTCATGGGACGGGCATGGTTCAACTCACTCCTTCGCTTTGCTTGGAGGATACCCTCTATGTCCCGAAGTTCCCGTGCAATTTGTTATCAGTTACTACTTTATGCCGGCAACTTCAGTGCTCCGTTTTATTCACTCCCACTACTTGTTCTTTTCAGGACCCGAGTACCCAGCAGACGATTGCTACTGGGACTGAGAGCGGCGGCCTCTACTTCCTCGACGATGTTTCCGCTCTTTCTGCCTACTCCTCCTCCACCGATCTCCTTCAGTGGCATCTTCGTCTTGGACATCCTCCTCCTCGGCTTATTCGTCAGCTTCTGCCCCACTTACCTCCCACCAGTTCTCCGCTCAACTGTGATGCGTGTCAGCTTGGCAAACATCATCGCTCCTCCTTCCACCGAAGCACGGCCGTGGCTCCTCTCGCATTTTTGATCTAGTTCATTCTGATGTATGGGGTCCTGCTCCTACCCTCACAGTTGGTCGGGGCAGTTCCTATTTTGTCACTTTTATCGATGATTTTACTCGATGTACCTGGGTGTATCTATTAAAGGATCGCTCTGAACTATTTTCTGTTTGGCAATCTTTTTACTTTATGATTAAGACTCAATTTGCTATTTCTATTAAAATCTTATGTTCTGATAATGCCAAGGAATATTTGTCTCATGAGTTCTCCGCGTTCTTTCACCAACACGGCCTCATTCATCAAACGACTTGTGTTTACACCTCCCAACAGAATGGGGTGGCGGAGCGTAAAAACCGTCACCTGCTTGATGTTGTGCGTACTCTCATGACGCAGATGCACGTCCCTCGCTCCTACTGGGGCTACGCTGTGCTCCTCGCTTGCTATCTCATCAATCGCATTCCCTCCACGGTCCTCCACGGCCGGACTCCCTTCTCCCTTCTCTACCCCCACCAGGAACCTTTTCCTCTTCCTCTCCGTGTATTTGGCTGTACGGCCTTTGTTCACGCTCCCTCCGCTACCCGCGACAAGCTTTCCCCCCGTTCCACCAAGTGTGTCTTTTTGGGGTACTCTACCACTCAAAAAGGCTATTGCTGCTTTGACCCCCTTCTCCGCAAGCAGTTTGTCTCCGCAGATGTGACTTTTTTCGAAAATGCTTCCTATTTCTCTCCTTCCTCTTCTCTTCCTTCTCTTCCTTCTGATGTCTCCGTTCCTTCCACACCTCTCCACGTTTTCCCACCTTCGTCTACTCCTCCACCCACTCCTTCCCAGTCCGTCTCCCAACCCACCCCTCCACCCTCCTCTCCGCTGTCGTCTCGCTCTAGTCCCGGGCCAGCCTTCTCCGCCACGGACGCTCCGGTCGCTGACGCTCCTGTCGCCGACGCTCCCGATGATTTGGATGTTCCCATTGCCCTTCGCAAAGGGGTGCGGGCGTGTACTCAACACCCGCTCACGGCTGTTGTTTCTTATGATCAGCTGTCTCCTTCTCGCAGGTCTTTTGCCTTGGCTATCTCTGCTACTTCTACTCCCCGTACCTATCAGGAGGCTCTCGCTCTCCCTCATTGGAAGTCTGCCATGGATGAGGAGATGGCTACTCTTACTGAACGGGGTACCTGGACTCTGGTTCCTCCTCCCGTGGGCACTGATATGGTTGGCTGTCGCTGGGTCTTTGTTGTGAAGTTTCTCCCCGACGGCACTGTGGATCGCTACAAAGCCCGGCTGGTGGCCAAGGGCTTTACTCAGACTTATGGCGTTGATTACTTTGATACCTTCTCTCCGGTTGCTCGCCTCAGCACCATCCGGGTTCTCTTTTCTGTGGCTGTTAACCGGCTTGGGATATTTCCCAGCTTGATGTGAAGAATGCCTTTCTCTATGGCGATCTTCAGGAGGACGTCTATATGGAGCAACCTCCTGGGTATGTTGCTCAGGGGGAGACACGTGTCTGTCATTTGAAGAAGGCCATTTATGGCCTAAAGCAGAGCCCTCGGGTATGGTTCGAAAAATTCAGTGGTATTGTGGCAACCATCGGCTTTCAAAGGAGTTCGGCCGATCACTCCTTGTTCATTCGCAAAACGGCCTCGGGACTGGTGGTTTTGGCTGTATATGTGGATGATATTCTCCTTACTGGTGATGACCGAGATGGGGTGGACTTGACGAAGAAGCACCTCCGTCAGCACTTGGTCACGAAGGATATGGGCTCCCCAAAATACTTTTTGGGGATAGAAATCTCTCGGAAACCTGACTCCTTGGTTCTCTCTCAACGGAAGTATGCCCTTGATCTTCTTCGCGAAGCAGGCTTGACAGGTGCCAAACCAGCTCATCTTCCCATGGCTGTTGGAGAAGACAAAACGTGGACGGATGAATCGCCTCCTCTATCTGATGTCACACGGTACAGACGTTTGGTGGGCAAACTCATCTATCTCACGGTGACTAGACCCGACATCGCCTATGCTGTAGGAAAGGTCAGTCAGTTTATGCAAGCTCCCAGGGAGTGTCATCTTCAGTCCGCCCTGAAGATTTTAGAGTATATCAAAGCAGCACCGGGCAGAGGGTTACTCTTCTAGAAGAATGGACATCTGAGGGTTGAGGCCTACTCAGATTCAAGTTACGCAGATGACAAAGGCGATCGTAAATCCACGTCAGGTTTTTATACCTTTGTTGGAGGTAATCTCGTGAGTTGGAAAAGCAAGAAACAGTCTGTTGTTTCCAAATCCAGTGCCGAAGCAGAATACCGGAGTATGGCGTCAACTACGTGTGAGTTAAAGTGGTTGCGGGCTCTCATGCTTGACCTGGGCGAGGTATATGATTGTCCTCTCCCTATGTTCTGTGACAACAAGGCCGCTATACACATATCCAGGAATCCGGTCTTCCATGAGAGAACGAAGCATATAGAGGTTGACTGTCACTTCATTCGGGAGGAGATTTTGAAGAAACAGATTTGTACTCCTTTTGTCACCTCTGACAAGGAGTTGGCAGATATCTTCACCAAGCCGGTTTCTACTTCCTTCTTCCGCATTTGTGACAAGCTGGGCATGATTGATATCTATGCTCCAGCTTGAGGGGGAGTGTTGAAGTATTAGACCGGGCGGCTTCACGGTCTGTTCCAGCGGTTTGTTGACCAAGCGGTCTGGCGGTCTCTCTGGTGCCTGGAGACCGGGCGGTCTATCGGTCTACCTCTGCGGCCTGTTCTATCCTGCTGGAGTTGCCGAGCGGTTAGCCCATCTGTCTAACCGCGCGGCCTATGCGGTCTCCATTGTTCTAGCCGCTCAGTACTGTAAATGTTTAGTCCCACATTGTTTGTATACTCTCTTTCTTATCTCCTCCATTCTATATAAGGGAGGCCATACCTTTGTAAATGATATCTTTTTTGGATAATAAAATTTCAGTTATTCAAAAGTTTATTCGGTTTGTTCTCTACTTTTCGCTTCTTTTCTCTACTTTCTAACATTGGTAAAAATAATTAAAAATATACTTTAACCTCAATACGTTCTTTCCACCAATCATCAGATATGTCTATTGTCCCTTTAGTATGATTCCAACCAAGACCGGTCTCATCTCTTTTGAGTTCACGCCATAATTTTCAATCACGCTTCGGTTGATCTCATTTATTTTCCATTTGTGCCATGCTGTAGTCCAAACTTGCGCGCTCCTTGAAGTTTTTCACCAAATTGTTCCAACCTTCCTTATTGAAATGAGTGGTGGGTCTTTTATTCCCTAAATCCATCTCTCGGACACAAAAATTACAAAATATGAGACATGTGATGTATCCCAATTTGCAGAAATTTCATCCTTTTTGATTTGTCCATCTATGAGAAAATTTAAGATCAATGCAAATGCTACCACTACAATGACCTAAAACTTCAAAGGAAAAAATAGTCATTAAACAAAATACCTATAAACATCATACAATCTCTGTTGATACATCATACAAGCTCTATTGAAACAAAATAACTATAATAATATAATTGATACATCATGAACATAAACACTTGATTTGTGAAACAAAATAACAGTTATACAAGCTGGATCTCAAAAAATATTGAGAACTGAGATTTTCTAGATCTCAAAAAACGTCAAAAACTTGAAATAATGTTGTTGGATCTCAAAAACGTTGCTGAATATGGGTCAAAAAAATGTTGATGGATCTTAAAAATATTGTAACCTAATACAAGATTTGAGGTTTTCTGCTTGTTTTCAGGGCAGAAATCTACAATAGTGCTTTCAAGAAGATGAAACGCGAGAAAGAGACATTACAGTGCGGTCGAGGTCAGAAGAAAACATTACAGTGATCTACATTGATCAGAAAATGGGTTTCGATCGGTACCTGAAATGGAGCTCGAGGCTCGTCGGCGTGTAGGGGGACGACGTTCACCGGAGAGAATGGAAAATCAAAAGCAATGCTCGCCGGAAGAGGTAGATCGTCGGTGTGTAGGGAAGGAGACCAACGAGCTCGTTGGAAAATCACGCCTAGGGAGAGTTGAGGGAGAAAAGAGCGAGAAGAAGAAAGCATTGTTGGGTGAATCGCGTAATTTTGAGTCGCAAAAATTTTTTGCGACTCGAATTCGCTAATAATACGCGATTTCATAGTGATAACGATTGCAACTGGAGGGGTGCTAGATTTGTTTGGCGCGGCGTTTTGAAAAGCCACGGCCCCCCACGCCCAAAACACGACGCCAAATAGAGTCTTAGGCTCTATTTGTTTGGGCGTTTCGCAGCTCCGTTTTGGGCGAACTCCGTCGGAAGGAGGGTAAACAAATGAACCCCCGTCGGCGTTTGCTCCGTTTCCACCCGCCCGCCTTGAGAAACACCCCAAAAAGCTTCGTTTGGAGCAGCCACCTCCCCCCTCCGGTTCGAACTCTCCATTTCCACCCGCCGAATCGACCCGCCACAGCTAAAAAAATGAAGCCTTAGCTTGGCATAGGTCGGTTTGGCGCAATGATGGCAGTTAAAGATTTAGGGTCATTCTTTAAGGATCATCTAACAAACATCATTCCTTTAAACATAAAAGTGGATGAGTTTCTTAGATGAACATTAACGAATGACAGTTTAACCCTCATGTTCATAACTGCCACCACTGTGCCAAATGGAGCCTTAGCCTTTATCAGCAGGATACCGGTGCGGGAGCAGCCGTCGGTGCGGGAGCAGCAGCCGGTGCGGGAGCAGCCGCCGGTGCGGGAGCAGCCGCCGGTGGCGGGAAAACAAACGCCTCTCCCTCGCTTGGTGTTTGCTCTCACTCTTTCTCTTTACGGAACAGGAAATGACTTCGTTCTCTGTGGAATGGGAAATGACTTTGTCCTTAGGTAAGAAGAGAAGTTGAAAACTAGCTGAAAACTAGCAATTATATACAGAGATTTTTTATCAGTGGCGACGTTTATTTGGCAAAATTAGAGCTGTCACAGTTTTGCTTTGATTCTGATTTTATTACGATTGTAAATCAAACCATAGAAGTAATGATTCTTCAAATTAAAACAAGAAACTTATTTAATTTGACTGATTCTAGTTCTAGCTATAGCATAATTTTAGGAACCATCGTATCAACGATTCTGGTTTCAGTTTGGGTTCCGGTTAAATCAGAACCAAAATCAAACTGGTAATTAACGGTTCAGTTCAGTTCTATGTGGTTCAGTCCGGTTCCATTTTTTGTGCCATAGTTTTAATCATTTTATAACTCTTGTTGTGGGTCGCTCAATTTTCCCACAATTTGGAGAATCAAACCGTCGTAGTTAGAGAGTGAGCAAAGCGAGCAAACCGTCAAAAAAGATCCGACCGTAATAACAATCGAGATGATTTAGCGTGGAAAACCCGAAAAGAATGAAAAATTACGCTGTCGGATCTGTGTCAGAGAAAAATCATCTAGTTCATTTGTTGTTACAAGGGTTATGATTCTCAAAGGTGACAGGACGCCTCTCCGTTTGCCAAACAAAGGCTTAACTCTGGAGCAGGAGCAGTGTCCTAGTTCTGGTTCCAGCCCTTATGCGCGAGAGGGGAGTGACGCCGCGTGCGCGGGCGGGCGGATGCCGTTGGGCGGGGGGGAGGGATGCCGCGCGCGGGCGGGGGGATGTCGCGCGCGCGGGAGGATGTCGCGCGTGCTGGGGGAGGCCACGCTAGATGGGAGAGGTCGCACGGCCCGTGTGCGAGGAGAGGTCCCACGTGCTGGGAGAGGCCAAACGGGCCCAAGCCACATGGGCTCTGTCGCTTAAATATGATTGATTCACATTAATTATTATGATTGTGTATTTTTAATGGATAATGTATTTATTTTTTGAAGATAGTGGTTTGATTTATTATTATTATAATTTTAGTTTTAAGTTTTATTTATACTAATACAATAAGGAAAGTTCGCATTGCTACAATAGTTATCATGGTGTTATATTAGACTTTTCGATTTTACCACGGCATGGGTAGGTCGAAGATGGTTTTACCCCCGCTTCGATTTTTGAAAAAAATATTGCAGTCGGCGACTTATAGTGGATGGAGCAGTGTAGAGCAGCTTGATGTTGGGCAGAATCGTCTCATGTGTTTTATTCCTAACGCGGTTTGTAGTTTGCCAAAGCCACACAATTTCACCTTTTCCGGGAATTTCTTCTCCGATGAGGCGCCAAAATCGGGAGGAGAGGGTAGTGTTGGATGACAGAGCAAATTGCATTCAAGAAATAGTTGGATAGAGGCCACCCGGTCAACACACGGCGGCGGCTACGCGATCTTTTGATTGTGTGAAGGCTAAATGTGGTGGAGGTCGATTCCCGTCCCAGCGTCGGCGGTATTGAACCCGCCGCCGACAATGGACGAATCAGGAATGGGGAAAGGAGGAACTCGCCTCCGCCATCGCCTGTTGGAAGGACCACCAAGGGTTAACACAAAGTTCCAACTCCTCCATTTGGAGGTCACCGTCGAGATTAATTAAGATTACAATTGGTAGAACGATTGCGGTTGTAAAAAAAGTTGTTGTAAATGCCGGTTTGTAAATGGAGCTATTGAGAACTGGTTGGTGAAAATGAAGATGTGTTTGAATATTCTGCGTTTACAGAGCTGTTCAAAATAAAAAACTGTTTGGTAAAATAGCGTTGAAGTTTTGTAAATATTTTTTATTACAAAATATTTTCTTTTATATTAATTTTTAATTATTTTTCCTACTAAATATATATATATAAATAAATGGTTAAAATAATATATATATATTATTTTTATTAATATAATCTACTGTTCATACTATATACTTCATAGCATAAGAAATTTATTGTTGCACCACCGCAATGCCTCCGGCTCCCCCTCGTGCCTCCGCCTTCGCCCGTGCCTCCGCCCTTGCCTTCGCACGGCTTCGCCGCTAGCAGCCTGCTCGGAGCCCGCCGGCGGGATCACCGCCCTCGGCGAACCTGTCGGGCCCGGCAAACCCGTTGGGTGCTCCGGGCAGGGCGCTGGCGGCTCCGCCGGCGGTGGCGGACCTAAAAAATATTGTTGTGATGTCGTCGGAGAAGATGACCTGTCGTCGGAGAAGATGTGATGCCGCCGGAGAAGAAGCGGCGGGATTCCTCCTCGTGGCGACGACGAGGCTGCCCTAGCGCTTCGCCTTATTTCCCCTCCCCAAACGTGGTAAAGCGGAGCCTAGCAGCAGGGTTTCGAGCAGCTCGGTTTTGAGCCGTCCAAAACGCGGAGCGGATCGAAAAGTAGGCGGAAAAACAAATGGTCCAACTCGCCCAACTTCTTCGTTTAGCCAAAACGGACCGGACCAAATGTTGAAACAAATGGGGCCTAAAAAAGTACTCATGACCATAAAAATTTTAATAAAAAACTAATAAAAATTATTTTATTAAAAAAAATATAATAAAAAAATATATAATAATTTTAAAGTAATAATAATTTAATAAAAAATCCGAATACTTTTAAAATAATATATAATAATTTTAAAGTAATAATTTTAAAATAATATGTCAACATCTTCGCATATGCTACGTCCGTGCTCGATACTCTCGGTTGGCGTTTAGCCACATCCAGACCGGCTTTGCTAACCTCTGCACGGGCTTCGCTCATGTTTGATGCTCCGGGCAGTCTTTAGCAGCATATAAGCGGGCTTCATCCGCTTCCATGAAATCCACCAACTCGGTACCGCACCCGCCACTCCCCGCCCCCAGTTATTGTTTGGATCCTCGAGTGGCGTGTGGGGCGCCAGCTGGTGGATTTTGTGGAAGCGAGCAAAGACCGCTTCTATGCGGACGAAAGCCGCCCGGAGCATCAAGCACAACGAAGCCCATGCAAAAGCGAGTGAAATCCACCTGGATGCGGCTGAAAGCAGCCCGAGAGCATCGAGCACCGGCGTAGCCCGTGCCATAATGCTCGCTTTTTAATAAAGTATAAACAAAATTGTAATTTTTTGGCGAAAATAATAAACATGTTATATTTTCATTTTTCATCCTTTTATTGTCAGTGATACTTTAATTTCATATTAATAAATAATAAAATTATTAAAGTATATAATAATTTACTTTAAAAAAACTTAAAAATTGAATGTTGGGCCGCCTGCAAGGCCCACTTAGGGCCCCTTTGGAAGAGGACCCTTTACCACTCTGGGCATGATAAAAATCAGATCTTCACCGAGCCTGTAGAGAAAAGCATTGACCCAACAGACCCGAGCCTGATCTGAATCTTTCGAGCACTTTGTGCACGTCTAATAATAAAGGAAAGATGAGCATTTGGTGTTATATTAATTATATCAATTATTTCTCTAATTAATTAGAAATTTTATATTCTTAAAAAATACTTTAGTTTATATTTTTATATTTATATTATAAAATGGGGTTACTTCCCTCTCAATTTTTATTATGCATCATGCTCTGAGTTAAATATTTTATAAGTTTTGATAAGAGCTTCTTCAATGTATGAATATTCGGGCTGCGGATATCTTAGACACCCACCTCTCTTGATGGAGAAAGTGGGTTGAGTGGGGTTAATCAAAGTCAACCCACTAATCTCACTCACGTCATAATTGTGTGGCCGTGCGGTTAGCTTTTTAACCGACCTCGTGGGCCGCATGGCCAGACCCCGACCGGACTTCGTCGGGGTCTGGATATTCGCATGGGCTACGTCCGTGCTCGATACTCCAGGTTGGCCTTCAGCCACATCAAGACTGGTTTTGCTCACCTCTGCACGGGCTTCGCTATTGCTTGATGCTACAGGCGGTCTTTGGCCACAAATAAGCGGGATTGATCCGCTTCCATGAAATCCACCAGCTTGGTACCGCACCCGCCACTACCCGCCCCCAGTTATTGTTTGGATCCGCGAGTGGCGAGTGGGGCGCCAGCTGGTGGATTTTGTGCAAGCGGGCAAAGCCCGCTTCTATGCGGACTAAGCCGCCCGGAGCATCAAGCACAACGAAGCCCATGCAAAAGCCAGTGAAATCCACCTGGATGCGGCTGAAGTCCGCCCGAGAGCATCGAGCATCGGCATAGCCCATGCCATAATGCTCGCTTTTTAATAATGTATAAACAAAATTGTAATTTTTTGGCCAAATAATAAAAATGTTTATATTTTCATTTTTCATCATTTTATTTCCAGTGATACTTTAATTTCATATTAATAAATAATAAAATTATTAAATTATATAATAATTTACTTTTAAAAAAAACTTAAAAATTTTGAATGTTAGGCCTAGCCCGACCTGCAAGGCCCACCTAGGGCCCCTTTGGAAGGGGGCCCTTTACCACTTTGGGCATGATAAAAATCAGACCTTGACCGAGCCTGTAGAGAAAAGCATTGTGTACAACCCCGTATTCGCGAAGAGTGGGTCCCAAACAAGTCGGACGCGTTTTTAAGCTTTTTGGAGATTTTGCACTCTCGGTGGCCAATTTTGGCTCTGGCCTGGAAATATACTAGCAGGGGGAAAAACTTTACTCCCCCCCCCCCCCCCCCCCCCCGTGGCCCCTTCTGTGAGGCAGGTGCAACGGCTTGGCAGGGGCGAGACTGGCCCGGGGCCGGGTCTCGCCCGCCCCGCGGGCAGGTGGGGGCGAGACCGGCCCGGGGCCGGGTCTCGCCCTCCCCGCGGGCAGGTGGGGGCGAGACCGGCGCGGGGCCGGGTCTCGCCCGCCCCGCGGGCAGGTGGGGGCGAGACCGGCGCGGGGCCGGGTCTCGCCCGCCCCGCGGGCAGGTGGGGGCGAGACCGGCGCGGGGCCGGGTCTCGCCCGCCCCGCGGGCAGGTGGGGGCGAGACCGGCCCGGGGCCGGGTCTCGCCCGCCCCGCGGGCAGGTGGGGGCGAGACCGGCCCGGGCCGGGTCTCGCCCGCCCCGCGGGCAGGTGGGGGCGAGACCGGCCGGGGCCGGGTCTCGCCGGGGGCAGGTGGGGGCGAGACCGGCCCGGGGCCGGGTCGCCCGCCCCGCGGGCAGGTGGGGGCGAGACCGGCCCGGGGCCGGGTCTCGCCCGCCCCGCGGGCAGGTGGGGGCGAGACCGGCCCGGGGCCGGGTCTCGCCCGCCCCGCGGGCAGGTGGCGGCGAGACCGGCCCGGGGCCGGGTCTCGCCCGCCCCGCGGGCTGGTGTGGGCGAGACCGGCCCGGGGCTGGGTCTCGCCCGCCCTGCGGTTTGGCATGAGGGCTCTCCCCATCATTGGCCCCCTTTGGGCCTTGTCGTTACCGTTTTTGCCCCCGGGATGTTTTTACCTCTTTGCCCCCCGGCGTGGCGGTTTCCTATTGGCTCAAGGCTTATTTGTCTTGGGGGCGTTTCAGACATTATGGGTCATGTGCTTGGGAAAAACTATAAATAGACCCCCTTGGGTGCCTTTGGGGAGGATCTTTTTGGCTTCCTCCTCCCTTAGTTCCTCCTTGGTAGAGTAGAGAGGGCTCCTCCAAGGCACCCTAGCTCGAGCATTGGCTAGGGAGGGGAAGAGCTCAGGTAGCCTTCCGGGTGTGAGGTGAGACCTCCGCGCTAGAGCCGAGGGTCTGTTCCTAGTTTCCCAAGTCTTCGGTCCGTGACGTTCCTCCGAGTGTAGTAGGTGTGAGGTCACCCCTCTTTTGGGACCCCGAACTCCACGAGAGACCAAGTTTTTGGTTTCAACATTTTGGTGCGGTGAGCGTGGAGAGTGACCAGCACAGAAGATCTCGGGAGAGAGTCATGACTGGAGGTGAGGGAGGTAGTGATGATCTCGGCGAGCTCCCTAGCTCGGGACCCTTTGTGGGGAGGCAAGAGTTCATGGCCTCCATCCAGGGTATCATGGAGATGCTGCGAAGCATTGCTCCTCAGGGTGGCAGCTCCACCCCGACCCCCCAGGAGCTAGCTCCCCCCCTCGACGAGTCGAATCCCAGGGGTCTAGGCGAGATGACCCCAGCGGGGGAGAAGGAAGTGAACCAGGAAGAAGGCCCGGGAAGGAGAGGATGGGAGATGGGGTCGAGCGAGACCTCACCGGCCGGGAGCTGTTCTCCAGCCCGACGAGTGCCAATCTCCCAGGCGAGCAGGTGGCGTGAGTGGAGCAGGCGAGACCCCCCCCCCCCCCTAGGGGGTCACCCTTCAGCGAGCTGATTATCTCAGCTCCCGTTCCCGAGGGATTCAGAGAGCCAGACATGGCTTACTATACGGGGAAGGATGACCCCGTCCAACATCTGCAGTGGTTCGAGGATGCCGTCTCCATCAGGTCGATGACGGATGCCTTCAAGTGTCGCCTCTTTGCGATCACGCTGAAGGAAAAGGCAAGAGACTGGTTCCACCAACTCCCTCCGAGGTCAATCTATGGGTTCGAGGACTTGAGCCGAAGCTTCCAGCTCCGCTTCTCCACCTCCAAGAAGCGGAAGAGGAGTCCTGAGTCCATCTTCTTGATAAGGCAGGGGGCCGAGGAGTCGCTGGCCCGCTACGTAGACCGGTTCCAAGAGGAGATCTTGGAGGTCCAGGAGATGTCAGGGTATGCTCTCCAAATGGCCTTCACCGTTGGGCTGAAGGAGGGCTTCTTCAAGATGAGCTTGACCCGGAAAGCCCCCCTTTCCTTCGAGGAGCTGATGGAAAGGGCGGCAGAGGAGATTGCCATGGAGGCAGCCAACCCGGCATTTGTCAAGAGGTTGGAAAAGTTGACGGAGGTGTAGTCAAAGGAGCAGGGTGGCTCAAGGCATCAGGAAGGAAGAAGGAGAGAGGAGCAGAGAGCTCAGGGGTTCCAAGGACATGAGGGTCCGGAACCAGGCTGGAGGCAGCAGGGAGGACCTGCCCAAGGTCCAGGAAGAGCTCTCATCCAAGGACGGGGGAACTTCCACGGGGGCCAAGGGAGGTTCAACTTCCAGAGGCATGCCCCAAGGCAACTCTTACCCCCGCCGCAGCAAGCCTTGGAGATAGGAGGGGGAAGAGGTAACAGGAGAGAGCGTCCAGCCCGCCGAAAAAGGGGGAGGAGCGCTACCGTACTGTGACTTCCACCAGGTGGAGGGGCACGCCACAGCTACCTGCCCCGAGTTCTTGGAAGTGAGGGGGGCGAGAGGCCCTGCCAGCCGCAGCCGCCGGTACGGGTAGAAGAGGTTCTACCCGGAGAAGGGGGTGACGATATATGCGAGGACCGGGTCGACGTGGGAACCCGAGGCGGTATAGGAGTGATCCACGGTGGAGTGGGGTTGAGGCCACCCGAAAGGCAAGCCTCCATGTCATGTACAGAAGGAGCGTCGCCTCAACCTCCCAGACCCCGCGCCCAGATGAAAAGATCACCTTCTCGGTGAAGGACCTGCCGGATCATGAGGATCCGTTCTGCGATGCGCTGGTCATCCAGACTGCCATCGAAGCCTACACCGTCTCCCGGATCCTGGTTGACAACGGAAGCTCCGTCAACGTCATTTTCAAAAAGGCGTTCGAGGGGATGAAGGTGGAGCCAAGGAGAGTGTTGTCCTCGACGGACCCCTGTTCGGATTTTCAGGGGAGAGGAAGGAGGTCGAGGGTGGAGTGGGGCTCCAAGTAAAATTGGGAGGAGTCTCGAGGAACTGCCGGTTCGTCATTGTTGACGCTCCAAGCAGCTACAACGCAATCTTCGGAAGACCCCTCATCAGCGCCTTCCGTTGCGTGTCGTCTTCATTCCACCAATGCCTCAAGTTCAGCTCAGGCAGGATCCAGGTCAGAGTCAGGGGAGACTCCAGAATGACAAGGCAGTGCTACGTCACGGCCGTCAACACCATCTCTTGGTTGGCCAAGGCAGAGGAGATGGAGGAGATCATGGAGAGTTTGAGCAGGATGGAAGTGTTCGGCGAGGAGGAAGCGGATGACGACCACCGGGCCCAGACCCCCTGAGGAAGCCTCGCCCCGGCAGAGTCCTGTATGTATCTTATCTTGTAATGAGTCTAACCCCTGACCAACTGAGTCGGGGGGATCATGTAACCTATCTATTTTCCCCATTTGAGGATGTAGGATTTGGTAAGGTTTGATTGTGTAGCTCAAGTCCTTTGCTCCGATGACGATTCCGCCGTCAGGCTCCCACTAGCTGGCTGAGTAGGTTGATCTCTCGTGGTAGCCTTAGTCCTTTGCTCCGATGACGATTCCGCCGCGAGGCTCCCATTAGCTGGCTGGGTAGGTTGATCTCTCGTGGTAGCCTTAGTCCTTTGCTCCGATGACGATTCCGCCGCCAGGCTCCCACTAGCTGGCTGGGTAGGTTGATCTCTCGTGGTAGTCTTAGTCCTTTGCTCCGATGACGATTCCGCCGCCAGGCTCCCACTAGCTGGCTGGGTAGGTTGATCTCTCGTGGTAGTCTTAGTCCTTTGCTCCGATGACGATTCCGCCGCCAGGCTCCCACTAGCTGGCTGGGTAGGTTAATCTCTCGTGGTAGCCTTAGTCCTTTGCTCCGATGACGATTCCGCCGCCAGGCTCCCACTAGCTGGCTGGGTAGGTTGATCTCTCGTGGTAGCCTTAGTCCTTTGCTCCGTGACGATTTTCCGCCGCCAGGCTCCCACTAGCTGGCTGGGTAGGTTGATCTCTCGTGGTAGCCTAAGTCCTTTGCTCCGATGACGATTCCGCCGCCAGGCTCCCACTAGCTGGCTCGGTAGGTTGATCTCTCGTGGTAGCCTAAGCCCTTTGCTCCGAGACGGTCCCGCTGCTCAGGCTCTCACTAGCTGGGCAGGGCCGGTGGTACCTCTCGTTGATGCCTAGTTGTCTCACCTCCGAGATGGATTCCGCTGCCAGACTCTCACTAGCTGGCAGGGCAGGTTGATCTCTCGTGGAGGCTAAGTCCTTCAGCTCCGAGATGGATTCCACTGCCAGGCTCTCACTAGCTGGCAGGGAGGTTGATCTCTCGTGGAGGCTAAGTCCTTTAGCTCCGGGATGGATTCCGCTGTCAGGCTCTCACTAGCTGGCAGGGCTGGCGTACCTCTCGTGGAAGCCCAAGTCCCTACGCTCCGGGGTGGTCCCGCTGTCAGGCTCCCACTAGCTGGCAGGGCCGGTGGTACCTCTCGTAGAGCAAGTGTTTGCACCCCCGAGGCCGTCTCGTCACCCAGACTCCCATTAGCTCGCTTGACAGGTTGACCCCTCCGGAGTCGCGCGCAAAAAGTACACTCTACAAATACGTGGGATTGGACGTTTCTTTCCGAGCTTGTGCCAACCTCAAAAAGAGCGGGGATTGTGTACAACCCCGTATTCGCGAAGAGTGGGCCCCAAACAAGGCGGACGCGTTTTTAAGCTTTTTGGAGATTTTGCACTCTCGGTGGCCAATTTTGGCTCTGGCTTGGAAATATACTAGTAGGGGAAAAAACTTTACCTCCCCCCCCCGGTGGCCCCTTCTGTGAGGCAGGTGCAACGGCTTGGCAGGGGCGAGACTGGCCCGGGGCCGGGTCTCGCCCGCCCTGCGGGCAGGTGGGGGCGAGAACGGCCCGGGCCGGGTCTCGCCCTCCCCGCGGGCAGGTGGGGGCGAGACCGGCCCGGGGCCGGTCTCGCCCGCCGCGGCAGGTGGGGGCGAGACGGCCGGGGCCGGGTCTCGCCCGCCCCGCGGGCTGGTGGGGGCGAGACCGGCCCGGGCCGGGTCTCGCCCGCCCCGCGGGCTGGTGGGGGCGAGACCGGCCCGGGGCCGGGTCTCGCCCGCCCCGCGGGCTGGTGGGGGCGAGACCGGCCGGGGCCGGGTCTCGCCCGCCCCGCGGGCTGGTGGGGGCGAGACCGGCCCGGGGCCGGGTCTCGCCCGCCCCGCGGGCTGGTGGGGGCGAGACCGGCCCGGGGACGGGTCTCGCCCGCCCCGCGGGCTGGTGGGGGCGAGACCGGCCCGGGGCCGGGTCTCGCCCGCCCTGCGGTTTGGCATGAGGGCTCTCCCCATCCTTGCCCCCTTTGGGCCTTGTCGTTACCGTTTTTGCCCCCGGGATGTTTTTACCTCTTTGCCCCCCGGCGTGGTGGTTTCCTATTGGCTCAAGGCTTATTTGTCTTGGGGGCGTTTCAGACATTATGAGTCATGTGCTTGGGAAAAACTATAAATAGACCCCCTTGGCTGCCTTTGGGGAGGTTCTTTTTGGCTTCCTCCTCCCTTAGTTCCTCCTTGGTAGAGTAGAGAGGGCTCCTGCAAGGCACCCTAGCTCGAGCATTGACTAGGGAGGGGAAGAGCTCAGGTAGCCTTCCGGGTGTGAGGTGGGACCTCCGCGCTAGAGCCGAGGGTCTGTTCCTAGTTTCCCAAGTCTTCGGTCCGTGACGTTCCTCCGAGTGTAGTAGGTGTGAGGTCACCCCTCTTTTGGGAACCCGGACTGCACGAGAGACCAAGTTTTTGGTTTCAACACATTGGCCCAACAGACCCGAGTCTGATCCGAATCTTTTGGGCACTTTGTGCACGTCTAATAATAAAGGAAAGATGAGCATTTGGTGTTATATTAATTATATCAATTATTTCTCTAATTAATTAGAAATTTTATATTCTTAAAAAATACTTTAGTTTATATTTTTATATTTATATTATAAAATGGGGTTACTTCCCTCTCAATTTTTATTATGCATCATGCTCTGAGTTAAATATTTTATAAGTTTTGATAAGAGCTTCTTCAATGTATGAATATTCGGGTTGCGGATATCTTAGACACCCACCTCTCTTGGTGGAGAAAGTGGGGTGAGTGGGGTTAATCAAAATCAACACAATAATCTCACTCACGTCATAATTGTGTGGCCGTGCGGCTGGCTTTTTAACCAACCTCGTGGGCCGCATGGCTAGACCCCGACCAGGCTTCGCCGGCCGACCCTTTGGCCGCCGCTCAACTTCCGCCACCCGTTCTCCACTAGTTCGGTCGTGCAACCTCCACACCTCATCATACGTGTAACCACTCATTATGGGGTGGTCTGTATAACCGAATCAACATAATCGGCGTGCACGTAACCGATTACATAGATGTGAATATGTTTGTAGTAAAATATATGATGGCGGGTGCGATTGGCAAAAACTCGCATGATGAGTGTGCATATAGTGGAAATTCGCATAACGGTCTACATGTAGTAAATTATATAATTATGGTGTGCACATAGCCATATAATCCATCATTGGCGTGCACATAACAATGAAACCCATTATGGTCGTGTGTATAGCCATAAAACCACCAATGATTGGTGTGCGCCTAGTATATCATATTGTTACGGTGTGCAGAGGGGCAAATATCATAACCATTTAATTACGAAAATGTCACTCTCAAAATCTATAAAAAGGCCTTTAGAGTCTCATTTCATCGGACTTTGTCTCCTATGCCTAAGAGAGCTCCAGAGGATTCCTTCGAAGATCTCTCTGCGTGCTTGAATAATTCCTTAAAGATCTTTGAAAGTCTTTGAAGATCCATTCGAAGATCTCCTTCCGAGCACATTGCTTTAGACTCCGTTGCTCGGGAACAAAGCACTAAGTGTACCTTCCAGATTGCACCGAGCACATTACTCCAGACTCCGCTGCTCAGGAACATATTACCAAGTCCAACTTCCAGATTGCACCGAGCGCATTGCTCCCAACATCGCTGCCCTGGAACAAAGCACCAAGTACAACTTCCAGATTACACTGACCACATTCCTCCCGACACCGTTGCTCGAGATCAGAGCACCACGGGCAGCTTCCAGATTGCGCCGAGCACATTGTTCCTGACTCCGCTGCTTGGGTCCAGAGAACTAGTAGCACTTTTCAGATTGCTTCGAGCACATCCTCATCCATCAATGTACTTTTTGCCAACTCCAGCAATCCGAAAAATACTTAACTTTCTGAACGATGATCTGTCACCCTCAGAAGCACCTCTTCTACTACAATAACGAGTGACGGCATGTCGCCCTCGAATTCTCAATTTTCACATGTAACACGTCAAGATATAATGAAATTTGGCCGGCACAGTCCCGCCCCGTGATTCTTCCCCTTTCAAGGGTTTTTCATGTAAAAAATTTACTTGCTACCCGTTAAATTTTTCTGTGTCTGTTTGCGCGCTCGACACACTCACAAGTTAGGATAATTCGTTTTCGACCAATGCACATGGGCCTTCACGTGTCCGTACTTGAATATGTTCAAGTACCGAAGTAAGTCAACCATGGCGGGCTTTAAAACCATAATGCAATGGGTGGTGTGATCTTCCCGCGGCGCCGTTATTGTTGACGGTTGACCTGAACAATAAGCCCAATGACGTGGCAGTTGACTCATTCTACATATAAGGGCACAGGAACACGTGGCAGTGGGGTCCAACACAGTCAAACTTCCTCTGGAGACGGGTGAGCTACCAACTTGATGTTTTTCGGATGCTGTTATGTGCAAATCAGATTAAGTATAAATCAAGCTAAAAAATTAAAAATACTTGTGAACCTATAAAGGGCTGGTCTGCACATAGCCGTTTGGCAATTTTTTTAAAAGAATGATTTGCACGTAGCTAAAATTGATTTGCACATAAAATTGAGCTTTCCTAATAATGCACTCGTCCTACCAACATATATTTATTCTGTTTTGACAGAATATTCATTTGTTACAAAATAAAAATTATTATTTTGTATTCCAACATATATTTTTAGATATAATTAAAATTATTTTTGTTGCAGTCCGCACGAGAATCATGGTAGACCGAACTAACTGAAACGTCTTTTAGCCCGTTGAGCGGTCGAGCGGACAAATAGTCAGAAAAACATAGAATAGAGAAATGTTCTTTTTGACGTGAAAAACCTGTAAACTTGGTGAAAAGCCACGTGGTAGATATGATGTCGACCAAACTTCCACTGAACAGCATTGCTTTATTGGGCTTTCAAGAGAAGGCGAGGGAGACATGTCGCTCCTCGTTACAGCTTGTAAGGTGAGAGAAGGGAGGTGTTCGGAGCGTGACAGGGCACTGCTCGCGAAACTATGATACTGCTTCTGCACAGAGGAGAGCACATGAATTTGGGAGCGTTGACGGGCTGGGAGTGCTGGTGCGAGAAGCTTGCAGAGTGGTTCGCTTGGATGTGCACGCGGGGGGTTGAGGGCGGTTGCAGGTCTTCCCGCGATCTCTGAAGTGCTCGAAGGAACTCGAGGGCGGCTTTGAAGAACAAGAAGAGTTATGGAGGAGAACCTATGTAGAGAGAGAGAGAGAGAGAGAGAGAGTATGAGGGAATTTGAGTTCTGCCAGACAAATAAAAACGCCCGGATTTGAGCACACTGATCTCCAATTTTAGGGAAATGACAACTTTGCCCCCTCGAGCCAAAATAGCATGCCTGAGAAAATGGGCGGCCCGGCGAGCCCGGCGGCTGGACAAAGATGGCGGCCAAGCCCAAGGCCTCCTTTACACTAGTCGGCCACAGGGGGCGGTCGGCCCCATGGAGGCCGGTCAAGGCCGCCTGGGCGCCCGGAGACCAAGGGGAGGCTGGCCGAGGTCGAGGCTGCTCGGGCACCTAAGGGGCAGTTGGCCTCGCGGATTCCAAACAAGGCTGCACGGGCGTCGAGCGGCCCGACCAAGGGGAGGTCGGCCTTGTAGAGGCCGACCAAGGATGCTCGACCAAGGGGAGGGCGGCCGATGCGAAGGCTGCCCTGGCGTCGGGGCGGGGGCAAGTGGCGGTCGGCCGAGGCCGGGGGGGGGGCAAACGGGTGCCTCGGTGGCGAGAAGGTTCCAACCCCAAGAGGATCTCCTCATCCAGGCTCCCACTAGTTGGATGGGTCGAATGTGCCTCAGTGGCGAGAAGGTTCCAACCCCAAGAGGATCTCCTCATCTAGGCTCCCACTAGATGTATATGAGGAGATCCTCTCGGGGGATTGGTTCCATCTCTCCGCCGAGTCATATTCGACCCATCCAGCTAGTGGGAGCCTGGATGAGGAGATCCTCTCGGGGGTGGGGCTTTCTCGCCACCGAGGCACATTCGACCCATCCAGCCAGTGAGAGCCTGGATGAGAAGATCCTCTCGGGACAAGAGCTAACTACTGAGGCACATTCGACCCATCCAGCTAGTGAGAGCCTATATGAGGAGATCCTCTTGGGGTTGGAACCTTCTCGCCACCGAGGTACATTCGACCCATCCAGCTAGTGAGAGCCCGAAAGAGGAGATCCTCTCGGGACAAGAGCTTACTACCAATGCACATTCGACCTATCTAACTAGTGGGATCCTGGATGAGGAGATCCACTCGGGGTTGGAACCTTCTCGCCACTGAGGCACATTTGACCTATCTAGCTAGTGAGAGCCTGGATGAGGAGATCCTCTCGGGACAAGAGCATACTACTGAGGTACATTCGACCCATCCAGCTAGTGGTAGCCTGGATGAGGAGATCCTCTCGGGGTTGGAATCTTCTCGCCACCGAGACACATTCGACCCATCCAGCTAGTGGGTGCTTGGATGAGGAGATCTTCTCGGGACAACAACTTACTATCGAGGTACATTCGACCTATCCAGCTAGTGGGACCCTGGATGAGGAGATCATCTCGGGGTTGGAACCTTCTCGCCACCGAGGCACATTCGACCCATCCAACTAGTGGAAGCCTGGATGAGGAGATCCTCTTGGGACAAGAGCTTACTACTGAGGTACATTTGACCCATCCAGCTAGTGGGAGCCTGGATGAGGAGAACCTCTCAGGGTTGGAACCTTCTCGTCACCGAGGCACATTTGACCCATCCAGCTAGTGGAAGCCTGAATGAGGAGATCCTCTAGAGGTTGGAACCTTTTCGCCACTGAGGCACATTCAACCCATCTAGCTAATGGGAGCCTGGATGAGGAGATCCTCTTAAGCCAGTGGGAGCCAGAATGAGGAGATCCTCTCGGGGGGTGGGGCTTTCTCACCACCGAGGCACATTTGACCCATCCAATTAGTGAGAGTCTGGATGAGGAGATCCTCTCGGGACAAGAGCTAACTACTGAGGCACATTCGACCCATCCAGTTAGTGAGAGCCTGGATGAGGAGATTCTCTTGGGGTTGGAACCTTCTCGCCACCGAGGCACATTCGACCCATCCAGCTAGTGGGAGCCTGGATGAGGATATCCTCTCGGGACAAGAGCTTACTACCGAGGTACATTCGACCCATCCAGCTAGTGGGATCCTGAATGAGGAGATCCTCTCTGGTTTGGAACCTTCTCACCACCGAGGCACATTCGACCCATCCAGCTAGTGGGAGCCTGGATGAGGAGATCCTCTCGGGACAAGAGCTTATTACTGAGACACATTCGACCCATCCAACTAGTGGGAGCCTGGATGAGGAGATCCTCTCGGGGTTGGAACCTTCTCGCCACCGAGGCACATTCGACTCATCCAGCTAATGGGAGCCTGGATGAGGAGATCCTTTTGGGACAAGAGCTTACTACCGAGGTACATTCGACCCATCCAGCTAGTGGGAGCCTAGATGAGGAGATCCTCTCGGGGTTGGAACCTTCTCGCCACCGAGGCACATTAGACCCATCCAGCTAGTGGGAACCTAGATGAGGAGATCCTCTCAGTACAAGAGCTTACTACCGAGGCACATTCGACCCATCCAGCTAGTGGGAACCTGGATGAGGAGATCCTCTCGGGGTTGGAACCTTCTCGCCACCGAGGCACATTCGACCCATCCAGCTAGTGGGAGCCTGGATGAGGAGATCCTCTCGTGACAAGAGCTTACTACCGAGGTACATTCGAATCATCCAGCTAGTGGGAGCCTGGATGAGGAGATCCTCTCGGGGTTGGAATCTTATCACCACCGAGGCACATTCAACTCATCCAACTAGTGAGAGCCTGGATGAGGAGATCCTCTCGGGACAAGAGCTTACTACCGAGGTACAAAGCTCTCACTAGTTGGATGGGTAGAATGTGCCTCGGTGGCGAGAAAGTTCCAACACCGAGAGGATCTCCCCATCCAGGCTCCCACTAGCTGGATGGGTCGAATGTGCCTAGGTAGTAAGCTCTTGTCCCGAGAGGATCTCCTCATCCTAGCTCCCACTAACTGGATGGGTCGAATGTGCCTCGGCGGCGAGAAGGTTCCAACCCCGAGAGGATCTCCTCATTTAGGCTCCCACTAGCTAGATGAGTCGAATGTGCCTCGGTAGTAAGCTCTTGTCCCAAGAGGATCTCCTCATCCAGGCTCCCACTAGCTGGATGGGTCAAATGTGCCTTGGTGGCGAGAAGGTTCCAACCCTGAGAGGATCTCCTCATTCAGGCTCCCACTAGCTGGATGGGTCGAATTTGCCTCAATAGTAAGCTCTTATCCCGAGAGGATCTCCTCATCCAGGCTCCCACTAGCTGGATGGGTCGAACATGCCTCGGTAGTAAGCTCTTGTTCTGAGAGGATCTCATCATCCAGACTCCCACTAGCTGGATGGGTCGAATGTTCCCTAGTGGCGAGAAGGTTCCAACCCCGAGAGGATCTCCTCATCCAGGCTTCCGCTAGCTGGATCGGTCGAATGTTCCTCAGCAATATGCTCTTAACCCGAGAGGATCTCCTCATTCAGGCTCCCACTAGCTGGATAGGTCGAATGTGCCTTGGTAGTAAGCTCTTGTCCCGAGAGGATCTCCTCATCTAGTCTCCCAGTAGCTGGATGGGTCAAATGTGCCTCGATGGCGAGAAGGTTCCAACACCAAGAGAATCTCCTCATCCAGGCTCCCACTAGCTGGATGGGTCGAATGTGCCTCGGTAGTAAGCTGTTGTCCCGAGAGGATCTCCTCATCTATGCTCCCACTAGCTTGATGGGTCGAAAGTGCCTCGGTGGCGAGAAGGTTCCAACTCCGAGAGGATCTCCTCATCCAGGCTCTAACTAGCTGGATGGGTCGAATGTGCCTCGGTAGTAAGCTCTTGTTCCGAGAGGATCTCCTCATCCTGGCTCTCACTAGCCGGATGGATCGAATGTGCCTCGGTGGCGAGAAGGTTCCAACACCCAGAGGATCTCCTCATCCAGGCTCCCACTAGCTGGATGGGTCGAATGTGCCTCGGTAGTAATATCTTGTCCCGATAGGATCTCGCCACCCAGGCTCCCATTAGCTAGCATGACAGGTTGACCCCTCGAAGAGGCCAAGTACTTTCGGTCACTGAAAGAAATTGTACCTAATCACCTAGAGGGGGGGGGGGTGAATATGTGACTAAATCTTTTTTAAACTTTTTAGGCAGATTTCAGATTATATCACAGAGTTATAACTAATTCTTCACAGCAATCAATCAGCAATCACAGAATAAACATGCACACAGTGAACACATAGATTTATAGTGGTTCCCCAAGGTTTGGGTACATCCACTTTCTCCCTTCGCCTATCTAGTAGTGTACTAGATTCGGCCAAACTCCTCTACTATCTCAGATCCTCAGATCTTACACTTAGAACCCCAAAACAGGTTCATACAGCTCAGGCCCAAGGCCCTACAACTCAGTCTTCTCCAAAGACCTACACTCAGTCACAAGGCCTACACTCA